>KN714655.1:902638-1504226 GCA_000812005.1 Coccomyxa sp. LA000219
GGGGGGGGGGGGGGGGCAGAGATGAGGTGAACGTTCTTCGATGACAACGAGTAAGTGCAGCTGTAAGGAAGCTGCTGTCACCTGAGCCTTCAGAAGGATTGGCAGCAGGCGCGCCAGCGCTATCTGCAGCGCGCCCTCACCTGACTCAGCGCCAGCTGAGCCCGCCTCCTCCCCAAACATCTGGAGGCTTGGAAACAACTGCTGCTCAATCTGCGCACAACAGTAGACTCGTCAGCGTATGCAGCTCAGATTGACAAAGTGCTGCAGCACTCCAGTTCTGCCTGGAGTCTGACACTGTGGAGGTACAGCCCAAAGGAATCAGATGCTGGAACGAGCATCAACCTGTGATGCGTGCCGGTCAATGTCGTTGATTAGGTACACAAGCAGAGTTGCCAGCTTTGTGAAAGCCGTGTTGGAGGTCTGTAGCAGACCCATCGGATTGTCCTGCTCCACTGGCATGACCCCAACCTGCATACTTCACCCGTTGTCCAGACCTTGTCCAGTCTCTGCCGACATCAGGCGCTTGGTAAAGAGGAACAAGGTCATCCGCCATGTTTCCGGGTTTCAGTGTGCCTCTTGTTAGGTAGTGGATCTCGGCCCTTACATGGCATGCCTGAAATGAGTGCTGGGAGGCAGTAGCATTGCGCTCCCCGCAACAGCTTGGATCACGCAGTTGGATCAACCACTCATCCAAAAACCGACGGGAGGACTCGAACTGCTCCTCGACATCTACGGCCGGGTCCTGTTCCTCTGCCACCTGACTCATCTAAGATCGATGCTGTGCTCCCTCTTGTCAGTGCATGTCATCACATGCATCTATTTTACTACGAACATTCAATCTTTTGCGATGAGCCGATGTATGCTATTCTGTGTCATTCAAGCATCCAGGTGTGCTACATGCGCACAGAAACGTACAACTAGCGCAGCACTGAATTCTCCCCTCAAGCACGTCACAAAGCACCAATGTGTACTGAAAACATTCCAAGCTGCAATAGACCTGGTACTGAGGCTCAAGCAGACTGATAAGAGTTCCGAAAAAAGCATGTTCTCGCACCTGCGAGCATGTGCCGGATGTGTCATTAACAGCAGACAAACTTCACCCCACCGCAGATTGCCTGCCTGTATACGATGCACGAGCAGAAGTTTCGGCTATGAACCTTCATCCTGAGGCAAGGTCCGGCAGGATCGGCGGTCACCAGACGGAAAGGGGGTGCACCTGCTCCGGAAGACTACTCAGCTTTGCACGCTGTCAGAGGCAGCTAAGACAGCAAGGGCGATTCAGGCAACGCTTAAGAGTCTCTGCTGCAGCGTTCAGGCCCTGTATCGACATTCATCAGGCAAGCTCGGATCCTCAGATAGAAGCATATTCCTCCAAGGAACAATGCTGGTATCCCGCAAGTGAGCTTGAATAGCTTCAAAGCGTGCCGAGTTCCAATAGACCAGTGTCTGCTGCCTGCAGGGCCGCGTCAAGCAGATAGTTGGGTCATCCCTCAAGGACCTTCCGAAATTGAGGCAAGCCTTTCTTCAGACTTAAGAGGATGCTCTGCTGCCCATTGTTTATCGTATCATACAAGGCACATGGTCCCTTCTGCCCTCTAGGAAGCTCCTCTTGCCTTTAATTGCAGGGACGAGGCTGGAGAGGAGTTTCTCGTTGTCAACTTTGACACCGACTTGAGATCCACCTTCTTTGCCAAGCTCTACCAGCACAGCGGCCTCAGAGGGGGCCATGTCATCATGCTGGGGGCTGACGAGGGCAGCAGGTATGCTACTGCCTGCCTCAGCAGAAGCTTGTGTTTGACCACCAAACCTGGCGGGCCTCCTGTGCGTGCAAGGCGCCTCTCTGCATGCTTGAAGGAATGACGCGACCTTGCCCCATCCTGTAACAGACTGCTGTGGAGTTCTCTCAGCAACTGCATCAGCAGGACTATTACCTGGATTTTTCACTGCAGGTATGCTGCCTTCGAGGCGCTCATGGCTTACCCAGATGGCTTGCAACTCGGGGGAGGGGTGACGTCCGACAATGCCGCCGACTTCCTGAACGCCGGAGCCTCGCACGTGATAGTCACATCGTTCGTCTTCAGAGAAGGCCGGCTGGAGGAGGACCGCCTGCAAGAGCTGGTGTGTTTTGATATTTCTGCAGCATATGCCCCCAGACCTTCTTTCCGCCAAGCTGCTTCTAGATGAGACTATATGAGACATCATATCCTTGCCATGCTGGAGGATCGTTGACGCATTCCTGGCAGGTTAAGACCTGTCACAAGGCCCTGAGGGGGGTCAGGCAACATGATAAGGAGCTGCCTCTGACCATGCACAATATATGCAGCACCATTCCTGGCTGAGGAATGAATTGCAATGTGGACAGTCTGGAATAGCAACTTGTTATACATTCTTGCAAAGTGTCTTATGTAGGACTGCTGTGCAGGTAAAGCAAGTGGGCAAGCAAAGGTTGGTGCTGGACCTCAGCTGCAGAAAACGGGATGGGAAGTACTATGTGGTCACGGACAGATGGCAGCGCTTCAGCGAGCTGGTAGTCGATGCTGAGACCCTCTCCAGCTTGGGTATGGCCCTCACCCCTGCTGCTGCCCCATGCTCACAACACTTCCCGGCTGCTCATCAGATCTGGACCAAAGAAAAACTTTCTGCAGCTGGGGGCGTAGGACAAAAGGCAGGGGCTGCGCCCTTGTCTATAAAGGATCATATGCATGCAGCATTGCAGCCCAGTTTCTGATTGTGTGAGTGAAAGTGCTTGTCCTCGGAAATGGTGCACATCATCTTTAGTGCCTCACACAAGGAGTGCATTCCTGAGGATCAATGCAGGTCCCTGCTACAACTGAAGGCATGCCAAATTGCTCCAGCAGAACCTCTCAGCATAATCTTCTGTCATGCTGGCAAGAAATCTTTACCTGGTCTCATGCTGCTAGTGAGCATGCGAAATTGACATGCTACCCACACTGCTTGCAGCGGAGAGCTGCTCAGAGTTCCTGGTGCATGGGGTGGACGTGGAGGGTAAGCAGCTGGGCATTGATGAGGAGCTGGTGGAGCTGCTGGGGAAGGCTGCGCCCTTGCCTGTGACCTATGCTGGCGGTGTTCGCTCCCTGGTGTGCCCCGTCTCCTGATGTGACAACAAAGGGGCCTTGCAATACCTAGTGGTGGCTCACCAAGTCTTGAGACCTGAATGCCTGCTCAGTCACATGCCCAGGCCTCCCGCAGACTTGCATTGTCACAGAGATCATCCTGACCGCCTGATGAGAGCCCCTTGTGAATGCTAATAATGCTAGATTTACTGCAAGCAGGATGACCTGGAGCGCGTAAAGGTTGCTGGGAATGGCCGGGTAGACATCACAGTGGGGAGTGCATTAGACATCTTTGGAGGGAAGCTGCCATTTGCCGAGGTGCTAGCCTGGCACAGACATCAGGAGCAGGGGCACTAGGCTGGCTTCTTGATTCAGGACATCCCTTGGCTGGCTGGCCTATCTATGCATAGCCAATCCCGGAGCAAAACATAGAGAGCTTAGGCCTTAATTACCATAGAGTGCCTGGATATATGCGCAACAACATGAATCTGGTTTGATAAGTACCATTGTTTGGCATAGCTAGGATAGCATGAAAGCAAGGAAAGTGACATGCAGACCTCCAATCTGCTATTATGTACACCATAAGCCTTCGTGAGAGAGCTCATGATGCATCTTTTACAAATCTCACTCAGTAACAGCTCACCAAGTAGCAGTCAATGCATGCGGCTGACATATCATCTGTGATAGTGTTACTGTCACTCTTGCACAAACAAACCCACGCTGCCCAATTCTTATAGGTAACTCGGTAATTTGCAAGGTCAATGTCATGTGTCATATATGGCATGTACATGTGGTAGCGTCTGCGCAGCGGTCAAGCCTTTGAGGCATGCTAATGCCCTCAAGTTGCCTTTGACCAAGTTGCCCAGCATCAATATATGCAGCGCATCAAACCTGCGTACTACCCTCACCCACAACCAAGAAGACATTAATCAGGTGAGAACTAAGTCAATCAGGAGAAAGAATTTGCCTGCGCGGTGGTTTGAGCAGAGAACATGCAATCTCTGTGGCCCCGAACAAAACATTTAGCGCAATTAAACTGCCGCCATGTTGCAAAATGGAGCTGAAAGCTTTAGAGGCGTGAAATGGACGCCAAGCTTCTCTTACTGCTCTTAAGTGTGGCCTCGAAGGGCAGATCTTGAAGAGCAGCAACAGTAGGAAAGAATCACTCCATATTTCGTTGTCCATATCTGGCCCAAGGAAATGCCCCACGAGCCGGTGGGTGCCTTCCTTGCTCATCTAGAGCTGGGTTCCGGCACCATTCAGTATAACACTGGAAGCGATTCGTCCTTCACATGCTTTGCAATCAGTCCTCCTCCCAAGCACATGATGTGCATTCAGCCCTTCAAAGGCAATGAAGGGGCTTGACTCCTTGTCAAGCTCACGCCACCGCATGAGGGCAGGGCCATGAGGATGGAGCAAATGTGCTATGTAGCATGCCTCCTCTGGGCGCAAGACCGTTGAGCTTGCTTGTCAGGAGCTTCTGGCTTGCCTGAGGCCGTCGCCACATTTCAAGTCAGCTGGCCGCCCAGGCTGCTGAGGAGCAGCTGCGGGATGGCGCCTTCGCTGTCGAAGGGACCGGCAACGCCCTGCGCCGCTGCAGAGAGCGCCTGTTGAAGGTATGTTGTGGACACCTCAGCAACTTCCGTGCTGTAGTGAAGCTCCCCAAATGCCCTAAAGAAAACCCTGAAGCTGGTCTCTATCTGCATGTGGCTGTCCAGGAGGTCAAAGCTGTACCCAGTGACCACCTGCAGGACCAGGATGACTGCTCACCTGATCACCCAATGCGTATGGGGATGCAGCTTAGAGCGATGTACAGAAGAAAGAGCTGCATACACTCATAAGGCACCCGTTGGCATGGCCAGGATGCATGTTATTGCCACAAATGCTACTTCTTAGTTTCCGGCCAAACATGAATACCAATCCATGCTGTCATTGGGTGCTCATAAGTAGCTGACAAGACACCTCTGCATTTGGAGTGTAGGCCATCTCCTTTGCCATTTCAGGGCACCTTATCATCTGCCAGTGCCCCATACGAGACAGCTCGGCCGTGCAAGCATGCTGTGTGGTTGAGGGATCAGATGTGCTCTTACCTGGACATTGCTGACCCTGAACGTGAAGGTGAAGCTTGTTGCATCAAAGTCATAGAGCCTGAAGGGCACCAGGGTGCTGACATTGCGGCTCGGACTGTACGTCCTCAGAGCCATGCCCGGCTGCTGAGCCAGCACATCACCATCATACAGAGCGTTCCGGACCATCAAATAGTTTGTCGTGACGTCCATCGAGGCCAAAAACGACACTTGACCTGCAGCAGCGCGGATACCAGACTTTATGAGGTTCACCAAGGCTTGGCCGGCAAAGGCGCAAGTACTCATTGTGGGATCCCAACATCGCCAGCATTACTCCATTGCATCACGCGAGTACTGATAGAGTACACACAAGACGCACCTTTATTTTCTAGCCCATGCCGTCCATAGTCAATGTGAGATATGTTCAGGCTAGTGACGTTCACAAGCGGAGGCTTGCCATCTGCATGCACAATGTAATTCTCAAGTTGAGAAATGGGGATCCAGGGCTTTACATCATGCATCCCATGCAAAGTGACGCGCAGCAAAACTGCAGACAGACTTTGCAGACTGCTCTGGTGACATGCGGGCAAATGCGCACTTGCTTGAGCGGCAAGCAGCAGCCCGAATGCACTGTTCAATTGCACATTCACTTCAAGCAATTTAATTCTGGAGGATTCATAGAGATGCGGTAGCATTGACCGACCTTCAAACTCGCGGAGCGTGGCGTTCAGGAAGGCTGTGTAAGCGCCCACTGAAGTGGCAACTTCTCCCAGACTCGGATCTCCGCATATGACATCCCCCGTAGCATTGGTCAGGAGGTATGAGTTCATTCCAATAAGGGTGTCGTTGCTTGCATTGGCTCCTGGCAGAATTACAGGCCCTGCAGCATGATGTACATAACATCAGGCAGAAATCTGCTAATCACAGAGGAGGAACCTCATCATTCGCTGGGCGTAATGCCTCTGTGGGTCTCTTGCAGGCCAGTCTGCTGGGTGGAGTCTCAGAGCTGACCCCGCATGAGACCATTCTCTGTATAGCTGTATGATCCAAGGGTGAAGTCTCTGCCCCAGCACATGTCAAGCAGGGTATACACAGTGTTGTGTTCACCATGACGATCAGTTATCCACAAGCATGGGGCTTGTGGGGTTCATGCAGGCATACCTCCAGAGTCCCCATAGCAGATGCCTCTGCGGAGGTCGGGATATGTAGGCGGAGGCAAGGTCCCAATCTTTGAAGGCGACGGGACTGCCCCCACCATACAGAAGCCTGTGCTGTCCTGAAGGAGCTCGCTGTCGGCTGGGTCATACCCCTGGCAGACCTTCTCAGAGGGGGAGCTGAGTGTCAGGTTGACGTCACGCAGGAATGTCGTAAGGTTCTGGGAGTAGAAGGACGCACGGCCTGCACAGAATACAGCAGAGTATGAGGCACCTAAACGACAGCAAGGAGCATTCCCGCATCAACGACCCGATTGGCAATATATTGATCTTCACTGGAAGAAGGATGGCAGGCAGGTGGTCAGAGCGCCTGTCAGTTCTCACCCCATCCAATGCTGGTCACCGTCTTCCCATAGTCTGCGTCTGCAATGGGGCCTGCACAAATTCCATTTGGTTCAGCTATGCACATAACTGTACCAAGACTTGTCTGCAAGCCCCTGCGCCCGTCACAGGAGAGAGATGCGAAGGGAGATGTACAGACGAGACAATACCTGCGGCAAGGTGTGCGATTGGTGTCGGCGCAAACGGAAGACTTGAGGTGTCTATCCTGATGACAGCAATGTCATATCTGAGCCCGTCCAGCCCATAGTACGGGTGAGTGGCCACCGCTGTGCTGGGTGTAGCAAAGGCGGTGTGCAGCTCACCCACATCGTAGCCTGATCACAGGCAGACACCATGTCAACATGAAGCAGATTGCGCTCGAGCCCCTTCAAGGTGCACATGAGCAGCCACTGCCCACTCCCGAGCTTCTCTGTTGCACACAGTGCAACACAGTTGCACTCCGCAAGAGGCACTGCTACAGGCATCAGTGCCGATCGTGACATGCAGCAAATGCAATGAGCATCAGGTCTCAGCTGCATGCTGTCCACATTGTCTGGAGTGAAAGCTTCTGCATGCAGAGACAGATTGCTCCCCTACAGAGAAGAGGAGAGGTAGATTGCACACCAAATTGCACAGATGTATTCTTGACGAGGAGTGTGCTGAGCCCTGGGATCTGTGCTGTACTGCCAAAGCCCCCAAAGCAGTGCGCTGAGGTGAGAACCACGTGGGGCGATATGAGAGTCCCAGTGCAGCTGCTGGAGGGGTTTGCGTGTACGCGAGCAACATAGCTGAAAGATCCATTCTGCATTCCAAACAATGGTCTTCAGCAGCAGCAGTCTTAGTGCTATCTGACGAAAACCTCTTCGCTGTCATTGCTGTGAGTCGATTGAATGCAGAGAAATGAAAATACACCTGTGCGCGAAGAGCATTGATCTCATAAGGCTGTGTATCTGCAACCTCTGCATCTGCTGATGCCCTTCCAATGACCAGCAGCAGGGCCAGCAAGGGGCCCAGCCACTTAGCCTTGCGTATGATCGCAGGCCTACGCATGGCCTCTGCATCACAAGTGAGCATAGTCAGTAGCCTGCAAGGCATATTTTCCTCAGGCTACCGCTTGGAGCTTCTGAGGATTAATTCCTTCCAGAGCCACTTCTCAGATACTGATCATACATTGCCACATAGGGCATCGCAAACAGGAGATGCACACGTACGTCCTATGAAGTGGGCATCGCTTGAGCGCTGCAAAGTACTTCAAGTGCCGATGTGCAGGGATTCTTTGCAAAATCCACCTCACACTCCGCTGTTTCCTAGGCGCTGCATGGGGCTTGGCAACAAGCTGAACGTTCTGGAAAACAGTCCTATCTGGGAAGCCGTGGTACCATATCCGAAAGTTCGCAATGGCATCGGTAGCTGTCTCTTGGGAATCGAATCCAGCACGAGGACAGGTCAGCATACTATGGCCCACCCTTGCCGAACTGCCCGATCCAGCTGGGTTTACCACGCGGAGTGTCCCTCACGCCTTGAGAGGTAGCAGCTGATGGTAAGATGATTCGCTACTATATCAAGCCTTTATCTGTGGGCAGCATTGTCTCCGTTCAACCAAGGCATGTCCATGTTTTGCCTCTTTTGCCCGTCGATCGCCAATCATGGCTGCAACGACAACCTGTTCTCACCGAGCAGCCCCTTCATTTTGGCATACAATGACTGTCGCATCTGATTCAGTCTTGCCACGTCCAAACACAGGCACCTGGCCTGACCTCATCTTACATCTTAGCATATACAATGACAGCCACACTTTCGAATTCAGCAATTCTACCCAAGTACAGGATATACGCAGTATCTCAGGATCTCATTTGTTTCTGAGTAAACAGAGAGGCCAGGCTGTTCTACATTCTTTCAGACTAGGTGATTGGCATTTTGAGAGATGGTAGTATTCTGTTGATACACTGTGACGCATAGGAACATGCAGCCTCAAGGTGCTTGCTGTGTCTTTGCTCAGACTCCCCAATGACGTACGAGGGATCTGACATCCTAATAATACAGGTTGCCTCCATCTCATCTCTTCCGCACTATTGTCACGCCATCCGAAACTGGAAGCATGCAGATGTCCACTCTGCAGCACATGCCATCATCTCACATGCTTGGGAGCGAAAAGCCAGCAGAGGTGTCTTCCCTCATCTAAAGCTATAGTCCTCCAAACAGGGGCGCAGTCGCACAGGCTACAAAAGGCATAGTTGCACTGTACGGTGCTTTTACGGCTGAGAGCGACGAATATACGCGAATAATTCGGTACACCGAATAAAACGGTGCAATACGGTCCAGAACACATAGATTATGTAAGGATGCTGACACGTGCCATATAACTTGAAAAAGGGCGCCTTAAACACTATCATTTGAAGCTCAAAAGCCCTCCAAATGACCGTAATGACCACAGCTTCTCGCTACGAAAGCTTCAGTCCACTGCGCACCCCCCAAGCATAATGGCCAAAGCTCAGCCTAAGCCTTTACAAACCTATACGGACTACCTGAGCAGCATCCAGACATACAGCTCCAGACATTGGCTAGAGTCCCAGTGAGCTGTGCTGCGCCATGTAGATTTGGACCGTATTTTTGCGAAAATACTGCCCACATACAGGCAAGTACCGAATATTCGCGAATAATACGATACTCCGAATATTCTCCGTACACCGTACAGTGCAACTATGACAAAAGGTACTCTGAGGCGATGACATGGCGCTGCTCACTGTAGACATCTGGATTCGGAGAGAAAGGAGGTCAATACTGCCACATACCTGTCATCCTTGAAGATCTTGTCGTTGATCGCCTTCACGGCCTGCACATCGCGCAAGAAACGATCAGTCATACTTTAAACCTGCATTCTAAGCCAGCAGTAAGGTTTGGTTCCCTGCTTGTGACCTCATTGGCCATGCAGAAGGACAGGCCAGTGGCTGAATGATACTTGCCAGTCCGCGCTTACTGCTGCTGTGTGCAAAGGAGGTTTTGATCCTGCTCATGAAGATTGAAGCATCGGTTGTGCTCTCATGCTGATGAACAGCAGCTCTGCACCCATTCATAGGATGCAGAGCTGCCACAAAGCTACATCCAGCTCACCATTCAGCAAATTATCCTCACCTGGGTTTCTGGATCTGTGGGCTTAGGCTCCAGCACCCTTCCATCCCAGAGTACATTGTCCACCAACAGAACCCCGCCCGGTCTCAGCAGTTGTAGGACCAGCTCATAGTAGGCGTCATAGCTGGACTTGTCCGCGTCAATGAACCCCATGTCAAAGCTCCCCTGGCCCCCTGCCTGTAAGTGCATGGGACGCCTCAGCATACCCTGTGCTGAGGATGCATGAGCAGTACATATGTTCAGCTGTACCGCCCATGACTGAGCGATGTCGCTAGAGCGGAGCACGATGCAGACTGGCGGCAACGGGGACCACTACTAATGCGGGACCCAGAACAGAGGCCATGCGGCAAAAACCTTACAGGCTGTACATTCAGAATGCAGTCGCAATAGGACCCAAGTCGGTGCCTGCGCACACGTCAGAAAGATTGAGCAATGCAGGAGTTGTCAAGGCTAGGGACTCACAGCCAGGAGGTCCTGAAGGGTTTCTCTGGCCGGGCCGATGTGAAGCTTGACCTTGTCAGCCACGCCAGCTGCCTTCCAGAAGGGTTGACCTGCACCATCGCCCATTCGTGAAGAGAAGCCACTGCAGGTATGGAAGGTTTTGTCTAGCAGATACTGGCCAGGGAGCTTTTGGAGGGGCGTCGTTGCATATTGACAACTCCTCAGGTCACTGACAGACTGCGCCTGCAAACAGCTGACATTATTCCATGGAAGTAACATGAAAGACCTTCTCATTCTGCATGAGTGCACCTCACCTACTGCTGGGTACTCTGCTGTGATGTCGCATGCATGCAGCTCTCCGCCTTCTGGCAACGCCAGGGCCATGCCCAGTGCTGTGTACCCTGCTCTTCACCACAGCAGGTGTCATACAATCCCTTCACAGCCAAGCCTACTAATCGCATGTTACGGCTGCAGATGGGTCAAAGTGACGGATGTCAGAGAGACTTGCGACGCTCAACGCTTAGGTGTCAAGTCCAGCCTGCAGGTCACAGCTGGTGATAGGGATTGTGCATGAGATCACCTGTGAATACGCCAACCTCAACAATCTTCTTGGCCTGAGTTAGCTTGACCATCATCTGAAGCAGAGGGATGCTGTCCGGAGGCGAGCACATCCCGCTGCGCTTCTGCCGCATTGTTTCCTGCGGAGAAGCGCAAGGACCACATGTAAGGCCATGCACGTTGGTACAGCCAGTGTGCATTCCCGGAAAGTAGGTCACAAAGTGTCTGACACTGCACGACAGATGGGGTGCATGACTCAAGGCACATGCTGCATAGTTAAGCTCATGCCCTTTATTCCTAACGGTGTGCGGTGTGTGTGACGTTGATTGTCCTGCTGCGCACTTGCTGAGCTGAGGTGTACCGTGAATACGCACTCCTTCTGTAAAGAGCACATGTGCAAACACCTGCTCATCACTTGCCCATGAATGTCATCTTCTCGGCCAATTCAGTACGCAGGCAGTGAGTGTCACCTTATGCAAAGCGTCCAAGTGCTCGTTGGGGCGGTAGCTATGCTCCACAAGATACTGGTACAGGTCTGGACTGCCCATGCCTCCACCATATTTCATGTCTCCACCCCATCTCATGCCTTCCGCATTCGCTGTGTTGAGGCTGCGCCTCACTGCAATGAAGATGAGAGCAGCCTCTTTAGTTCCCAGAGTTAAAGTGGTTTCCAACAGGCGATGAGGGCGAATGGCGGGCACGTACTGCTTCCGACAGGTTGCGACATGACCGGCGTCTGCTGCCCCCTTGTCGCCATGCTGACTTTCCTTGCCTGCGTAATGATAGATGTTGTGGGTGATTTGTGCGGAAGTCCCCACACCGGTACGTGACTCACAAGAGCGGGGAGCCGGGCACAAGTCTGCAATAATTGGGGCATGCTAAGGCCTGCCAGACCTCTTCCAATGTGCCAAAATGACGTCCGAGGGCTTCACAGCGTGCTCACAGGCCTTCAGGCGCAAGTCGGATGTACGTGAAGCTGCACTTACGAAAGAAGTGTAACTCTGGCACGCGCTCAGCCTGATCAGGACGCCTAGTTTACCTCCAACTATGAAAGGGACAGCTTATGGGGCCCCTCATTTAGCATTGCTTGGTAGCATTCCACTTGTTTGTACATTCTGTCATGTCCACGACAAGGAGTGGCATGCCATTGCAGGCCCTGCTCAGAGTGCAGGCTGCTCTCGCCGGCGTTATCTTAAAGTACTTTCTAGGATTAGCCTGACGCTATGAGTCAATCTGCAGTCGTGCACAGTCACTCTCAGCTGCAGTATTGGCAGCGTCCTTATTGAAGAGACCCACACTCACTCAGTGCTACGCTCTAGATTCCGCTCTCACAGATCTGAGCTGCACAAAGGTGTCCCTGTAGGCTTGAGTTCTCGCGTGCATGGCCAGCTATGGCTGCGCCTTGCAGCCTTCCTTCTCTGTGCCGATAGCCTGTATCTGATGCTGCAAGGGTCTGGCCTGACGCAGTCTGATTGAAGCATTGCTGACGCCGCTCACTAGATCGGCACTGATCTTGCGCTGCACTCAGATGTCCATCAGTACATCAGCAGTGAGACTGCCGCTCTGCACTCAGATGTTGATGTAGCCCATGGACACATCGTGCATGGCTCCGGGCACGTCCTGGACGGTGATGACCGCGTAGCCCCTGCCCAGGCTGCCCAGCTGGTCATCCGCGTCCAGGCGCCCGGTGCTGCCCATGAATTTGACGTGCCCCAGGTTCACGCCCATGGTGTCTGAGAACACCTGGAACAGGCGCCGGAAGCTCGTCTTGGGGTGCGCCCTCAGCACTACCTGCACACAGCACTGATCCATTAGTACCAGCCAAATTAGCGCAATCGGGGCGCTGGCATTGACAGGGCTGAAACACTGAAGTCTTTGTGCACCTGCCACCATGGGACCTGAGGGATTTGATGCAGCCAGTCTGCAGTCCCAAACAGTCTCCTTCAAATCGCAAACCCTTGGCTAGACTGCTTTGCGCCGTGAGAAGGGAGCTAGCCTCTGACGGCAGATGGCTGGGCATCCGTAGCTCTGCCTCTGTGCAAGACACAGCAGCCAGGCAATGCAGCTGTGTTGCTGCACAGATTATCCTCACATGATCTCTCAGGAGTGCATTGCTTGCACAGCAAGCTGGCAACTGGCTCAGCCAGGAATGCAGACGGATTTTCCTTGAATGCCGCCAGGCAGCAGCAGGTGTCTCAGGTGTGGAGCGGCAGAAATTACCTCCAAGCTATAGGTGTCCACATCGTCTCCACTCGCTATCTCTAGGTCGCTGTCTGGGTCGCCATCCACATCAGCGTCGCTGCCCAGCGCAGCGCGGCTGTAGCGGAAGTGCGCGTTCATGAAGCCGCTGGTGGAGCGCCCGCAGGCATCCACCGTCACGCACAGCAGATTCTCCACCTCTAGGCACTGGTCTGTGTCCCCCTCGTCCTCTTCGCTACCTCGCCCTGACAGCCTGCTCGAGACATACACGCCTGTCGAGGTCCTGGCCACCTGCAATGCCGGCAGGCAGCTGTCAGCTTTCATGTCTTAGCACCCACCCTCATGGTTTGAAACGCGTCTGCTGCTTTCTGTCCATATCCTGGTTAGCCTTATCATCATGTAATGGTGATGCAACATCTCAGGGTCCTGCCCATCTGCAGTCCCTTGTCGCAGCTGTGAATGTGTGCCGATGCAATGTCGCAGCTAAGAGAGAACTGTGACTGTGAGGTGTGTTTACAGAAGAGACAGCGTATGGATGCTAGGTATGCACAGCAAGGGCTGGGGCACATAGGGGACGCAGTCACCTTGCCAGAGCGCGTGACCGGCGAGCCTGAGGCCTGTGCGGGCAAGTCTGGGCAAGAGGCCCCTGCGCGCCTCTTTGCTCCCGCCCTGCATGGGCAGGGTGCGCGGCTTTAGTGCTTCACGGTATTAAGCCAATTATGTAAGTGGTTTACACGCTTTTCTTCTATGCTCGGCGACGTCCGGCTTAAATGCGCCTTATCAAAAGAAGCCGATTGCCGGCTTTCCCGGTGCAAGTAACAAAGGGGAAGCCTTTATGCCAGCATAAAGCCGGAGCCCATTTTCTGAAAGCCGCGCACCCTGTGCATGGGCAGCCCTGCTTTCTGGCCTGCCCTAGGTCATTTCCATATTCCACTGCAGCACACGGCACCAGTGCAGGGTCTGGACAGAAGCGCAGCATACTGGCAGCATTGGAACGCACAGCGGCTGGAGGACCTGGAGTGTAGTCTCATGTGCTACAACAGGAGGCAAGCTGAGGCGCCTCAGCTATGTTGTTGAATCTTGCCGCTTGCTGGACTCAGCTGATTGTACCCAGTCACGCGCAGCCAGCCCTGTCTAGTAAAAGGTCTTGCGTGAACAAGCCAGTATTAATTCATGGCAGCTGAAGTGGGACAGCACCTCCTCTTGAGCTCAGCACTAGACATCGTGTGCATCTCCAGGGATTCTGAGCGGGCCAGGCCGCCCTCTATCTGCCCGATGGGCGTCTTGGGCACAGGCGCCAGGTTGCTGAATTGTCGCGTCAGGCTCACTATGCACTTGGCGTCCCTGCACGTACAAGTCATGTCCTCGGTCTGTGCACGGATAGCACATAGCATCCCCGTCTGATCTGGCAGCTCTGGATACGGAATATCACGCAAGGAGCACATATTGGCATTATGGGCTTCGAATAGTGAGAGGCCACATGCATCACAGAAAGTATGGCCATGGCAAAGCATGGCCCAAGGCGGAGTGTCTCATGCAGATGCTAGCCACAGAACAGTCCAAACCAGCAATGAAGTGTATAGTCCGATTTTTGTTGGAGAGAAGAATAATAGGCTGATCAGCCGATTTGTACCCTCAGGCACCTGCCGGTTAATTCCCAGCAACAGGGCCATGTGCAACCCTCACCTCTGGGGAATGTCATGGCCTGCGTCTCGCAGAGCATCTGACAGGTCCAGCTTGGCGCCGGGGCGGGCATTCAGGTGGTACTCTAGGCTGAGGTGGCCCAACCCCCGATGCACCTCCCCCACCTGTGTCAGACAACCTGTCTACTTACTCACAGATGGCAGGCCACATGACACACACCAGTGCAGCGCAGACAGCGGGATATATAGGCGCCTCTCAGTGGTAGCGCGCCTGTGCCTTGATCCTAGGCCAAAGCAGCATATACCAACCCTCATGCCGCATTGAGATGTCTTGCCAGACATCCCCAAGCATGCCCTGTGCTAGACTTGTGAAAGGTCCAATGCATGGGGCGTGCAGCGGGGTAGCACTCACAACTCTATAGGTAGCGGCCTTGAGGAGGCCGGCAGTCGCCTGCTCAGTTGCTGCGCCCAGGAAGACCGCAGCTTCATCCGGGGAGGTGTCTACATCTGTCCAGCTGCCATCTGGCAGTTTCACCTAGCGCACACAAAGCTGCTCTGACCTTCTCGGCCAGACAAGAAAGTGTCCTGCATTCCTATCATCACAGGCTCATGTCCAGTCCATCATGCTGCCGTGACTGTTTCAGCCTTACTGAGTCGCTGCGCTGTAGGGTTGAGCATGAGTGACTCACACTGTACTGCCTCCTGCTTCTCAAAAGCAGGAGTGTATCGCACATACAGAGTCACTGACATCCTGGCAAGTGTACTGAACCGAAGTCTGTCTGGAGTGATCACACATGCAGGTGTGCTGGGAGGCCTGCAAGCGCTGCAGGCGTGCTGACTCACCTGCAGCTTGGAGGAAGGCTGACCCTTGTGCTGCGCTGGCATTGTCATGACTATTGAGACCAGTCCCTGGCCTGTGCAGCCTTCAGGGCTCACCACCTGCACAGAAACACTTCCTTGCCACAGTGAGATCCAGCATTCCCAATGGCATCAAACTTGACGAGCCTTGACTAGGACTATAGAAAAGGCGCCAGCGCTTGTGACCAGCAACATGACAGACGCAAAGTGCGTCTGCACAAGTGGCAAAGATGATCTCAGAGACAGGAGAGAGCAAGAATGAGATTGGCTTCAACATAGCAGGGCTTAGGATGAGCTTGCGACGACGGTGTACCCACCTGGACAGATGGTGACTGCAGGTCGATGCTGCTGCTGGCAGGAGCGGTCATGGGCGTTGCGCGCGTCGGGGAGCGAGATGCACTGACTTGCATGTACTTCACAGCCTGCACGCACAGCAATGCGTTTGTTTGCACCATGTGCATGCTGACCCCCGCAGCAGAGTCATCAACACTCTGCGTCCTTTTCAATACGTCTTGTTGTTTCTATGGCACTTTTTGATAGAACTTGCGACCAGCAGGACGTGGATTTAAGCACCTGTGCAATTACGTATTGCTTTCATACGTGGTTCTTATTGTCTGCGTGGGTCTTGCGATGCCCGTTGGGGCAGTGTCATTCAGGCGAATCTATTTGAAAAGCAGCAATTGCTACAACACCAGCTCTGACTAGATGAGTCAATGTGCTGATTCCTGCTTACCCGCAGGCTGGAGGAAGCTGTAGCCCAGGTGCGTAGGGGAAGGTCGTCTGTCAGGCTGGTCAGCAGGGATGAGTGCAGGCGCACATGCGCAGACCTGCAGATAGTCTTGAGGACCCGCCTCGCGTACACCTCCATCTTCTGTGCTGCCTGCGGCCATGCACGCCCTCAGATGGAGATTTGCATTCCACACACCGAGCGTCCTGACAATAATCCCCCACACAGCCGCCGCATTCCAAAGCGGGTTGTACTGTGTTGCTGGACACTGATGCTGGGCAGGACAATGTGTCGCAACCTGTGGAGCTGACAGCACATGCATTGGGACACACAAGCCCGGTTGCAATGATGACAGTAAAGACATCACTGCGGACCTCTTGGCTTCCAGAGTCATTGTGGGAGAGGGACATACATGCTGCAGATCCTCCTGCTCACACCAGTCCTGCCGTCCTCTCTGCCCCAGCCGGAACTCCTTGACTAGCCTGGCGATAGCGGGTCTGCCACGCACACCTCGCTTTGCCGGTCCCTCGGGCTGCCCGTCTGGTAAGAATTCGGCTAGGCATTGCTGAATTTTGTCATCCCAGCCATCCTCACCAAGATCGAGGATGACTGCATTTGTCTTTAGAAGCGACAAGTACAGCCGTTCCACTGATTCCTCGAAGCTCTGATGTGCAACAGTCGTCAGGGCCAAATCCTTGGCGCATACCCTCTCGATGATATGGGCCATGGCCAGGCCTCAGCAGCGAGTGTGTGTGCTAATGCGCCATCATGACCGCATCGAAGGCCTAAAAAGGGCTTTGCCTCTCGCTCTTCGCTCTAGCAAAACATTCAAAATGCCCCTAGCATGCAGACATGACTACTCAGAGCCTTGCTCTCGATACAGCACAGCAGCATGCATACTTGCTGCTCCTTGCTTACGTAGTCTGCGGCATGCACAGGGTGCTTCGGGTGTCTGATTAGCAGCAAAGGAGCGGGTGTTCGAGGGACCTCTGATAGGTGAGGAGCTGATTAGCAGCTGTTTTAAAACTTCTGATATCGAGACCCTCAGGGCTTCATCAGGGTTTGGTGTGCATCGATGGTCAGAGAAAGTAGAACAGGCTGCAGACAGATCTGGTTTGTAATAGTTGATACGATGGGCGACAGAGAACGCGAGCGGGAGCGCAGTGCCGAGCCCCGTGCGCCCGAGTTCAAGACCTTTGTGGGTGGCATTTCATGGCAGACCACCGATCAAGAGCTCTCTGACAGTGAGTGCCGAAGCAAGAGCATCCCTGTGATAGTCATGACTGCTTTGAGCATTGTTTTGATGCAGTACGACAGCGTACGTTGGTCCCTATGTCCCACCTGGGAGCTGATCCTACAAAGCTGGACGACCTGCACATGGTCTACCTGTTGCACAGATGGTCCCATCTTTATGAACCAGTAGCAAGTTCAAGTCATCACTCCATCGAGGCGTCAATGCCAAGAGGATGGCCTTGACGACCGTTTGTGCCTGCAGTTTTCACAAAATATGCCAAAGGCCCGGTGGACGCCCGTGTCATGCTGGACAAGATGACCGGGAGGTCCCGGGGCTTTGGCTTCGTTACCTTCGACACCAAGGAGGACATGGAGGAGTGCATATCCAACCTGGACAAAACCGAGCTGGAAGGCAGGCGCATCTCTGTCACCAGGGCCATCCCACAGACAGAGATCGCCCCTGGGGCTCCTGCTCACTCCTTGCACGGCCCTGGCCGCCGTGATAGGTAATGCATCAGGCTGCCACCAGTGCATCATGCATGTGCATCATTGAGCCAGAGACATGAGTCCTGCACCGCCTGAGGTCCCCACCTTCATCTGGAGGTGCTGAGCGCTGGGAGAACACTCCTGTGCTCCATTGGCAGCTGCTCGACACACAGCTGGCTACCTACTGCCACAGAGCTTGTCTGCGCCCCCAATGGGCAAGGCCATGCTGCGCACACTAAGCATCTTGAGTCTTCGGGCGCATGTATTGAACCCATGCAGTAGAGACTACTGGGGAGTAGGGACTGCTGCTGGAGCTTAAGCGCTTTTCTTAGCAGCTGCTGAGCTGACGGCGCAAATGGTCTTGGCAAGCTTACTCTCCAGGCATAAAGATAGCAGCGGCAATGGTGCAAGCGAGGCAATGACCTGGCTGCAGGCATGCAGACCCATATGACACAGGCTACAGAGGCGGCGGAGACCGCCACAGGGGCTACTGAAACTGATTAGCGCCGGCTAAGGCAAAGCTGAGACGGCCATACTTCTACTTATAGATCTCTGAATCGGCATACATGTCATGCGAACAGGTTCATTGCCTGGTTGCAGGTATGCGGACCCATATGACAGAGGCTACAGAGGCGGCGGGGACCGCCACAGAGGCTACGACCGCGGCTACGATCGCGGGCCGCCGCGCGGCTACGAGCGCGGGGGCGGCGGCGGCTACGGGGGAGGGTATGAGCGCGCCGCGTACCCCGAGCGGGGATATGGCGGCGGCGGCGGCGGCTACGACCGGGGCTATGACAGGGGCTACCCAGAGTACGAGCGCGCAGCCTACCCGCCCGTCAGCAGCAGCTACGGGTGAGCTCCTCCTCTGTGCTTTGTGTACTATTGCCCTTTCCAGCACCTTCCTGGCATGTCTTCACATGCAGGGGAAGGTGTCTACCTCAGTTCTTGGAAGATCCACCCTGCACACAGTTTGCGGGATGTGTGCACTGGTGCTGCAGCTCTGGTGAGCACCGATGATGCTGAATGAGTAGCATCCCAGACAGTATGGTCACTGTCACTGCTCACGTATGCCACTTCCTCGGCTGAAGCCGTGCCGGTCTCAGTGCTAGAGACATGCTCTGGCTTGCACACTGCATGCTCTGCTAGCGCTGTAGTCAGAACTGGTGGCGCCATGCAGGCGGGCTGGTGGCTTTGAGAGAGGCGCAGCAGCAGACCCATACTACCCTCCTAAAGACCCATATGCAAGGTATGTGACAGCGCAGGGCCTCGCATGCCATGTGATTGCACTATGAACTCAGTCAAGTGGCATAAAGGGTGAAGTGCCCCAAGTGGGGCTGGTGGTATATACATTCTTGCAAGGCAGTGAGAATTGTCCGCTTGCTTGACACTTCCTGTGCTTATAGTGGTCGTACATGATGGTTCACACGGCTTTACAGGGATGCCTATGGCTACGATGAGCCACCCCCCTCATATGCCGGCTATGAGCGGCCCTCATCGTATGGCCGCGCAGCTTATGACGCACCGCCAATCACCGACAGGTGATTGTTAATCCATGCAGCATTATCATGTGAGCATTGGTGCTGCACCTCTTGCATGTCTTGTACTCACATGACATGAAGTACAGGTCTGGCGGGGTGCTTACAGAATTTTGTGGTTCTGTAAAGGTACAATGGTGGCAGCGATCGCTTTGGCGGGAGCTCTGCTGCAGCACCCATGCCTGGTGGTCCTGAAAGGTGTAGTTCAAGGATGTAGCCATATCTGTGGCCAGCCGGCAGAATTATGACGTTGCAGAAATTCCTCATTGTCTAATAAGACATCGGGGCTTTTGAAGATGGTCATGCAGGGGTGCATCTGGAATGGCAAACTTCAAAACCCCGATATCTGGTCTAGTGTGCATCTTGGATGACGAACTCCATCTATTATCCCATAGATTGGTCTAGTGTGCTACAGGCTGAATGCCAACCTCCTACAGGTCAAGGAGCTGAGGGTGTGTACAATAATATGCAGGGGCTATGGGGGTGAGCGGTATGGTTCGGCCAGCCGACCAGTACGCCCATACGACAGGGGTGCAGCGCCAGCTGGGCGACCCCTGCGCTGAGCAGGATGCATAGGCCGCAGCTGCCGAGCTAGCGTTGAGAGTGAAGTCTCAGCCAAGCAGCAAGCCCAAGGCGCAGCCAGGATGGTGCATTGAGTAACAGCTAGCAATGGACATAAGCCTACGCAGCCTGCTGTGACAGCAAGTTGCGTGAGACATGCAGCTGTGAGTCTTGTAGCCTCACAGGTCTTCAGGCCCTGCCCAAGTTGCAGTGTCAGACAGTGTCCCAGGTTGTCGAAGGATAGTGCATGACAGTCAGCATAGCCGTGATCAGGCCTTGAGTAGCTGCGTTCTTGTGGCGTCCCAGCTGTAGCTATAGCAGGCAACCCCAAAGCATGTGTTGAAAAGCTCATATCAATTCCCGCACTGACAGTCTTTCCCCACTCCAGCAGGCTCTCAATAATATGAACACAGCTCTTCCACTTTCAGAACAGCTTTGCAGATCTTGAAAGGCCCAGCCTACCCCCGCCTTGACAGCCTGGTGCAGGTGGCCATTGTTCTGCAGCTGCCTAGCGGCCTACTGCAGTGTGCAGCAGCCAGAAGTCGACCTCTCTCACACACTCTGCAGCAGCCTCAGCCGCAGGTACCTGTCATGCAGCGCAGCGCTTGCAAGTGCTTCCACAGAGCAGAGGAGCAGCTGTGCAGCACACAGGAGCATCCATCCCTGTATGCCTACATTGGCCTGCCTGCTCTGTGCAGATTGTGTCAGCCCTCCATAGATCTTTCCACTACTGCCTGCTGTAAGCACTGCTAGAAACCTTGCCGTTGCACCATCATTTCTCTGCTGTGTTATGTATGCTGCTGCTGCCTTGTTGCTGTGCTTGGTGCAGGTGTGTGGTAGTGGCTATGCTTGATGTGCTAAGGACCCAGTTCAGGGCAGCTGCAGTGGCAAGAGAGGAGGACCATGGAACGACATATTACATGCCCGTATAACGGGATGCCTTCACTCTTGGCTATGTTGCTATGATAGCTGGAGTCTGGAGCAAGTGTGCAAGATTGTGCCGCAATCAATTGAGCTGCAGAACTGTCCAGAAATGCTGACGACAACATCTTTTCGAGAGTCACTGGCTGCTTGGATTCCTGTTCTGAAGAGTTTGTCGCTGTTCTGCTGGTCTTCTGAATGACATGATGTAATTGACAGCTTTGTCGGCAGAGAAGGTCCACTGCCCTGTGAAGGGGTTCATTACCATCCCCGAGTCCCCTATTCTCTCAGCGCCCGCTCTCTCAATGTGTGCGCAAAGCTCCTCTGCACCAAAATAACATTGCGGTCATTAGGCCCATCTCAGAGAAAGGTTCCATCCTTATGTCACACATTGCCAGGCAATACCTATCTTCCTACATGTTGGCCAACAGCACCCAAAGGCCACAGGCATGCGCAGATCCGTCTGCATGAAGAGGTATTGCCAGCCACACAGGCTGCAACCCTATCAACTCGCGATGCGAGCTGAAAGATGAGTCCCCTCTTTTCTGGCAGTGCTTGACGAATCAAAGCAAGCCAGCGAGTGCAGGCAGCTGCCCAGTCCACAGCTTGTGCTCTGTACCTTGTGCATTCCAGGGAAGATGGCCTCACCAGGTGTGAGGAAGCGCTCCCATTGGTGGGTGCCCTGGGGCAACAGGCCCATGATCTGCTCAGCGCCCACAATTGCCACCGCGTATGACCTGTTAGTGCGGTTGATCGTTGATATGACAATGCTGCCTCCCGGCCTCGTCAGCGCTACCAGCGAGGCGCAGAACTCTGGGACATTGCTCACATGCTCGATGACCTCTGAGGCCACCACCGCATCAAACTCTGCCCCTGCAGCATCCATGCAAGCATGTCGGGCAGAGTCCAGTTTTCTTTTTGCCATCAGCTGACACTCCCCAGGCAGAGCACATGGCCCCCTGGCCCCCCCTAGTGGGTGATGTAGCTTGTGACGCAAGCCCAGAAGAGCGCCCCTCTGTGCTCCCTATGCAGTCGATCGGCAGTGTATAGGTGCTTGGATGTCCTCACACCTTGAAGCTGCAGCTGCTCTGCAGTCGCGTTCTGGTAGCGCGTCCTGGAGGCCACTGCTGGGTCGGCTTGCGCATGTGTAGTCGCCACGCTGATGGCAGTCGCTGAGGTGTCAACTCCGGTGACATCAGCGCCCAGCCGCGCCAGCGCCTCGCTGAACAGGCCTCCCCCACAGCCCACGTCCAGCACACTGAGATCCCTGAGCGGATGCACTGTCCTTGCCTCTCTCCTGTGGCGGCATAGCGCCTTTCATTCATGTCTCAGCAGCGTCCATGCTGTGACGTACATTGGCTCTACAGAGTTGGATATGTGTGCCTGTATCGCCTCTGGCCCTATAACATGGAGTGCACATGGGTGCCAGCGCTGTGACAAGCTCTAGCTTAACCATATATGACGAGGACTGAAGCAGTGTACGATTCCCTCAGGCTAACTGACGCTCACGATAGAGGGTTTTCCAAATGTCTGCTTCGGTCCCCAACAGATGTATAAAGCGAAGAGCATGTCAGACATGTATCCTTCCCTCAGGTTATCTGATCTCCACTGTGAATATATTTACCATGAAAGAAGAACACATTGGTGAGGTGGACGCCTACCCATATGCAAGGCAGATGGCATCCCTTGCATACTGAGTCCGCAGGGGGTTCATGGTGTGCAGCGCTCCATTTGGGCCTTCAGGATTCCACCACTCTGACGCCATAGCTTCAAACTTTGCCACCTCCTGCGCGTCCATGGACCGCCCTGTGGGGCCCTGCGCAGCCGCTGCAGAAGTCCCAGCTGCAGATGGCTGGGTAACGTCGTCTGTCCCTCTGCAGAGGCATCGGGTTTCTCGCATCTATTCTGTCTGGCACAGAACTAGACCAGCGCGCTCTCAACAAGGAGATTGCTCTAGGCTTCGTGCCATTCCCCAAGCAGCTTCCACACTATTCTGTAGAGGCCTGTAACCTTTGCTGAGCATGGCTATGTCACAGAGGTACCTGCTGGTGTGGAGGCCTCGGCTGCCCAGAGCTGCCCTCATGCTTATGCTACTCCTATCTGTCAGTGCATTGTCGACCGCAGGTGATTCTGCATCTGTAAGGTGCCACAGCCCTGATGTTGATGCGAAAGCTGGATTTGGCAGTACAGGATTATTATGGCATTCGCTGGTGCTGCAGATCCCTGCATGCGTGTGTAGAAAGCCGGTAGATGCCTCATATCGGCAGTGCCTCTGAGCCGCGTGCTGGCGCGCCAGACAGCGAGCAAGCTTGGAAAGCAGCATAGGAACCTCGCTAGGCACTTGTGTTTATCTGTGCAACGGCATAGTACAAGCTACGTGTTCGATCTCATGTGCTGTGTTACATGTGTCTATACTCCTATGCAGCACACCGTCGATCCCTATCGCACGAGAGGCCAAAGCTAAGATGCTTTGAAGGTATGGAACGCTCAAACACACGAAGAGTCCTGCACTAGACTTAGTGGCACGTGCTGCTGAGTCACAGCATCCCCAGCACATTCCTCACGAGTTCTCCTACTCCGTTCTCAGGGACGCTGCCAGAACTCTGGTACAAAAGGGATGTGATATGGCATCGTTGTGTAGAAGGGGCGCTAATGCGGCCCTGCGTGCGGCGGTGCTGGAAAGCTTTGGCGCTCGCTTGCTAGGGTTGGATGCCATCGGTGCACGGCAAGCTGCTATGGGGATAGACCGCACGATGAATAACACTAATTCCCGAGGATTGCGTTCGATGCTGTTGCCTACGTCAGCAAGGCACAGGATACATTGTGAACTGAAGGTGATCTGGGTGTCTAATTGACATAAAATCCTTGGTGCAGGGCCGCCAGCCTTGCTGCAGGCCCCTACAAGCCTTCAGACACTGTAGATGTGGAGATCGTCAGGAAGAAGGGCATTGATCTGATTCATGACCCCCTCTTTAATAAGGTATATGCTTGCATCCCGCATTCTCTGACCTTGGATTGCATCGCCCGCTCACCAGCTCCCAATGCTTAAGTCGTAAGCTCCTCCAGACTTACTGCTGCGCCTTGGCATGTCTTCTAGCTTGACATTCCTGTATGCCCCAGGGAACTGCATTCCCTGTGCCTGAACGGGAGCGCCTGGAATTGAGAGGACTTCTACCAAAGAAATGTCTGACCATGCAAGCCCAGGTCAGCATATAAGGGCAACATGCATCTAATGTTTGCAGCAGGCAGCCTTCTGCTCTTTAGCTCACAACTGCACTGCCTACGCAATCAGATTTTGCAGAGCATGCAATTGTCTGAATTCTTGGCCATTGAGGTGTACGTCTTCCAAACAAGCTGACAGGCAACTTGCCCATGCGGACCCTGACTGTGGCCAATGGAACATGCAGGTGGACAGGTTCATGGAAGACTACGCTTATGGCAAGACCTACATTGATCCAAAGCACGTCTCAGACGGCGGCGTCACCCCCGACCATGTCAGGCGGTGGAAGGTCCTTCAGGAGCTGCAGGCAAGCCCACAACCACCATCATACATTGTACGCAGTACTATATGCATGCAGAATTGCCTGTAGCATTGGCACTTCATCGAATGCTGATGGGAGTATGAGAAAGGCCAATGGTGTCAGCGCAAAACTTTCACAAGAGTGTGAGGAGGCTGCTAGAGAGTGGTAATGTGCCCTGCAGGACAGGAATGAGACACTGTTCTACAGAATTCTGCTGGACAACTTTGTGGAGATGGCACCCATTGTGTACACCCCCACAGTAGGATGGGCCTGCCTGGTGAGCACACTACGTCAGTCATCTATCCATGCCTCTAATATAGAGTACCTCTGGTTCTACTTCCCTTATGTGCAACAGTGTAAATGTAGCTATCATGCGTTGGTGATCATGTCGTGCTGACATCCAATCATTGAGGAGGTGTGCACGCAGAACTTTCACAAGCTGTACAGACGGCCTCGCGGGATGTACTTCGACATGACAGACAAGGGCGAGATGGTAGGCAGTCTCAGTCCAGCCCAACAACAAAGCTTGCAGATCCATCTTTGCTGTTCCCTGGTCAATGGTGGCTGCTACCGCAGACTCCCCCGTGCTTCTGTAGATTGCCCTCCTGGCCAGCTTCCATGCATTGCATACTAGTTTGGTGCTTCCAGGCCAGTTGGGGGTAATGTGATGCTGTCTGTGCGCAGGCCTCCATGGTTTGGAACTGGCCAGCAAATGATGTGGACGCAATCGTGGTGACAGACGGCAGTCGGATCTTGGGATTGGGTGATTTGGGAATCAATGGCCTGGGCATCCCCATTGGTAAGACTCTGCTGAGCAACTCCCATCACTTGCCAGGCAAGATGTGTGATGCTCTGAGCATTGCAGAGTGTCATTGACTTTGCAGAGCCATGCATTTCCAAGCTGTCAGGCTTGGGCAACATTTGTGTGTTGTCTTTCTTTTGAGGACCACTGCAAGTGTCAAGAGCATCAGGGTGAGGACTGAAGAATGACTGGATGTACCACTCATCGCAGCAGAAGAATTAACACAAGGGGCCCACTTCTGCGCAGGAAAGCTGGACCTGTATTGCGCAGCAGCAGGCTTCAGCCCAGGCAGGATCCTGCCAGTGGTGGTGGATGTTGGAACCAACAACAGGCACCTCAAGGACGATCCCCTGTACCTGGGCCTGAACAGAGAGAGATTGAACGGTCCAGAGTACTACGAGGTAGATTTTGGCTCATCACCTTGTCCCAAGACCTACTCGTATTCCTGGCGTGGTGGGAACAATGGACTAGCACAACAATCCAGAGGATGGCTGTTCGCCGCCTGCCTGCTCTAATCTCTTGGGCTTTCCTGCATCCTCCTCTCTTGGCTCGTCAGGAACCTTGTCCTCCGTGGGAAGTCCTCGCTGGATCCATGCTCCTCCCTTACATGCAGACATGAGGGAATGCATGACAATACAGGTTTTCGTGACATTGACATTGACTTGAGAAATAGACATAACAGGACTAGAGATAAATATTGCCAATTGCTGTCTGATGGGCCTGACTTTACGGCCTCAGTTGCCTCCCCTGGACGTTGCAGCTTTATGACAATGATCATGCAATGATCAGCTGTATTAAAGTCACTGGCAAGGCCTCATGGCCTGAATTGCCTCCCCTGGATGTGAAGCCACACTAAAAAGACTAGTATCAGCTATGATAACAGCAGTAAGCATGCAATCATCAGCTGGAATGATAACAATAATGAGTGACTGCGCAGGTCATGGACGAGCTGGTCAAGGCGCTGATGGGGCGCTACCCAAAGGCAGTGCTGCAGTTTGAGGACTTCAACATGGAGCACGCTGCGCCCCTGCTGGAGCGCTACAGAGACCACCACCTCTGCTTCAACGATGACATCCAGGTGCCATCCTGCTTACAGCTCTGCTGTGAGACCATGTACATCCAGCGGAGCTGCCACACCCAATACGATTCTGTCATCAGCTGCACCGCCTCAGTGTTTACCGATCTACACATGAAAAGAGACTGCTCAGACAGGCCCCTGATCCGTCTCTTCAGGGCAGGGGCGGCTGGCAAAAAGATGGCTTAAGTGTGCAGTGGCACGTGCCACAGGAGGGGGTACAGAAAACCATCATATGGCCACTGCAGGGTACGGCAGCTACAGCGGTGGCGGGTGTGTATGGAGCGCTGAGGGTGCAGGGGAAGAGCAACAAAGGAGCAGGCTCAGCAGCGCATCAGGCAGTACATCATCTGTCACCACATGTTGCTCGCATATGAGTGAGATAATCAACAGATTGCCCCCTTACGCCGGCTTGCCCCTACAGGGCACGGCAGCAACTGCAGTGGCGGGCGTGTACGGAGCGCTGAGGGTGCAGGGGAAGAGCAACAAGGAGCTGGCGCAGCAGCGCATCGTGCTGGTAGGCGCTGGCAGCGCCGGAACGGGCGTTGCGCGCATGCTGGCGCTCGGCATGGTGAAGCAGGTGTGGCGCCCTCTCGCCACACATTGCATCAGGCCTGTACCTCAGAGCTTCGTGGGCTGAGAGTGTGGCTGAGGCATACGCAATGCCTTGGAGAGCCAGCCTGCAAAGCAACGGCCCAGCAGCACTGTCTGGCAGGAAGCTGCCTCTGGAGGGTCACCTTTGACGATGCAGAAGAGGTTCCCTATGAAGTTAAGGGCGAGCTGCATACACGGGCGAGCTGCATACACGGTGGGGCGGCCTTGTGCCCTGCTGATAGGAGTGGGGCGTCCACAACGTTAACATGGCTTCAGTCAGCAGCTGCGACCCAGAAATGAGGACCGATAACATCATGACTGCTGCGTGGTGAGGCAACCCAAATGTTGCTATCTGTGCAGGGCTTGTCATACGAGGAGGCTACGTCCAACTTCTGGGTGCTTGATGCGGAGGGCCTGGTCACTGTCAAGCGCGAGAAGCAGCTGAGCGAGTCCGTAGAGCCCTTTGCCCGGAAGACCCAGGCAGACCCAGAAGGCGAGAAGCTTGCAGACACCGTCAAGAGGGTACGCCTCTGCGCTTGATTCATCTCCTGATCTCAAGGCTCTCGCAGCGTTAGCATCATGGGTCTTGATTGCATGTGCTGGCACACTCTAAGGGTCAAGGCCACCACACACTGTGTCAGGGCATGCACCCCTCGCGCCAGATCAGATCATAATACCTAGCTGGCTGCTTGCACATGCGCTCGTAACATTGATTATGAAGCCATGCTGACTGTATGCATGTCGGCACAGGTGAAGCCCACAGTGCTCATAGGATTG
Source organism: Coccomyxa sp. LA000219 (assembly GCA_000812005.1). NCBI lineage: Eukaryota > Viridiplantae > Chlorophyta > Trebouxiophyceae > Coccomyxaceae > Coccomyxa > Coccomyxa sp. LA000219. The sequence continues at coordinate 930,374 of KN714655.1, forward strand.
GCAGGGGCGGGGAAGCTCTTTACTGAGGAAATCTTGGTGTCCATGGGGGAGCACAATGAGAGACCCATCATCATGTAAGTCCACATCCCCTCTGAAATTCCACCCTGGCCTTATTCCTCCAGCACATTCATTTTCCGGTCTTTGCTCTGGGCTGCATTGGGACTACCTCACATGCCCACTTTTATCACTTGCTGAACAGCTATATGACCATACTTAGGCAGAGGTCATGTGACTCAGAGTCCAGAAGAAAACAAGTGCATGCTGCAGGCCCATGAGCAATCCAACCCACCGCATGGAGTGCAATGCTGAGGAGGCACAGAAGGCCACAGGTGATCAAGGCAGATGACACTTAGCTCATACTGGCACTGAGCTCTGCGCTGCAGTGTCTGACACACTTCATAATGAAAGCACACACAGCTACTGCCGCCATGAGAATGCAAGATCTTTAACTGAGGTCTGTAGGTGCTGTGTCACTACGCAGGCGGCAGAACAATCTTTGCCAGTGGGAGCCCCTGCAAAGATGTGGAGTTTGAAGGGCGGGTCATCTCCTCGTCTCAAGGTGCACAGACACATGAGCATCCTCTCAATAGTCATCATGGAGTGGAGCCTCACAACCCATGATTGCAGGCTGCACACGAGCTTCTGATGGGCTGCCATCTTGAGCATGTGCTGCACATGAGCTGCACTCACTCTGTCAAGCCAGTTGGTCCTGTGTCTGAGAATTTTTGGGTGATGTGCAGCAAACAACCTCTACATCTTCCCTGGTCTGGCTCTTGGCGCTCACCTTGGAGCAACAAGGGTATGCATCTCTCTGCTCGCTTCCTTGCATGCAGCTTTGCCAGGCAACACACTACTGGTCCTGCATCTGCATTGCAAGATGCCTCACCATGACCATTTGGCACCACCCTAGGGCCGAGCTGCTAGAGAGGTCCCATGCAGAGGAATGGTAGACTCTGCTTCACTTCTCAGCTGGTAATTAGCAGATTGCATGGACATGAATGCATGCAGGTGATCACGGACGAGATGCTCATGGCAGCAGCAGAGGCACTGGGTGACTGCATCCCTGAAGAGGATTTGGACAAGGACATTGTATACCCTCGCCTCAAAGATATCAGGTGGGCTTGCCTGTCTGTCACATATCCTTTGCAGTCATCAATGTACATGTACATGTACGTGTGCCTGCAACCTGTGCAGCCAACCTGCCTACCTTTTCTAAAAACTTGCCATGAGCATGTGGTATTGCTCCACTGATGTGGTCTGCAGGTCTACTAGCGCAACACTCTGACTGGCTTGGTCAAGGTCTGGCGTGATATGCACTTACAGCAAGATGCTGAGCATGCTATGCGCTGCAGGTATGTGAGCATGATTGTGGCCAAGAGGGTGATGCGGATGGCGTATGACATGGGCCACCTGCACAGCTTCGCAGCCAAGAAGGCGCTGGAGATCTCAGACGAGGAGCTGGAGCTGTATGTCAAGGACCACATGTTTGAGCCTGTCTACAAGCCCCTCGTCAATCTGCCAGTCGGTGTTCAGGAGTAGCCAGTCGTGTATCAGTCCAGCGTCAACATGGCTTGATGTTTGTCAAGCCCTAGAAACATCAAGGCATACCACAACTCTGGTGAGAAGGAGGGTAGAGCTACATTTTGCCCAATCGAAGTGGTCCAGCTCAATTGGGCAGTCGCCATGCTTGGCCTCCTAGAGATCTTGTTTCGGGCGTCATACAGACTTCTAGGTCCATAGTCTCAAACTGATCAGCCTAGAGGACATAATCTAGCATATTGCTTGGCTTACAAGTGGAGCACAATTATATTCTTTTGTGTTGGGTGCAAATTGACAGCTACCACTATTGGGCCGAGGTGCACTGGATGCACCAGGCTGAGGTTTGTAGTCTAGAGCAGCTTACACACTGATAAGAGTCTTCATCACCCAGCTTTGGGAACAGAGACTTTGGATTGCTGTACACAAGCTGGCAATGTGACCGATCACTGAAGGGTAGTCACAGGAGCTATTCCTGCCTCCTCTCAGGCAACACCTTCCAGCGCATAGAGTAGCTGGCCTCCAGTTCCAAGTCCTCCATAGATGCTGAGAGAGTCCCGTTCTCCGGCAGAGGCGTGCTAGCCTGAAAGGGAAAGACCCTCCTCGCCTCCTGTGTGCTCAGGAGAGGGAGCCCTCCTCAGCCTGCCACCTGCCCCCGCAGCATCTGATCTGGCGATCTCCAGCTGCAGAGCTCTGATGTGGCGCTCCAGCTCTTCCACAGATAGATCCTCTGGCACGCCCTCTAAGCCTGTGGGCTCTTGCAAGCTGGCTGCTCCTGAGAGGCCACCTGCACATTCACCCTAGTATGAGCGACAAGGCTCTGCTTGCCATAACCTCTGGAAATAACTCTAATTCAGTCCCAGCCTCCTCAAAGATCAGTCAGTGTTTCCTGGCGGTGCTTTACAAGACCATGCCAATGACAGCAATTGAGTGATATGAGGTAGAACACTGCTGCAAGGGGTTGGCACATTGCTGGTCACCTGAGGAGTATGATGCATATGGCAGACGAATGTTTGCTTGCTGAGCGCCAGTGAGGTTGCCATCATGCTGCTGTTGGCTGCTGTCTGCTGAGCTGGCCTCAGCTTGCCTGAATAGACTGTCAGCTGTGGCGTTGGCAGCAGCGCGCATGTCAGAGGAGAAGCCTGAGTAGGACACTGGCAGCTCCTCATCCATCATTTGAGGGTCATCGCAGGATCTGTAGCTAGAGCCAGTGTGCCGTCTTGACCCTTCTGCTGACTGCCCCTCGTAAGTGCACATCGGCTGGGAGCCGCTGTGCGCTGCTGCAGACTGCTCCTCTGGGTCTGCGGGCACTGCTGCATGCTGAGGTTGCTCCTGACTGCTTGTTGACAGCGTGTACGCCATGACGCCAGCTTCAGCAGAAGAGCTGAAGCCTGCAGATGCGCTGCTGTTTGCCACATCCGCAGCCGAGCTGCTCCCCACACCCACAAAAGGGGTGGCCTGGGCAAGTGCCGGCTGCACGCCCTGTCTCNACCATGCCAATGACAGCAATTGAGTGATATGAGGTAGAACACTGCTGCAAGGGGTTGGCACATTGCTGGTCACCTGAGGAGTATGATGCATATGGCAGACGAATGTTTGCTTGCTGAGCGCCAGTGAGGTTGCCATCATGCTGCTGTTGGCTGCTGTCTGCTGAGCTGGCCTCAGCTTGCCTGAATAGACTGTCAGCTGTGGCGTTGGCAGCAGCGCGCATGTCAGAGGAGAAGCCTGAGTAGGACACTGGCAGCTCCTCATCCATCATTTGAGGGTCATCGCAGGATCTGTAGCTAGAGCCAGTGTGCCGTCTTGACCCTTCTGCTGACTGCCCCTCGTAAGTGCACATCGGCTGGGAGCCGCTGTGCGCTGCTGCAGACTGCTCCTCTGGGTCTGCGGGCACTGCTGCATGCTGAGGTTGCTCCTGACTGCTTGTTGACAGCGTGTACGCCATGACGCCAGCTTCAGCAGAAGAGCTGAAGCCTGCAGATGCGCTGCTGTTTGCCACATCCGCAGCCGAGCTGCTCCCCACACCCACAAAAGGGGTGGCCTGGGCAAGTGCCGGCTGCACGCCGGCATGTGCAGAGATGTCCTGTTCAGGTGCAAACCGCTGCTGCCTGCCCGGGCCCGCTGCGCTACCTGCGCTCTCTGCAGCGCCCGGCAGAGGAGTTGCGCGGGCGCTGGGCAGCCCGACGGCTGCCAGGGAGAAGTGGCTCTGGGGCGTCACGGGCAGCGAGTACACCAGCTCGCTCATGGCAGGCGAGGCTGTGAGGGAGGGTGGAACCATGGGGCTCCGCTGACTCACCGCGCCATCCTGGCTGGCGCTCCTGCTCTGGCGCTGCGACCTGGACAGGTACAGCGGTGATGGTGCCACCCTGGACGCCCGCCCCTGACCTGACTCAGCAAAGGCTCTCGACAGGCTCCTGCTGGCGTGCTTGGGGTCTGCCTGCCAGTCATGCCCCTCTGCTGCCTCGTGTTCCTGACCTGGCCTAAGGTTCTCATTTGCTGCCTCCTTGGAAGCTTCCTGTGGCCTATCCGCTCCCTTGCTGCTCATTGCTGCATTGCGCGGGTATGCTGTGCTTGCTCCCAGCTGAGCACGAGGGGTCACGAGTTTGCTTCCCGGTGGCTTAGCAGGCGCATTGCCTCCCACAATGGGCTTCCCTGAGCGCTGTGCTTGTGCTTCCGGTGCCTGCTTGAGTGCTAGCCTTGGTGAAGCCTGGCATCCTGCACACCAGCTCCTCAGATTCAAACTCCTTGGCTGCACAGCCGGGCCGAACATGTCTACCGGGGTTGCAGCAAGGCCACTGCAGCAACAACAAGACAAATGCCACGCCCTTTAATACTATTCAACCCCACCAGTCTCTGTCACAGTGTCCTTACTGCCCAGTAGCTGGCTTGCATTGAAGGTCAAGCTGGAAAATGGAGACCTGCTTTACCTGTCAGCTGAGGCTTCCTTGCTGGAGGCTTTCCGGCAGCAGGTAAGGCCTTTCCTCTCTTCTCTTCCAGCGCCTTGTGCTGGCAGAGCAGCCTCCACTCCAGCTTGCCTATGTAGGCAGTCTTCTCCGCCAGAGCATCGTCCTTCTGCTTCAGCTGCTCCGCCTGCATTATAGAGTCATCATGTCATTGGGCAACGGCATGTTTGCATGAGAGTTTCTCACCCCGTCATCTGCGAATTGTAGTATAGGGAATTCTTGCTAGCTCTAAGGCAAGCTGGCAGAGGTGGTGTCAACGGCATCGGGGCCATAAAATGCCTGATCCTAGTCATAGGGTCCTCAGTGATAGCCCTTCGACACTGCAACGTAGAATGCGATAAAGAGCAGGGTGAACATCCCCCAGGACATCTGCTGGATACATCCAGGAAGGCTTCGTACTGCTACTGTACATCCTATGACCCTTTGTATACACTGCAAATTTTGCAGATGGGCTTTGGTGCGCTTAATTTGATACACAGTGAGCCATGCATGCACCCATGAGAAGCTCAGCACAGCACAGCACAGCTCAGCTCAGCACAGCACAGGTACTGGGCATCACTCGCATGTTCCCCAAAGCGAAGCCTGAGGAAGGTACCAGAGTGTGCACGCGGCGCATGAGGTTCACGATGCGCGTCTGCCCCGGCCCCGCGGCGATGCTCTGCCCCTTTTTGAGCGCCGTCAGTGCCTGGCACAGCTCCTCCTTGTCTCGGCTCAGCTGCCCGCACCTGTCCTCCAGCTTCCTCGCCTGCAGCGTCAATCAAGCACTTGATGCATACATACCTGCATTCATCCTCCGTAAGGTAGTCCTGCACCCGTTCTGGAAGGCATAAGCTGCCTGAGATGTTTTGTGTGGACATGTGTTATCATCCGAACATGTCTAGCAACACGGAGTGACAAATATACTCGTCAGATGACTGTGGGACTAAGAAGTCATGTGAGGGGTAAGGTCATACCTGACGCTTCAAGCTGTTACGCTCCTTCTGCAGAGCTGCAATCTCGTTTAGGGCCGGCACAATGTCTCGAGGTGGCAGCATGGGCTCATCTGCAGCTGCGTTGCCCACTGGGCTGTGGGCAGCCATTTCAGGCTCGATGGCAGCTGCCAGGTCATGCTCACGAGTGACCTGCATGTCTTGTGGCCCTGGCAGCGTCCTGCTGCTCTTCAGGTACAGCTGCTGCAGCGTCTGCAGCCGTGCCTGCATGCGTGCAGGGCACTGTTGAACTTGCTCTACCATTCTGCTGCGAGTGAAAGCGCAGCGTAGTCAGCCAGAACTTGGAACAGCTGCCTGCACAGACTGTATCCCAGAGTATTGCAACCAGGAGAGTGACAAGGACTGACTCTGAAAGGCGGACTGCGCAGGCCTATCAGGGCCTTCAGATGCGCTCTGAACATGCAAAGCGCATTCATGTATGTCAGTCACCTGAGTGGCGGAGCTGTCCTGCTCAACCGCATGCAAGCGCTCCTGCGAGCGACCGAGCTCCTCCCGCAGCGCTGCATTCTCAGAGGACAGCGCCTGCGCCTGGTGGGACGTCTCCTCCAGCTCAGCCAGCTTCTGGTGCAGCTCCTGCTCCAGCCTGGCGGTCCTGGCGGCGGCCGCCTCGTTGACAATGCCTCCGTCCGGCTGCACCAGGACACAAGTGGGCGTTCAAAGCTTTGTGAGGAGAGCGTCTGCATCTGGCGGAAGTCTTTCACAGCTCAGCCAGCTTCTGACACAGCTCCAGCGTGGAGGTTCTGGCTGCAGCTGCCCTGTATGAAATGCCCCCATCATCCTGCTTCACAGTCAGCACGATCTTCACGCGTTGTACTGCTGCTGACAGCCCTAGTCCAAGCTGACAAGATCACACTCCTGGTCCCTGACAAAGATGCTGCGGTTTGAAGGAGCCATCAAGACCCCCTGCATGATGTGTGACTGGACGGCCGTGCATGTCTTTGCAAGATATAACTGTGCTTATGCTCTGCTGTGAACATGGCAATGTGACACAAGCTATCAGGGTATGACCAGGGGTGCCCTAAGGTGCTTAGGGACAATATCAGTGTTATGGCACCAATTGAGCACGGAGGGGTCGGTCTCTGTCATGTCTCTGGATGCCCATGCGGTGCATACTTGACTCTGCTGTGCCATCGCCTGAGCATAACCACTCCAGAGCATAACCACTGACCTGCAGGTCTTCGCATAGCAGCGCCACCTGCTCCTGCAGCTGGCTGACGTGGCTGCGCAGCGCCTCGTTCTCAGCGCTCAGCGTCGCAGCGCGCATGCGCAGCGACGACAGCTCCCAGTGCGTGGCATACTGCACCCCAGGGCAGAGCAGTGCCGCTCAGCACAGCATAACAGGTCCCACATGCTTCAGTGCTCGCAAGCTTCTACTTTATGCTTTCATCAAGATCACGTTTGCATACCAGATGCTGTCAGGCTAGCAGACAGGAGAATGGGGCCCCAGAAGCGCATGTTCAAAAGCGAGGTCTTAGGACAGTGTTGCACAGCCCGGGCAGTGTAATGTAATTAGTATAGCTATTAGACGTGTAGGAAAGGCTTGCAGATTACCTGGTCCAGGCCCTCACTGGTCTCTGAGGCGCCCGAGCGCATTGCTGGCGTGGCTGCCATGCGTATGGTGACTCTCTCAGAGGCACGTCATACCGGCCTGCCAATGGCCTTGAGTATTGGCACCTGAGTGGCGTACGCTACTTATGTCAGGCGAGAGCTTTGTGCTTGGCACAGGCCCATGCGGAAGCAGTTGCATGTGCGCAACTCCATCTTACAATATACAGCCTTGACCTCCCCAACCGAAAGCAGCCCAAGCAAGTTGCGTCCTATTTTGAACGACAAGCGTGACCACATCACTGTCATATTATTTGTTACCTGGCAACGAGAGCGAGTTCTTGGGTCACTGTAGCAACTGTATGAGCAACTCGGAGGAGTGCTGCGTGGGGCTAGGTTTGGAGCTGGCAAGTTCCAGCCTATCTCTGACGTATTGCAGTCCTGTTCAGCAGTGCACGCACGCCAGGTATGCAGTGGGGCCTGCCTCCAGACTAGCTGTCTATTTCGAGTCCCCACAGTGACTGCTCATGACAATCGATGCCCGTGCATCGCAAGGCCACCGACAACTGTCCTGAAATACACTCACGCTGACCTATGTGCTAGATTGGGCATCCCTGAAGACTGCAGCACGACATTATCTTAGATGTTGCTCTGACTCAGAAGCTGTGAGACAGCATGGCGGTCCCCACGTGACACCATACCCCACTGAATGCGTTCCGCCTCAGCGATTATCGGCGAGCTTTTCCTCACCAGAGAATGGCATGTGTCATACATAGGGATGCTCCGTTGTCACACCAAGTGATGCCCAGCAAGGAAGACTAGCATGAACTTCGCCTCAATCTGGTTAGGATAGGCGCAGAGTTCAATTGCTGGGCTGTGTGCGGCCGTCACATATAGTAATTATAGGCTTGTACACGCTGTTGCGTTGGTGAGCTGAGCACCGTGCTTGAGGACGTGTAGCTTGGCAGCTTCCAGCAACGCCTGCAGACAAGAGGTGTCCCGCACATGCGGGCGTCCCTCACATACAGGCGCCTATTGTCACGGCAGACATCAGGCTATGAAGCGAGCGGGATTGCAAGGCAGGACTGGCGCAGCATGATCGTGATGGCGCTCACGGCTCAGTGAGATGCCATAGTAAAAGGCGGACAATGGGCACCAATGAGCGCCTGTTCTGGAGGGAGCTTGGGTGTCGTCGTCCTAGAATGGGACGAACGCCCAAGCTCCTCGAGGGGAGTGGACCTCTGGCGTTCGAACGTAGCTTCAACAGCAGTGAGGATCTCATGAAGCGCCTCAGCCAGACAGCTGAGTTCAGGGGAGACGCGGCTTCTGTAAGCAACGTCACCTGGAGCCCTGACGGACAGTTCTTGGCCGCTGGCGGCGAGGACTGTCGCGTCACCGTCTGGGAACCAGGAACCAGGCAGCTGAAGCAGACCATAGACATGGTGCCTCTCTCCTAAAAGCCTCTGGCCTAAACACTTGTCCTCCAGAACCAAGGAGCCTTCTGCTTCACCAACAAGCCCGGAATTTTATATCCTGACTGTGTCATACTCTCAGAGGCCTCACAACTTCATGCAGGGTCACACCTCTTTCATCAACTCCGTCCGGTACCTACCGAGCAGGAACAATGAGTACATTGTCTCAGCCAGCAATGACAAGGAGGTAAACCTCCCAGCACCTAGACCAGGCGAAGATGCCCCCAACAATGCCCTGATGACCATCGTGAGCGTGCAGCACGTTGTTTTGTACGTGAATTCTGACAGTGTCCGGCATGGCAGGTGCGGCTGGCAAACCTGGTGAAAGGGGCCATCATGCCTTACAAGAACCACAAAGGCAAGGTAAAGAGCATTGCTGTCATTGACCCAGGTGAGACAGACACATCTTGCATCTGTTCTCGCTGCTTTTGCAAGCCCGGATTTTACAGCATGCATGCTTGAAGGCCCAGACCTCATCACACGCTCTGCCATGAGCCATTGCAGCGTTCTGCTCAAGAGCACACTTTTCAATTCTGTAGACAAGAGATTGGGGCCATGCTTGCATGCTCAGCGTGCCACTGCTGTGCAGCAATGTTCATGACAGCAGGCGAGGATGGAACAGTGAGACAGGTGGACTTGAGGGAGAATGGCAGGGCCATGACACTCATTGGTGAGCCAGTCCTGAGCTGTTCTGGGCGTCACGTCATCCAGCCTCAGGGGACCCTGAGGCCCATGCATTCCGCATGCCTGCGTCGTGCTGTGCGTGACACCCCACTGGCGGTGCATGCACTTGCCGCCAGAAATTGTTGATGGCACTCTCGTCCTCGTGTACACCCCAAATTCGCCCTTGGCAGCATACATGCATCTCTTTGCCGAAACGGTGATCGGTGCGTGAGGGGTGCTCTTGCCTGCAGCTGATCAGAGGGGGGAGAAGACAGGGCTGGTGAAGAGCAGAGTGCCCATCAACAGCATCGCGCTCTGCCCTCTGCACCCGCACCTGTTTGCCACAGGCGGGGGCGATGCCATAGGTGTGTTAGCACTGCCTGCCCCTTGAGCTGTAATCATCGTTTCACTAACAATTTCTTGTACATCACTGGACAATCTTTTCTGTCCATGATGACATGACAGAGGGTCTCAGGTGTTGAGCAAGGCGATCCCCATGGGGGTAAAGAAGACACATTGGGTTTTGTGTCTGGGGAAGATGCCCTGCGTAGCGGTGCTAAGTGACAGCTGTGTACCCAAGCTCAGACCCTTGATGCTGTCACACGGTGGTATTGTGGAGTGCAGCTGGCTGATAGGCAGCTGCTGAAATGTCTAGACAGGGGCACGTGTGTGGGTAGTCTGCCGAGATTCGGGTGTGATGCGATGCAGTGCGGCTGTACGACAGGCGGATGTCGAGCGGCCAGGGCAGCAAGCCCCACAAGACGCCCTGGTTTGCGGGGTACATGCCCATGCACTTCAAGAGCACGCTCGCGCACCGCCCCCGCCCCATGCCACCCCTCAGGTGATTCACCCTGCAGCTTGCCCACATGCCTGTGACAGGGCAATGTTGAGTCCCTTCTCCTCTCCTTGCAATCGTGAAATATACCCATGATCTTTGCAAGTCAGAGTGAAGAAGTCTCACATAGCTTCCCATGCCAAGGGCTTGTGTGGAGACAAAGTAGCATGGCTCATATTGAGTCCTTGCAAGCTGACAGAGCGGGGCTGTATGTGACGTCCTTGACTTGATCCATGTCCCCCAACTCTGGAATCTTCAGTAATGTGATGGGTCAAGAATGCGCAGGCCGAATGTGCATATCAGCGGAGTGGCCTTCAGCCATGACGGCTGCAAGCTCTTTGCCTCCTACACCAACGAGCAGATCTACTCCTTCTCCTGCAAGCAGCACCAGCGCGCTGCTGCCTACTTTGAGGCCCCTGACCCCTCTGCGCACGCCACCCGGTAAGCTGTCAAATCCCCCTGTAAGCTGTCAAGTTCACCCATGCATCTGTCTGTGCAGATGGTCACGCCACATTGCGGCCGCGACATAATGAGGATGCTGTGATGGTACCCTCTAGGCTTGTCTTGCCCTTTCTTGTCAGACGTGCCTAGCAAGAGGGTACCGATCCTTACGCTTGTAATGCTGCCGACTGTAGCGTGTCATTTGTGAGTTGTCCATTGCTCATCTAAGCATCGGCAGACGCTCGCTACTGAGGCACTGTGCTCGTCCGCAGGTCGACTGCCCGGCTGCACAGGCCCACAGAGCGTAGATGGCCAACAGCTGCCTGGAGCCGGGACTCTGCAGAGGCAGCGCAGCCCTCAGCAAGGGGCGCAGATCAGCAGCAGGAGGAGCAGACACGTGCTCCAAGGGGCGGCGATGCGGCTTCAGCTGCCCAGGCAGCTGCCCGGGGCGCCCAGGCTGCCGAGCATGCGCCCGGGACGGTGCCTCTGGCGACAGCCATCACCATGGCGACGCAGCACTTTGTCCAGAGCTTCCAGACGCAGCCACCTGATGAAGCCTTCAGGGACAGGGTCAGGGAGATGGTGGGCAACCATACTCCCAAGCCATGCATGCCTTTGACCCTGGCAAGACCTGCTAGGTTATAGGGCCCTGCGTTTCCTGGATCTCAGGTACTGGGAACACCATCTCGTGTGGGAAACAAGACTGCCCTTGATGCCCCCATAAGCCACTTCCTTTGCAAGATACAAGCTAAGGCAATGCCTGCGCTACTGCAGGGCCCCTGCTCATGGCTCCAAGGTGTTGAGTTGCGGGTATTGGGCTGCTGAATGCCAGCCAAGTAAAAGGCATGCTAGACTCTCCTTGTGTCCCTTACTGGCGAGAACTCCCATGCACTGACACAGATGTATGCATGCAGGCAGAGGAGATACATGCACAGGCAGCGCCTGCGCCTGAGGGCGCCAGTGGTGGGCCAGAAGAGGCGCATGCGCCTGATCAGGCACAGCCACGCCGCGCGGCCTCAGCTCCCATGCCTGAAGTGGGTCAGGGTGCTGAGGCCTTCACAGTGGGCAGCTTCGCAAATGCCGTCATTCTGGGCGTCAATGCTGCATTCCAGCAGGGCCAGGTAATTGCTGCACAAGCCTGCTGGCTGACCTTGAAGAGCTGTGTGACACTCCCCGTTCTTGAGTCGCACGCAAGAGTCTACCTGCATCAGAGCACTGGTGAAGTCTTGTTGCTCTGCACAAGCCGTCAGTATCTGCAGCAGGCATGCAAGTCTGAAGTCTTGGGTGCTGGCGCAGGCCGTTGCTGCTGACACAGCAGGAGGCGCACAGCAGGATGCCCATGCCAACCAGGCAAGGAGCGCCTCAAGGCGCCAGCCACCCCGCGCAGCCGCAGCTGCCAGCGTTGCAGAAGGGGACACTGCTGCCCCAGTCGAGGTGTGGACTACCTGACACATTCCGCTGATTATGTCGTGCCACTGCTACAGAGTTTCTGTAGCCTCCGTCCTCTACCAAGCCTCTGACAACCTGCCTGCACAGATCTTGCAAAGCAGCTTCTGGATATCACAGGCTGGCTCTCACGACTTGGGCTGTCTCTGCAGGAAGAGCAGCAGGAGGCTCATGCGCCTAGGCAGGCCTCTAGGAGGGGTGGTTCACGTGGCCGCCTGGCATCTCGCAGCGGTTCCGCGCAGGCGCCTCTCGCGCAGAGCATAGGCAGAGTGGCCCCCGGGCCTGCAAGGGAAAGCCCCAGCGCTCTGGATGCTCCAAACGCTGTCCCACCAACTGCTGCCCAGGTACACTTTTTCTCAAGCACAGTTGCCTATGCGCCCTATATTCTCTGGTACATTCCAACACTTCATGTCTGGGCTGTCCTTCTGCTTTTTGAGCAGACGGATGACGTTGTTGCTGTGCAAGACATTTCTGGAGCCATTCAAGGCTCATGGACATGGAAAGCCCTCGAAAAGAGGTGTCAGGTCACCTTGGTGCATAGTCTGCAGCGGAGCACTTGGCAAGCAAGATTGCCAATTTTGCAGGGTGAAGAGGCTCACAGTGCCCACACTCTGCAGGCGGTGCACTCACCTGTCACGAGGCAGGCAGCACGCCGCGCCGGACAGCCTCACCAGGCAACACGCCCTACTGGCGCCCTGGCAGCAGCTGATCAAGACCTCGGCCAATCAGCTGCACTGTCTCCGAACCGCCTGAGCTCCACGCTGAGAGACAGGTGGGGTTGGTCTGCCTCACCCTTGCAAGCCCAAATTTATTACCTATGCAGTAGCTAATCAGGCCGCTCATTGGATTGTGCTTCTCACAGCCATGGCAACAAGTGTCTACACAGGTATCAAAGTAAGAAAAGTTTGAGGCATAAACACAGATTGTGTCCCTCACAAGTTAGTGTTGGCAATCTCTGACAGCTATGTTAATGCACAGCCGGATCCAAGCTAGGCGAGAGGAGGCAGAGGCTGAGCTGGCGAGGGTGGGCCCGCCGGCAAGGCGCCAGCGTAGGACACTGGATGAGCCCGGCTCCCCCGGGCAGAGCGCAGTGAGTGCTCCCAGGCAGCCTGCCCAATTGGCTGCGGACCCCGGACATGCAGCTCGTGCCGCACTTGCTCATGGGATGGAAGGACAAGCAGCAGGTAGCAACTCCCCATCCATGTGTGTGATGTATCAGTGCCTGTCGGGTGCACTGTCACGCTGGCGCACTACCTTGCATGTACAGTCGCCCTGCCCGAGGTGCCTCTGCAGTGATAGCGTCTGCTGTGACGTCCTACCAGCTGATTCTTAGGGTTAATACCATATGTGTGTGTGGACCGGTATGTGTTGTGCAAGCATGAGGATGGTATGTTGAACGCGAGATGAATCCCACCTTCTCACGTGTTATGAAGCACATCATTGTGTGCATGCGCAGATGCACCTCGTCCTGTGAGGCAGACAGCGAGCACCCTGGCAGCTGCCGGCAATGCCTTTGCTGTGGCAGGACGCAACGCAGAGCGACCCACAGCCAGCACAGGCACCTCGCGGCCCCTCACAAGGCAGCAGGCGTCCCTGAAAAAGGAGGAGGGCAGCCCGGATGTGCCCGAGCAGGCCTCTGGGCACACTGGGCAGCCCAGGGCTTTCCGGGCACCGCTCCCGCGCACGCGCGGCGGGCGTCATGCTGTGGCGGCTGCGCTGGGCACAGCAGAGGCCGGACCGGCGGAGCTCCCTGCAGGGTATGTTGCTCTTCTGTTTGGGTGCTCACATCCCTTGAGGAGCATCTGTGCCATCTTGAGCTAACAGTTTGTGTAGGCCTCTGACATCCTCACTGTCTGACCATTTGCTGTATCAAGAAGATGCGATTGAATGCTGGGGCTGATGCATGTGCAGGCAGGCACCACCGCAGATGCGGCCAATTAGGCAGCGGCGCATGAGGCGACAAAAGGGTGACGCTAGCGACTGCCACAGCGGGGCAGGCAGCACGTCGCGACGAGCAGCCCGCCCTTCTGGGCAGCAGGAGCAGACCCTGCCCAGAGCAGCACGCCCGGCCCAGGCAGTGGTTGGGGAAGCCTCCTCTGGGCTGCCCACTGCCCAGCCAGCAGCCCCAGGACAATCAGAGCAGCGCATGGGCACCAGGGCCGTGAGTATCACTCCCACGCAAAATCAGCCAGAGTCACAGCAACTGGGAGCTGCAGCTCCAGTAAACAGCACTGGCGACAGAGATAATCAGAATGCTCTCGATGTTGCAAGGACTGGCGCAGCCCGCAGGCGCCAAAGCAGAGCTGCGCCAGCAGCAGCGGGAGGCTCTGAGCCTTCCCAAGATGCAGAGGACGTGTGCTGCGAGCGCACACAGTCTGGTCGGGGCCAGGACAAGCGCGATAGCGGCGCTGCATCCCCAGCTTCTGTGCAGCGTGAACCTGCCGAGCAGCATTACACAGAGCCAGCAGGAACTACGACAGGTGCTGCAGCTGCTGCTCTCTCTGCAGCAGAGCGCCCTGCGCATGCGCAGGCATGCACAGATGAAGCCAATGCAGCTGCAGGTCAGCAGGCCTCTCCGCAGCAGGCCACGATACAGGATGGGGCGTCGCAGGGCCCACGACAGAGGCAGCTTGGCACCGGTCAGCAGCAGCGGCAAGCAGCAGCAGCAGCAACTGCCATGGAATTGCCTGTCCACACAGAAGCCCCCGAAGGTGTGAGCGAGGCAGGCGTGGCGGGTGGCCCTCCCCGGCTGCCCTTTGACTTTTTCCCCACCACTATATCAGGGCTGCCGCCACCAAACGAACATGTGATGGCACCGGCAGCTCAGCAGAGGGGCCTCGACATTCATCTACCGGTATGCCAAACTCCCATGTTCATCCCGCTGAGTACAAGTCCTGCATCTGCTAAACACACTCCCCAAGTCATGCTGCTGACGGCAATTTGGAAGAAAATTAAAAAAACCTTCACCAGAGCGTATGACACTGTATTTCTGTCATTTGTGAGCCCTCAACAAGTGCTTCTGACTGATTGCCAGGCACGGAGCTCGCCCAACAGCTCGGCAGCAGCTATAGACACAGTCCAGCAGGGGGACGATGAAGCTGATGTGGTGGGGCCCTCTGCGCAACAGAGGCACGCGCGCCTGGGTGCAGCACGCGCGGGCACTGCCAGGTAGACAGGCTGAAGTCCATGTCTTCCTGATGGGCATGCCTTCGGTGGGCGGTAGCTTGCTTTGGGACATACAGGAAACCCTTCAGCATACTGGGGCTCAGACGTGAGACGTGACTGATGCTCTTGACTATGTTTCTGGCAAGCATCACCTCAATAGCTCAGCTTCTGGAGCAGTAAAAGCTTGTCTGGATCTTCAATAGGAGCACTGCGCTGCAGGGCTGGTGAGCAGAGGGAACAGCAGCAGGGGGCAGACAGCTACATCGGCGCCATCCTGGACGTGTGCGATGCAGACGATGGGGAGGTGGTAGAGGAGGACGGCATGTTTGACATGGTGTACAGCGGCCACTGCAACAAGCAGGGCTGCAAGGAGGTGCGCATTTCCCTCTCTGCACCTCAAGAAACAGTGCCGCCCAGGGCCTCCTGTCTGGCAACCTATGTAGACCACCTGGTAGGCCCTGAGGTGCACACAAGGAGTGAAGATATCTGGCATCAGCGAGGGACAAGGTGTATGCCTAAGCGCATGTCAGTGACAGCAAGGAAAAGCTGCCCCAGCAGGCTGGGCCCCTTCTGTTTGTCAAATTGAAGCTTGGGCACACCCTCAAGATTCAAGCAAGGGGCACATGCTACGCAGGTGTCGCTGATCGGGGAGCACAGCGACTTTGTGTGCTCGGGCTCGGATGGGGGGTCCATCTTCATCTGGAACGCCCAGACCGGGCAGCTGGTCAATGTCCTGCGCGCCAACGAGATGGTGACAACCTGCGTGGCGCCACACCCACATGTACCCATGCTAGCCTCCTGCGGCTTCGAGCCTGCAGTCCGTCTCTGGAGTCCCGAGGTACGTACCTTCTCCAGGATTCTGCGGGAGTGTGAAGGCACAGCCGTCGTGCTTCGATTGCTCTGCGCTTTGCAGCACAGAGCACATTTGCAAAGCTGAGACTATGGAGATGCACAAGCAGCCAGTTCACAGCACACTGACGCCTGCCTGCCACTAAGGATACCCACGTGACCTTCATCAGCAGTTACTACCTGTACATTGGCATGGGAGAACCATATGAGGCAGCAGCTCAAGAGGACACTTCAGGACTCTGTGGTGAGTGGATGCCCATCCATCATGTCTTGTCTTTCACTTGGGCTGATGTCGCCTCACTTGCAGGCTGGGGAGGCTACAAAACTGGAGCATGCAGACGAGGTGATGAGGCAGAACGCTCTGGAGCTGGCTCAGAGGAGCGAGCACCAGATGGCTGCGCCCCAGATCCTCCTGAACATGGGCCTCGTGCCGCCCGCTGCTGCCCTGCCCGTGCCCGCGCCCGCGCCCGCCCCGGAGCTGCACCTGCACCTGAACAACAGGGACAACGCAGTGCGCTGCACCATCATGTAGAGTAGCCTCATGAGCCAATGCCCGCTGCCCGGCCTGCCAAAGAGCAGCGAGAGAATTACACCACTAACAACAGGGACAACACAGTGTGCTGCACTGTGATGTAGTTTGGCTCTAGTAACGGGAGCCTACCCTGCCCATGCCTGCCACCTACCCAGTCAGAACTGGGCTGTAGCGGTGATGAGTGAGCCGATACAGTACTGTCGTGGGAGATGTGATCATGCTACAGCTGCCTAGAACATGCGCTGCTCGAGCCCTCTGAGGCCTTCTAGCAGTCCTTTTTTGTGTATTGAGTGTCAGAGAGAGATGTATCACATATGCACCTTAAATGATGCTCTGCAGCCCTGCAGAGTGGGCTTTAGGTGATACAAGCACTCTTGCTGCGGGTGCCCTGTTCCATGGATGTGCAATTCGAGACCATGTGAACTGAGGCAGACCTGAAACAGAGGATCTCTGGTCAAGTGTGCAACAGAAGCTTGTGAGCAAGCATCTGTGAGATGGTGTACATAGGAAGTCAAGATAGTCTGATGAGAGAAATCCTCATGCATGCGTATGCAGTTGCAAAGTGCCACTGCGTGTCCAGTCCTGGTGGACATTGGTGTAATCCGAGTGTATGCAGTAAGCCACTTCGGCTGGTAAATGTTGTTCACTGAAGTCTCTTTGCAGCCATGCACTGAGACTGTAAGGAGCATCCACCAGCATTGTATCACTGATTGATCACTTGCCTGGTAAATCTGCTGCATCTATAGGGCCACCAGGACTACCCTTGCCCTCTTTTCCCTTGGTGGCCGACTCAACAGCCTCTTTGCGCGCCTGTGCCTTGGCAGCAGCGTCCGCCTTGCGCTCGCGCTCCCTCTGCAGCTTGCTCACCTTCCACATGTCCTCCATGTTTGTCACCACCGGCACATCAGGATGCTCCTGCACAGGCAACCCCTGGTTGGCCTCACAAGCGCCATTTGACACACAGCAGGCATAACCCTTCAGCATGTCCGTCATGTTTGTCACCACAGGCACATCAGGGGACTCCTGCACATGCTTGCCCTTGCATATACCCTTCCTCATTCTGCATGCAGGTGCTTTGTAGCCCCCCCTCAAACATGTCCTAAGCCTTCCACGAAACGCGTCTGCTGTTTGTGGTTGTGTTGCCACACATAGCACACCAAAGGAACGAGCATTGTTCTAGCTTGCTGCTGTTGCGCTTCCTATGGCCCATTCTGAGGGTCTTCGCAGGTAATGGTCACACAGGACTGATTGTGCATGGCAATAGGTACGCGAGTGTGTGCCGCACCACCCGGTCTCATTATAGAGCGGTTCAACTCGGAAAGAAGCACGCACCCTGATGTACTTGTCGTCTGCCGTCTCCTCATCAGACACATCGCTCTCCCAGCCTGCGTCGTTGCCATCCAGCTTGTACTGCGCTGCAGCAATGGTTTCCCACACCTTTGACTCGTCTCTGATGGTCGCGGGTGGATCAGCGGGGTCCGGACCGCGCTGTTCACCAGCGACCTGCAGGAGAACAGATGTCGATGCATTGCATGCGTCCATGCCTCTGCCTGCAGCACATGTTGCCTCGTGCCTGTGCTCCAGACCTGAAGAGCATTGCTGAGACCTACCGCACGCCTTTGCAATCTTACACCTCAGTATGCCTCTTGTTGCTCCCATCAGGGCCAGGTAAACGTGACAGGCTGTAGTGAGTGTAGTCCCTCTTACCTGGACAGGCACTGGAGTGCCGGCAATGGGCCTGCCTTGACAGGTGATCAGCAGCCGGTAGGACCCTGCTGTCTGTGCTGTGTATGTGCATATGTAGTGCCCGGTGCTGCCCGGCTCAACTCTCACTGGGCAGCTGATTGGTCCAGCTTCTAGCAGCACTTCTATGGGCAGGGTTTGCATCAAATCAGCCTTGTTACACCTGCAGGCAAACATACACACTCAGCACACGCCTGACATGCTCTGCAGAAAATCTCCTTCCTCATGTGCAGACAATCTATGTGGGAAACTGGCAGCAAAGTGTGAATGTCCTACCACCCTAAGCCCAATACTATAGTGCTGGACAATGTGACTTGGCACATGTGAAGCAGTGCAGCTCGCTCACATCAGTAGGGAACACTTGGAAATACAACAGGGAAGGGGGGTACACACCTATTGCCATAAGCATCCCTGGCTTCAACCTCAAAGCTTGCTTCAGTGCCCACGCTGGTCGCCCGCCTGCCCGGCCCATCAATGATGCTGTG
Source organism: Coccomyxa sp. LA000219 (assembly GCA_000812005.1). Taxonomy (NCBI): domain Eukaryota; kingdom Viridiplantae; phylum Chlorophyta; class Trebouxiophyceae; family Coccomyxaceae; genus Coccomyxa; species Coccomyxa sp. LA000219. The sequence goes on from KN714655.1 coordinate 949,038, forward strand.
CTGGGCAGAGGGCAGCCCAGGCAACACTATGACCTGGTACGGGGAGTCCGCCACGTGCTCATCCATGTCTGCAAGCATTAATTGCGAATGTAGTGCAAGTACCATGCTGTGATGTCCAGAGGGCATCCTTGAAGGAGTGCTTACTGGACAGGGATGCATCTGCCATGTCCAACTATTGCATCCAATTTCAGAAAGTCACAAGATGCAGTATGGAATTTGTACCAGAATGGTGTGCAGCAGAAGCCTTTGGGTCTGCCACAAATTTGACACAGTCATGAACCACTTCCCTCATTAGTATGCTGCAGGAGAACAGGCGACCCACCATTTGTGACGCTGAGGACGTATTCTCCTGCAATGCAGGCCTGGTATGTGGCGGTGTATGTGCCATCATTGTGGTCCTCTACCGAGCCCTCCACAGATGACGGCCCCTCCAGGTGCACCAGGAATGTGTCGCCTCCGCAGAGGCGCCTATTCCTGAGCTCATCTTTGGCCTGCACCAGCACCGGTGTGACTCCGTGTTGCTGTGCAGATTGAAAAGTCGCTGAACAGTAAGCTGGATGGATCCACGTTCCGCATATGCAACCCCAGGGCTTCAGGGCATTGTCAGCAGGACTCTGCAGAGGGTCCTGCTGCACTGACAAGGACTTGCTCTGTTCAAGAGAGTCATGCCTGGAAGGTCAATCCTTGGTGAGCCGTGGTAACAAGACTAAGATCTGGGAGCATACCTTGATCAAGAAACTTGCATCGATGCCGGCAGTGGCTTGTGTGAGGCCTATGCCACCCAGTTTGGACAGGGCAGGGTCCGCCAAGGACTGCATCCAGGCGTCTCTGTCCCACTGGCCGCTGAACTTGCTGCCGTCTGCAAACTTGCAGATCCCCTGCCCTTGCCTCTTGCCATTCACCCACTGACCTGCACATGCACAAGCCTCTCATGCAAGCGCGGCCGGGACAGGTTATAAGCTGACCGCTAGCCCCCATGTCAGGCTGCTAGAGTTTAGCACACATGCCATGTACCTCCAGGGCATTGCTCACTATACGCCTTTTGGTGTCATGCAACAGGTACTCGTCTCTCAGCTCCTAAAGTAGCATTTGGTTGGCTTCAGCTGCTGTCTGCAGCAATGCATGTAGCTTATAGGACCTTTTTAACGGATATCCAGTGCAATGTTTGGCAATGTGTATGGCGTACATGCCAGTGCTGATGGTGCTCAACGCACCTGTGTATTTGTCGCCATTCTCAAATGCGCATGTGCCGAGGCCTGCTCTGACGTCGCAGGACCATGCACCATCATACAAGTCCCCATTTGGGTATTTGCATTTCCCTTGGCCCTCCCTCACACCCTTTGACCAGGTCCCTTCATACCTGCAACATGGCAGCACTCCTTTTCCCAGCTTCACCTACAAGAATTAGGGCCACTTGTAAGGGAGGCCTGGCCTCTCCGCCATGCGCAGCATTGCCCTCACATTGCAAAGAGGCATGGATCCAGTGGTGGCCTCTCACTGCAAATCTCAAACGTCTGAGTCCCTTGCCTGGATCCATCTTCACAGTGGCATGAGCCATTGCCATGGCAGATGTCCTCGGCCCACTCCCCATCGTAGGCGTACCCGTCAGGCCTGCTCAACACGCCCCGCCCATGGCGCGCGCCGGCCTTCCAGGAACCCCTGTACTCCGCCCCATCCACCCACTGGCATGTGCCCAGGCCATCCTGCAGATCCTCCTTCCACTCCCCTGCATGAGTCATCATCTTCGGCTTGGCCCTCAACACAGAAACATCTGGACTGCTCATGTTGACCCTGCTGCCGACACGAGAGTCTGCCTAGTAAGAGTTCTCAGGCCTTTACAAGCACCTCACTGCTTAGAGATGTTACTGAGAGCATGCCCTCGAAACAACGCAGCATGGAGCACTGAGCAGCCTAAAAGTCCAGGACAGCTGAGGAGCGTCAAGGGACAGGCATGCTGGCCAGGTCAGACAACCTCCGTATTTGTGGCTATGCAGGCTGTGCATCTATGTGGAGGACTCTCTGGAAAAGTTTGTTCTGGCCATGCGCAGCAAGTGACAAGGCCATTCGATCTGCCAGCAGGAACTAAGGAGCTTCCATGGTAGAGGTGCAAGTCATGCACAAGGGATCCTGTGAACCTTCCCGGGAGGGGCGTGCACCTGTGTACTTGAAGAGGCCCTTCTGGAAGAGGGTGCCCTGGCCATGGCGCTGCAGGCCGCGCCACTGCCCGCGGTACTCCATCTCACCGTCCCCGCTGACGTACACGCCCGTGCTGCGCTCCCCCGCAATCCAGCTGCCCTCGTAGTAAGAGCCGTCCAGAAAGGTGTGCCTGCCCTGCCCTGCGCATGCAGCCAACAACCCCTTTGACTAAAAGGTGCGGCTCTCATCCTGCAGCTAAAAGTGGTACAGGCCATACCCAGGCACTGCGCTGTCCCTCCAGCAAAAGTACACATGTGCTGCACGCATTGCTGTAAACAGAGCGAGTTACAAGGGTTTTTGAGCCTGTCGCTGCTGCGCAATCCTTAGGAATCTGAACATCAAGCGAGATTGTAAGGCTGTTGCCAAGGCAGTAGCTGCGCTCGTCAGCGGTGCAGGACATGTGTTTCTGGACGAGAGGTGTCTGTCAGTGCAGGGAGGTCTGCGCTCACCCTGGATCTTGTCATCGATCCACTGGCCCTCATAGTGGTCCCCTCCCGGGTAGATGTGCCTGCCCCACCCCCAGCGGTGCTCGCACTTGAAGTCCCCCTCGTAGCGGCCCCCGTTCGTATATCTGGCCCTCCCATGCCTGAAGAGCAGCATGCGCTCTAACAGCTGTTCAGAGATGCTGACATGGTGCTTGAGCCATGCAAGCACTGTCACCACCCCATCCGCCAATCCGCACCGTCCTGCAAAACCAGCATGCAACTGCGCCCTGCTGAGATCTGGTTGCGCCGTGGGAGTACAGTCATTTGCGCCCTGAGCTGTCGATGGCTACCCAGCTAGATGTCTGCGCATGGCGGGCGCATCAAGCAAGCACATTACTGCTCTCATGGCAGACATGGAGTAGGTGATGTAAAACACACCCATGGGCCTTGTCATCCACCCAGTCTCCTTCATATTGTATGCCATTGGCCAACGTGACCTTTCCACGACCGTGGCGCTTGTCCAGGCGCCAGTACCCCTTGTATGTGTCGCCATTGGACGAGGTGTGGAGCCCTTTGCCATGCCGCATGTCGCCCAGCGTGTCACCCTGTGCAGAAATTCACCACATGCTCACAGCCTTCATGATGCCTCGCTCATTTGCAGATACACAAGAGACGCCAAATCAGAGAATTATCATTTTGTACCTTGTACTTGTCACCGTTTGTGTATTCCAATGTCCTATCCTCTTGCATTTGGAGGTGGTCTGGTGTCGGATCCCCATCGAAATACTCACTGCAACACAATCGTCGGCCTGCTCAGAACGTTTGGCATGCAATTTATTATATGCTGCAACTTCAGGAAGTCTTTGAAAGCACGTTTCAGATCAGACAGACGCTGTTGACATGCCTGTCATATTGGTGATCTGGGTATGCCCCTCCGGCACCCTCGTACTGGGCAACCTGCTGCCTCAGTCTCTCGACCTCAGCCGCAAGCTCAGCATTCGGCGATCCGTATGGCACGATCTGTGCTGCCGTCATCATGCATCTATACGGAAATGTGATGGGCCACCCATGCTCTTCCCGAATTGGATGTAACGCCAGGGATTTCCGTGAAGTACTGTCGACGTCAGTATCGCAGCACACCACTCTAACATAAGATTGTGGCCAATGTAATGCACTGTGAAGGCTATCGCAACATACCATAGTTGCAATGTTACTGATGCACCTTGAGGAAAGTAATTCTGAATTGCTATAGGGTCTATGTAGAATGCTAATGTACATTGAGGTGTTGTGTGTATAGTACGCTCAGCCTAGACTTCTTCACAGCAGACCTATTCCCGATGCAGCACTTGCTTTACAGCCAGCTTCAAGCCCATGAGAGCAAGGCTCAGCTACTGTGTATGTTTAAATTAGCTCTTGCTTCATCCTGCATCCTGGAAACACAACAAACCTTTAAGGTCTGCCCTGCAGACAGCAGGCTGCGCATACACACTGTGGAGATCCGTGCGAACACTTCAGACCATAGACGCCAGACTGCACTGCTGGTGGCAGGCTATGTGAAAGACAGCTCTGAGTATGATACGCCCGCACCACTCACCCACAAAATCTGTCCCATGTTTCTCCCCCCTAAAGTTACTGCCTGCTAGCTACTGCCTATCAAGCCACCCGACCAAGCACTCCCTGCTGTATGTCTGTCATCTGAATGGTGTCAGGTCTCTACTGCCATGGGCTGCTGCGCAGCTGGCGGTGCTTCTAGGGTGTCCTTTTCTTCTGCATGGAGATGTCCGTTCAGTGCTGGTGTCTCTGCAGCCGCTGGGGTGTCTGCAGCCGCTGGCTGCTCCTCATCTATCAGCAATGCCTCTGAAGCTGCTGAGTCCATGACTGCGCATGCACCACACAAGTTACCACTCAATCGACTGATGTCTGGTGCTACGACTCTACACTGGGGTCAATTCGCGCTGCGCAGCTTCTACCTTGTCATACCTGAAAGCTTTGGCAGTCTGGTATGGCTACAGGCCTACATTTATGACAGACCAGCATTTATGAGGCAACAGGATCACAGATTGCCTACTGCCTCTGCATGGTAGATGAGATCGCGTGGCATGCTGGGAGCTGCAGTGCAATTGGCATGTCAATGCTGAGCCCTTGCCTGATGAAAGCACAAATGTGAATTAGTCTAGCACGACCGGAACTCACTGTCAATGGGGTGGCTCTCTGGCTCAGGCTTTGAGTCAGCCTCAGTCATCTTGGGCTCAGCCTGGGGCGCCCTGGGCTCTGTGTCGGGCATCTGGGCCAGCTTCTGGAAGGCGCGCTGGTACATGGCCTTGTCCTTGGCGTTGGCCGCCGCCGCCTCCTTCTTGTAGCGCAGCTTGAGCGCCCTCACATCCTTGTTGTTGGGCTCCACCTGCAGCAAGGCTGTCATGTCATGATGATATGGGCTAGGTGCCTGAACACTGATCACTTTACCAGAGCCATATGCATGGCTATGCAAATAGTGCGCTGCTGGCGCCCTCATCACACCGTGAAGCAGTCATTGCCTTGATCTGACGTGATAGGATGGAGCAGGTGGACATGCATTGCCATGCAAGGACTTCAAGAGCTGTGACGCCAGATGGACAGAGTGTGGATGTGGATAGTGTGGAGGGGGTGACTCACCAGGAGGGCGGCTCGGATGTCCAGCTCAGCCTCCACAAGGTCCTGCTCCGCCAGGTGGCCTTGCGCCCGCCGGTACAGCGCCTTCACGTTGCCCGGCTCCGCCTCCAGCACCTGCAGCGACACCAACTCCCTCCTGTGAATGCTGCTGCATGCAAGGCTACAACTGGTAGTGCAGCATCGGCATCCCCCTCAACTTGGTGCTGTCACATTTGGGGTGACAGCTCGCGCTGTCATGTATAGCATGCACCAAAGAAGCTCTTGGTGCCCAAAAGACTTCACGCCCTCTGTGAAGCAGTCAGACCATTAAAAAGTGGAATGCATAGCAATGCCTGCTCAGGGCGCCTCAACACCTCTTACAGCAGGAGGCGCTAGAGCAGCCTGGCATCCACTCCACAGTTTGAAGGACTTGCAAAAGCTCCACAGAGAGCGTGAAGTGGGTGTTGCTGCAGCATGTTGTGCTGCTCAAATCATTGCTTCATGCACATCTTGTTGCCCATATGTTGGCTTTACGTGCATCACTGTGTAGCACTTACCTTGCTGGCAGCAGCGATTGCGTCCCTGTAGTTGTGCAGCTTGAGGCTGGCCGCAGCCTTGTTCAGGTCGGCGCTCTTCTTGATGGCCGCGCACTCCTTCTTCAGCTCCTCAGAAAAGTCCTTCTGCACATGTGCACCGAGCATTCCTTATTTTGAGATGCTGGTGCTTCAGGGGATCCCGAATGACCGTTCAGTGTGACCTGTTCCCTCATCGCATGGGCAGTCCTTCTGATGTTCTGTGGGATCGGGACTGGGAGTTGAGGCACACTGCTCCCCCTGTTGGCGGTACGACATAGGCTGTGCGCGCAGCAGCAACAGCTTAGACACCTGCGGACTCTCTGGGAGCTTTGCGTGCCACCAAGCACCCCTCGTAGCTGACATGCTGGGTTGGAGATTCCTCAAGGCATTCAGGAGACGGATCGCATCATAGCCGACAGTGTCCGCAGCGGACCTGTACCTGTTCATGGCCCGCGCCTAGTTGCCTTCACGCTCAAGCTTGGGGTTCAGGGGCGGTTAATACTTCTCAGAGTGATTGGTGAAAGACTCACGTCGTAGCCGACGGTGTCCACAGCAGACTTGTACTTGGCGATGGCACGCTCCCACTTGCCGGCCTTGAACAGGGCGTTGCCCTGCTCCTTGCGCTTCTTGGCCAGCTCCACCTTGTCCTCATTGGACAGGTCCCAGGACTCCTTCGCCTGCACACGACATCTCTGTCACTACAACCATTATTGCGGGTACATGAGCGGCCCTATAAGTCATACAGACCAGATTTCTTGCAGGACAGCATTGGAGTTTATTTGAGAAGCAGAGCTGTAGCTCGTAGCAGATGGCAAGGGAATAAGGCCTCAGATAACAGTCAGACTCTACTATCTCCAGCGGTTTAGGTGTGCCGGCTGTGGGTATGGCTCATGTATGAGCGGGGCGCTTCACAGTGAGCAAGCCCCATCTTGAGAGAAGCTCTGAAGCAAGAACTAAAGCGCCATCTGCGTGAGGCGCACCTTCTGGACATCCAGGATCTCGACGGCATAGTGCAGCTGCGAGTTGGGCGGCACTGTGGCGAGGGCGCGCTTCTCTTCCCGGTCCCCAAAGCCGTACTCGGGCGCCACCGTCACCTCGAAGGCCTCGTCTTCGTTGTGCTTCATGACTGCCATGTCTAAGCCCTCCACCACAGCGTCTGGACATGGCACACCAGATCTCAGATTGTGTTGGTGCGGGGGTGAGTCAGACCTGCAAAGCCATCTTTGGGAGCCAGAGACACCTTGAGGGCCTGTGCATTGTTGTGCATTCTAACAGCGAAGTCTAGCCGCTCCACTACCGCATCTGCCAGCAGCATGACATCACAGAGATACTTGCAACATGATGGGTTGATGGCAAGAAAGATAATTAGTGCTCTGTCTGGCACCAGCATGACCGTTCCCGGACTGCAACGGCGCACAATGGCATGAAGGCAGCACGAACGAAGTGCACATCAATCTCACCTGCTCCCCTCAAGCTATCGTTAGAGGGACGCTATCTGAGAAATTTGGCTGTGGCTGAGCAGGTTCTATCAGGGTCTGATGTGCAAAGTTGCTCACCTTCATCTGTGACAAATCCCAGAGGGCTCTCCTTCGAGTGCTCCTCAAAGACAGGACCGTCTGGGCCACCAATGCGGCCTGTGTAAGCTACCTTCACAGTGGCTCCCTCATTAGGCCGCTTGTAGTCCTTGCCCTTCCTCACCAGCTTAGTCACCACCTTGCCATCGTCGGTGACGTCCTCGACCTGAACAGGCGCTGCTGATTTCACAGTTCGAATGTTACTGCATGGGACTGGCCCGTATAGTCCGGCTGTGCAACATATAAGGGTGGCATGCGTGCTTTAGACAGCCCCAGATCGCATTTCACCGCCTTTGCTTGACAAAAGACTTTCCAATGGCAGCCCCAGCTAATGAGTTGGTGGAGGGAACGCTTGCCTTGCGGATGGTGACAAGCTCCAGGTCAGCCTCCAGCTCAGCACCTTCAGGGACGCCCTCTTGTGGGGAGGCAAAGCCATCTGCATAGAGCACACCTCAGTCAGCTTGAATGACATCAGGTTGGTTGCCTACATTGCCTCCAGTAAACTAAAATGAGGAAAAGGTACGAGTGCCATTGCAAGCAAGGGTAACACTGCACGCACAGATTTCGTGAAGACAGAGATGTGAGGCGGACACAGGTGTGGCATTGATAAAACTGTGGAATGTGTAGGAGGGCACAAAGAGGACAAAATAGGAAGTGATAGAGGCGTACACTCAGGCTTGATCTTGAGGAAGGCCTTCTCGCCCTGCTTCATGCTCTTCAGGGCAATGGGAAACGCCTTCAAAGGCTGCCCGCTGCCCACTTGGACCACAGCGCCCTCCTCAGGCGAGGCCATGGCGGCTGTGCTGCTGCCGGCTGCCCGCACCACATACTTCACTGCACGTGACACACATTTTTAGCACCCTGGCGAGACAGGCTACATGCAACTATATCTTCAGCAGTAGGTGGTAGGAGCAGTGCAACCCCTAGACAAGCAAATGGCAGGCATGCCTTGCACTGCCTGCAGAAAGTCTTGTCAACAGTGGCACATGAGCTGCGCAGCTGGGGATCTGAACCCTCTTGGGGAAGGTTCAGTATGCATCGGCCTCTATGGATGGGCAGAGAGGCGGCAGGATTACCTAGAGCCTCGTCCCTGTCTTTGGGCTTCTCCCAGCCCTGGCCCTCAGTCTCAATGGTCTTGATGATGCCACCGTCCCCCGCAATGTCCTTGATGCTCTTCCATGACAGCAGCTCCACCTGCAGGGCAGGCCTAAGTTCAGCACAGCTACATGCTGCTAGACGCCCTCATGCTGCTATTCCGAGCTGATGCTGCGAGGAAATCTAGATGCAGTGCCCATGAAGTGCACATAAAGCGCAAGCATGCCTACTTTGTATGCATTGCAGTCTTTCCTGGCAAATGCCGGGCCGTTAAAGCAGTGGGCACCCCTTTGGAGCCGCAGTATGTTCATTGTCGTAGCAGGGTAGCCCATGAGTAAGTCACAGCCTGTCAGGACAAGGCTCTGAGGTGGTAGGCTTTGCCTGATCTCCCTGACAGTAAAGGTACACGGGTGTGCAGGACGTACCTCAAACTGCAGAGTGGCATTTGGAGGGATCTTGGGCGGTGATCCTGCCTCCCCATATGCGTAGTCTGACTTACAGGTCAGGAGAGCTTTCTCGCCCCTCTTCATGGTGATCACGCCCTTGTCCCATCCTTTGATGACTGCAGACATAACAGGGTTTTGATAAGGTCTTCTGCTGGTTTGTATGTTGAATGAGAACCCTTTCGGCCTCTCTTGTTCCTTTGCAAATTGCTAAGACTGTTTGCTATGCTAAGAAATCTTACCTTGGCCCTGGCCTATCGTGAAGACGAAGGGGTCGCCACGATCTCGAGAAGAGTCAAACACACTGCCATCTTCCAGGGTCCCATGGTAGTGCACGGTCACACTGTCACCCTTAGATGGAGTTTCCCATCCGCTGCCCTCAGTGATGATTCTCTTGGTCAGACCACCATCGCCCTGCATGTGGACAGCTTGTGATGGTCGCCTCAAGCATTGTCAGCGTCCGAGACTGTCTACCCCTATGCACTTGCAACAATTTCACAAGCAACACAGAGAGATACACACACCCAAACGCACAGCAGCGCGCCCTAAGGGGAACAGGTGAGCTTCTAGATCATGTCCAGCATCATGCAATACATGTCTGCTCCAGCTGGACATGTCTCTGCTCACCGTCAGATCCTTCTCCTTCTTGACATCAACGTCTGGCAGATCGTCATCCATCGGCTCGTCCTCTGCGTGACAGCAACAAATCGAGTCACCACAGACAGAGACGCGTTCTACGCAGGCACGTTACAGCAGGATACAGGCTCTTTACACACCTGCTCCCAGCCCGGGCACCTCGATGTCGTCGCTTGGGTCCGCCATGCTTGCTGATTGTATAGTGACAGCTTGAAATGTTGAGAGGAATGCATCAGGCCTCACTCCAGAAGGTTCGAAGCCAGGACATCGACCCTTTGCAGATCGCATCCAGTTCATCCAGATGGCCCCCCTTGCCTGGGATGAAACACACAGGCCATGCCAAGGCGCAGTAGTATACAGGAGTACACAGCTAGGATTGTTCTTGCATGTAGAGAGGGCGCAGGGCAGAAGTTGGGGGTTAAGGTTGCGCTCTCTGCATTCCGGAATGACTGTCCGGAACTAGGGATTGAGAGGGTGGCTCATAGATCAATTCAGTTGACTGGCAAGACTTCATTGCCTGAAAATTTGCACCAAATGCCGTTGCAAGAGCTCAGTTTGGAGGGCACAGTCTCATGTCAGAGACAGTCGCCGTGCTGCTTCTCTGGGAGGACACATGCAGTCCCCCGAGGGAAGGCATGCCTCGTGCAGTCCGCAAGACAACACAAGAGATTGAGAAAAGAAGCAAAGCATGCCAGCCGGCGGTTGAGAGCAATGTGCTCTACACAGGCTTCTTCCCTCACAGAAGGTGCAGAGACATTCTGCCATGCAGTGGTCTCTTTACCCAGTATAGATGCAGGCCTTAAGGCACTGACCCTCTGGTTTGGACTTGTCAGCACGGCGCATGTTCAAGATGGTAATGTATATAGTTGGCCATGCATGTCCCGCAGAGAACTTTGATGCTGCCACTCTGGAGGCTGACCTGACCTCAGACTCCGAGTTCTCGCGCTTCAAGGAGGCAGCACGGCACAGCAACCTGGTCCCGCTCTACGAGCGCGTCTTTGCAGACCAGCTCACGCCCGTCACAGCCTACCGCTGCCTTGTGGCTGAGGACGACAGAGAGGCGCCTTCATTCCTGTTTGAGAGCGTCGTGAATGGCACGCAGACCGTGAGCACTCCCCTTTCTCATCAAACCTATGGCGTCCCAAATATCAGCTGCAGCATCATGGCAGTGGTATATGTGCAGCGCTGGGTATGGCCACTGCTAAGGGTGCGGCTGTCTGCGCGCTTGAGAGGCGCCTGAGAATGGGACAGAGAGCATGCTGCGCTGCAGGGACGATATTCTTTTGTGGGAGCTCAGCCAGCCATGGAAGTGGTTGCCAGAGAGAATACAGTCACAGTCATAGACCACCACACCCGACAGCGGACAGTCACAGAAGAGTCAAACCCTATGGAGGTGGGTCTGTCGCTATCAAACATCACAACCCCTGCACAGTGCCTCGCTGCACCAGTGAGCCATAGGCTAAAGTTGGAACGATTTTCGACGCATTCTGAGCTAAGGACCATCCCAAGATTGTCCTGTTCTGGTGCATGTGACGACAATCCAGGGGCCAAATATGATATTTCTGCAGGTAGCTGTAGCGCTGAGCAAGGACTGGAAGCCAGCATCAGTCGAGGGGTTGCCCAATGTCTTCACAGGAGGCTGGGTTGGCTACTGCGGCTATGACACTGTCCGCTATGTCTACGCAAGTGAGGGCCCTTGCCCTTGAAAGGATCTGTGCTTGCCCTTCCACAGCACAAGTTCCTGCTGTCAGAGGGCAAGATTGAGCTCAGGACAAGACTGTTCTTTGCAGGTAAGCTGCCTTTCAGCCAGGCGCCTCAGAACGAGGACTACCTCCCAGAGCTGCACCTGGCGCTGTACAACAATGTCATAGTGTTTGATCAGGCGACCAAGCTGGCGTACTGCGTGGCCTGGGTCCACATGGACCGCCACCCTGGCATCTCGGAAGCCTACCTGGCCGGCAAGCACGCCCTTGCAGCCATGTCAGACCGCATAGCACCTGGCAGAACGCCAGATCTCCCCCTCGGCAAGGCATGCTCTCTGTCCTTTCACAAATCTCTTCTCAGGGTCATTAGTAATCTGAGAGGTATCCTTATCTGCTCCTGCTTGCTGACAATTCGCAACTGATGAGGGGCAGAGCAGGTAGTGAGATGGCACTTCCACTGAACTATGCCAGGACCATTGTACAAGCACTCCTTGCAAAGCGTGGCATCCAGAGACGCTGCTCGTGCGCAGGCAACTCTGTCCTTGTCAAGGAGACCGACCCCGCCCAGCACATCCAACATGACGCGGGAGGACTACATGTGCGCCGTGGACCAGGTCAAGGAATACATCCAGGCCGGAGACATCTTCCAGCTTGTCCTATCACACCGTTTCAAGCGGCGCACCTTCGCAGACCCCTTTGAGATCTACAGGTGTGCTGAAGCAGGGAGGTAGTGTCTGGTGTCATGCAGATATGCGAGCTGCACACTGTCACAGTAGTGCCGGGCAATTACTGGCTTGTGCCATGATGCATTCCAAGTGCTAGTGCATTAAGATCCTCTCCTTGAAAGCCCATGCAAGTTGCACTTGAATCCTTAGCGCAGCTGCTGCTCGACTGCCTCAGCTGTCAGGGATAAGATTGCACTGTCCAGACATCATTACAGTAGTAACGCTTGATGTGGGCTGGTGGCAGAGATGCGTCAGGAAGACCACTTGCTTTGAGCTGAGGGTTTTGGGATGGCTGCAGGGCTCTCAGAGTGGTCAACCCATCCCCCTACATGATCTACCTGCAGGCGCGGGGCAGCATCCTGGTGGCTTCCTCGCCTGAGATCCTGTGCCACGTCAGCGAGGACCGCACAGTCACCAACAGGTCAGTGCTGTTAGCCATTGGAAGCCCAGCTGTATTCCTGCTTTGTCATTCTCTGCAGCCACTGGGCACTAGTGCATGACGTGACAAGGTTGTCCTGGGTCATTGGCACCAAGCCCCCTTCAAAAGTGGGGCACACATTGTCTGCTTGTACAAGAACAGCTCCCCTGTTCACGCGCCTGCTCAAGCATCATAGTCTGGCATGCCTGCGGAGGAGTGTGCCTGGACATGTCATCCGTGCATGGCCTTCTCGTTGTCAAGGACTTCTGCTTGTGCAGGCCGTTGGCGGGGACGCGGAGACGAGGGAAGACTCCCGAGAGCGACGCAGCCCTGGAAAGGGAGCTGCTGAGCGACGAGAAGGAGCGCGCTGAGCACGTCATGCTCGTGGACCTCGGCCGCAATGACGTCGGCAAGGTGAGTTGATTCCGCGCACATGCTGAGTGACATGTCACGGCCCTCCTCCACCTCCTAACTCCACGTGTCGGGCAAATGATCTGGTGCAAGGCTGTACCTACAGCGGGCTGCGGTGCTGTACAGCTTCCTATATGCGCAGCAGCACCTCACAATCTTGTATGCTTCTGCGTGCACTTGCAAGGGCAACATGCTCCTCATAGAACAGCAGGTGGAGTGCTGTCTGCTGTCTGCAGGTATCAGAGGCAGGGTCTGTGGTGGTCGAGAAGCTGATGGAGGTGGAGCGCTACTCACATGTCATGCACATCAGCAGCACGGTGACCGGCCGCCTGCTGCCTGAGCTTGATGCCTGGGACGCTTTGAGAGCTGCGCTGCCAGCTGGCACTGTGTCTGGGGCGCCAAAGGTGATCTGGCAACACCACTCTGCTGGTTGCCTTGCCTTCAAGCAGCCAATCATTAAGCCAGCACAGGTACATGAGAAGCACCTTGCGGCATGCATACCGCTCAAGCACACAGCGGTACTCAGCAGGGATCGGACATTGGACTGGGAGTCTAGGGGTCACTTGCATGAGGAGTATTTCAAAAGGCTGGGCTCAAGGCATGCGTTAGGGATTACATGCCTCTGGGGACAGGACACTCGGCCAGCGTCTCACAAATGTGCATCATCCGCTGCCATGTCATTGATGGGGAGTCTACGCTGTGCAGGTGCGCGCCATGCAGATCATAGACGAGCTTGAGTTGGCCAAGCGGGGGCCCTACGGCGGGGGGATCGGCCATGTGTCATTCACGGGGGGCATGGACATGGCGCTCGCGCTGCGCACTATGGTCATCCCCACGGCCGCCACCGACACCTTCTACGAGTACGGGCCGGAGAAGAGCCGCAGGGAGTGGGTCGTGCATCTGCAGGCCGGCGCAGGCCTTGTCGCAGACTCGGTGTGTGATATCTCCTCGCTAATGCAAAGTGTCGTGCCTGGATGCAAGAAAAGGCCATGCTGCAGGAATTTGAGGAGCCTCTCACTTGCTAGTTTGGATCTTTCTGACACTACAACACGCTCATCTTCGTGGGCTACACTCTCTCTGGGACCGCTCTTTTGATGATAGTCACAAGTTGCCTGGTAGGGATGCAAGGGTGGCATATCCTGCAGCCTGCTGGCTGGCAGAACAGTGCAGAGTATGCACATACTGCTACAGCCTGCTGCTGAGGAAGCTCATGGTTCCTGATGCTCAGCAATCCTTCCTGCAGGTGCCTGAGGCCGAGTATGAGGAGACAGTAAACAAGGCAGCAGCCTTGGGCAGAGCCATAGATCTTGCTGAGCAGGCCTTCCTACAAACCTCTGGGGACTGAGCTTGTGGACAGAACGCAAGTCGTCAGGACTCAAGCTGAAGCCGCCACATAGGCTGCTGACATTGAGTTTGCTTGACGTGAGATGTTAAGTTTGGGAGTGCGGTATGTGGCCTGGATGTTCTCTAAGGTTTCAGCAGTGCAGGAACAGGTCTTTGTCCACTGTGTCATTGCATTCCTCTGCGTGACTGGCTCTATCCTGTGAAATCCGGCTGCTTGTCTGGTGCAGCATCTGCAAATGCTGGTTCTGTGATACAATTCTCATACACAGCCTTGATGGCTGGGTACTTGGACATGTCAATGCTATATCTGTTGATGGCATTCCAGACCTGCATGCCATGAGCCAGCTTGAGCTTGCAAGACACTCCGCTGAGCATACATGGTCATCCAGCTCGCACATGTTGGTAGTTGACCGGCATGTGTGGCCACGAACCAAACCTCCAGAATGCTGGAAGGCCTGTCAAAAAATCCTGATGTTGCGCGTTAGCATTGGCAATCCGAGAAGGGCTGCGATATGCATTTTCGCTCAATGAGTCATACACCAATCACAAGGACCCAGGGAGATGTGTGTCTCAGCAGATGTCAACGAATGTATCACCTGAGGAATCAGGCAGCAGTCTGCCATTGTGACAGTGTCACCATGGCTGTATCGCCCTTGCAGCGGGTGGAGCATCTTCTCTAGCCCGTCGAACCTGTACGAGATCCAATGCTGCTTCCAGGCAAAGTGGTCGACGCCCTGCATCACTCTCCAAGGCTGTCAATCCATCTCAATCATGAGAGGTCCCACTGCCCCAGACAATATTCGTCTTGTATCTGCATATCATGTGCACAACATGAATAAAATGGGCGGTATAACAAATCAGGAAGGCAGCTACTGGCATGGAAGCACAGAAAGATTGAGAAAGATATGTCAGGCTGTGAGACAGTGTCTTGCTCACCTCCTTCTCAAAGTATCCATCCAGTCCTGTATTCTGAAGTGGCTGAATGTCTGCAACTACAAAGGAGGCGATTGCCCGGACTCTAGCCCGTGCTAGAATATCCCCGGGCAGTAGGCGTGGAGCATCAGGGTAGGCCTCCTCTGTGCAATGCAGGGGTTCAGCTGACAGAGAGGATCAGTTGCAGTAGGGAGTACATGGAGCAACATCGTTCACGCGGAATCTCGCGATCACCCATACAACATATGTGCCCGTTTCCTTATGAAGGGAACTAACATCAATCAGAAGTCAATATGGACCCTGTCTGGCACAAGAGAGGAGCAGAAATGCCAAGAGGGTATCTCCAGGTATCGGGTCACACCTCACCTAGATACTCCAAGATAGCCAGTGTCTGTCCAATCTTTGCCTTTCCATCGATCAAGAACGGTACCAGTGCTTGGGGATTGAGATCCCGGTATTTCGCACTCTGCTGCATGGCTACGTCCACCAGAACAGCTTCCCAGGGGAGCTTCTTGACACCCAGCGCTATGCGAATGCGAAAGGAACAGGAAGACGCTGCCCTCGTGTATAGCTGCATCCTGTTTTCGTTAAACGCTTGAGAGTAGGCAGAGCTATCCCAGCAGTGCCCACCTGACAGATACTTTATCACACAAAGGCCTCTCCCCTTTCCCCACGAACTTTCCCCCACTCGGAAATTGTAATAAAGTCTTTACGCGTGTATCCTGGTACTGCTCTGAATGCTTTAAACAGGAATGGGCACCCTCGCACTCCTTTATGCCAAGGTGCACCTTCCCCTGCCCAAGCAGCTCTTGAAACGCCTCATCGACCCTTCGAGGGTATTGCTGACAGGGTTGCTTCCGGAAAGAACTCTGTGAGCCGCTCACAACTCATCAAACGCATCCTCGACGTCTTCTGCCCTCCAGCATCTACAAGCTACTTGAACACAGCTAGCCACCATGGGTCAGTGTTTGTCTCAGGCCAAGAACATGGTGGGTCTCCCTCCCGACTCTTCAAACAGCTGCCGGATGTCATGCACCTGCCGTTCCCATGCGGCCTTGGGGTTTTGCGGATGCCGCAGGCCCTTGCGGCTATGCGCGGCGTAACATCTGCACTGCTCGCAAACCCGTTTGGGAGCAGCCCCGATGCTGTGCGAGCCACTAGCCGTTCGCCTTCCCGCCAGTGCTCGGTCTTGAAGTGAACACATCAAGCAGCGATGAGGCTCCGTGGAGGCGCTAGGACAGTGATTTGCTAGCTTCAGAGAACTAAGGGAGCAGCAGATTTCAAAACAGGCCAGATGTGCTTCGCGCTTTTAAGCTCCATCGCCACAGCTGGCATCATAGCTAGATTGCCATCAGACGAGGCCCTGCGCTGATAGCCACCCTCAAGTAGCTTTTAGAAAGGCTAAGAAGTGCTGGAGCATCCTTCTGTTACTGTCATGGGCGCTTGCTGCACTTTCTGCAGCACGTTCTTTCCATCTTCTTTGTGCCTTATCACAAGTAGATTTCTGGCACAATTGTGCGCCATCATGCTGGGCCTACTTGCAACCGCTCAAATTTCAAGGCTGTGGCGATTATGGAGGACGGAAGTGACCGTGGAGGGGGATGCGAATATCTTTAGCGTTTTTAAGATCTTTCATTCCTGCAGGCCAGCGATGCCCAGGGCAAGATGGGAGGCGGTGGAGCGGTGCGTTCATGCTCGCATGCTCTATTATTCTAAGCGTTTGCGTTTGCGATGATATGTGCACGCTCTTATTGCAAGGTGCACTGGTGGGATCTGATGTGTCAGTCATGCAGCTCAAGCCTCCTATCAACACTGTGCTGCATTGCCTTACTTCGATCTCAAGCCCTGTGGTGCAGCAGCCATGCAATACTTCTGGCAGGACCTGGGATCCGACCAGATGGCAGTTCTCTTCATATGCTAGCCCCAACATGACCCCATGAAGGAGGGACGCCAGCAGCTGACATGTGCTGGCACCTGCTCGCAGGGCACTGGAGCCGGCACAGGCACAGGCGGCACCGGCATGGGCGGGCAGGCAGCCACCGGAGGCCAGGGCATGACCGGAGGCCAGACAGGAGGCATGGGAGGTGGCGGCATGGGCGGCGGCCAGCAGGGTGGCATGACCGGCAAGCTTGAGGGCGTGAGTTCCTGCCCACTTGTCCTTGCACAACATCCAGACAGGTTATGCCTTGTGACACGTCCAGTAGGATCTCTGGGCGGCATGACCGGCAAGCTTGAGGGCGTGAGTTCCTGCTTGCGTCTCCCTTGGTCATGGCATAGGAGATCCAGGCAACGTGCACCTTATGACATGTCCATCTAGATCCCTCTGGACTGGCCCTTGCATGCAGCTCCTCAGTTTCTGGCATTGTGTGTGGCACCGTGGTCCTCTTACAGCTGTACCGCCAGGCTGTGATATAGTATTGCAGCAGGTCCGGGGTCCAAGCTGATGCAATGAATGTACTCTCGATGCCATGCTGCGGCAAGTCTGAGCATGAAGTGCTGTGCGCAGATGGTAGGGAACGCTTTTCAGCAGAAGATGAAAGTGTGCAGCAGCAGTTCTGAACAAACACTGCCTATGCGCAGATGGCAGAGAACGCTGTTGAGCAGAAGATGGGCATGGGAGGTGGTGGCGGCGGCGGCATGGGCGGAGGCATGGGCCAGGGAGGTGGTGGCATGGGCCAGGGTGCCGGCACAGGAGGTGAGGTTCACACCCCGTGCTTGTCTGCCCCGCATCTGTAGGACTAGGGTCATCCCAGGCAGACGCTCCGGCGGTGAGGGTAGTCATTGATGTTCCCATGCTGGCAAAGCATCAGGTCCAGGCTCCGGGCACATCAACACTTTGTCCCTGAGGCTTGTATCTGTCTGCATCTGTTGTGGAGGAGGCGCGAGCGCTGTTTGCTCAGATGAGGTCCAGCGCTTGTAGGGATGCTGATAGATGCTTGAGATCTGCAGTATAGATGAGAGAAAAGTGTTGGAAAGGCTCTGGTAGCACAGTCTGCGCGCATCAGGATTGCTCAGTCCCTTATATGTTGTATGTGTTGGTGATAGCAATGCTGCTGGCCTGAAAGTGTGCTTATTTGCAGCCCTGTAGGTGGGGCACCATCTGAATTCCTGCAGCAGCCCGGCGTGCAGCACAGCGTAGACGCAGCCACAGACAATGCTGTCAAGGTGGCGCAGCAAAATAGGCAGGCTGCCACTGAGGCCCTGACGGATGTGAAGCAGCAGATTGGGCAGAAAGGCTGATGGCTAGTCCCGGAGCAGCATCCGTTCTGTTCGTCCCTTCTGGACTGTGTGGGCAGCGTTAGTCTTCAGGACCTTGCATTCAATGTTACCCGTGCGACATGTCTGTTAGCGTGTGTCATCACCCGCAGAACGTGTCGCTCCTGCAGTGTCTGTAGGGCAGTTTATGTGAACTGGGGCGGACATGTGCAGCAATGCAAGCAGAACTCTTAAGAGGGTTGGTGCGGATCATGCTTCGCAATGATGGCAATAGTGTCAACGGAGGCTATCATCGTGAACGAGGACCTTAGGAATGCAGCATTGCTGACCATTTGACAGTGTAAGTGCTTGACTGACTTTCATGTCCCTGGATGCGCGTGCATGCCAGGCCTTTAACTTGGCTCATCATCTCCCCCAGCCCTGTCATCTCCTGAGGCACCATACATAGTCAAACTACAGGGAAAGCAGAACCAGCTAAAGCATGGCAACTCGCTCATGAGTGATGAAGTGTTCCATGTGGGAGCCCACAGATCTGCACTGCTCTTGTCTGGTGTTTAAACGAATCGTCTGTCCCCAACAGACAAGCTTGAGGCCGCAACGAGCAGTCCGTTGCTCCCCTCATGCTTGGTGGCGAGTTTCACCAGACAGAGTGCTGCAGGTGGCCGCCAGCCCTATCAATGAGGCCTGGCCTGCTGCCACATGTCAGCACCCACTCCTTGGCTGCAAGCATTGCCAGCGCCCCGCTGAAGCCTCCATTGTACTCCACACTGATGGCAGTGTCCGGATCTGAGCGCACGTCGCTGAAAGCATCCCTGCATGCGGTGCCTCATTTCAGCTCAGCAGGTAGCTGGCCTGACCGCAGCATGTGCATGCCAGCAAGCCACAGCACCGACAGCAGGACCTTATAAGGTTTGCGCATAAGCGCCGGGAGTATGGCAACACTTGCAGAACCTCCCCATCACATGGACCGACAGAAGACTGAAGCAGGGACCCTCTGTGCTCAGATACAATGGATAATTGGAGGCTTACTCAGAGCTGGGACCTGAGACAAGGGCCCCTGTGATGGTGTGGGGGTTTGGGTCTGGGGAGGCATACTGCGGGCTGCTAGCTTTGGGAGCTGCGCACGGCACAACAGCAGTGGGGCAGGAGGCAGCTGGGCTAGGTACGTGTGTCGGTGGGTTCACACCCCAACCTACCACATAGCTGCGGCCTCCAGCCCCCAAGATGTAGCGGATCTGCAATAGCACAGCTTCTCCTAAGGGGCATGTGTGATTCTGTCTGTCACTCACCTGCCAATCTTATTGCAATTGCCTTCTCAATGCATGATGGCATACCGGCATCCACATGCACGCGGACAGGCCCTACAGACAAGACGCCTACCCACAGTAGCTGATCAGGCTAGCTACCAGCTTGTGCCTTGTGAGCTGAGTTTCTCCCAGGCTGAGCACAGTAACACAGGACCATGCAACTGGGTCAGACCTCACGGTGCCACTGCAGGAGTTGGGAACCAGGCAGTGACAGGCGGGTGTGGGTATACCTGGTCCCTTGCCCAGCAGGCCAGCCGAACGGCGCCAAACCCGGAGCCGTGCCTGGCATGCACTAGCGCCAGCAGCGCAGCGCTCGCTGCATTACGCAGACCGCCCTCGCTGCCCGCAACGGCCAGGCCCTGCGGCGTGTATGCCACACCAGAGCCCCCCCGCGTCCAGGCTACAAAGAATGCATCCACCTGACCCTGCAAGCCGCCCTGGTCTTCAATCGCAGTTTTGTGCCATATCGTTATGCAAAGAGGATTCACTGGAGAACCCATGGGCCAGAGATACAAGGCCAGCACATTGCACAGCACTTATCAGACACTGTTTCTGAGGGCTTTCTGGACTGATCATCACCTGGTAGCTTCTGTTGCCAGTGAGCCCTGCTAGGATGACATTGCCTGCCCACCACTGGTTGTTCCAGTCTGGGATGAGGCTTTGCCAGCTCTTGTCGCTGCCGCTCAATATTCTATTCCAGTAGGATTCAGCCTCGACTGTGTAAGCTGGTCGCCCAGTGACCTCAGCAAGCCATGCGGCTGCCAGCATCAGATCATCTAGATAGCTGGTGGAGCTGTACAGCTGCATGGCACCACAGACTATCACGATGACTTGCCAATGATGTCATTTGTCAATTTTTGATATCATACTAAAGGTCATCCAATGTGGGATTGACATGAGTTCTGCCCGTGCTTGGTGTGGAGTCTGTCATGGGTATGTCTGCCTGAGTCACTCCTGGTAGCTCTGCACATCAGGGATGCCATGCTTGGTAAGAGTCACAGATGCAGTGAACGCCAGATTCCCGCATGATAATCCTGTAGTATCAGCAGCGGGAGGCATGAGCAGGCCGACCGTGGCATTAGGCGCGATGCTTTGACTGGACAGGCCCTCATTCGCAGCCGCCAGGTGGTACAGCGACTGCGCAGCATCCAGCAGTTGCCCAGCGTACACAGCGTCCCGCCCGCCAAATATGGCTGAGGCGGCTGCCAGCGCTGCAGCAGTGTGCGCCATCACATCAGCGCCTGGCGCTGAGGCGCTCACGCTGAAGCTGGGGCGCGTCCGGTTCATATCCTCTGGCCTGTCCCAGAAGCTCAGCTCCTGCGCTGTACCGCCCACCTGGCAGCAGAAAGCCTTCATCATGGCCAGTCCAGTCAGCTATGCGCAGCATGCAGCACCACACTTCAGAAGTGGCTGCATGGGCTATACCTGCAGCGTGT
The DNA here is from genome assembly GCA_000812005.1 of Coccomyxa sp. LA000219. NCBI lineage: Eukaryota > Viridiplantae > Chlorophyta > Trebouxiophyceae > Coccomyxaceae > Coccomyxa > Coccomyxa sp. LA000219. The sequence goes on from KN714655.1 coordinate 970,103, forward strand.
GACCTGCTCGGTGTATCCGTCTGTGATAAATGCAAAGCAAAGGCTCAGAGTGAGGATTTGCCAGTGCATCAGGGGGCCGCCCACACTGCATTGCTGTAATGACGTCACCCAGATGCAGGTGCTTCTGCCGACGCACTCTCACTGTGATGCTGACACTGCTGAGCACATGTATGAAAGCTTGGCACCAGTGCACGACTGCACAGAATTCTTGAGGCGGGCGGAGGCAGAGAAGCAGAGAGGCGCGCCTGTATGATAAGGGAGGAGCCGCTGTAGCAAGCCAGCAGGTAGTCAGTGGCCCATCTGATCTCAGTGAACACCTGCTGGTCCACCCCATTGCCCTTGCCAGGCAGGCTGGCGATGCCCCAGGCCATCTGGAATGTGGCAGCCGCTATAGGAAACGTCAACTTCAAGTTGCCTGCATAGTCACATGCACAGCTTATCCTTGCGCTGTTGTCCACACTTGTAAAGAACCAGTACTCTGGACAGTATAGGCTGCCTTCTGTTTGTGGACACCATGCCACGCGACAACTGCAGTGAAGGCAACACAGGGAGAAGCAACTGAAGGCAGCTGGGATGTCAGTGCATACTTGTCCCAAGATAGTAGCCTCCAACAGGGTTGTCATTTAACCCTGAGTCCCCGCGCCATGTCACGGGGTATTCTTGCCCTAGCACTCCAGATCTCTGGGCAGAGTAGAACTGCGTGGAAGCCGCTAGGGCATCCGCATAGTCATAATCCCGAGTCTCTGAAGCTCCCTGCAGTGCTCCAGTGAAAAGTCAATATTTGTTGGGACCAGAGGCGCGTGCTTTAAGACGGAGGTATGTCCTTTCAGGGAAGGCATTGATGTACACACTGGGCATCAGCACGTCATTGTGTTGGAGAGTTCAGCCTGGACTATGCAATGCCTAAGTTTCTCTTTTTTCAAAGAACAGAATCGGGATGGCTGATAGTGTACCTGTAGGCTGTATGCTCCTTCCCCTAAGCCAATGCAGGCAATCACTGCCAGCAGCATGCAGCAGACTGTAATAAGAAGGTGAAGCATGGAGAAAAACACAAGCGCGCGATGCCTCCCCCTTGGCACCTGTCCATCCTGCAAAAAGGACTGCCGTCATCAGAATGCAGGGACACAGGCACAGCACAGCATAGCAAGGTTCAGCTGTCGTCCTACAATTGCCGCATATTGCTGCATAAAAGCATCGCCTGACACACCCTGATATTGTCCAGGTCAGAGGGTACATGACACAGCACACATCAGAGTAGGTTGCGTCTCACAGCAGGACACTCCCTTGTGCACCTACCTCCTTCTTGCGCATGCCCCACACCAGTGCTGCGTAGCGGCATGGCAGAGAAAAGACCAGGCCATTGCAGAAACACCACAGAGTGGACAAAATGAGCGACAAGTTTGCTGCAAAAAAGGCGAGCCAAGCGTTCTGCTTCCTGGATGGCAACGGCTCCCTGTCGTCCCTTACTCATCCTAGATAGCTTGCATGCAGATGCATGGATCAGTGAGACGCCTGTGCAAGTTGCTACATCACCTGCTGAACATGCTGACAACCGGCACGTCAGAAATGAGATGAACAGCACCAGAGGAGCACCTGGGACCCAGAGCTGTCTGGAACTGCTGGAACAAGAGCCATGTGCCGACACATGCCCCAGACAGCGAGAGCACACAGGCCCATACCGCTCTCCAGGGAATGCCCTTTGCCAGAGAGCTATTCAAGCAGGGCTGTCTGCATGGCGTTGAGAAAGACCAGATGTGTCGTCTTCTCGCCTTTGCCCTCCGATCAGTGGTATCCCCCTCCTGCACTATGCATGTCATTTAAAGATCCTGCCAGTATGGCGGTAAGCTCCTAGGGTGGGAAAGTTGCTTTGGGACTCTGAATGAGGCCAGTGCTTATCTGCATTCACTGCGCGGAATGCTGATGAGCATAGCGTTGTCATGAGCTCAGGGCTCATACCTCTGTGTCACGTTCTGGCCGTCTGTGGCGATGATGCAAAAACCGATACAACCTGAAGATGGAGAGCACTCTGCTGAGGGCCTTCAAGTTCTCCCACCACAGCAACCTTGAAGAAATATGCCAGTTCCAGAACATGACAGCTCTCTGTGGCGTCCACAGCTGCTGAGCAGAGCTAGTCTGAGCTGATGCTATTGAGTCTTAGCCATCATTTGATGTGCACACTGCTATCAGGCAATGCTTTCCAGTGGTGTCAAACGCAGCTTTGTCAGCTCCAGGTGCATGAAGCATGAATGAGGAGAGAAAACAGCATAGCAGGGAGGGCGTTCCGGGGTACCTTGTACAGCAGTGGGGAGCAGCAGCAGTAGTATGCCAGAAAGCCCATGCCAAACCACCTATTTGGGGTGAAGGGAAACACCCCATAGACTATGCGGATCACAGGTATTAGAGTAAAGAACAGCGTGGTTGCTGCAGAGCAACATGTGCACCTGCACCAAAACTTCTATCGCCTCACCACAATTTGCTCGTTTGCGGACAACGCAGATATCTTCCGTCGAGCTTTCTTGCACATGGGGCGCAGGGCTTGTGCAGGGATGGTGGACACGAAAGGGCTTCCTCTATGATAGTAAGGTGCAGGGCATCTCACCAAGCTAAGGTGTGCTGGAGCGAGGGTCTCAAACTGCTGTCCCAGCGCGCTCTGGGACCACAGCCAAAGAAGAGCTGCTGAAGACGGCCTTGAGCAGTCTCAAGAGCTGCCTGGTAGGTCTCTGGAACAGTTCTTGCTGCACAGTCTGCAGATTGTGCTCAAGAATTACATGCCGCCCTTTATCTGATGCAGTCACCGAGGTTGCCCACTGAGTGTTGCCCACAGACATAGCCATGTACGGAGCATGTAGCCGCTAAGACACTGTGTGTTGGGCCATTGGAGAGTTGCGTAAAGGGGTAAAAGCTCGTGTCAGGAGGACTGACCTTGAATGGGAGATGGGTGGGAGACAGCCACGCGACCCTCTCTGGCTAGATGCTCTGCGACTGCGCTTGCCTCAGCTCCGGGCTGGTCCGGAAGCCAGCCCATGTTGTGCAGGGAGCTGGCGTACACCAGGAAAGAAGCGCCACCAGGCACGGCAGTGCACTGCCACGCAGGCGCGTGTGGGGCTACCAGTGCCCTCCAATAACTCCCATCCTGCATCTCAAAGCCAGTATGTTAACACAGGACTCATGAGTACTGATGACCAGTGATAAGCACTGATAGAGTACAGCAGACCACAAGGATTGGCATCTCAAGCCAAAGGCCATAGTATGTCTCATCTTGTGGATATGGAAGCTAGCGCTGTGATTGGGGTTGACATGCTTGAAGTGTACCAGGATGCATGCACACCTGATCGTAGATATCTGAACAGCAAGAGCTGCTGCTTGTGGCAGCATCGCTATACACCATTCTCACACCGGGCTGCTCCAGCTCAGGCAGTGCTTGCTGCAGGAAGGCCTCAGCACCCACCTGGAGGCAGTACAGCAGCCTCTGCCAACAGTAGTACAGCATACTCCTGCTGAAGAAGTCACCAGGAGGCCACAGTGCGAAAAGGCTCATGGTGTTCAAGGAGGGCATACAGCGAACAGTGTACCTGTCCAGCCCTGAAGTATACAACCATATCGTTCGTGGTGATGTCCTCGGTTCTGGAGTAGATCTGACGCAGGACTGAATTTGTGGGCAGAGCCCTGCTTTCCACTGCTAGCCGGTCTGGCTCTTCCTTGAAGGTGCTTGCGTCATGAAGTGTCGGGCCATCCAAGCAGAGCTGAGACATTTCAGCTTGCCCATGCTGCCTACATGGTTCACTCACATCTCATCAGCATGCATGAGATGCCATGCACAGCTCACTTTACAGGCAGGAAGAAGGAACGCCTAGCTCAGTAGTGGAGAGCTATGACTCAAACCCACAACATGATGGTAATTATAGAACCAGTACTACTAGTGGAAGGGAACATCAGAAGAATTCCAGGCTGGCAGGCTGCAGACCTGGCATCAAAGATGATGTGCACTGACTTTGAGCATCCCTCAGGAATCTCCATATCTCGTACAGCTGCAACAGTCTTCACTAATCTGCTGAAGGGTCTGTCCTGCGCACCAATGATGACCTGCACATGACGGCCTTAGTCATCAATGTGAGCAGGTGTCGTCTTGACTGTCCAAGCCGTTCCTGGAGGGGCTCATGCTGATGGCATGCAATTCAGCAGCCCTCAACTCCCAGAATAGTGAGTTGGCTACCTGAAGCCTAAAAAGTCTTCCTGCTAATGGACCGCCCAGAACGGGCAATGTCGCATCTGTGCCATTTGCGTCTGGCTTTTGAGCTTGGCCCCTCAGCTGAGCGAGCTGAGTGCTGCTCAGTATGCTGCGGGTCTGCACACAGGAAGGTTGTGAGGCGCAGCTCAGACTTACATGCGAATGGGTTGAAGGTCGTCTTGGCAGTGCTGGTCAGCTTGACAGCAGTGAAAACTGCTTGGGATCCATGACATTGCCATCGAAATCTCAAGACACACTCAGCATGAGAATGGACGCGGATCATACTGAGGCGCTTTATCACAAGAATCAGAGACTTGGACACAAAAATGTCAGGACAGGCAGAGCAGTACCTGCCAGAGCCCTATGAGGCAGCCAGAAACAAAGTGCAGGCTCTCGGCCAGGATGAAAGCCAACTGGTAGAGAAAGAGCGGGACACTGCCCTTGACAGTCATGGTGGTGCTGCGCGTAAACAGGTAGAACGCGAAGCTTGCAATGTAAAGGGCAAGCCGCAGCACTGCCCATGTGTCAGTCTGTGTTGGCTCGCGCGCAGCAGCTGCCCTTTTGGGCTCAGCTCTGCCATAGAATTGGGTTGTGATAATGCTGTGTCCTTCCTGTATGCTTTTGTGCTGTTTCTCGCCTGCAGAAGATTGCCCATCTGTAGCATTCAGCTTTCCCACAAGAAAATGCACTGCACCTCATTGCAAACCTCAAGTTCAGACATCGCTGTAGTCACCTTATATAGGGCATCGAGGCAGGCATGACTGATGCTTTGCATGAGAGACTTTCTACCTTTGTCTATATTGGCTGAGTGTGCTGTGATAGTCACATGCGGCACAGCTACAACCTCCCCCGGCACAGCTATGACCTCCTGCAGCCCCGCAGGGCTGAGACCAGCTGCATGGGCAGCCAGGGCCTGGGCATCAAAGGCCTTCCCAAGCTTTGCCTCTATGCTGACTGCGCCCTCAGATGTCCTGGGCATGGCAGGGGGTTCCCCAGGCGCCAGCATGGTGTAATGCGGGGCCTGCCCAGCCCCAATCTGGTCTGCGTGCAGGTCTGCGCTGCTCCCGCCTGGCGCCAGCACCTTCCCGTCTGGGCGCAGCTGGCGCTGGCCATCTATCAGGTTCCTCACCTGTCAGAGTGACAAGGCGTCAGTCCACCTAGCTAGCTCAGATTTATACACCTACCTGTCCTCTGAGCACACAAAAGATTGCATGTGCACTTGTGGCTCTACAGACATTTGACTAAAGTTGCAAGTGCTGCGGCTGGGATGCGCCCATCATGCTAGTGGGTGACACACTGCTGGCATACCTGCTGAGCCTGCTGTTGAATGCGCCTCAGATAGTCATGCAGCGCAAGGGACGCCGGGTCAAGCTGCCCAAAGCTCCCTGCAGATAACGAGCAACGCTCTCATGGAGAGGCAACATATGGAAAAGAGGCATGTCCAGGGAAGGTGCACAGAGAGCACCAGCATACCTGAGATGCCTGATCTGAGTGAGGTGGTGCGCTCTGGATTGTAGGACAGCATTCTGAACTCCTCCGGTGCATGCTCCGGCTGGCTGAAGTCCAGGTACAGGAGATCCTGGGCAACCTCAAAGGATGCCAGCCCGCCTTGGACTATGAAGCTCTGTGGGGTTGCTGGCGTCTCAGGGGCTCTTGGGTCAGCCAACGCCTGCAGGGGCACGCTCACTTTTATGTTCCCAACAGGCAGGGATTGTGCTTCTTGCAAAGACGACCGTGATCATCATAGGGGTGGCAACCCCTAGACTGTGGCCATGAGGCATACGAGGGGGAGTCTGATAGCCTCACCACAGAAGCCACTATAGCCATCATGCAGCTAGTCTGCAGCCCTATTGCGCGATTTTGAATAGCATGCACTACATCAAGTCCAAGGCATCACCATGTGTATGTGTGTGCCTTAAGAAGGCGCACTGTACCAGCCTCAAGCCTGAATGCACCAGTACCAAGCTGGCACAGTGCTCTCCTACAGATACATCCAAACTCCATGGGATGTCAGGAATAGACTGAGGTCGATGTTGATGGGCATCACCTCAGGTCTGGGATGGACCACGACAGGCTTGTTGTTGGCCACTGCATCCTGAAGCGTGGTCTCATGTCCCTCGATGCGCTCCAGCTCAGCAATGAGCGCATCCAATGGATCCACTTCAAGCTCGGCAAGAATCTCATCCAGTGGGTCTGCATTGTTTGCTCCTGCATGGTCTCGCAGTTCTGAGCAAAGGGCCCAGACATACACAGCTTCATGGCCATGGAGAAGCTGAGCATGGGGAACTCATGCGGGAAGCAAAGGATGCTCACCACGTTGCCTGCTTGTACCAGGCAGTTCGGTATATATTGCGCGCCTCTCGAGCCCCTGCGCCACCATGCTCTGTAAGGAGGTCTCATGACAAGATACTTCTGGATGGCCACATAGTGCAAAGGGCAATCACAAGCGATAGCAATCGTCATGCAACGGCTGCGGTTCCAGAGACTTATAGGCGACATGATGGCAAGCCTCGCGACCTGTGGCTTAAGAGGCCCATCGAGCATCGACATGCTGCCCACACTCCTCATCATGCTCGACGGAATCCTCGGCTCATTGGCCGTCTCACTAAGGGAGCCAGCCCATAGAATAGTATGAATGCCTATTGGAGATCTTTCGTGCTCCAGTCATTGACATTGCGCCATCTTCCAGCAGTCCAAGAAATAAGTCAAGGCAGCACACACTTGGCTCCTTCTACTGTCACTGCCCCCGAAGCGGGTAGGCTTAGCTCCATGCCAACAATTACAGATACCCCACCGGCTCCTCACAAACCTTTACCGGCTACATCGATAAGGCCGTCACAAAGACAAGCAAAGCTTTGCTGACAGGGGTTGCCTGATCGGGCTCTGCTTCGCATGCTGCCCCAAGCTCTAGGGCCACTGCGAGCCGCTGCCATTCGATAGGTGAATACCTGATCACACTGCCAGACGGTTGAGATGGTACATAATCCGAGGATGATGGCCCATCCAGGTATCCAGCCGGGCCGCTAACATGGGTGTCGCTGAGGGAGCCCTGACGACACACGACTCTTAGATACTCTTCGTCGAACCTGCCACGGGTGAGCTCAACAGGATCTCTACTGTACTCCAAGGCATGTTGTAGGACTGCAGGTCCGAGATTCCGTGACCGTATCTTATAGACGTCTTCGCAGTTGCGGGCTGCTGAGCCTATGCACAGCACCTAGAGAGAACTCGGGCTCAGCCTGAGTATACGTACAGAAAAGAAGGCATAACATTGTCCATTGTGAGCATCATCGTCCGGGAGTATGAGAGTTTGGAAAATGTCACTAGTAGGCAAGATGCCGTGACTCATGCCAAGACATGGCTTTGCCTTCCCCAATTTATACAAGAATTGGACCTCCTGTCTGGAGCATTACCTCAACTCGGTATATGGGATGGTACTGGATTCCAGATTGAGAGCATCGGTCCAGCAAAGGAATACCAGGTCCTGAAGCTGCATGCAGGGGCTTAGCAGGAGTCAACCAAGCCCATCTGGAGGCTTGAAAGCTCACAGCTGCAGGGGCTCTGCGGAGCTTCAGCATGGCCAACGAGCAGGACGGGCCTCCACCCAGAGGCAACGATGACAGGGTGCAGGCCTGGCTCAAGAACCAGGAGAGGGACCCTGAGGCACAGGCAGACAGCAAGACTCTCACTGTCATACCCGCAAGAGGTGCACCTCTGCCAGGTCACCTTGATGATGTTGCTGCCTGCGCCACAATGCCTGCATGCTGCTCATGTGCCAGTAGTGTCATGTTCAATGCTTCATGCCGTGTTTGCTGACCCCTGAACAGCAGCGGAGGGTGTCTGCCACTCAGTCACTGATGCATGGCCGCAGATGGCAAGGGAGCCAAAGCAGATGCAGGGCAGGCTGCCCCAACGTACAGGGCGCCAGCATATAATGCTGCTGATGTGGAGAAGGGCATGCTGACCAAGCAGAAGCAGCCGCTTGGCGAAGAGCCCAGAGAATTCATCCGCTTCAAGTGATACCACATCCACATGTGACCAACCTCTGAGAAGCATATGTCATGCTGCCAAATGTTGTTCTGTCTGATGTAGTACCCTGGTCCTGCTTGTCCATCCTTCTCTGACAGGGGCTGTTACATGGCTTGGGGTGCTTCTGCTGAGAGGTCTTGCATGCGCTGCAGGCGGGAGACCAAGATCAACATCATTGGGTCCCTGTCCTTCACAGCCTACATCTGTGCTCTCGGCTTCTATCTGTACGTCCGCATCACAAAGACGCTGGACCTGGGCCCCTACCTGTGGTATGGCTGCATCATCCTGGCAATTGAGATGCTCGGCGCCACTACTGTCATCCTGTACGGCGTCAATCTGGTAAGCGCCTAATCTGGGCAGCATGTTCAAGCCCTCTCTACACCAGACCACACACACCAAAGACTGACAGTGCTACCTGCAAGTAGCATGTCTGCTACTGGTAGAGTAGAGGGAGGGCTTTCTGGGGAGCCAGCTGCCGTGGTTGCTGTGTGTACCTGTGCATGCATAAGAAGTGTGCTCTGCATGCAGGTGAGAGATCCTGTGCTGACCACCTACCACATGCAAGCGGGCGACGACCCCGCCAACCCTGGCAACGTGCGCACGCGCTTCCCCTACCACGTCCGGGTCTGCGTGCCCTGCTACAAGGAGTCTCTGGAGATCCTCAGGCGCACCATCATGGCTGCCTATGATGCCACCCTCCCTGCAGGCTGCGCCCGCACCATCTACCTCTGTGATGATGGCAAGGCAAGCCTGCAGCCCCCCTGCTTCTGCTGCGAACCCTGATCTACCATCAGGCAGACAAGCTTGACCCACCTTCATTGCATCACATGCGTGCCCCAGTCATAACACTACCACTCCTGGTCAAAGTGAGTGAGCTATGGCATCCGAGTTGCTCATCTGTTGGAAGCAGAGCTGAATACCATGACTCGTGTGTATGAAATGCACTTAGAGGACCCACAGCACCTGAAAGTTGAGTCACCATGCTGTAAGTGACTCATCCTGATCACCAGGCACATTCGCAGGACCCCAAGAAGAGGAAGTGGGTGGACTCGCTGGCGGCAGATGTGGTGTATGTGAGTGGGCGCAAGCGGCCTGCAGGCGAGATGAACGGCAAGTCAGGCAACATCAACAATGTCTGCTCGCAGCTCTACCCGCCAGGCACCGTAGTGCCCGGCAACGAGCTCATCTGCATCTTTGACGCTGATCAGGTGATCCTCTCACAGACATTCTACCAGCCACGAATGCCCCCAGTCAGTTCTCGGCACGGCGCTTCCTAGTGCCTTCCGAAGACCAGAGCTGCTCACTGCCTTACTTACGCAGTGCATCCCTGAAACCCTGCCGCCTTTGTCAGGGCTGGTGTTGCAGTGTCAGGCTGAGAGCACCACTGGTGCAGACGATACATAATGTACCTTTAGTATGATGTTGGCCTGCAGTGGCCTTATGGCCTGTGAGCGCTCAGGACCCTGCGAAGCACATGGTGTGTCATGCAGCAACATTGGCCTGCTAGCAAGATGCTATGCACTAGCAGACACCATCACAAGGCTACGATCGATGCAGGTGTGCAGCAAGGACTTCTTCCTGAAGACTGTGCCGCTGTTTGATGGGGGCGATGATGTGGGCATGGTGCTGTCGCCCCAGTGCTTCCACAACCTCAACCTACACACCGACATCTTCAACCACTCCAATGTCCACTTCTGGGAGTACATGCAGCCCGGTTACGACGCCCTCGGCTTCATCTCCTGCACAGGCACCAACTTCCTGGTCTGTCTCCTTCACCTCATTTATCTGCCCGCGTGTACCAGACCGCACGGCTGCTGTCAAAATTGGCGAAGCCACCAAAATGCACATGCCTTCACGGTCTCTCTCATCATCAGCCAGGTGTTTGTGCACTGTGCTATGCATGGTTGTCAGGGCTGTATGCAGGTCTCTCACAGAAGGGTGACATGGTTTCTGTGCGAATCGCAGGTGCGCGCCAATGCCCTGCTGGAGGTGGGTGGATCACCAGTGTGGACCCTGACTGAGGACTATGCGCTGGGCATGGAGCTGAAGAAGTTCGGCTGGCACTGCCGCTACGTCCAGGAGTACCTGGCCATTGGGGAGGCCCCTGACCAGATCCGCAACTGCTACCAGCAGCGCTCCCGCTGGTGCAAGGTGCCATTCTAAATCTGGCTATACTCATTTGCACAGTGAACACCACCTTCCTGTGTCAAGTGAGAGGGTTAACAGCACAACGCTATGTCATTAGCGCTGCCCTAATTCAAAACGTAATTTTATGCCTCTCGTTGTGCATATCTGCCCGCTGTAGGATTGCATATTCAGCTGAGTCAACATATGCGCAAGCTGCACCAAGTCCAGCTCCTGTGTAGTCTGAGATGTCTCAGAGGGTCTGTGCTATCACTGCAGGGCCACTTCCAGATCATGTTCAGCTACCAGCACTGCCCGCTGTTCCAGAGCAAGCTGAGCTGGCCCATGCGCATCATGTACAGCTCCGGGGTGTGGTCCTACATTGTGGGCGCCATCTCCACCCCCACCTTCATCCTCATCCCCATGATCACCATCTGGTTCGGGGTGTTTCCCATCGTGGTGTCCCAGTGGACCGCCCTGGGCGTCACCGTCTACTACTTTGCCACCAATCTGGTGAGGCAGCCCTCCCTGCTCAGACTGGATGCAGTATGCATGTCCCCTCTCAGCCTCATTGCAACCACACTGCCAGATTGTTTATGGTGCGCATTGGTGCACCCTTGGCCTGCTAAGATATGCTCGTGCTTGTCTGAGTGAGGGATGCAACTTGACAGCAGATACACAGGACATCCTGAGGTGCTGCTTCTGCTTGCAGGTGCTCTACTACGTGCGGTCCTTCCTGCACATAGAGGCCCTGTGGTTTGCAAATGTGGCCAATCAGCTCATGTGGTAAGCTTTCCTGACAGCACACCAGTCCTCGTGAGAAGGACAGAGATCCTTCCGAGGAATACTGTAAAGAGCTCGTTGGGCGCATAAGGAATCCAAGAGTCTGTCTGTCTAGACTTCCCCTGCCCTGCTCAACTCATAGGCTTTCCAGACCATAATGGTGGACACTCGAAGGTGCATGCCACAAGTCAGGCATATGGCTTTCATGAAGATGCATCTCAGAAGCAGCCGCGCGCAGGTGGACCTACGTGAAGGCGCTGTGGCGCGCACTGAACTCCTTCTTCGGCTCGCGCATCCAGTTCAAGACGACGCTTAAGGGCGCCAGCATGCTCATGAACAGTGCGGTGCGCGACCTGTGGATGCCGGGCCTTTGCTTCCTCCTACTGGTGGCCTCCATCATCACCGGCTTTGTCAAGCTGGGGCAGGGGCCTACTTTGGCCTCCCCGCTCATCATCTCCATCCTCTGGGCCTTCGTGGCGGCTGGTGAGCTCCCCTGCATGTGTTTAGAGTCTGATAGATTGTGAAATATAGAGCGCTTGTTGTTCATCAGCCTCTCTGTCAGGCAATCTGCATCTGCTTGGTCACTGCCCAGAAGCCTCACTAGAGTATCAGCGTGTTCAGCCAGCATCATAGCTGAACGGCAGCAAGTCGCTGAGGTGTTCGATCCCGGCGTGGCGCCCTTATCGCATCAAGCGTTGCGTGCGCCGGTTCCTGGCGCCATGACGTGACGAGCTGCCATGCTGTGCAGTCCCCCCGATGCTGGCGCTGTACTACGCGTCCATAGCCAGGGGCCCCTCCCTGGCCTGGCTGTGCCGCATTGGCATGGTGCTCTCCTTCATGGCAGCCGTCACTGCTGTGCTGCTCATGTGGGCGCTCTACCCCACCCACTATGACTACGGCCAGGCTCTGAAGGTGACCAACTTCTTCTACAACGCCCAGCGCGTGGGGGTCCTGCCTCCGGACAACAGTGTGCCCTGGAGGTCCAACTCGCTCCTGTATGAGAAGGGTGAGTCCCAGACCTTGCAGTCACCCTGACAGTCTGCTTGTACAAGCATGCATGCTGGCTGCAGCACTGTGAGTCAGCATGCAGATACTGCATCATGCTGTGATTGAAGTGCACCCAAATTTGGAGCATGCATCAACCCTAGTTCTGATGCAGAGCTATAATATGACAGCTGAGTGGCCTGCAATACTACCAGATGGGCATCCATGAGTCAATCTCTGCATGCAGGGCCTGGCAACACTGACCTCACAGGAGGCTGGCTGAATGGAGGCCCTGCAGGCAACCTGAAGATGACCATGCCCACAGCCTTCACAGTCTCTGTGCTGTCCTGGAGCATGCTGGCCTTCCCTGACGGCTACTCGCAGGCCAATGCTACCTCAGACACCATGTCCACCATCAAGTGAGCATCACCTTCACACCCCTGCCTGTAGTGCAAACAGTCAGCCCACTAATTACCCTGCAGAAGAGGCAGACTTTATCTGGCTCCTGCCATAGGCATGGCTGATCTCTACACTCAAGCGCAAGACATCGCGCTCATTGTCAAACGCTCTGCATGATGTGATGTAGGCCAAAATGGGGCATCATGTAGTGTTACACAGGGCGGCGCAATAATTTTGAGCATGTGATGAGCAGTTCTCGATTTCCTATATCTGTGCAGGTGGGGTGCAGACTACCTGCTGAAGACGCTTGTGTATGGGAGCAGCGGCAACCTGACAGGGCAGATATACCAAGTGGGCAACCTCACAACTGACTCCTTGTTTTGGGGCCGCCCTGAAGACATCACCATGGCTCGCCCCTACTACATTGCCGATGCAGCCGCCATGTCTGACCTGGGTACGACCCTCTGCTTGTGCTGCACTGGCTAATCTGATGCTCAGCAGCATCCCCTGGGCCAACGTGCCGTTTTGCCTGTCACTTGTGCGGAAAGCTCCTCATCATGACAATCACTGAGATAGCGCAAGGCTGAGACCCCGCGCTTGGCATATTGTTCAAGGATAGAGCTGTGCCTCGTGGGAGATTTGTGCTGACATGCAGGTGGGGCCACAGTGGGAGCGCTTGCATCAGCTGCCATGGCCTGGCGCAGTGCTGACTATGGCTACTACCAGCGCCTCATGGCAGGGGCCGCCCAGGTGTACGCCACGTCACTCCGGTCCATCGCCAGGTCAGCTGCGCCAAGTCCCACTCTGACAGCTGCACTCAGTGCCCTCATGTATGCTTGCCAGCATTTTGTGTTGAGATAAAGCTTCCTGAGATAGTGAGCTTGTGGCTCAGATAACTGCTGCTTGATGCCGCAATCCCACTGATCCTGGCCTATCACGTAAGCACAGCCTTGCAGGTCCTGGAGGTGTGAGTGAAGGCTCTTGATGTGTGAGTATTGTGTTGCAGCTACAGCAGCGGGGTCCATGTACAGTCCTGCGAGTCCCAGTACGCCAAGGCGCTACAGGGCGCCAACACAGTCCCTGTCTGCATCTCCGAGGCCGCGCAGCTGAACGGCTCGGCTGTGGCGCTGTACAACTCCAGCACCATCTACGACAAGCTGCTGTGGGCCGCCACCTGGATGTACAGGTAAGAGTAGATAGTCTCCTTCTTGCTGGAGGGCCATATGTGGTGTAAGCGGTCTGTGGCAGGACATGATGACAGGACTGCGGAACCAGTGCAGTCTACAAGGGGATGGACCATTCCTCCAAGGTTAGGCATGTGATCAGCAGAATGAATGGTAGACATAAATTGTCATCTGGTGTGACAGGGCTACTGGGGATACAGACTACCTGGGAGACGCAGAGTCCTTCTACATTAGCCACATTTACAACGAGGGAGGCGACAATGTGAGCAGCTGCTATCCTGAACCTTCCCTCTGGTTCCTCCTACCTGGTTCATGATGCGTTTTGCTCAGGGCAATGACAGTGTGAGCGGCCGCCTTCCCGTACAATTGAACAACCTCATAGGCTCAGCTGCTGATCCTGCACAGCTGCCCTGTGGGCTGAGATTCTCCTTCTGAACGAGTATCAGATGATAGCAGCCATAGTGCAGTTGGCAGAAACGATGGGGTCAGTTCCTTCTCACGCAGGACTATCTCTTCAACTGGAACAAGTACTACTGGGCCGCCAATGTGCTGATGGCAGAAGTGACGGATGGGGGCACCTTCCACCAGCAGGCGCAGAACTTCCTGGCGCAGTGGATCTGCGGCTTCAACCAGCTCATCTCCTACACGGGCAAGGGCCGCGCCTGGAACACAAACGATGGCACCCTAGCATCCACCCAAAACGCCGTCTTTCTGGCGGCGCGCTACGCTAAATATGCGCTTCCCAGCGACGAGAAGAGGTCCATCAAGTACCTCTGCTGGGCTCGCGCGCAGGTAGGTCCTTCACGTATCCTGTAGTTCTCTCACACACTCCTGGTGTTGCCACCTCATGCACTGTCTCTGGTCCTCCCGACGTGTTCAGCAACACCTGACATCGTCCCAGCCTTGATGAGGAATTCTAGTAGGTTGACATAAGCCCAAAGGGTGAGGTTTCTGCTTGACTTGACCTGTGGGCTGGAAGAGCACTTATGGAGGCAGGGTATGCCAGGTGGCAACTTCGTGTATGGCTGTGCAGACGCGGTACATTCTGGGGGATGCTGGGTACTCCTCTGTGACAGGCTACGGCCACGATGCCCCGACCCATGTCCAGAGCGAGGCCGCCTCCTGCCCGCAGCCGCCCATCCAGTGCAATGCCGTGTCAGCTGAGCTGTCGCCCAACCCCAACCCAAACACCATGTATGGTGCCCTGGTGGAGGGGCCCATCTACACTGACACCTTCCAGGTGTTCTTGCACACCCTCTCTCTGCACTACTGTAACCTCCGTGCCTTATGCAGGGCTTGCGCGCATTGCATTGTGATTGCTGAAAAATGCACTCCATATGCAACCTATGGCTCTTCTGCATCTCCCCCCAATAACTTGACAGCGCAACTCAGCTCCTCTGATCCTGCAACGGCAAGAACAGTATGAGGTAACTCCAGGAGAAGCGCTGACGTGTGCCTTGATTGGCCTGCAGGATGTGCGCGCCCTGAATCAGACCCGCCTAATCCTGGAGTACAATGCCGGGTTCACTGGGGCAATGGCAGCCATGGTGGAGGCGCCAGGCTCATGGGAGATCTGCCTCCAGGTATGTCTCCTGCTGACATTCAAGCATGATGCCTGTGATGTGAACCCTGATTCCTTGCAACCCTGGCTCGCGCACATGCAGTGGTGCACACACATGTACAATGCTCTACATGGATTCGTCACCAGCACTCTTGACAGGTGGTGACTTGGCCGACGGGGAGGCGCAGCAGACACCTGAGGCTTGTCCTGGCTCTGCAGGGCTACAGTGTGCTCGTGAAGGATACAACAATCTGTTAAGGTCCTCTACTCAGCAGCTTCAGATAAGACGCGGAATCTTATGAGGAAAAAGACATGAACAAACGCAGGAATTCTGTCAAACTGATGAGGTATAGGGAGTGTGTCAATGACATCTCTAGACTGTATTGACCCTACATGTTCCCTCCTGGGAATAGCTGAAGCTTACACACATCAACTTGCTGCTTTGGTGCCGGTCTTCTATCTTGACAATCACGTGGTCCTCATCTCAATGAAATCACACAGCTGTGCACAGCCTGCAGGTCTGTATAGCAAGCTGACACAAATTTCAGTGCTTCTCGTGATGGTACAACCTGCACTAGGTCATAACCAGGAGCACACGAACATACCATGGTACACTGGTGTAAAGAGTGTATTGCATGCTCTGTTGTCTTGTCAGCTGTGGTACCAGCCAATTGGTCCGCCTGCTGCAACATGTCTGCACCGTGGTGCTCACTCATAGATTGTGTCAACTCTGTCCCCAGGACTGATCTTTGCAGACACTGTGATGAGCTTCTCTGCAATGGTTGGTCCATAGCTAGGGCTGGGGCACGCTGCAGCCACAGGCGCCTGCAGCACATGCCCTTGCGTCCTGCTGCTGGGCAGGAAGTCCAGATTCCGCTTCAGCTTCGCTTGGCCTGCATGGACCAGCATCTGCGCTACCAGCTCGCTGCAGAAGAACCTGCATACAGGTCACGCAACAGTCAGCACACAATTGAATGTGCAGTGACATGAGAGACATGCATGTCATATGAGCACTGGAAAAAGCAGTATTCATGAAGACGGGACATGATGGCCATAGGCGTATCTGGCTACAGCCCTGCAGCACATGGGAAGCATTCCTCCAGTGGTGCAGGGCTGCAGCCATGTATATCTACAGCTACATGTCTCACCTCAAAGCAATGCATCTGTCTTTGACCTTCTCTGCGCACATCTGCTGATGCGCGGACCAGCTGTCTTCCCTTGAACTCCAAAAACGCGACTTAACTCACCTTGACAGGCTGAGCGCCATTCCTAGCACTGTCTCATAAACATTGTGTTGCTCACCTTTCAATCTTGGGTCCAAAGAGAGAAGACAGGCAAGTCGTGCGGGCAGCCTTGCTGGAAGATGCCATGAGGATGTTGGCATGGGAGTGCAGGCTGAGTCCAATGCTGGCACTTGCAAAGTCCCGCACGCGCCTCCTCTCTGCAGATCGCAGCGGCCTGGCTAGCCTCCGCACGATCATGTACGTGCAGCCCACTGCACGGGAAACGCAAATAGGCGCCAGGAGCATCCATGATGGCCCATTACAGCGTTTTGAAGTGCGATGCATCGCCTGTGTCACATGCACCAAGACACTGCTAGCGCCGGACTCGACAGGGGTGCAATTCTGCAGTGCAATGCTGCGCACCCACCACCTATGCAGAGCCACCAGCGGCTGTCCCGCTACTAATGTTGTGCGACATGTCTCATGCTGACACGTCCCTCAGAGGAGCAGCGTCCTGTACCTGCTGCAACCTCCACTGCCAGCGGGGCGAGAGTGACCACTGGAAGTCCTCCCTCATCCTCATCTGCCCTTGCATCAGCATGGCAGAGCATCAGCCCTTCCAGTCCAGGGCCTGTGCGTACCTGCCATCACAGCTTCCACCATGAGTTGTCAGCCAGGTGCTATACTGTCAAGCAAGAAGCTTGAGGCACTCAGATAGCCGTAGGTGACTGCGAGATGCAGGAAGGCTCTCGAATGGCACATCATTGCATCAAGCTGTAGCAAAGCTGTACCAGGAAGGCGCATCTCGAAAAGCCACACCATGTGCCGTTTACGTTCGCAAGGTACTCTGCGTCACTTCCTGCATGCCGGAAAGGCTCAGGTGAGGGGATTGCTGTGCTAAGCTTGGCATCACGGCTAGGACAGCACAGGATGCGAAGCCGTCGAAGACTCCTAGCAGGAGTCGTGCACTTCGAGGCAGTCGAGATTCGTACCAGGGAGCAGTATGATGTCTCCTGTGTTTAGATCGGCCTCAACATCGTCAAGGGTGACAGACGTCTGCTGCTCAGCACTTCGTCGTAGTCTGGTCATCGACTAGCCCTGGAGCTATCGCACAGCCCTGAGTCACCTGGAGATCCGCTATCGCGTGTGCAAGTCATCTCGGTACATACTACAGCTGCTGTATTGCTGTGAAGAGGATGCTAAGGGTTCCCTGTACCTTACGAGGGCTTATGACATCCAGAAACCTTGGACTCCTGGCGTCAGCTTCTCGGAACTCCAAACGGTCAAACGACAGGCAGCACAGAATCTCTCTGGGGCATCAAACACTTCCTGCAGCGTCGCATACTTCCATGAGGGGGTAGTGTGTAGGTTTAGTCTCACTTTCCTTCCTAAGAAAACACGAAATCTCCCGGCATCAGCCCTCGTGGCAGCGTTTGTGACTGGTCGGGAATTCGTAAAGAGCAGGCGAGCTGTGCTGAGATGGTCGATCAGCTTTACATGCCCACATGTACGGACAAGATAACAGCCACCTGAATTCTGTCATGACACTCAGAGATGACAACTACTGAGACATGATTGACCACATACCACATCATCAAGGAGCTGAAATATGCATCCACATACTTACTGCAGGTCCCAGACGCTGCAAGTCCAAGTCCTGAGACGACATGACTGTGATGCTGGCAACACCCGCTGTACATTTACATGCTCATCTGCTGAGCTTTCCATTGCATGCACATACCTCACGTAGTGATGTGTGCTCCTAGGAGGCCTGTTTTGACTTTTGTCACACCACAACATGTCTTGACCCGCACAGCCGCCATCTCTAATGTCCTATGTGACTCAACCCTCTGCTTGTCAGGATGTTCTAGATGACGAATCTGTAAGTGGCTCATGCGGCCAGGGCACCTCTGCAATGATACCCTGCATTGGCTTTGCAAGTTCTGCAGCATTGCCTCATCGCCCCCCGTGTCTCTGCGACCCCCATCACTTCACTAAGTTGCCTCGTGAAGAGACCGTCGGCTGCTCAGGCAGTCAGGGGCATGGCGACAATGTCTGCTAGAACTCGCTGCAGGTGGCCGTGAGTCTCCTGACTTCCCGTGACAGCTCATGCCTCCCACTAGAGCTGTCCTTTCCATCTCTAGGGGCCATCAGCCGCTCATGCGGTCAGGGGCATAGCAAGAACGTCTGCATGGACGCGCTGCAGGTGGCTGTGCGTCTCCTGCAGCGTGGCCTGAATGTCCAGCTTGTGGTCCACCAGCAGCTGTAGAGCCTCCGCCAGGTCAGCGTTCAGCTGCTCCATCTCTGCCGCGCAGCTGCGCCCCAGCTCCTCCTGCTGCGCCTACACAGGCGAAAGGCTTACTTAGCAACGCAGCCCCTCAGGATGTACTGCCCTTCTGCAACCCTGCCTCATGCCCTCCTTACCATCTCTCAGCCAACTCATTGCGGGCATCTTTGTCATACAAGTGCCAGCGGTACATAGCGGATGGGGCAAAGGATGTGATATGCCGCCGCGGAGGATCACGCACGTGCCACACCAAGCTGAAGTCAAGCGTATATATGCACCGTAGGAGGACCGTCACATCGCCTGACACCCTCCTGGGTCAGTGCTATCTTAGCGTCCAAACAGTCTGCGGGCAGGGGCGGGCAGCACCTGCAGGCCCAGGATGGCGGCCTCCGAGTCGGCCACGTCGTGGCTGGTCGCGTTGCGCAGCTCGTCCACGGCCGCCTTGAGGCGCTCCGCCTCGGCCGCCCGCTCGCGCAGATCCGCGTCCATCGCCCTCTTCTGCACTGCCACCTCCTCCTCCAGCTGCCCCACCTGCACATAGTGTTCACGCTAAGGTTTTGTTTGGAAGCCTCCCGCTCTCGTCTGCCGGAAGGTTGGGAGGTCCTTAAGAGTCCATAGAGCGCCACAAGCATCAGATGGTTTGCCACACAATCTTGCATATCGTGCAAATACACCAAGGCGTGCTGGAGAATCATGACACCATCAACTGCCTGGTTACATCATGCATGCGTTATCATTGGGTAGCACAAGATGAGGGTGCAGTACACGCACCTGGGCATCCAGGCCGGCGTTCTGCTCCTCGCGCTCGGAGACGGCCTGGCGCGCAGAGCGCAGCGCGTCGTCCAGGCCGCGCGCCTTCTCCTCCAGATCCCGCCACTTGCCTGAATAGGCCTCCTTCTGCCGCTGCAGCCCCTGCTTCACCGTCCCCTGCACACGCCACCACATGTCCCTCTCAACTGCAGAATTTAACAGGGCCACAACGTGTCTATGAGCCAAATCGCCTCTCCCTTGCCAGAAGGCATGGCATGGCAGCCGATGGTGCGTGCTGATCCACCGCAGGGGTATGTCGCAGGGTGATTAGCACGCCCTGGTGCCGGGTGCATGTGTCCGGGGTTTGACAATACTGCTGAGTCAGCATATGGGCTTGCCTTGATGTCCACATCAATAAGCTCTGAGGCAGTCATGCCGGCGCGATCCAGGTTGATCTCGTACTGGATGCCCGCAGCTCTCTTGGCGCTGGCCGGGATGAGCTGCAGCCCGTCCGCCTGCATGTTGTATGCCTGCAACCCCCACAAGCCGTTTTCAGGGGTGCTCTCTTCTAGCAGGAAGTCGAGCTCACTGCCGCGCGCAGAAAGATAGTACTGTGGCTTGAGCAGCGCACAACCTCACTTGTATCACACAGTACTGAGTATGATGTCATTGTAGTGAGCATCCTCCGTCAACACATACACGAGGAGTGAGATGATGGCAGATGCTGCAGAGATCAAGGGAAACAGAGAGGTGAGTGCATGGGCGGCCAGACCTGCAGATCGCTGTCGAGATGGTCCAGCTGGCGCTCGCAGTCCATCTCGCGCGCCACGGCTGCGCTGTCTGTGCTCTCCCTGGCGCTCGTGACTGCTGCCAGCCTGTCTTCCAGCTTCACCCTGCAACCCATGTAGCTGACCCTCAGTCACCGCTCTCCGCACACATCCGCTCTCTGCCAGCCGCATGCACTTCGGCAGGTGGCATGCGAGAGAAGGGGAAGGTGGGCTGAGCTGACAGAAGGTGCAGGGCGCCCACCGCTCGGCGTTCATGCGCAGCACGTCCTCTTTGCTGATGGTCTGACCCGCAATCCTAGCCCGCATCTCCTGGTTGCCCTGCACAGTATGCTCAGCAAAGCTTCAGGTATAATCTGCGGCCCACAAGAATACCACAGCACACTGGACCGGGCAAACGATAGCATGCATGTGATGCTGGAGGGCCATAGAGGCAGCCAGAATAGGGAGGCTGACCTGGAGGGCAATGGCGAGCTCCTGCTGCTTTGCGCGCA
This sequence comes from Coccomyxa sp. LA000219, assembly GCA_000812005.1. Lineage (NCBI taxonomy): Eukaryota > Viridiplantae > Chlorophyta > Trebouxiophyceae > Coccomyxaceae > Coccomyxa > Coccomyxa sp. LA000219. Next base: position 990,934 of record KN714655.1, read on the forward strand.
TGTCTGCCTGCCGCTCCAGCTCCCTCTTCTGTAGGGCTTCCCTGTTCACCTGCAGAGTAAAACATAATGTTGGCATCCTGCTTGTACACGCGTAAGATACAATCAGGCACACAGCACAGTATGTGTTAGCGCAAGTGCAATTGCTTCAGCTCGAAAGTAATTGCCAGGTCCAGAGAGGGTCAGATTCTGCTTGCCTGCAAGTGCATACAGCATACGGATGGAAAGACGTGGATATCGTAGAGAGGCATGATCATGAGTCCCATGAGTCGGGCACATGGAAGGACATGCACCTGCAGCTGCTCCAGCAGGCGCATGAACTTCTGGCGGTCGCCCTCGCAGGCCGCCAGCTCGGCGCGCGCCGCCTCCAGCGGGGATGGCTCCGAGCGCATCGCTGTCACCTTCTCCTGCAGCTCCTGGATCTCCTGCAGAGCATTGTATGTGCACTCAGCACTGTCCATCTTCACTAAGAATATAAGGTCCTGCAGAGGGCGGTACAGGCCTGATTGAGCTTTTGTGATTCACCCCCTGGTGGAGCTCATGGCTAGGGCAGAATTGTGCTCTACAACGTAGTTCTGCTCTACATATGGCCCTCAGCATGGCTAGTTGCAGCCCCATAAGAGGTCTTATGACAAGGATAGGCCTGCAAAACCCCTGCTGCAGGTATCCACCAGGAACTTGTGCGGACAGAGCTGTGCCGGTCAAGCTCCTGGACTAGCGCTGTGCAACCTCAGCCTTGTGTTAGAAGCTCCAGCGCTGCTCGTTATTTGCATGTCCTCCAGGTTACGGGACAGACACACAGAAGCGAAATGGCCAGGGCTGCAACTGCCCGCACAGCAGCAAAGGAGGCTGTACCTGGTCGAGGTCCTGGACCTGGCGCTGCGCGGCCTCGGCCCGGTCCAGGAAGCTCTGGCGCTGCTCGCCGTCGACGCGCTCGCACTGCTCGTCGTCGCCGTTGAGGTAGTGCTTGTAGGAGGTGGCGATGTAGCTGAAGAACTCCGCCTCCTGCTTGGCCGCCTCGTCAAAGGTCTCCTCCCTCACATGCTCCTGCAGCACAGATGCACATTTATGCCTTACACAGCTGGACCTGGGCACATCTAAAAAATTGCATAGGTGCATCTGTGCATGTATAGATGCTGTATAGCTGCTGCACCGCTCACTGAGTGGAATTGCATGTCACTTAGGTCTAGTGGCAGGTATGTATTGCACACAGTATCAGGACATTACGACTGCCCTGTGTCTCAATGCTTGCCAGCAACTTGTCCTGGGCAGCGGGCATGATACTTGCATGCCTGGGATGTCAGCAGGATGCACCATGGTGCAAGCACATGCATGCAAGTGGACGTCTCTGGCCATCTGTGAGGCCTTCAACATGAGGAAGGCATGCGGTGTTTGCAGTATTAACTCACCGCCTTCTCGGTGTAGTAGAGGAGGTCCGTGAGCCAGACCAGCGCTGCCAGGAGGCCGGGCCATGTGTGCGGGCTGCCCACAGCGAACAGCGCGCTCTTGCTGATGGCGAAGGGGTAGCGCATGCGCTTGAAGAATGCGGGCACCTCGTCCTCCATCTTGCCCACAATCTTCATGTAGGGGTCCACCTGCAGGGCACGCTGGGCAGGCTTGGGCATGTGCGGGTATGTGCTTCCATGTATGGCATCCCATTTGCTGTAGCGCAAGACCACATGCCTGTGGACTGGCATTCACAGCTATAGGTTTTGTGATCCCACAAGCAGACTAACACATGCTGCAAAGGACTATGTTATTTATCTGTGCAGCACCCCGGTGCAAGCATGCAGCTGAAAAATTGCATGCCTCGTTGATAATTTGACTGCCTGACTTGTCAGTTGCTCCAGCATGGGAGACTGGCAGCTCCCCTGCAGTCTGGTGGTCTTCAAGGCTGTGTCTGGGTGGTAGTCAGTATGACCCTGTGACGTCCTGAGCAGCACACATAGCTTGCATGGGCTGTGGCGTGAGCCTACCTGGTGCATGAGGAACTGCAGGATGTGCATGACGTCCTTGCCCATGGGGTTGGACAGCATCTTGGGCGTCAGTGCTTGGTCGTAGCCATGGGTGGACAAATAGGCGATGAGGCTCTTGATGCAGTTCGCCTGGTATGCCTTGTCACTGACAGGACGTGGGTCGTTCTTGGGGCCTCCAGCCTTGGCATATGTGCTAGACCTGCACACAGCCCCAGCTCGAATCTCTTTCTAGAGAAAGTGTTTCCCAGTGCCTGCTGACACTCCGTGGAAATCTGATCGCTAAGTGGCGGACTCCCAACCGGCTTTGAGGGGAGTGAGCAAGGACCTTCTTGGCACCACCGCTGCGGCACCTCCTAGCCTGGTTGGGGCAGGACCTCTGCCACCAGCTAAGGAGGGGCGCCCAGACAGTCCCACTCCCTTTCCTGCACCCCTTCCATCCTTTGCTATGCGAGCCGGTCCAAGCGACTGCCGTGCGTTGAGCGCAGCCGGGCTGAGGCCCCCGAGTGTCTGCCTGCGGTTGTTGTTGTTGCTCATCTTGCTATATAGACGCTACATTCTGCCCTTTACAGCCTACCGTCCATGCTGCCCCAGTGCACGGGCCTGCGAAGGTTAGCGTCCGGGTCTCTCTCACAAGAAAAACATAATGGGCTGCATCGTTTGTGTGCACATGTTCCCAGGAGGAGTGCCTTGGCTGTAAACCCCACATTTAACGCCCCTTCCACATCAGCACTGCCATATAGGGTAAAGGGACAATCTTTCAGATCTCGCTGGGCATGCGCATCCGTGTGCCCAAAGCAACAACGTCTCCCTGCACACTAGTCAAAATGCAGACGCGAGTCGCCGGCATCGGTGCAACCGTCTTGCCCTTGCGGTCACGCTCCCTCGCCAGCAGGTCCTTCGTAACCCTGCCAAAGCAGCAGCACCATGCACACACCGTTCCTTGCACACGTGATGTACGTCGTGCTTCTTCGATCTCACCGGAGGCAGACGAGCCCGAGGGGCTGACAGGGGAGTGGCCAGTCAACTGGAGTCTTGCCAGTTACGAGGATGTTGGGGAGTTCTTCCAGAACAGCCTCTTCAAGGCCTCAGCCTCGCCTGGGAACTCCCTGCAGGACATCATGAACACCAACTTGACATACACCTTCCCCGACGTCGATGTGAAGGATGTCGGCAACCTTTTCAAGGAGGTAGGGCGCGCAACGATCACCCCCAGTGACTGCTGAGGCACAGCCTGAACGACATGCAAAGGCATAGGAACTGGTCGCTGTTCTGTATTGCGCAGCAAAGGCATGCACTTTGTCCCTGCCTGCGGTCTTATCAGATTGGGTTGACGGATCAGAATGAGGTGATCATTCTCCCCTTTTCAACGACCAAGGTGTGCAGGTCACCGGAGTGCCAGTTGTGAAGTCAGAGGCCGACAAGACCCTCGTGGGAGTGCTGTCGAAGAAGGACCTCAGCAAGCCTGGCAAGCTGGTCAAGGATGTATACTCATCCCCTCCCATTGCAGCCAGGCCTGACAACAAGGTGGCGGATGCAGCATGCCTCATGCTCAAGCACAAGGTGCTCTCTGGACCTGCTAACTTGCAGATGGTTAAAGGTGGTTGCAGATGGTTGAAGACTCACTCGCCCCAACGGCATGGTGCACCCTGGCCATGCACAGCATTCTCATGCAAAGTGAACAGACAATATCCCAAGTATGTGATGGTCTATGCTGGACGTAGCTACCTGAAGCCACTGAATACAGGATGCTGTATCGGGCTGCAGCCCACATGAGCTGCATGCTGATTAGATTCTGACTTAGCCTTGATCCGCCGCTGCTGTAATAGGCATGTGGGCATGTGTCAATGTCTGCTCCCTTTCGGTAAAGCTGGATCCCTGCGCGCAGGTGCACCGCATCCCTGTGGTAGACAACCAGGCGAAGCTGGTGGGCATTGTGACCCGCACAGACATCTTCACTGCTCTGGAGGGTACCTCGTGAGGTTCTGTCAGGCCACAGATCAGGGGCGAGCTGCATCGCATCGCCTCCTGTATGAGAGAATACCGTCAGCTCCCACAGAGGAACAGCGTAGCTTATCACAATGCAGCCAGATGGGTGCTGTGAGTGGGGTGGCTGCCTGTGCTGCGTAAGGGACAGCAGTTTTATGATTTTACCTCACCCGAGAAGAGAAGAAAAGAGACAAAGTCAGCGCTGTACACTACGAGCTGTGTGCTGCGTCTGAGCCTGACGTCCCATTCTTAGTATCCAGTTCTTGCCTTAGAAGAGTGTATTCTTTCTCAGAGATCCATCCCAAATTTCTGTCTGTGTGGCAGATGCCTTGCACCAGCGCCTGCCTACATGCTCTCAGACCTGGGTCCAGTGGCAGTAGCTACAGTTTCCTGTAACACATGAGGCAACACCAACAGGATGGTTCCCACATTGGACACAGCAAGGCATGCATCATCCTCAAGTATAGCAACATGTCTATTGTCTACCCTATAAAGGGGCATGCCTTGCGCAGGGCTGCACTCACGTTTTCCAAATACCCTCTGCATCTCATATGGTGACCATGCGTATGTGAGCCTTGGACCTAATCAGCACTGCAGGAGGCACTACAGCACATCCCAAGCCTCAACACAAACTCGGCTGTTATCCTACTGCTCAGACTCTGCGATGTGGATGCTAACATTGTACCGCTCCATCTCCGCCTCTGTCAATGTATACAAGGTATCGATGAGGTGTGTTCTCATGGATGCTGGCCCAGCTTCCCCGCCTTTTATCATTGCAATCTCTGCTGCAGCCCTGCAGCAGTGCAACCGGAATCCTCACACCATGGCCTTGGCCCCAATCCTCTGAACCTTGGTACAACGCAGTGCATGGACCTGCTCTCAGATCGGTACTAAGCAGGGTGTATTGTTCATTTGGTGCCATGCCGGGTGGAGCCACAGAGTGTTGTCAGCTCATAGCCATATAGGGTCCCTATCAAGAGCATGATGCGCATCGAGGGTACTGGCTTACATGTCACAGGAAGCCAGCCTGAAGGGCTGCTCAGGCTCAGTGACCTTATAGCAGGGAGGCTCAGAGCGGGAAGCGCACCCAAAAACCCCCAACGCGTATGCTGTTGCCATACGATGGTCGTTGGGCGCCAGTGTCAGAAAGGCTGCTATGAGGGCCGTGACTGCGCAGCCAGATGCAGTGATGCGCTGCAGCATCGGATGGCCGTTGGACACCTTCAGCATGCTATCCCCACTAATGACCTGGACAGGACACCGCACAGTCAGTATCCACTGTCCAGGGATCATCTAATTCGGACATATCAGGCAAACAGGCTGTAGGTGGCAGTCCCCAGCACTGCAGAAAGACAGATAGCAGCCGCTGCCACTTCTGGATGTCTGATTCGACGTTGATCCGCTCATCAACATCATCTGCATGTCATCTGTAGGTGGCCTCCAAAAGGCGCTGCAAGCTTGGTGGTACAGTCAGCAATAAAAAGCCGCTGGCATGTGACTCCATTGCAATCCTTGCGCATGCCAATGCATGCTCGTTGCATGCTCATTAGAGGACACTCTGAATGCAAATCATGACCGCTGGCAGAGGGCTGGTGAGGCCGCTTCCTTCGTGTTGAGGAAGCCTTTTGCCCTGCTCAAGACAAGTCTGCGGGAGCGGTTCCCGCATGTTGCTGAGACAGCAGAAGCGTAGTGCGCATAGTGCTTGACGATCAGGTATTTTCAAGACCCTGTACGATCTTGAGAGGGCCTCACATAGTCCTCTCTACCAGAGATGGCCACGATGGCGCCCAGGTCCAGAGACAGCTGCTTGCCCAGCGCCAGAGCCTCTTCAGACTCTGCTGTGCTGTCTACCCCCCGCGTTGACCCCGCAGCTCCCGCAAGCGCCATGATCTCAGAGGCGTTCCCTCTGATCACGCGCGGCTTCATCTTTGCCAGCTTCACTATGGTCTGCAATCAATCAGAAGCAGGTGTTGCAATAGGTCATCAAATGCCTCGGATCTTGTAAGCAGGAATATCTGCAGCGCTACTGATCATGCCTGCACATGTAATTGAGGACCCATGGACCATTGGGAACTGTCTCCTCTGTATGACAATGCAGCATGCCATCAATTCGTTGCAGGTTATGCACCAAAAGCAGCCTGACCTAAAGGACGTCCCTTCGGCACTTAGATGGGAGTCTGGCATTGGCATGGTACCAGCCCGGCTGGCGCAGTCAAGAATGGCACAGAGAAGGCCATGTGTACTGGGCCATCCTCTACGTTTTGCTTGTCGCAAGGGCGCACCTCTGTTCTAAAAGGCGTGGCGCCTGCAGCTACCGGATCTAGAACCCATGGCTTTTTCAGCTCGTTGGCTGCGCCAATCGCCGCTTCCATGCCAGCCACCCATTGCGGGCTCAAGGTTCCAACGTTCACCAAGAGAGCACTAGCTATTCTCTGGAAATTGGCTGCCTCCTCTGCACAGTGCACCTGCATGTGTAGTGCCATGTACATATCCTCTGGCTCGTCATGTGACAGCCGTGACCTACTGGCTGATGTTGGAACACTTCTAGAGCATCTTGGAGTGCCTTACCATTGCAGGGGAAGCACCAATGGCCAGCAGGGCGTTGGCCATGATGTCCATCGACACGAAGTTTGTTATGCACTGCACAAGAGGCTTGTCCTCTCTGAGCTTCTTGAGCAAAGCATCAAGCGGGGGCAGTTCAAAGGACCGCTCTGATCTAGCCATGCTGAAGTCTGTTTTGCTATAAATGCACTAGGCAGGGAACAGAAGCATGTGGGACCGCATGAAGGCTTGGGATGCCCCTCAGCAGCTGTCCCTGCAAGTCTGCTACGACGCCTTCACAGCAGGGGAGACAGCACTACATATTTTGACCACGAGCTCCCTTTCCTGTGCCCGCAAAATACAAAATTGCCCAAGTGCTGCCCAGCAAATCTTCCGGAACCCCCAAAAGTTGCGCACCTCTAGATAGCACCCAATTGTGTCATGTGAGAAGGTCTTTGATCTTATTGTATGGATGGAAGGTGAAGAGCCTATATCGGAGGCGCTCTGGCGAGACAGTCGAGAGGAGATCCTCAAGGCATTGCACCACCCATTCGTTCGACAGCTGGGCGCTGGGAGCCTACCACGGTCTGTTCCTCCGCCCAGTACTCTAGAAACGTCTGAAGAGAAGATAAAATGTTACTTGCGGTTATATAGACAAAGAAAGAAGAGCTAATCCAACTTAGTGTCAAGCACAGTCTCGAGCTTCCGTTGCAGTCAAGCTCAGAAGCTATGTTCTAATCAATTGAGATAATAGTCAGTGTTGTCCCTGGCACAGTTTGAAGGTACTTAGGCGCGAAGCTGGAAGGACTGTGTCCAAAACCAGTTTGCTGGTCATCGGTTCTTGTTTATCTGCGAAACATTGGCCTCATGAGGGCGAGCACATGAGTACCTTCAACTGCAAATCTCCTATAGGGGTGAAACAGAGAAGACTGGACTGCTTACAGGGATGCCTTCCAGTTCTATGTGGCACAAGATGCGCACTTCTTGGAGGCCTTTTCCAGCGCATACCAGGCTGCTGTGAGGAGAGCCGCCCATGCTAGGGACTTTGACGCCGAAGAAGTTTTGAAGACGCTGCTGCATGGGGTGGCTGAGGAGCTTCAAATGCACGCATCATATGCAAAGGTACCAGCCCGCCCGTAGCTGCAACATACTGTCACGAGTCCCACAAAAAAAGCCAGGGGAGGAACTTTAGATGATTGCTGCCCATGCAAGAGCCTCTCAGATTTGCGCTCTCATGTGAGGAGTAGTGCGGTCATGTGAACGTGCTGACATCTGCAGTAGTTTGCGTTCAAGCAGCCTTGCATATTGACTCTTGCAGGAGTGGGGAGTTGACCTTTCTTCTGAGCTTGTACCCTCGCCAGCAACCAAGGCCTACACAGACTTCCTCAGCGCTGTTGCCGCAAATGAGGTATGTCTAGCAATCCCTCACAGCAGGCATGCTTGCAGGTGTTGTATCCTTTTTGTCATCTTGCGGGATGCTTTGAGAGCCACTGCTAGTACCAGATGAGGCTCAGTGTCAGTGTAGCTAGCACATAGTACAGATCAAGCCATATGAAAGAGAGTGCAGACATTGTCCTCTCCTAGGGGCTGTGAGGAGCTTCCAGGGACAAGCTGAGAGTCTACCTCTTGCTGCAGGATATCGCTCACATACTTGCAGCTATGACGCCATGCAGCCGGCTGTATGGGTATCTGGGGCGTCAGCTCGCCAAAGCATATCCCAGTGCAACGCACGCTTACACGGAGTGGATCCGCACCTACTCTTCTGACTCCTATCACGCCCTGCCTGCTGCCAAGGAAGTCCTGCTGAACAGGCTGGGCAAGGCAGCAGACTTTGGTGAGCTCTAAAGTCTCGTCCAGTGACTCATCATGTCATGTATAGAGGGTCACTGGCAAGCAGCATTTCCAGTAGGCATGCTGTTTTCAGATGGCTGGTAAATGATGAGAGTCCTGTTTTGCTCTCCTTTGAAGGGCAGATGGATAGGGGTGCCGGTGCTCAATGGGCACTTTCGTCGGTGCAGACCAGGAAATGCCGCGAGAGACTACCAGAGCAATGTTGGCTGCAGGGTCACTAGCGGACAAGGTGCCTCATTGCAACACGTAGTGCCATTAGTGGTCGCATCGATAGAGCCCAGCAAACTTGTATCGGTTCTTCAGATCGTGTCAGATCAGATTCATAAGGTGATGTCGGAAAGGGACCGTCGAACACCCAGCGCTTAAATGATGTGCAGGTAGCTTACGACGTCTTTACCGGAAGGCTATGACGCTGGAGGTAGACTTCTTCCAGGCAGCAATAAAGGATGGACGACAGCCCAACGTTGGGCTCCTTGTCCTGGACTTCGATGAGACGCTGAGCGTCTCTGATACAACGTCTATTATCATAGACACTGCGATAACTAACACAGAAGCCTCCACCAATGGTGAGCACGCACGCATGGCAATGGACATCAGATGTGCATGCATGCAGTATGCAGCTTTCTGTGATTGCTAGCCCCAGCACTCATGGTCTGTCTAAGTCCCAGTCCGAGCCACTGTGTATAGTCAGTGTGCTTGCCTGTCGTTGCAAAAGCTATCAGCCTGAAATGTGTCCATACACATACACCAAGCTCACAGCTGCTCCGCAGGAAGCGAAGATGGCCTGGCATCCAAACCAGCATTGGAGGAACTGAGGAGTAAGCTGGTTAGCAACTATGTCCAGCAGCGGGATCAGCTCCTGGATGCCTCCTTACCAGAGGTAACTTTTGCTCAGTTCATGCCCAGGCTGCCCTCACTCTCAGCCGGGCACTGACAGTGTCAGAGGAATGTGTTACGTAGACCGCAGATAAGCCTGAGTCACCTGTCCCACGATTGATGGGATATGAGGCATGTTAATTTGCATATGAGCTAAGGAGCTAGTACACATGCTGACAGGGTTCCTGTGTGCGCAGAATGCGGCAGAGGTACAGGATTTTGACGCTTCGTGGATGGAGGATTTTGTGCAGAAGCTGTCCAGCTTTGACCGCCGCATGAATGAGGCTGTAGTACACTCGGGCATCCTGACGGGCATCCCCAAGGGGGCCCTTGGCCGAGAAGGTGATATACACAGCAGTGCCCGTCCTCCTGACTCATAGAGAGCAGGGGTGTTGAGTTGCGCACTTTCAAGTTCTGCTGGTCATGACCTTGTGCTTCTGCGTGTCATCAGTGTTACTCAGTAAGCTACTGCAGGCTTTGTATGCTTCTCTTCATATTGCAGCTTGTCCTCACTGATCGTACATGGGATACAAACAGCTTTGGCAAGCACACCTTGCTCTGCTGACTGAGTGCTTTGCCACTCCCAGGCCGGAAAATACCCCTTAGGCACGGAGCGGTCTCTCTCTTGCAGAGAGCACGGAAGCACAGAATCCCAACCCATGTTTTGTCAGTCAGCTGGTCTACAGAGATGCTGCGCGGAGCACTGCGGGGGAAGGTGCCTGTGTCCCTCAGGTGCGCTAGCTCTGCTACAGCAAGGAGAGCCATGCGTTGGAGGAATGTGCAGGTCTGCGTGTCCAGCACCGCAGCCAGCAGGAGCACCCTGCCTTAGTCAAGTTGCCAAGGGTGACCTTTACACATGTCTATGGCAACTTCCGTTTCTGTCTCTGAAATTGACGGCGATTGCCCGTGCGGCGATTCTGCATGTATGGGTGTGAACGCTGTGCCTCTTGCATGTCTCTCAAGGCTTGCACCCTGTAACAGAGCTGCAAGGTGACAGGCTAGGGGCCATTTGCCCAGTGATCTTATCAAGACATAATCTCTCTGTGCAGTGAGGAGGCTGCAAAACCTGGGCATGTTGTCATACATGCCAATGACATGGAGTACAGCCCTACAGGAGACAGTACAGGAAACATGGTCAGGTGTGCCCTCATCTGAAGACCACACCAAGCTTTGACGAGCAATGCTTCAAGAGGTGATACCGCTTGGACTTGTCAGCCCTCAGGATAGGATGCAGCTGCGTACCGCTCTATAACGGGCCTATGTTCATGCTGCTACAGACATAGTCGTATGATCAGCTCACCGTTACCGCCAGCAAACTGCATGCAGGAGGATAGAAAGCGGGGCAGACAAGGTTGCTGTTCTGGACAGACTCCAGCGTCAGTGTATTGCAAGGCAGAGGCAGGGCATGGCCGGTTTGACAGTCTACGTAGGCGACTCCATGTCTGATCTGGCACCCCTTCTCTCAGCCGATGTCGGCATTGTCATTGGCCAGAATAAGCTGCTCAGACGAGTGGCAAAAGCTGCCGGCATTCAGCTTAAGCCTCTTTTCTCTGGTAAGGCCCTTTCATGGGCTCCTGAGATTCAACCAGTGAGTCTCATCGTGAGTCCTGTGCTGCACGTGCGGCAGACATCATGCCACCTACCTCTGTATGGCTCTGCTGTCTCTTGAATGAACCGTGGAAGTCTTCTGACCTCAGCAACAGCAGGACCTCCTTACCTTGGCTGTGTTTGCTGCAGCGCCCTCCTCAGGCAAGGCAGAGCGAGGCGCCTTGTATGAAGCGGAAGACTGGACAGAGGTCGAGGCATACCTGTTTGGAGCCGACCCTCCACACAAGCCTGTACAGGTATCTGCGGCAGTCACATTGATCCAAATTAGCGTCTGTACATACAATCCTCCTGCTGATTACCTGCAGGCTAATACATCTTCATCCTGGCGACCGCTGCTCGCAGTGCTGATGGATCAGAGTACTCCCAAAGCATGTGCACCACCCTTGACCTGTCCACCCCATACAATCTGACTCCGAGTAGGGCTCAAGCTGAGGTCCTGTTCTATGCAACCTGGTCATCCTGGACCTTCTACTGCAGCCAGTGCAGGCCACCTGCATCAGTTTTCTCAACCCCAAGTCAGGGATACACTGATTTGCACAACGAGCACGCTTCTGCTCAGGGTAACTTAGACTTCTCACGGGATGGCTGCAGGTGCCTCGTGTCCTGACCATTGCGGGCTCAGACTCAGGCGGCGGAGCGGGAATCCAGGCGGACCTGAAGACCTTTGCAGCGCGCGGTGTCTTTGGCGCCTCAGCCATCACAGCTGTCACCGAGCAGAACACGCATGGTACCTCCTCATGCCCCATCCCACCCCCATCCCAAGATGTCAGCATGCATGTGGACATTTCGGTTGTGAGGATGCAGATCAAGTCGAGTACGTGCACCTTGATGAGCGGCGCTGCCTGTTGGAGTGGTCACAAAGCAGATCTGAGCCTGTGTTCAGAGGTCCGGCATTCATTGTCTACCAAGTGAGGAGTTCCTCCTGTGCAGGTGTGCATGGGTTTCACACGGTGCCTAGAGAGACGCTGCGCAATCAGATTGAGTGCGTGCTGTCAGACATTGGCGCGGATGTAGTCAAGACTGGCATGCTTCCTTCCGCTGAGGTGCGCGTAGCACTAGAGCTCCTGAGAGTGTCCTTTTCAAGGCAGCTCCAACACTGTAAGGAGCAGTCATGCGTTGCTAACTTTCCAATGTGCCGCTCATTCAGACAGCCCATATTGTCTGCTCTTGCCAGTGTCCTGTTTTCTTAACCTGCAGCATTTAGCAGGAAGAGGCTCCCACTCTGCTTTGCCTGCGCAGGTGGTAGAGGTGGTTGCCGAGCAGTGCAAGGCGCACAGGGTGTCCACCCTGGTGGTTGACCCTGTGCTCGTTTCCACCAGCGGCCACAGCCTGGGCGACTCTGAGGTCGCCTCTGCCCTGAAAGAAAGGTCAGCTGGCTCCTTGGACAGATTGTGTCTGCCCGCCTGCCTTGCCCAGTGCATGTGCCTCTGCCTTTCGTCACCATGTGTGCTTGTCAAGCTGGATACCGGGATTGGGATCCAGGTTTCCTGGGTCGTGATGGTTGCAATGTTGCCTGCAAGGAAGCTTGAGAAGCAGTGCCTTTTTACGTGCAGGTTGTTCCCATTGGCAACAGTGATCACGCCCAACCTTGCAGAGGCAGCCGCGTTGCTAGACGGCCGCAAGATCAGCAGCATAGATGACATGAAAGCGGCTGCAAGGGACCTGCACGCCCTTGGGCCACAGTATGTGCTGGTGAAGGGCGGCCACCTAGAGCAAGGTAAGGCGGTGCTATCCATGTAGTACCAAGACACAAGCTACATGCGCAACTCCTCATGCTGAGAGTCTGCATCATGGCTCCCATCCAGTAAATTGTTGGTTGCTGGGGAAGTGAGAGCATCACATGCATAAGCGGCTTGGCAGGTCCAGCCTGATGCTGCTGCAATGGATGCAGCCACCAGTCTGTGATGCTCTCCATGCACTGGACGTGAATATGTCATTGGATGGGAGCCTTGTCAAGCCGGCGTGTGGTATGTTTGCCTTCCAGTGTTACACTTTTGTCGGCCCTGTGCAGGTGACGAGGCTCAGGATGTGCTGTACGATGGCAAGACGGCTCATGTGCTGTCCGGACAGCGCATCAACACCACAAACACACACGGCACCGGCTGCACGACAGCTTCCGCCATCGCAGCAGAGCTGGCAAAGGGCGCCACTGTGCTCTCAGCAGCACGCGCAGCCAAGACGTATGTGAGCGAGGCGCTGCACAGCAGCGCTGCGCTGCAGATAGGCAGCGGCAGCCAGCGCCCCTTCAACCATGGGTATGCACTCTTCACTTGCTTGCTTTTGACAGTCTGAAGGCAGTTGGGCCAGGTAGCAGCAAGGTCAAAGGCTATCCGGTCAGAGCTCTCACCATGGCTGCTGTATTGTGTGTTGCTGGCCATGTTGTGTATCAGGTTGGGATGGGATGGGAACCAAGAGATGCATGCTCCTGCTTTCCTCTGACAGACGCTTCGGGGTGAGCAGTGAGGAGGCTTGGATCCAACCCGAGCTTTGCCATGCAGGTATGCAACAGCTGACTGGCTAGAAACTTCAACAGCTGCAGACATGGATCTGCGGCTGTATGCAGTCACGGACGCAGGCCAGAATGAGAGGTGCCAGCGCAGCAACGCAGAGGTGATAGAGGCCGCCATCCAGGGTGGTGCCACATTCATCCAGCTGCGCGAGAAGGACGCGCCAGGTGGCGTCATGCTGCGAGAGGCTCAGGCCTCCCTCGAAGTCTGCCGGAGACATGGGGTGAGCCACTATGCTCGCTGCTTTGCATGACGTGTGACACAGGTCTACTCCACTGCTCTGAGGTCTAGCGTTCAGCCCTGCTGCTGTGGCTTGTAAAGGAAGAGGAGCAGTGCAAAGTCAGCTATGCCAAGGCTGTTCTTTTGGCCTTAGCACGCTAAAGAAGGCCTCAGGTGGCTGGGCTGAAGCGTGCACTGCTCTGGATGCAGGTTCCTCTGGTGATCAATGACAGAATAGATGTAGCGATAGCATGCGGAGCGGAGGGTGCCCACATTGGGCAGGAAGACCTGCCCGTGCCCCAGGCCAGGTCCCTGCTGGGGCCCACCAAGATTCTAGGAGTGTCCTGCAAGACTGTGGAGCAGGCCGTAAAGGCAGAAGCTGAGGGCGCAGACTATATAGGCTCCGGCGCAGGTATGTCTATCCCCCCTTGTGCTTCTTTGACCAATCTTGCTTTATCTGATTGCCGCAGTGCATGGCACACGCCTGCTTGAAGATCTGCAGCTCGCTGTGTATTCATCATGCGTCTCAGTAAAGGTGGTGAGCATTGAGTCACTGTGCATACAGCTTGCTGGTGAAGCTTTGCACAGGAGCATGCATGCATCACATATGGTGGCCTAGGGTATTCCTGAGATGCTCATGGTCTGCTGCAGTGCACCCAACCACTACCAAGGACAGCAAGGTCATCAGCCTTGATACGCTAGCGGACATCTGCGCAGCGGTCAGCATCCCAGTGGTCGCCATTGGAGGCATGACTGCTCAGAACTGCCAGCTGTCCATCCAAGCAGGGTGCGCTGGGGTGGCAGTTGTGTCTGCAATCTTCGGGGCTCCAGATGTGGCCAAAGCTGCTACAGCCATAAGGGAGAAGGTGGACTGTGCCTTAGGGGTGAAAGCTGCATGAGCTTGTCTGAATGTCTTTGGTATAGTGAAACAGCATTGAGTCACCACCAGTTTTGACTTCACAGGCGTGCCCAATTTGTGCCGCAACATGTTGAATGAAGGGATGCCTTGATATGGCAAGTTTTTTGGTTGCTGGAATGTGTGGTTGCTCCACAATGACTCGCAATGTTTCCTCACAGCTCCATCCGAGAGAACTTCAAAGGTATACTGCAGAGCTCTCAGACTTCAGAAGTCCTCAGTCTGCTTTCGTTGCCTGGCTCTGCTATCTCTCAACACTCGCCTCATCCTTCTGCCCTGATTCTTGCTGAGCCTCCTTGCCAGGCGGGCTGCCTTGAGCTGCTTTTGTCTTTCTTGGATCCTCTGGAACCCTGTGCACTCAACCTCACAAGCTCAGTCCTTGCAACTAAGCCCTCCCCACCTGACATGGCGTCAACAACAGAAGCATTTTATGGACCTCTCGATAGCGTGCTCATCTTTCTCCTCCAAAAACGCCACACACTCTGTTGCCGGCCCGCCCTGAAAGGGGCCTACTGTCTCTCAAGTGCTGAGGCCTCAGTCACAGTCTGGCCTGAAGCCAAAGCAACTCCTTGACAACACCTGTGGCTAGTGGGGCTTGTGAGAGCTGAGACTCCAGTGTCGTTGCATAGAGGCTTACTTGTAGAAGATGCTGGTCTGCCCACGCGGCTGCCTAAGAGGACCACCATTCCCAGGCAGGGCTGTTGATGTGAAAAACCGCTTCCAGCCCTACATCATGTCAGACACTTTGCAGACACCCTTTGACTTGGTACGCAGATAGTGTGTCTGCACACACCCTCGTGGGCGTACATTGCGTCACTTCTCCAAGCAGCAGCTATGATCATGTTTTGTGGAGACTCCCATGATTAGCACAAGGTGAGTAAACAGGTGTACACACCTGCCAGGGGAAGAAGCCACCACACTCTGGGCACTTCCGCGCAAAGCGCCCCTTCATCACCAAACCGTTGCCCCCGCACATCTGACACCGCCTCTGTATAATCTGCACATCGCAGGGAATCCCTATCAGGGAGCTGTACATCTACCATACCTCGTCATTGGCCAGTGGTGCATGTATTGTACAAAAGCATGTTGGTTGTAGTGCAGCTGAGGCAGCTCAGGGGACTGTGAGAGGGGATAAAGGGTGCCTCACAATGCGCTTGGCAAACTCCCAGGATCCGATGACGAAAGGGATGGTTGCTGCAATGGCGCCCACCCAGATCTGTGGCCCAACCTCGACTGGCCCAGGCACATACTTTGTCACTGCTTCCTCAGCAAGGGCGGCATGACAGGATACTGCAGCAGGTGGGCTCGGGTTCAGTGGCCTTGTCGGTGTAGTTGTAGGTCTCGATCATGGCGTACCCCCATGAAGTCATGCATACTATTCATGAGCCCACAGGGTCCTGGTAGGCCTTTGGATGTGGTTTGCAGACCATAGATGCAACGTGATGCAACTTGTGAGATTTCCAAAATGGACCAGTACTATGTATTGGCATTTCTCACCTTGTGACAGCAGAAGAGTTGCTGCCAATGAGGTGCATGCAGTATTGAATCGCCCAGCATTTTCCTGTCTTGTTTCTGTATTACAATTGCTTGCATTGCTGCATGATTTGCAATGGTTGCGTGCTCTTCCTAGATCCCTCCGGCTGTGCTGAAGAAGATGTGTTCTGGGGTTCCGGAATGTCTGCGTCCGAAATGCCTCGCTATGAGAGTGCGATGAACAGTGGACTCGCATAGCAATGCTCAGCAAACCTTGAAAGGTATAATGCACAGTGTTTATCCACAAAAAGTTGTACTGAAGCCTGGCTGTCATCAGCAGGTTTCAGCACTGGGAAACGTCACTACCTCACAGCTACCGCTCGCTTCTCAGCTCCATATTCATCCCAACGTGCGCATATCTAGCACCACACTCACCTGTATCGCATAGCTAGTGAGAGTCTGTGGAGAACAAGCTGATAGGGGGCGATGGTGGCAGCGTCGAGGAGCAAGAAGAAGCAGGCGCAGTCCAGAAGGGAGGCTGTGACAAACGAAGAGCAGGAGGCCGTGCCGCAAGCCGCAGAACCCAAGACAGAGCAGCAAGAAGTAACGGAAGATCCAAGCAGCTCAAAGCCTGTCAGAATATACGCTGATGGTGGGTTTCATTTTGGGCGCTCGTCCAGTACCTCCCTAGAAGCTTTCAAGGCGGCGTCAAGACTATGCTTGCAGCCAGGGACAGAACAGCATTGTGATACTATTATGCCTGTATGTGACACTGCGTGACTCCGCGCGTCCCTTCGATCAGAAGTTGGAGTTCTGTGCAGGGATCTTCGACTTGTTTCACTTCGGTCATGCGAAGGCGCTGGAGCAAGCAAAGAAATTGTGAGTTTCTCTCTGCCATGGTTCTAGTATGCTTTGCAAGACTGTTCTGTTCTGCTTCACACCATCATGCTGGACGACAGTATCGAGGTCAATGATGAGAATGAAGACCCACCCCCTTACTGAGTAGACATAGCCAGGTCCTGAGCCCGTGTAAGTGTCTGACGAAGCTTCATTGTGATTCTGCAGGTGCCCCAACACGGTACTGGTAGTAGGCTGCTGCAATGATGAGCTCACACACAAGCTGAAGGGGAAGACTGTGCTGACGGAGGAGGAGCGATACGAGTCCCTCAGACATTGCAAGTGAGTTGACGTCCTTCGTGGACATCCTCTGTGACCCAGGCACCTCCTGGCGTCCAGCAATGTAGCTCCAGCCCTGAGATTACAGCTTGAGGGGTTGAGATACGCTGAGTGACCCGTCACCTTCTGACGTCAGACATTGTATTTCCAGCGCTGAGGATGATGCTTGAAGGCTTGATGAGATATGTGTGAACCCTGCAGATGGGTGGATGAAGTGATCAGGGATGCGCCATGGGTGGTCACGCCAGAGTTCTTGGAGAAGCACAACATCGACTTTGTGGCGCATGATGCCCTGCCGTATGCGGACGCCTCCGGCAACGATGTGTACGATGTGGTGAGCAACGGCACTTGCCTGACTCTGACGCACTCTGCCCTGGGACCATGCGCACCACTGCTTGCTCTTTAGATCCTTGTGGAAGATCGAAGCCTTGCTGTGCAGCCCTCACACCAGACCCATTTCCAGCACTGGATGTCTCACTCTAGAAGTTTGGTCTGAGGGCAGATCCCCTCTGACTGCGGAACCCTCGCATCAGAAGCAGATACAGCATTTTGGGGTGTTTGACTGAGGAGCTGTCATGTGTGGGCAGGTCAAGAAGCTGGGGAAGTTCAAGGAGACCCAGCGCACAGAGGGTGTCAGCACGTCTGACATCATCCTGCGCATCATCAAGAACTACAACGACTACGTGCTCCGGAACCTGGCCAGGGGCTACTCCAGGAAAGAGCTCGGCGTGTCCCTTGTCAGGGTAAGTGATGCCCTTCATGCACGAAATGCTCAACTCTCTCGCTCTGTGGATGGCCTTTTGCTGGAACCTGCTGGCATGGCTGCTACATAGGACCTTGCTTGGTGCCCATGTACATCAAGCGTCGCTGGCATAATAATTTTTAGAGCACAGACTCAATGCAGTGACAGTCATATACCTGTGCATGTGTAATCTGTACACGGGCTTTACTTAGTCTCTTCTGGGTGTCATAGACATGGCTGTGCTGGCATGTATGATGGCAGCTGGCACAACAGTGGGTGAGAAGCTCTCACTGATGTGCGCTTTATGCATGCAGGAGAAGCGGATACGGGCGCAGCAGAGCATGAAGCAGCTGAGCAAGCGCATGACGGAGCAGCGGCTGCGCACGCTGGAGCACCTGCGCGCCGGCATGGCGCCCGGCAAGGTCCGCATCCTCCCGCGCGACGTCGAGCAGGGCCTCAAGGAGTTCGCCTCGGGCGTCGAGCAGCTCGTCGACCGCCTGGTGCGCCACCTCGCGCTGCTACTCTCCCAGCAAGCCCCTTGACATGCAAAGCCAGCTTCAACGCGACATGCGCTGGTCAAAACAGCAGTGGTCACATCTTGCCAGGGTTAGGTCACCTAACAGCTGGCCAGAACCCTACTGCGCTTCTGTGTCATTAGAGTGAGTTGGGATTGAGTTGGGATTAAGGTAAAAAAAATTGCTATCATGAATTTCACGTGGCAAGCACGGCTGTTCAATAGCCATGTCATGCAGGTCAATGGGGAGCTAGGGCAAGAGATGGCGCAGCACGCCGACAAGTTCCTGAACGGCGTGGTGTCGAACGTGGAGACGAGCTACTCCAGGTTCGAGCAGGTGCTCAAGAAGACCCTGGGCATGCCCCTCACGCGCAAGCGCCAGCCGGCGCGCCGCGCCAAGACAGCTGCGCTGACCGGCGTCGCCCGCGGAGGCGTCAGCAAGGCCCCCGCCAAGCCGGCGGCTGCTGCAGCGCCCAAGCCTGCCCAGAAGAAGCGCAAGGGCGTGCTCTGGTGAGGCATGGCTGCTGCATGCAGATCCGCCAAAAAGCCCAGGTGGCATGCCGTGGCAAGGCATGGCTGCAGCGCCCAAGTCTGCTCAGTCGAAGCGAATGGGCATGGATTGGCGAGGCATGCCTGCAGGCCACCTAGCGTTGCGCTCATACCTGCCCTGACCAGTTCTGGCATGCACTGGAACAGCGATCAGTAGCAGGGAGGTCAAATTCTGACGAGCGGTAGCCCTGGCTGGCTGCAGCAGTGGGTGTAAAAGGAGCTGTTGGGTGTACATGTATCTTCAGCACTACAGCAGTCGCTCTGTATGTCCATGTATAAGGATGTAGCATGCCCGTCGTGGCACCAGCAATGCTGGACAACCCAGAGCATTGCAGATACCTCCTGAGAGGCAATACCTTGCATCACATGCAATGCCTGCCCATACAAGCAAGACCGCTGGAGTTAATGTACAAGTGAACGAAGTATGCAGCATTGATCTTCTGTTTGTTGGGATTCCTCTTCGGGGATCTGGTGCCGAGAGCAGATGTGCAGGACAGCTGGTTGACAAATGCTCTTGGCGGCTGACTTTTGTAGGAGCAAACTCTGCCTGTTTTGCTGCGATCTGATGAGAGGGTCAGCCAATGGGTTGTGAGCATGGTATGCATCAGATGCTGGTATGAATGAACAGCTTCGTGATGTCATGACCAGCTTTTGATCAGCATAATGAAATTGCACACATGGCCACGCCTCATTTACATGTCTTGCATGAGCAGGGACTGGCATCTGCCTGCGCAATCATGACCCTGAATTAAAGCTGCCCAACTTTGCTGTCAAGACATAGACCTGACATCCTCCAGGTCTGCCATACAAGTGTCCAGCGCGGCAGCCACATCTTCATCTTCCCCGCTCAGCATCAACACATCCTGGAAGTACCGTGCTGCATCCTGCAACACATATCACGACTCAGCACCCATTGTTCTTATATGCTCCTCCTGCTGAGTGATGCCATGCTGGCATCCCAGTCGGATATGTCCTGTCTTACTGGCACATGTGTAACAAGCAGCAATGCCTACCTCCAACAGCTGGCGAGCTGCCCGGGAGGCAGGATCGGGCTGCAGCCTGCCCAGGTCGTACATGGCAAAGGCACAATTCCGCAAGGTAGGTCGGTTCTGTGGATCCATCTCAAGGACTGCCTCATACTTCGCCACAGCCGCCTCATACAACGCACATGCCACCTGAGCAGACAGTCAATCATCACGAGACATGCACTATCTGTCTTTAGGTTCCCATTCACCTCGCTCACTCTCCTTTTCACATCTCCGCCTCTAGAAACTCCTTGTGACACATGGTAAGCATGGCCCCTTGTGCAGTCATGCCAAAGACAATACAATGTCATCTCGGGGTGATGTTTACCTCTGGCTCCTGCGCCAGCTCTGCCCTAAGGCACAGAGCATTGCCCCAATTGCCCAGCGCCCTGCGGTCCTCGGGGTTCTGCTCCACCACCGCGAGGAATTTCTGCCCAGCAGCAACAAGTGCGGCCTCCGCTTCAGCTGCAGCAGAAGCGCTGGCTCAGCTGCATTGCAACTAGTGGGCACACGATATGACATGATAGCGTGAGCACCATGATAATTGCCATAAGATAGCATTGCGGACCAATAGCACCGATCTGGCATTCAGTTGTTTCATGGCTTGCGGAGCAGCTTCAGGGATTGCCGGGAAACTAAAACAGGAGCGGTGCTGCGGAAGACACCTGTGATCTGATCCTCTGCCAGCGATGCTGCGTCCTGCTCCTCATAGGAGTAGGGCTGTGGGCCCTCCTGCAGCGCGCTCAGGTAGCGCTTCTTCAGCGTGCCATACGCCATCAGCGCATTGCCCCAGTTGCCCTGCACAGGTAGATTGCAATCCGCATATGCTTCCAGAGCCACAGCAATCAGTCAGTGGCTGGGCCATGTGGACCAGCCGTTGAGGCTACAGAGAGCTGTTTAGCCTTGAGCATGCAACCTGCGTCGACTGCTTCCAGACTTAGCCACCACCTCCAACAGAACTTTCTATCCTTGCCTGGGGGGCCGGAAGGTCTGCCAAAGCCAGACTGAAATGCCCATCAATACCCTCATCTCCCAGAGAAATACTTCTTCCTACAGCAGGCAGCAGGGGTAGTGAAACACCTTACTGCTTCCGTGGGCCGGGAGGTGGACATACCAGGACTTTGGTGCTGCTGGGGTCGATGACGGCCGCCTCCTCGAAGCAGGCCATGGCGTCCTGCAGCAGCGCGTCCGCCTCGCCATAGTCGTAGCCGCTCCGGCTGAGCTCCCGCCCCTGCCGCAGCAGCCCCTTGCCCTCTTCGAGTAGACCGGCGAGCTGCTCCTCTGCAGACATGCTGCCGTCCCAGGCGCCTGCAAGAGTCCAAGGAGAGCATGGAGCCAAATCCTAGCTGCACAGTTTTGCTGGGAGCAGAGCCCTGCTGCCTGTGATAGCTTGTTGCTCTTGTGCCACATTTGCTGGGAGTCAGCTGTCACCACTCTCTGACTGTGGTGACAAGGAGAAATCTTCTGATTGTCACCACACGAAAACGCTGCTACAGCTGATCTCTCGGCTTTGAGAGCCCTGTGGATTGCCAGTGTGCACATCCTACCAGAGGCCTGGAACCGCAAACAATGCCAGTAAGTCTCTGCACCGAACGTCTGGCCTGCACCTTGATCTGATATTGCACAGAACCTGAGAATTTGTGGCCAGGATGCATACCGTTCTCAACAGAGCCGTCTTCTCTGTACGCCTCCTGCGCGCTGGCCAGCCCTGTGCTTTGCTGATCTTGCAATGCATCATCGGAGGACCCCTCTACAGCTTCCCTACTGCTGCTCTGGTTAAGCCGATCTGCTTCCTGCCTCCTCTCAACATCTCTCGCCTGCTGCGCTGCGCTCTGTGTTGCGCTGGCCCTGCTGTCCTGACTGCTGCTGGTTGTCGGCTGTCTCCCAGCAAACTCTGCGCCAGGTGGCTCACCACCCTGCCCTGCCAAGCTACTGCTAGACTGTGCCAGTCTGCCCTGAGAGCTGTCTACATCTCCTCTAGAGCCAGGCTGCTGCTGCCGTTGCTGCTGCTGCTGCTGCACAGGGGCGCTGGCGAGGCCTTCTGCTGCACCAGGAGCCAGCACAGAGCCAGAAGAGGCTTCAAGGGCACCCTGGGCATCCAGGGTACCCGAGGAATCCGCCAGGTCGTAGTCTACCCCAGCCAGCAGCGCCTCCTCGGCTATCCTCTGGTCCATGGGCTCGCTGGGCTGCCCAAGCCAGGCTGAGATGGGCACCAGGTCATCTGTGGACGGCTGTGCTGCGGCTGAGGCCTGGGCATAGATTCCAGAAGTCTGCTGGCCTGCCTCTGAGCTGCTTTGCCTGTCCTGAGCCTTCAGGAGCTCCTGCATGAGCATACATTGTGCTGGATATGATGATTGCCCATGCAATAACAGCTTGATTCCCTGCATTTCTGCAATAGTCTCTGGCCCGAAACAACACACACGGGAGAAATGGTCACTGTATGAAGCAGACCACATTGTATGCGGATACATGAAGGGCAAGTGTCACGGCAGATGCACTCTGCGCAGGCAGGGCACTCTTGCATGCAGCCACACCTGCATCTTTCTGAAGGCGTCAGCCCGGGTGTCACTAGGGTCTCCCTTGTACCCCTTCGGCACGCCGTTTCCACTGCTGGACTGCGCGCTTTTGGAAGCGCTCTGCTCAGGACTGTTGGCTGCCGGGAGGCTGCTGCCCAGATTGCCCTGCTGCTGCACCTCCCTCAGGACTTCCAGCGCAGCTGTGCGGGCAGCATCTTGCACAGCACCTGCATCAGGCAGCGGAGTCTGTTCCAGCCATTCGGCGGCAGACTACAGGACAAGTGACTTGTGCTATCTTCCAAGCCTGATCAACCTGAACTGCCAATCCCGATTCCAATACAGCATGGTGCTCATGAGCATCCTTAATGCAATTGAGATGCTTCAGGGCGGTGATGGCAAGGGATGTGGCAGCATATGCGCTTTCTTCTGCACTCTCCAACCTACAACAGTGCACATCCACACCTGCAGTATTTGCTTTTGGGATTGTGGGACTCCAGTGCTTACTTGTGGCGAGGCCATTGTCTGTGGCTGGAGCAGCAGCTGGCCTCTCCTGCAGCGCTGCCTCCAGCGCAGCTCTTGCTCCGCTGAGCTCTGAGGACGCACTCTGCAGCTGCTCCAGCAAGGAGCTCACCGCACCACTGCTTGGGAAGTCCTCCGACTTTGGCCCCTCTCCTCGTTGGGCAACCTGCACAGGCATCAGTACACATTGAAGCGGCTCCTTGCAGAGGCAGGTTCCTGGCTCATTTCTGCGTCCTTTGCAGGCAGTGCCTCTTTGGATGCTTGTCCACAGCAGTGACAGGGCACTGGCAATATCAAATGCAGATAACCTCAATATGCTCATTTAGCATATCAATCAGCTTTGTGCCAGAAAGTGTCCCTCACCATGGTCTCCAGAAGGGTCGTCACTTTAGCCAGGGAGTCCTGCAGGACTGGGCCATTGCCCTGGGCATCCTGGGCAGCCGCCAGAGCAGCACCGACGTCCAGCTGGAGGCTCTCAAGCTGAGCAAGGGCCTGCCCGTCCTTGCCGCCATTGTCTGAGGAAGTCCCATCTATGTCCGCCATGCTCTGCACATGCCACAGCGTGGCTTCGCCTCAGCATCATGGGAGGTTATGCTGCTCAACGTCAGATGATTCAAGCCTTGAGAACTACATGTCTTTGAGTGGTGTGCTGCACTGCATGTAATAGACCTCTCTTCTTGCCCAAGCGCCTTGTGATGAAACCTGGCCTGGCACACAGGCACACCAGCCCCACCACAGCTTATTGAGGAGGTAATGCTGAGCATGCCAGAGGCGTCCAAGGCTTGTACATGAGCTGATGGGGAGCTATGTGCACCTGCAAGCTGCTCTCGATGCCTCGTAGGCGCCTGCCCAGCGCCTCCCACTGCTCCTCTGCCAGCACTGCAGGGATGGCCTGTACCTCCCTCCTCTCCTGCAAGGGAGCGATCCATGGTGTTACGGCTTCCTAACAGCGCAGGGAGCTGCAAAAAGCTACACAGCAAGTATGATCTGGGAGTGCACTGGCTAGCTGAGGAAAAGTAACAGGTCATATGCGAGCAGGTAAGAGACTTCCTGCTGAGCACAGCAAAGCGCATGCACTCATCTTTGTACACCTATTACCAGCCACATTGTCAGCTATCATGGTGCCGTGTGTGACCTTGGCATACCATGCCTGCATGGGTGCCCTCTTGGAAATTCTGAAGCGAGCGCTTCCATGCAAGCATGAACGCTAAACTCGCACACGGGACCGTGCCAGCTGCCTACGGAGTCATGATGTGAGTGGCTACATATGCGCACAGGTATCTCGTGAGGACTTGCTGCGCGGCTATGCAAAGAGGCGACTCACATTCCACATAGCAGGCATGGCAGGCAATACCTGAGCTGACAGAACCTTGTCAGCCGCCTGCTGCACAGCATTCTCCAGCAGCGTCTGCAGCCATGTCCGGTCAGCGGGCGCCAGCAGGGCGGCGGCGCGCGGCCAGCCAACGGCGTTCCCGCCCTCCGGCAGCATCTGCAGCGCTGTCACGTCCGTGACGGGGAGCGCTGCTGCGATTAGCGCGGGCAGCCGCTGGAAGTTCTGCTCCGAGCGCCGCGCCTCTGCCTGTAGCGCCCTCTGCACATGCACGTGCCAATGCGCTCAACTCTTGCCTACCCTGAAATTGGTTGTATCTGTGCATGGGACATGCGGCGCATAGTACATCTCCCTGAAGAGGCGCTAGAGGTAGGCGTCTCATCCTTCAGGACCATTGATGGGCCAATCATAGGAACTTGGTACCACAACACACCGTTGCCAATGGCTCCGGCCCGCAATAAGCCAGCGTGATAGCGAAGGAGAGTGACTTTTGCGCTAGGCCAGAGCCAAGCGCAATGATGCACCATAGTACGACGTCCCTACTGATGGCTTCATCAAAGGTCTCAACAACGGTGACCTCCTACATTCAACACCTCCATTGGAGTCCCATGCATGCCCGCGTGCCTCATTCCCCTCCTCCATTGCCACACAGCCCCCTATCTGATGAAAGGTAGGCAAGTCTAAGTAGCTTTCTGAAGGGCTTGGGCCTTGTGATCACCTGTAGCTGGCTCTCAGAGTCTTCCAAGGCTGCCACCACGTCCTGGGCTAGCTGCTGAATCGTCTCCGTCTGGCTCTGCTGCAGCATGTCCAGGTTGTCCTGGATGCCCTGCACATAGCAAGCAACCACTTATGTGCATATTCATGGACTTAGGGTGTGACTACTGACCATGTCATCCCTTGTCTGCAAGGCGAGATGTGTGACCATATAGGGACATCCAGCATTCCCAGGGTGGCCAGATCTACAGATGTACCTCTAATTGGGAGTCGAGCCTGGACAGCTGCTTCAGGGGGGCCGTGATGCTGGACTGCAAGCCCTGCTGCATGTCCTTCAGAAGCTCCTGGCCTATGCTGGCCATCTTTGCAGCGGAGGCGTCTGCCAGCTGGGCGCCAGCAGCGTCCAGAGACCTAGCTGCGCTCTGCGCGCTGCGCCCTGCAGCCAGAGGTAGAAAAGAAGTGCTTACAAAGGCCTCGTGCATTCGTTGCATGCGACACTGCGCCTGGTAAGGCTGCTACTATAGAGACAGGTTTGTTACACTCCCTATATCTGATAGGTCTGAACTGCAGATCATGGTCCAGGAAATTTCATATCCTTGCCTGACTCATCCCAAAGCAGATGAAAATCAGACAGGAAACAAGTATCAAGGTGTGGGTGTGCCTGGTCTACAATGGCGCGAGCTTGTCAGCAAGCATGCATCAGAAGTGTGTTGGTTACATGTGCGATAATGATACATGGAGAGAAGTCAGCTTTAGTTTGGACCTGCGCTCAGTACAGAGCCCTCCAGCGCGGCCAGCTTGCTCTCAATGGCCTTGAGCTTGCCGGAGGGCAGCTGGCGCTGCAGGTCCTCGCGCAGCTGCTGCACGGCCTGCCCCACCTGCTGCACCTGCACCGCCTCGCGCTGCTGCAGCTGCTGCGCTGTACCCTGCCACGCTTCCCGCACCTCCATCAGAGCTGCCTGCAGCATCATGCTGTTGGCTGCTCAGCATGGACAGGCAGCCTCGCACTGCTACAGCAGCTGCGCTGTGTGACACTGTGCACTATGCACCTACATAAGAGCTGCCTGCATGCATGCGGCAGAAAGATACTCTGCTGGTGAGCACAGGGCAGCAGGCTCATGTACCAGCAAGCATGAGGCAGAGTACAATACACTGGCAAGCGTGTCCCTAGTCTTGTGTTGGCAAGTGTTGGCAGAGCAGCAAAGTGCCATTCCAGATTTGCCATAATATTGGTGCTGTGCTAAGAGACAGCATTTAACACACCTCGAGGACGGCTTTCTCCCTCTTTCGGCTGGCATAGAGGGCTAGGAGTGGCAAGACGACCGGAAGACCAACGAGCATGGCTTCCTGGGTTAAGACGAATGCTATGGCACCCCCTACTGACCCCAGAGTGGCTGTCAAATCCACTGCTGTCCACAGGCCTTGTCTCCAGTCCTTTCCCTCCCTGTCCACCTGAGCTCTTACACGCTGAACAACTCTGCTCGGGCGCTTTCTGAAAGCTGTAGAGGGGCAGCCTCTGTGCAGCAAACATGCTGTCCTGCTATGGATGTGGTAAGGTGACATTGGCCCCCTGGGCCTGGGAACACCTCTAATTCCCATCCTGACTTTCAATGGTCCCTTGCATATTCCTGTGCACCCCATACGGATCGACGTGAAGGGCTGCTAGAGATTGCCCATGCAAAGATATTACATCAAGCCCTGCGTCGCAAGCTGTGCTGTGATTGTGCTATGAGAGACCAGCTACCCTCAGCTTGAATTGTCGCATTGCAGACAGACTACATGTCACTCCTTGCATGTATGCGAGCCTGGCCTGTGTGCTGCACGTGGGAACAACCCTTCATGACTCAGCATTGAGCACAGAGTCGTCCGATGTATTGTTTTTGCTTACTGGGACATTGGTCGTAGTATTCGAATAAAAGACAAGTTGATATATCATTCACAATGTCTCAAGAGAAGTTCGCGATTGCTAGGCCCAAGAATTTGCTCGAACAATGTGACATAGATCTGTCCTTGGCATTGTACAAGTCGGTGGGTTCACGACTGCCCAGAGCATTCTATAAGGCATTGGAACATACTGGCAGTGGATTGATATGGCTGCCACTCGCCATTGCAACGTTCTTGGCCCCTTCTGCCTCCCAGGACATGCATACACTAGCTGCCAACCTATTGCTGGGACTTCTCATAGACTTGGCATACGTGGGCTTACTAAAAGGGACTATCAGGAGGCCGAGGCCAGTCTACAACAATGCTTCTGACTTTCTGCTGGTGGTCAAGGTGGACCAGTACTCATTCCCCAGTGGCCATGCAGCCAGGTCAGCCTTCAGACTGCCTTTGATTCCAGCCTACAGTTCTGCGGATGATGTGATGCAGACCAGCATTGCCCCTTTTCAGAAGGACAGCTTGCTTGCTTGGGCGCAAGTAAGGGCATCAGCATTGTGATGCAGGGTGATGTTCCTTGCACTCTTTGCCCTCATGTGGTTGCATGAGAGGCATGCAGGGCTGGCTGTTGCTGTCTGCATCTGGGCAGCAGTCACAGCGCTGTCCAGATGCCTCATGGGAAGGCACTACCTGGGTGATGTCTTGGCGGGTGCATTGACAGGAGTGGCTACAGCAGCCACACTCAGCAAGGTGCTTCATCTACCTGCACACCTGCCTTGATGCAAGCGCCGTATGTGCAAGAGTACGCCCACGGAGCCAGCAGAAAGTATTGTATACATCTGGACACACCATGAAGCCGAGGTTGAAAGGACATGCACTACTTTCTCAGACATATTACTACATATTTGGCAAAATGTGAACATATTTAGCCGCCTAGGGCTGGCAGGATTCTGATGCTTGGAGCTCTTGCAGGGAACATTCATGGCAGGGCAGTGCTGGATAAGCGAGGAGCAGGCTCACTTGTGGCACCATGCAGCAGTAAAACAATGGCAGAATTTGAGGGGATGACAGGTCATAGGTCACGCAGCTTACAGCAGCAAGAGATGCCCAAACCTCACCATGTACAAGCAGATGGTACAGATCCGCATTAATATGGGCCTATGCAGTAGGCCTTGAGCTCAATACAAGGGTCCTTTAAGTATGCTCAGACTCCCTCAGGCCTGCTGAAGGCGCCATTGTCTCTTAGATAGAATGAAGCAGCAAGGTAGACAATGTACAGCAAGTTTGAGCTGGCATGTACACTCTACTCATCAGGGCAAAACGCAACTCGAGGCCCCTGATGCGAGCAGGCTCTCAAACCTTGTTGTGCCCAACTCTCCAAGTGCTTTATTACAGCCGCCAGTCTTAAGACCCCACTCAGCACTTCCCGAGATGGCACGGCTAGTCTGGAGTGGGTGTCAGCAGTGGCGAGCGCTTTCTGAAAGCTCATCTGCGTTCGGCTGGACACTGAGATGCAGCTGTCGTCTGCTGCTGGCAGCGCTTTGCCCTGTAGAGCTAGCTCAGCGTGTTCTGAGGTGAGGCGGTAGGTCCTCAGTGGGTGCTGGCTTTTGCCCCTTCTGAGCCGCCTCCTGTTGAGCAGCAACTGCTGTAGACCGGGGCCCTGCCCGAGTGCCCGGCTGCCCGCATCGCCCGGGCCTCTGTGCCTGGCCGGACTGTGGTGCCGGCATGAAGTCTGCCAGAGTCCTGCCATCAACTTGTCCCAACGTCATGCTTGGT
Source organism: Coccomyxa sp. LA000219 (assembly GCA_000812005.1). Taxonomy (NCBI): domain Eukaryota; kingdom Viridiplantae; phylum Chlorophyta; class Trebouxiophyceae; family Coccomyxaceae; genus Coccomyxa; species Coccomyxa sp. LA000219. The sequence continues at coordinate 1,019,623 of KN714655.1, forward strand.
TGCCTCCCTGCATAACAGTCACAATCTCCATATCCAAGACTGGGCAACCAGAACCATATGACCAGACTGTAGTTGCTGGTAACCGGAGCCCGGGCTTGGGCTGGACCTCCTCTGAACCTCTGCTCAAGCCATGCACAATACCAATAGCCTCTCTCAATCTTGGCTTGGCAATTACAAGTACTTCACGGCAGAGCCAAGGGGCCCACTGACTCATTATGACCTGAGTGGGGTGTGCGCCGGAAGACAAGATGCAGGCTTACCTGGCTCAATTGTAGCCCTTCCATTTGGAGCTCTTTCACTCTCTGTTGCAGCTGCAGGATGCACTGCTTTGCTTGCAGCTTTCCTGCTCTCTTGCCAAGCTGGCATGCTTTGCCTGCACAAAGCGACAGTCCCTCAATTGCCAGCTCAATCACTGCTTTGGTCATGATACGCCTGGATGGCAAGCATGCACGTTCAGCTTGGCCAGCAGATGAATTAAAGTCAAGCTGCATGAGCAGGGCATGATAGAGAAGGCTCCACCAGCCCTAAGAAGCACATGTCTGGAGAAGGACTGTAACAGTGAACGTACCTGGGGGGTTTGTCTGGCCCGCCCAGGGAAGGCCACTCTGTAGAGAACGTCCGGGAGACGCTGTCTGCTTGGACAGCATTGCTTGGCTTGCAAGCGTCCACCTGCAGATGAGCAGCAACCTCATCCCCTGCCACTGCTGCTCACTGGGGAGCTCGACCTCCACTTGCTTCAAACAGTATCCATAGCCAAATGAGTCACCCTCGCATAATACAGATGCCCAGTGCAACTGCTTCCTGCAGTCTGCGGTTTCTGTCAGTCACAGAAGACAGCTGAAACTATGCAGCAGGAGTACTGTCTGCGTGATGGACGGAGGCCGTACCTTCTCTGAGAGGTGGGGCGGCAGATCCCTTTGTGGCCGGGCGCTCTGGGCATCCTGGGCCTTGGGCAGGGCACTCTGGGCTTTGGGCTCGCCCCTTGTGCTGGCAATGTACTGCGAGGGCTGCGCTATGGAGCCTATTGCATCTTCCTTGGATGTCTTTCGCCTCAGGTTGAAGAACTCAGGGTCATGCCCCTCCTCCCAACGGTCCCCCTGCAACCCACAGACACCTTTTTGTAAGAGGCAGACCTGCCTAAATGTCATCATGCTGCTCCACCTGAGCTGCTTGCACCCCTGTCATGCTGTAGATGCCGTTGCGGTGCAATGCTCCGTATCTCTCGTCAATAATTGGCAGGACTTGAGATACAACAAGCAGCAATGTGCCTGAGCTATGCTAAGGGTAACCCTACTAGGGCACGTATGAGCGAAACAGCAGAGCAACAGGACAGAATGTGGCGTACATGCTGCGTCTCTGCATGAGCCAGTTGTGGCCCCAGCTCCTTGCTCTTGCGCTTGTTGCTCCCCAGCTCAGAGCTGGCAATGGACACTGGCAGCACCCCAAAGAAGCCCATGTCACTCTTGGCCACGGCAGCCTGCAGGCAACACATGCAGCCATCAGCCTCTGTCAGTAAGCCAGCAGCGGGCACCTCACCAAGTAGCTTTGCGCACAGCGGCATGAAATTACCCGACTCATCAGAGCACTCACGGCTGAGGGTGCTCTGAGTTCGTGAGTGCATCTGTGAACCAAACAAACTCATGGCGTTGCGGACGCTGTTTCAGGATGGGGTGATGCCAGCAGCAAGCACTCCACCAGCTGGGGTGACTAAGGCAGCGCCAGAGACAGGCCTCCGTACATAATATAAAACGTCAAACCCAATAAAACCTACTTATCTTTGGCTATGCGCAGTACTCCCTATGTGTGGCACCCCTGTGAGGAGTGTCAGGAAGCCCCATCTGTACAGCAGAAGACCACAATCAGAGATAAGTTCCAAGGACTCGTACCTGCATGTGCAGGTGGCCTAGGCCTTCCTCATCAGCGGCCAGGATGCTGTCTGTCTCAGACTCCGCGCCCGCGTCCTGGGACTCCCAGAACTTGCGCAGCTCGTCCGCGTGGAAGAACATGTAGCCAGTCTCCAGCTCTACCCCCACCGTCCCGTTCAGGGTGCGCGGCTGCGGGAAGATCTCTAGGTGGATGCCTTGCCTGTGCCCTGCTGCTATGCTCTCCGCCAGCTCGCCTGCAGACCAGACGCATTTTCAAGGGTCCGCAATGTGCTTGGGGTCAGCATTATTGTGCAGCTGTATAAACCTCCACAGGCAGGTTCCATGCCAGTGCCCTGCTGCACTGCTATTGGTCAACTAGCTTGCAGATCAGGCACCGTTCTCACAACGTGTTCTAAAATTGCTTGACATCAACCTGTGTTTTCAAGAGGCTTCCTCCAGCTCTTGACAATTGCCAACCATGCGCTCAAACACATTGATGGACACACTGGATCAGTTCAATGCTAAAGGTCTAATCTGCTATCTTGTGTGCAGCATTATGGTGTGAGTGGCACCAGCGGAGGTGCAAGCTGAGGCAATCAGGCAAGGCTGGTCCAGACCTGCAGCGTCTGTGCTGGCCTCATCTGAGACGGAGACTGCAAAGTGGGGAGCTACTGCAGATGAGGACTCCAGGTGCTTTGGCAGCTCCAAAACCAGGATCTGCACGATGAAACTCAAGCCTCAGGAGTTGCCCTAGACGGCAGGCTGGCTGGCGATGGCAGAGATGTGAGTATGAGTCCTCCTCTTAGCAAAGGAACACCAGGCTGGGCACCCAAGCAGAGCGGTGCACGTAAGCCCAAACAGTGCACACTGCCATGCTTGCAACAAAATCTTTTAAAAACTAAACCCAAAATTGCTTAGAGGCTCTGCGCTGTTTAGGGGTATATGTTGCAGGCCTCAAAAATGCGAATACCTGCACTTGCCCGTCATCTGCTGTCCCAATGACATTCAGGTCCGCCTTCTCGCCCAGAGGGGTAGCAGCTAGCTGCTGCAGCGACGGGTGCTCCGCCAGAAGGATGCTGTCTGCATGGCCTGCACCATATTTTGCCTTGGCCCTGCATGCACACGCCAGCCCTCACAATCTCATGCAGCTGTTTCATGAGTGAGGCTTAGACCTGTGATGGAGAGCATGTGTCACCACAACCAGCCATCCAAACCTCACAGCTTTCTAGCTGAACTGAGCTGGCCTCTCTTGAACTCTCAAGATTAGCCCTACTTGAAACCTCCTTCACTAGACAACTCTGAATCTGTCCTAACTCTGGACCCAGTCAGAATGATCACTTGCACCTATGCAGACAGGCGTGATTTTGACACGTCCTGAGGTAGAGAGTGAGGTAGGTGGCTCACCACTGCAGGACAGAGGTGCGCGAAGAGGGGTCAAGGAAGACCGATGTGCGCTTTGCTCGCATGCCTGGCTGCTTGGCGGCCTCTGATTCACTCAGGAGCTGCAACCTTTCCTCAACATCTGCTCCTGCAATGGGGATGCGTGCCATCAGCTGCCACCATGTAACCCAATCTAATTCTGATCAGGCTAATCAGGTTTCCCTTGCAGCCCGTGCAACCTCAAGGGTGCGCAGTAAGAGATAGTTCACACACTGTGTGGTCCGCAGACAAAGGGCAGTTGTTTGAAACCAGTCCGTGCATGCATGCCAGGTAGGCAAGCGTGCACAGCATGCAGAGCGTGCGTGCACACCTGTGTCATGCTGCCCATTTGTGACAGCTACCAACTCTGTCATCTGCGCACCATTCGCCATGCGCCGCCTGGAGCTATCAGGGGAAGGCAGAGGGTCCCAGGCAGCCCAGGGGTCGCAGTTGACCGGCTCTCGGCTCAGTGCCCTGTGCATAGGACACAGGTGGTCACACATCCCCATCTATGCACGCTGTGCACACAACGTTGTTCAAAGCAAGCTGCAGAGCAGAGTCTGTGGCTGCCCGAGCATACCAGCCTGAAGGAGTGAAAAGAGCATGATGTAGTGACCCTCACAATAAAGCTCAGGACATAAGGTGGTGAAGCTTGCAAAGCTGATTTCTGCCTGAGGGAATGCCTTTGGTACGGAAAGTGATGTCCGGGTCAAAACTCTATGTACTGGCAAGAAGGTGATGCTGTGCTGCTTACTTTTGGATACAGCAGTCGCCAAAGATGGCAGTCAGCAGGCTGTCGGAGAGGTTGGCGGCCCCGCACAGCGCCTTCTCGCAGGCTGCTGCAGCGCCCGCAAAGGTGACCGCAACATCGCCCATGCGGTAGCTGCCCCCGGCCACATCCCTGCAAGACAAGGCTAGCCCCCTGACAACATTCACTGAGTGCTCAAAGAGGGCTTGTGAGTGGGTAAGTCGAAGCTTTCAAGGAATGCCAGCTACCCCATGCTCCTTCTCCCTCTGCATCCTTGGCAGATGGCAGAGAAGGGGTATTCAATGGACAACACAACCTGTGCTGGCGAGCTGTCAAGCATGGCCTTGAGCTTTTTCAATGCCTTGATGCTATTGACCACACCATGACGCAGCACAAGTTTTTGCAGACAAGGTAGCCTGAATCTCTCTTGACCCTGAAGACCAACTACTGTGACTGTAGAGGGCAACATCGCCTTACTGAAACAGCATGGCAGATGCAAATGAATAGCTTGACTGTCATGGCATACCTCTTGGTGTCCACATCCTCGACGATGAGCTGCACAATGTGGCCTGCAGGTATGGGGTCTGCGAGGGCTGCCCTCAAGATGACGCCGCCCTGGCCGACCGAGACTGCGTGCTGGTCGTAGTCGAAGGAGCGCCCGTAGCGCATCAGGAAGGTCAGCAGCAGGGTGCCCAGGTCAGCAGTATTTCGACCATCCTGCATCAACCATGTGAGTACCGTAAGTACATTTCCCCCTATCTCAGCCCTTCGGCTGGCATAGGGCAGCCATCTACCTGATACTGAGTTGCTTAAGATGGTGGCCTTCAAACAGATGCACATCTGCTCTTGAATAGATATGGAGGAATTCAGAAAGCCCATCAGCAAAGCATCAAGTCATCAGGCTGCTAGGCACACCTTCTCTTCCTCCTGAAGGTGCGCAATCACCATGTTCGACAGCGAGAAGGACCCCAGTCCACCTGCAACCAAAGAAAACTCAGCAACAGACCTATGACGGGTGTTTCAAGGTAAGGCTCAAAGGCCTACAAAGACTGTGCAACCTCATCTCATGGATAGCTCAGTGTGTCACGCCGCTGCATGATCTGCTGTTCTGGTTCAGGGTGGACTCTGGGGTGCCAGGCCACTTCAACCTTAGGAGAGCGGACCTTGAGAGACGTCGTGCAGCTCCAGGACGCGCAGCACAGCCTTGAGCAGCAGCGTGAGCGGCCGCAGCGCCGGCCACTGCTCCTGACATCGCACCAGCCACCTAGCAGCTCTGATGCCCCGGTCATCATTGATGCTCACATCCACATCCACATCCCCCAGAGCTGTGCACTGCAACAAAAAGCACTACCATATCACAGAGTGGTACAGAGTGGTGTCTTCTGTTGCAGCGCACCAACCCATTCATTGTCAAGAACGACATCATCCTGAAGCACTGCTAATGCACATTGATCAGATTGCAGAAAGTCTTGCACTGCAAGGCATGCCCGGAAACAGGACAGAAGAGCCCGTGCTGATACTAGCACGACAGCCATGGCGGACCTCTGACCCTCTTGATGCCTGTACCTCTTGGCGATAGCTCTGAGATACAGGCATCAAAGTGGAACAGCCTCAGCCATGGCTGTTGCGCCAAGGAGAAAAGAGACAGGTGGAGGCACCTTGACAATGGGCACCCTGGCTTTCCTGATGTGGTGCATCTTCTGCATGGCCCGCGTCAGGCGCAGCTGCTTGCAAAGGCGGCCCAGGTGGAAGTTGACTTCCTCCTTCTCTCCCTCAAAGAAGGCTGCACACGCACCCACAGCATTAGCAAACACCAAATAAACAACCTGCAACGTACAAAATGGCAAAGCAATGATTTGCACAAGAATGCACCACGCCCGGGCATGCTGACGCTCGTGCAGAAGACGTCCATGGTCTTCCAGACCAATGCCAGCATGCCCAAGGTTGTAATCAGGCAAAGCTGGGCCATACGTGAGTAGCCTCACTGCACAATCACTGCACCCGCCTGGCAGAATGCATAATTTTGTGCACTGAAGCTCACTATGATTCTCGCCGCTGGGCTGCACAACTCCCAGCACAACCAGATCAATGTCTGAATCCCACAGCTCCAGGCCGCTGGCGCGGCTGCCAAAGGGCTGCAGGTTGAACAGCTTGGCAGCACGGCAGGCTGCCAGCATCTGAGCGTGCGCTGCGCTGCGTCTCTGGTCCTCCTCCTCGTTGGGAGTGACCCTGCTGCAGAAGTCCAGAGTCTCCTGCATGCAATGTGAAATGTATGGCTGATTGCAGTATCGCAGAACGCCTCATGGTTCTTTGGAACTGGTCACCCACACAACTTGCGTTGCATACAGGAAATCCTCAATCTCTGCAGAGAGTCGAATGAAGGGGAGCAACATCAGAATAATACTCATGATCACTGGAAGTCGCCTCCTGTGCATTGGGGATGATATGCTGCAGGTGTTGAGGATCTCCTAGAAGCAGGGCACATCATGCAGGCAAGTGGGACTATACAGGTCAAACTCGCACTCTTGTACCCCGCTGGTGCTTGGAAGAGCCCAGCCTATGTTGGCCATGCAAAGTGACAGCGCCAGTAGGTGAAATCGCATGAGATGGGCAAGCAGTACCTGATGCAGCCTAGTGGCTCTGGCTGGCAGGACCGGCGGCAGCTCCACAGATACGAGGGACTGCTTGAGGGGCTTCTGCTTCCCAAGCCTTGACATGACGGGGATGTGAGCGGGCCTGTCCTGGAGGGAGCCATTCCTGTCTGCCGGTGAGGCGCCTCGGGAGGCTGGTGGTTCTACACTAATGCTTCGCTGAGCCTTGTCTCTAGCCCCTTCATACTGGCTGTTCTGAGCTTCTTGCCAGTGTGGACCAGCTGCTTCTGGCGCTACTCTCCTGCCCTGGGCCAGGATCGAGAGTGCTGGGCTGCCCAGGGGCCGGGCCGGGCTGTCCCGGGCAGTTTCTGGCAGTGCCGGGCTGCCCAGCTGCCCCATTCTCCCCCTGCCTGGCGCCAGATCTGGCCCCTTTAAGGCCCTGCTGTCAATGGCAGGCTGTGGAAGGCCTCTCATGGCTCCAACTATGCCTCCTGCTGGCAGCTGAGGCTCAGACCTGCTGTACGTCACTTCTCTGCTGCTGCCAAGTCTCCAGTCCTGGTCTCGAGACATGGCATGCATGTGCTGTATGGCTGACTCCCAAGCAGCAGCACTGTATGGATGTGTCCTGCGTGAACGGCTGACTGTAGCGCACTCATGCACAGATAGCTCTTGCCAGCTTCACGACTGCTGCTCGCTGCTGGTAGCTTCTCGTCTGCTACAAAGCAACGCTAAGGGGCTCTTCAGCTCAATATCAACTCCTACTGCTCCAGCTGCTTTGCCAATTTGTGTGCAGGCTTGCCAGCTGAGTAGTAGTCCTCTAAAATGCCGTCCACCTCAAAGCCGATGGAAGTGTAGAGCGCAAGCGCTGCTGTGTTTGCTGGGTCTACGTGCAAGGTTGCACTGCCCTTTTTGGTGCTACTGACCACTTCCTGCAACAACAACAACATCACATATCTTATCTAGTGACTGCATGATTGACGTCAAGGGCACCCACACTCCATAACAGACTTGTAGGCAAATCTGTAGCATTTTTAAGGATTGGCAGCACACCTTGATGAGGGCTTTGGCAATCCCACGACGTCTGTGTGGCTTAGCAACAACAACTTTGGATATGTGGAGCGCCAATCTGTTCTGGAATGCTAGCAAGTAGCCATACACCTGCCACATCATCAGCCTCAGACCAGCGTTTGGCAGGACTTTATGGTTAAGCGCATAAGAGAGACCTTTATAGAGTGGACCGTGAGAACGACACACCTCAAATGACCCGTGTCGTGGCGTGGCATATAGAAGTACAGTGTTCGGCCGTTTTACTACAGCTCGCAGCTCCTCTGCAGCGACAGTGTGCCAATCAGCCTCAATATCCGTGCAATGTGTATAAGTAGTGTTGAGGTGAACTCGTATACTGAGGCGTGGACTCACCTGCTGACAGAGCAAGTGTACGAGGGAGGCACTTCTTTTCGAGTGCGGTGATGCTCTCGATGACCTTGTCCTGTGCTGCGTATCTCTCAAGCTTGAGATGATCTGTTATACAGCCACGGCTGTTGCTCGCGATATCCAGAATGCACAGCAAAGAGCTCAAATGACGAACGGGAAAATACACTATCTAGGCCTCGATGAGGCTCAACGTGACTCCCAGGGTCTGTTATATGCTTCCGAAGCAGAATGCGGGTGCCGAGACATAGCGTGCGTGCCACCTGACAGTTTCTAGGCAAGTGCCCACAGCTCTGGGCTGGTCGGGCTCATCATTGCCATGCCCTCACAGTGCTGTGAGTCACAGACTGCACCGGATTTCCTATGCCATGAAACTGTGAATGATGTAGCTATAGCCTCGCACAGGTAGTACTTGGGGGCGAAGGGCCTGCATAGAGAAGCTCTAGCCTGGGCGATCCTCACGAGGGAGCACAGCACACCTCCCGTGCCCTTGGCAATCGAGATGGAAAACATTGAGGCGGCTTTAAAGGAAGCAGAGAAAGTAGCCAAGAGGCAGAGAGCATGCGCTAGCAAAAGTGCTGACTCCCTCAACAAGCTCATCCTGGAGGTTACTGAGGCGAGAAAGCAGCTCTCAGCGCCAGGCGCCGGTGTCAGCGACGTCTTCAATGCACTAGAGGAAAACTTAAGCAAGGGGGATGTTGTGAAAGATATCGCAGACAACACAAAGGAGCTTCACGGTGCTGTGAACAAGCTAGGCAAGGTGTGTGTCCGCATCAGCACGATCATGTCAATGGCTTGTCTTATTGATATCAATTGCAGATACTTTCCTTAAAGAAGCGCTCTGCGAGGAGCCTGCCTCTTATCTGACCTCATCGCATGCAGGCGGTGGACAAAGCGTTTGTACAGGACATTTGTGCAGCACTTCGCCCGGTGCAACTAGATGAAGGCATCCTGGATCAGGTATACTCCGATCCTGTGATTGAGCCAGCTCCAAGATGTAGTTTCTCACCACAATCCCTCATTGGTCACTTGTTGCAGGTCATAGCGGAGCACTTGTATCAGCAGGGCAACTTCACAGTGGGCGACACCTTTGTACAAGAGGCGGGCATCGGCAATGCTGCAGCTCTCAAGAAGCCGTACACTGCCATGCATGCTGTTCTCGAGCAGGTCAGCTGTCTACCCTCTCACACACCCGTCTCAGCCTCATAGCTGCTGCCTGACCACCCTGCACAGCTGCAGTCAGCGCAGAGTCTTGTGTCTCTGAGTCAAGTGTAGCATCTCTGATTGCAGTGGCTGAGCCTTTAGACATTTGGGTTGTGATGCAGATCATTGCTCGCAATCTAGAGCCAGCACTGAGGTGGGCAAAGGATCACCAGGCACAGCTGACTGCATCCAACGGGGAAGCGGCTGTGCACGCCTTCGAGTTCAGGCTGCATCAGCTGCAGTTCCTGCACTGCCTGCAGAGCTCTGGTAAGTCACAGACTTACCCACTGCAGGAGCTTAGGCACTCCTGAGCCGCTGTACTCGCATGGTCCAGCGCCTATGCGAAGCGCCCTACTTCAACAGATCAGGCTCGAGGTGCTGGAGCATGCGTGCGCCAGTCTTGGATGCTATCAGGGATTTGGAATGGCAGGCCTTCAGCATTTCATGGGCTGCCTAAGCTTTGTGCGGTGACCTGATCCCGGGCAGAGATCACTCGAGTTGCGGTGCAGGGCCAGGAACCTGAGATGGCAGAGATCCAGCAGTTTGTGAGCTGCCTCTGCTTTGTACATTGGCCTAATCCCCTCAACTACGATGCAGGACCAGCTAAGGCGCTGGAGTATGCGCGAGCCAACTTTGGACCCTACCAGGAGTCTGAGATGGCGGAGATCCAGCGGCTCATGGGCTGCCTCTGCTTTGTGCGGCGGCCTGGCGCCTCGCCCTACGCCGACCTCATGGCTCCCTCACTGTGGTCTGACGTGGCGCGAGAGTTCTCCCGCCAGTGCTGCGGTCTGCTGGGGCAGGTGTGCTTCAACTCCTCCTGGCAACTCACCACCGCACTCCATGAGCCACTTTTGCCAGACTTGTGGACATCTACCAGAATTGTGGCCATTCTGCTTCATGTAGGACCATGAACAGGGACAAGACATGGAGGTAGTAGTATGGGGTCAATGTAGCGCGTCAGCTGACATGCTCCATACCTGCATACTTGACTTCTCCTACTCCTGTCCCTTTTGATTGTCCTACAGAGTAGCAGGATGACACATCCATGATGTAGAGTCTGTGTCCAAGGCCTGGTGCCCCAAGCCTATGCCAACCTCGTGGCCCCTTGCCATGTTTGGGTGTGGCTCGAAAATATTTCACCAGTGCTGCTGTCTGCCTGGGGAGATGTGCAATTACATAGCCTCAGCCTTAGCCCTTAGATATCCGTTTGACTACCTGTACATGGAACAGAGCTTTGGAGGCAATGCTGTATGCGGGCTGGTCTGGTGCTTGCGCGCAGCTTGCTAGCAGTGCAGGGGCCACTATTGAGGCCACTAGATGGCCTGAGCAGATGCTCCTGCTCTGCCAAGTTGTTGGACGCAGGCACCGCATGTCTTCCTGCTGCTTTTGAGGCTCCTGTGGTGTATCCATGCTTGGTGCTGGGGCTCTTACACCATGGTGTGGGCCTGTGAGACACCGGGGGCCTCAACTGCTGTTCATGAAAGCCCTCCAATCATTCCGCATGCATGCTTGTGCTGGAACTGAGACATTATGCGGGTGCCTGCAGGCGTGTGAGAGCCCTCTGCTGGTGGCCGTGGCAGCCGGCAGCCTGGCGCTGCCCACGCTGCTGAAGCTGGCAACGCTCATGGCGGGCCAGAATCAGGACTTCCTGACCTGCAACCAGCTTCCTGTGGTGAGCAGCCTTCTCCACTGTTGCCTTGCTTCACACAGGCCAGCTTCATACGGCTGCCGCGAGGCTTTCTGCTAGGGAGTGACTTTACATTACACATGAGCAATGCAGTGCGGATTCTCTCATATGTGAGTGCTGATGATGCAGCACCAGTGCTCTACTGTGGGGCGGATTGCAGATGTGCCGACACCAAGCCAGTCATATTGCGGTCTTGTCTTCACCGTTGTGGCGATACTGACGATGCAGTTGAGACAGGGCTGTGAAAATGTGCAGGAACTGGAGCTGGGGAGGCAGTTTGTGTTCCACTCAGTGTTTGCCTGCCCGGTGTCGCGAGAGCAGAGCACCCCCGACAACTCGCCCATGCTGATGCCCTGCGGGCACGTCCTGTGCAAGGTGTCTCTGCAGAAGATTGCCAAGAACACTATGCGGCCCTTCAAGTGCCCGTACTGCCCGGCCGAGGCCACCATGAACAACTGCCGGGCAATATTCTTCCCAGACATATGACGGCGTATCCCAAGCTTCATCAAGCCCTCAGTCTATGGGCAAAGGAAAGAAGGTCACGACTCTGTGTACAATAGAAGTCTGCAATCAAGAGCTGGATGGAATGTATGCGCGTCCCTGCCAAGATTATGCTTTGAATGCAACAAGCCGCTATGACTGAGTCAGCTTCATATGGGACGGTATGTAACACAATGCTGATCGCTGGGGTATGTGAGCAAGTCGCCTGTTTACCAAGGCGTGGAGCTAGTAATGCTGGATTCATTTGAAAGTCAAATGCCTGACAAAGCTCTGGAGGGGGGGACCTTGCAAGTGACAAGCAGTCACACCACCGTCTATGCTAGCTGCAAGGCGATCAGCTACTTAAGATTTCAAGGGACTGCGAAATCCCTTTGTATGGTAGCATGTGTTAAGAATGCCGGAGGGGAAGAGGCCTCCTCAAGAATGCCCGGAATGCTTTGACCAGGGCAAAGCTGCAAGGCAAGGCTGGTGTCAAGATATGTGGCATTTGTCAGGCCTCACTCAGTGAGCTGTAAGGGATCATGGATCGCCAACCAAGCGACATCGTGAGAGTTCACCATGCAGTATCAGAGTTCTCAGTGCTCTCTCTGACTATTGGTATCTCGATGATCAGCACAATGTCACTTCATTCACTATGGGTCTGCAGAACACATGTCACGTAGACCAAGACTCAGTCAAGAAGTCTGTTGTAGCTGCTGCTGCAAAGTGTGCAATTTGCAGTGCCTGACTACTCCATGATAGCAGTCGATAGGAACACGCCGGGTGTCACTCTCTCTAGCTGATTATATAACTTCTGCTGATTGTCCACGCTGAAGGCTGTTACATTACCGTCACAGAGGCTGGGTGATGCAGCGCAGCAGATCCCCTGAATACTTGAAGGACTTCTGAGTCTCATTGAGGCATCTGTCCTTCTCCTCTCTGCTCCAGCCCTCTGCTGTCTCGTTCAGCTGCTCCCTCACACCCTCCAGCATGGGCTTGTGATCCCCATTGTACTGCGCGCAGAAGAGGCATGTCAAAATAGCTCAGGATGTCCAGACTTGTCAGACACATCTGCCGTTTGGCCTATGCGAGGAAAGGTCATGTGATGAATGCAATGGCCTTGACAATGTTAAAAATGATCAGCTGCCCAGAGTTAGTTGAATGATGGTGTGCATCTGGCAGGAGTACATGTAAGCAACTGGGCTGACCTTATAAAAGTTGAGCTGCCGGGAGTCCAGAATCATGGAAGCCACTTTGGTGCCGATCATGCGGCCTCCCGCTGTGTGCGCAAAATAGATGTTGTAGAAGTGGCATAGGAACGCTGGCGGGTCCTCATCTGCTAGCTGCCTCAGGAGCCTGCACATGTTTCCAGAGGTGCATGAGCGTCATTGTGGATTATCTGGTGATACGGCAACCTGCCTGCTCAATCATGCTCTACAACCCGAGTGTCTAAAGGGCGCAGAAGACATGCTGTTCATGGGCATCTGGTCAGATCGCAGATGCTGTCCCATACATGTGCCAAATGAACCACATGCGCAGTGTACTGTTGCGTTCGAATGGAAAGCAGGCCTCTCATGAAGGCTGTACACACCTGCTGTACACCTGTCCTGGACCGTCCTCAGACGGCTGCGCAGGAGCCAGGTCATACTCTTGCTGCATCCATGCTATGTCGTCAGCCAGGCCTGCTGAGCGTTCCAGGCCAGTGTTTTGAAACCTGGCATCTGCAGGACACAAGATCCACCTCAATCCCTCTGCACCTGCAGAAAGTGCATGGTATCTCTCACAAGACGAGAAGATCATGCTGTCTGGGGAAGACAACAAGATCGTGTCGTCTCTGTCATGATAGGAGACTTGACTCGAAAGGACAGCTGTGAGATCAGGGCAGTAGCATGAAGGGATGTGCTTACAATCCGGGTGGTGAGCCTCTGCAACGATGCCCTCCAAGGTCTCATACACCTCCTTGGACTCTGTGAGGAATCGCAGGTATCCCTCCCTAGATGGCTGCCACTGCAGATTGCAGGCACATCAATCTGTAGCTGTATCGCAGCAGGCGTACATCTGCAAAGGCATCGAAGCACGCCAAGAAAGCAGGAGCAAACGCTCCTATGGCTGAGGCAATTGTTTGCACCAGGATCACCTGCTTCCAGGCCTGCTCTGCTGCCTCTCTTTCCCCCTCCTTCGGAGCCTGATCTCTCGTGTGTAACCGCATAGCCACAAACCTCATCTCCTCAACGAAGCCTGCAGTAAGTTGAGGCCTTCACTGGCATTGAACAGGCCCCACGCCTGGCCAGAAAAAGATGCGGTACCACCATCAGGACAAGCAGCAAGACCTTGTATTCTCCTAAACGTACCTTTCTTCTCTCCTGGACGAGCCTTGGAGTCTACGGTGCTTGGTGCTGCAGCTACACACCTCATCCGGCTCGTGCGCAGGTGTGCTCTACATCTATGGACAGAGCTGCCTATAAACCGTACTGACGCAGACTGATGGGTCAGAGACTGTTGGGGGAATGACATTCCTGCGAAGGGTCCCATCTTAATGACTTCTCGACGGGGGGAGGACTGCAAGTTCAGGCTGCCTTGAAACAATCCTGGAAACTGAGCAAGGCTTTGTGACGAAGGCAGTCACGAGAGCAGATGTTGCACGAAACGCGGCAATGTGTATCTCCTGATGCAGACTGCGGAGATTTCTCAAGTCCGCAGAGTAAGACCGAACTTTTCAACACGTGGGCGAATCTGGGCACATGCCTGCTGTGTGTGCAGGGCCAAAAAAAAATTTTAGGGCCTGAGTGGCTGCTATATCTGGGGCATCTGATCAGCCCTAGGTGACTGGAAGAGATGTAATTTTTCTCTCTCTCTATCGCTGTCATGCAGTGACATATTCTACCAGTGGCCTGAGCAAGATTGCATGCTCCCTGCCATGTGGCCCACATGGTTGAGAGCCCATCGATGATATCTGCCATGTGCGAGACGAATTCCCACTTGAGTGCCCATGCTTGTACACGATACAGATGTGACCGTGAAGATGTCTGCACGCATGCCGCTGCGGGCCAGAGAGTTGCGTGCTCGGGTTACAGGCCACCACTCAGCTGTGCTCCATGTGCAGCATGCCCTGCCGCGCATCAGCATCCACATACATCCTTGGGGCAAAGGGCACATCGTAGAATACAGACATGCGGCCGTCCTTGGTCGGCGTCTGCCACAAGGAGAAGTATTTTGGGCTGCCAGAGGCTATCCAAAGCTCCGTGTCGTGATATCCCTCGCCCACTGTAGCGTTCAGGGTCCGCAGATACCCTCCGGACGCCCACCAGAAGTTGCCGCTGAAGTGCCAGCCTGGCCGGGCGTCCGGCCGCTGCATGTTCTCCCACTTCACTCCCACCACGTCATAGCTCCTCAGCAGCTCCAGACACCTGCGAGCTGATCGCAGTCAGCGCCCAGGCCTGACTGATGAGTTGCATCATGGACGTCCGCGCGCAGTTCAGACACAGCACATGTTGGACCTGGGACCTTCCCCTGGGATGGAAGGCACGCAAAGTGGTGTTTGGAATGGTGCATTGTTCCAAATGCAAAGGAGTTGCTCTGCTGCCGAGAACAGTTCAGAGTTCAAAGAGAAGGCTTGCCGCAAATGCACACGAGCACTCCGCATGCTTAGCTAGCATGAGACAGTACCTGCTATGGCCCTGGAGGAGAAAATTTTCCATGAAGAGCGTCCACCAGTATGCATTGAGCCCCAGCTCGCTATCCTCCTCATATGAGATGCCCTTGCTGTGCATGTAGAGGACCCTGTCCCTAGGCTGGACCCTTCCTGCCATGGTGGTCAGCGTCAGGCGCTCCATCTGCTGCATGTCCTGGCTGATCTGCAGGATGCTGACCTTTGCTCCAAAGGCCTGCAGTAGCTGCGAGGCAGCAGCTATAGCCTCTGCTGTCTCGCCCAGGACGCAGGCGTGCACTGCATCTGCTCTGCTGTACAGCCCGCTGAGCAGGATACTGCCCATCTGCTGCCTGATCGCGCTCTTGTACTGCCCCTTGGCCGTGACATGGTAGAACACGAGGACTCGCCCGTCTGCAGCTCCTGACTTGAGCTCAGCACCTGCACAAAATTTGGCTCAGGCCATGTATGACGTCTATCGGAACCCAAAGTTGTTTGCAACGAAGTGTATCATTTGACAGTTTCTCTAGCACGTATTTAAGGGACGAAAGGGCAAGACGGAGAGCTGGCCACCTTGCTCGTACTTTCGCGCTGAACGAGCAGGCTGCAGACTTGCGAGCGCACATAGTAGGCATGCGGCTACACAAGCCCTCAGCATCCGAGTACAATCCCCTTTCTGTGATTCCTGACCATGCAAATGTATCACTCGGATTAACACAAGGCTTTCAGCTGGCCTAGCAGCTCATGGATGCCAGATGGAGACTCGCAGCCAAGGCAATTTGCTCCTCAGCCAGAAAGCCCTATAATAGGATCATACATCCCTTTGTCCTTATTTTAGCAGCACAGGCTCGCACAAACCTCGTATCCTTGGCAGGGCTGTCAGTGGAGCTTCGAAAATCCACGTGACAGGCGATGAGTCAGCAAGGTGCTCATCAACCTCCCATATGGCATAGTTCAGGCAGTACCAGGCCGGCGGGACTCTTCAGAGGTGCACTGATGCTATCTTCTTGAACTTGCAATAGTACTTGCGGCATATCTTTGTGCTTGACGTGCACTGTTCCGATGTAACGCCTGTCATTGTTGGCATCAGAGGGACCAAGGAGACGCGATTAAGCGTGCTCCCTGAGCGCATTCTGCCTGAAAATATTACTACAGTCGCAGAGCACTGCAAAATGCGCATCCTTCAAAGTGATCGGGATACCCGTTAGAGAGCCGTTGTAGAGCCTTACAATTATATGGATCATGACTTGAAGCGATTTCCTAGACTCCTCGCCAAGCTTCTGACAGGAACACCGCTCCCCGCACCCTGCTCAGTCCAGGGATGCATCACCGTGTGGACGGCAGCCCATCTTGGTATGTGCCAACCACACTTGCACCATATGTTGCTAGCTGACTCGCTCTCTGTGCGCTCATACCCATCCATGACATTGGAACATTGTGCGTGGGCTCCTGTGTGATATCATCCTTGCCATGCCGCAGGCAACCTGACATTCCAAGAGCAGGAAAAGCTGGGGTATATGGTAGATCTGCTCGCCAGGTCTTCAGCGCAGGCCCAGGCACAGCCCTCCTAACCACACACACGCCTAATGTCTTCCGCCGGAGTTTGCGCTGTGCTCAGGCGCTAGCTGCAGTTGCCCAGTAGCAGCTGCAATTCTTTGATCTGTAGACCTGCGCAGTGTAAGGGCACACCAAGGCGATCGCTGACTGCATACTGCAGGGGCTGCGCGTGCCCATCACAAGCTTGCAGAAGCTACAGAAGGCCAGCCAGACGCTGTACCTAGTGGCGCAGCGGACAACGGGCGACAGGCACGCACGTCATTATGCCTCCTCACCCTCCACGATCCTATACCGTACACCTGCCATGACTCCTTGTCAGCAAGGTCTCTGCAAAGTCTGTGCGCGCTGTAAGCCTGCTGAGAGGCCTAACATGGCTCAGATACACCATACCCAAGAATGCAGTATGCAGATGTCATGGGGTAGATGTGGTGCAGGGTGTGCTTGGTGGGTCTGCTGAAGACAGGGCACAAGACCCTGTTCCTGCGGGACAGCAGCAGCGCCTACTGCACGTGGCAGCCACTCTGCGTCCTGGACTTCTTTGTGCTGCCTCAGCACCAGCGGCAAGGCATTGGCCAGGCCATCTTTCAGGTACTGTGGACATCCTGTCTCCAACTGGCAGCCACAACGTGCGGGGCACATCATGACCATGATCACATGACTTCAATACTGAAGCTATGCCTTGAAAGAGGCAGTAAGGCCTGTAGCTCAGCCGCAGTATTGACCTGGGTCTTCACCACATGAGATGGCGTACTGTATCATACCCAATGATAGGGTACGTGTACACTTGGTCATTGCGTCCTAATGGGGAGACGATGTGACACTGATGTATAAAACCATGCTCAGGTGTTTCAGGCGACGGAAGGGGAGAGTCCCAGCTCGGTGGCATATGACACGCCCTCACCCAAGCTCCTGGCATTCCTAAAGAAGCACTATGGTGTGCTGCTTTCAGCACCTGTCTGAACAAATATGACAGGCACTCATGCAAGTACCCCTTTGCCTGCGCTGTTTCACAGACTCTGAACCTGCACAAGCGCATGGCAAACTGCAACGCACCAGAACCTCCTCAGGGCATGGTGATGAGGTGTAAAGCAGCCTGCAGGTCTCTGGGAGTACCTGCAGCAGGACAACAAGTTTGTGGTCTTTCCCTCTTTCTGGGAGAGTGACAGCCTTACACCAACACCGCATGCTCAGCCAACGACCAGCACGCAGTGGGTGAGCTTCTCTAAGAACACAGAGCTCCATGACCATCCGGTTCATAAGTCCTGAGCTCCAGAGATGTCACTGCGGAGGGCGATGTCAGCACTGTGACTGCAGCCAGGCATGGGGGGTTCATGCGAAGGCGACATGAGCTGCTCCATAGGGAGCGGCTGTGCTGCGTTTGCAATCACAAAGAGGGACTGTGCATGATGAGCATATATGTTTATTGCCTTGCAGACCAGCGTGGCATCGAGACCACTCACGCCACCACGCACAAGGTCTGGGATGATGCACCTCACAAGGCGCCCAGCCACAGCTGCATCAGGGCTGTACACCTATTGAGAGCCTGACCAGTACACCTGTCCCAATGACACGCAGGCTCATGTAGCGTCAGCGGCTAAAAATTTGTGGAGAGCCGAGCAGGTGAAAGACATAAAAGGCCCTATATGTGCATACGGGCATGTTGGGGTTATAAGGTACATGCCTTGCATGCCCTATGACTGCATCAGGGCTGGTACAAGTGCAGCCAATAGAGGACAAACTGTGAGGCGCAACTCACATTGATACTCAAGCCTGATAAGACAAGAAAGGGTTGCTCCAGGGGCAAAGTGAGATGGTGTTGGCGTAGCTACAGACACACCAGCCCGTCGCCATAGTTTCCTGCTCATTGCCAAGCATATCCACAGCAGCTCCAACACTGACTTAAGCGTGATCAAGTTATAATCTGACATGGTATTGGATTGCAACAGGCCAGCAATGTCCGCAGCACAGACGTCAAGATTCTGAAGCATTCCTTTCTGTTCCAAACACATCCATGAAGCCATCCAAGCCCTGGCCCAACTCCCAGACAGATATTCCAGCACCGTACTCCTGTGCCAACTCCACACGCGCCTGCACATTCGATGATGGGCTCTCATTCTCCTCTGTATAACGTTGATGACTTCTGCACAACAATGCCCGCATGCCCAAGATGCAACGCCTTCGAGGGACGGCTGAGCGGAGCCTGCACCCCGGCAGGGTTCGATGCTTAGGATAATGCATGGCTGGACCCATTCCAAGCAGATCTGAATCCACTTGTCATATGAAATCCTGTGCACAACGCCAGAGCGCGCCCTCCTCTACTTGAAGCACTTTAGACAGGTCGCAGCTGCGAAATCTCACTGCACAAGGACTCTGTGCTTAGATTGGCTCACCTGCAGAGCCCTGGTGCTGGGGTAGTATGTCACATGCTCCTCGCTGCCATCCTTGTACATGAGCATATGCTCTTGATATGCCTCGTCCCAGTGCATGGCAGCTCCTTCCCGCTCCAGTGAGGCATTGCAGTCATGCCCCAACACATCCCTCACGCCAGATCGCGAGAAGTCCCTCCCATAGAAGTTCAGGCCCACCAGCACCTTCCCCATGTCTATCCTGAAGCATCAACCTGAGAATGTCAGCACAAAGTTGGCGCCCAGATTCTTGCTATAGTGGGTCCTTACAAGGTGGGACGGTGCATCCCTCGCATTGCAGCACTCGCTTCCCCTTGCTCTTTAACGATGGATGTGTGTAGCTACAACATACAGCATAATAGTGTGCAGGCTTGCGCCCACTGTAGAGGCCTACAAGCGAACGCGGCCTTCTAGATGACGGGCCGTTAGAGGAAGGCACTCACTTTGCAGGCTTGAAGAACTCTAGGTTGGCTTTCACCCAGGCCAGAGGCGCGTTTGGGCCTGGCACGCCGTACACATTGTGGTCGTAGGTCATGACCGAGAAGCCGTCGATGAAGCTAGCCAGCTGCTGGAACTGGGGCAAGGTGATGGGAGGCGTTGCGCCCTCCCTGGCCGGCGCTGGGGGTGGAATGGCCAACATCAGCTCCTACACGTAAATAGATCAGCCAACCTCTCTGGGTAAGAAAGCATGTACGCTGTGATCCACACATGGAAACTCTGGCATCTAGCAGCGGTAGAATCACATCGTAGTTTTTGAGAGGTCAATTGAAGGCAAATCAATCACTGCAGCTTTTTGGGACACCCAGCTGATTACTGAGTGGGGAGCAGGCGTACCATGGGCTCACCATCGAAGCCAAGGCGCCTGTGCAGCGCCTTGTGCAAGTCTCGCAGAAAGGCCTTGAGAAGCGCAAAGTTCTGCTGCTGGAGGCCCAGGGCATGCCAGGTGGACCACACCTCCAGCACCTGCAAGGATCCCACACCCATCAGTGCGATGCATCAGCCAAGCAGCCAAGCCTTGCCTTCATTGGTGATGAAGGCATGCGAGCCAGAGGTTGGAACCACCTTGCCCGCAGGCAATTCCTGCTACAGCACAACATGACCTTCCTTCATGCTCAGCTGGCTTGTGAATGTGAATGCCTTCATGTTGTGCATGCAGCGGAAACGAGAGCAGCAGTACATGCGTCAGGCCAGAGAGGTGCTTTGCCTGCACTGCTGGATCAGCACAGCAGGCATACTGCCCTCGTCTGTAACTCTCACTCAGTGCTCTGGATAGTGTGACAAGGGGGACCTTACCAGGCCATCGAGCCTGCTGCGCTTGCACTCCTGTACTAGCACCTTGATCACGTCAGCCTTCAGTCCTGTGAGCATGTCTAGATAGTCCTGCGGCCGCTCCAGCTCCACTACAACGCGAGGCACAATGCGCGGGCCTGCCCCCTCCTGCATGCCATGAGCCTGGTCAGGCTTGCATGCAGTAGCATTCCGCATCAATCTGAGTGTACCTTGAGGCTTGCATGTCCTCAACAGCCCCATCACATCCATCCGGGCCAACAAGGAGGCTTGCATGCCCTTGCCAGCGGCAGCAATCCGATTATACCCTGAGGCCCCAAGTAGCTCATCACTGGGTGCCCGATGCTCTCAATCCAGAGACGAGCCGAAGCCTGGCATGTCTGACGGTGCACAAACACATCAGGCAGGGGACATGCAGCCAACATGTGCTGCAGATGCACCTATGCTCTGTCTCGGCTGCGGGCAATGAATGACTGGTGTGGGCACTGAGTAACTGAAAGATGTGCTGCTGAGGGCGTACATCGGCGGTGGGCTCCCTCAGTTCTGCCATCCAGGCAGCGTCTGCATCATGAACCCCAGCTAGATATGGGGCTCCATCCTGCAGCCTAAGCTGGTACCAGACTGGAGAGATATGCGTCAGCTTGTCCCTGTGCTGCTTCGCCACATCGTAGCCCCTCCCATTCCTGGATATGAGCCAACATGCCCTCTGTCCAGGGACTGAGCAGTTATGGTTCACCTCAACGGTGGGGCTGCGTGGGACTGATGTGTAGGCGAGATGGAACTAACCAGGGCGTGACGTATCCCAGTACTTTCCCCTTTTGTGGCTCCCCGGAGCATGTGTCGGGGACTGCAGCCGAGCATGTGTCGCTCTCAGCAGCAACCAGCTTGAAACCCCATAGGCACTTTTGTGCAAGTATCACGTAAGAAAGGCATTTGACAATGTATAATCTAGAGGGCGTCAAGGGTATGGGCCTATGCATGCCCGGCATAAATAGTCCTTCTGCAAAGCATACGCAGAACAAACCCCCTTGCGTGGTAACGCAGGCTCACTACACATTTCAAGTATATGGCTGAGCTTTTTCGGCCAGACACATCCTTGTTGAGCCAAAGAAGCGAAAGAATCGAGGGGGGAAGTTGCCATTGACAGCTAGGAAGCTGCGTACCGTGATCCGGAGCAATGCAGTAGGGCAAGGCCCAAGCTCCAATCAATCATATCTGAAAGGACACTGATAGCGTACTGCATCGAGGAAGACTTGTAGACTCAGCCTGCAGACATGGCGCAGGCTTTGCGGCAGAGGATCGCCCCGCTGCTCAACAAAGTGCAGCAGAGTGTCACCCCTGTATACAGCGCCACAGAGAAGCAGATCGTGCAGCAGTTCGACAAAATGATGAAAGGAGGGGAGCAGTATGTTGTCAAGGATAAGGCACAAGCAGACAAGCTGCTGAAGCAGTGGTTCTACACGAACATGGCTAGGTGAGGAGGATGCGCTGACTGAGCCGAGGAGGCCACACTCTCGTCGAATAAATCAGACATTTCTCAGCAACTCGTTCTTTGTAGGATACCTGAGGGACTGAAAGAGGCGAAGCAGGACTGGGGTACAGTACAAAGCAAGTGGGCGCAGAAGCATGACATGCCAATGACAGAGGTAGGGCCACCAAATTCAAGCTCGGCACATTACGAACGTCTCTGTTGACCTCATTTTCACATGGACTGCAATGCTGCTCACTTATATGTTTTTGGGGAGGGGCGCGCCGAAAGAAGCCATGAGGGCTGTCATATTCTCAAGATCCACAAGATGACTTGGGGATGCACGAGAGCATGTTGCAGAATGCTGATATGACATAATGGGTGCAGGTGGGCATGTATGCGCTCTTTGTGGGAGAGCTCTATGCATGGTTTGTAGTAGGTGAGCAGCTCTGTGATAAGACCTGACTCCTGGCGTTCCCAATTCCGTACCACTTTGCTATGAGTTCATTCTCTACTCATAATTTCTGATAATCCCTCAGCTACACCTGCATGCCCTGCAGGAGAGATTGCAGGACGCGGCTTCACTTTCTCAGGGTACAAGATCTGAGTGCACTGAGAAGACCAAAGCTCAGTCTGGCACCTAATCAGTGGTAAGGAGAAGAACCTGTGATCATAGCCTGGACACATCCTAGCTTTGGTACTTGATCGGTGAGGGAGACAAGATGGGTGCAGAGGAAGCTAGTGCATGCAAGACCTGTGTCGCCCAGAGAGTGACTTAAATTCATGCCTGTAGACATGACAGTAGCTGGAACTCAGACTTGATGGGACCCTTCATCAGGAGATGTCTATGCTACTCTGGGCACCCACACAGCTTGCGCGCAGACGGTCTCAGGCTACGCCATGTCACAGTTGAAGGCACTGTATGCAGACACCCTCAGGCCCTTAGGATTCAATCAATGCCATTGACAACTGATCAGTATATGGATACACCCAGCCAGTCTTCAACGCCTACATCCTGATCGCCCCATAAATTCCATTTCAGCATCCTTTTGTGTGTAAGCCTGACATGTCAGAGCAACTCGCTGGTCAGCTCCACACCTCACTGCCATTGCTAACACTCAGTGCAACAACCAACACAGCTGCAGCCTCTTGAGCAGCCAGTTCTATCGGCATGGGCTGTAGGTTAATCCAGCTCAAAATTCTGATAGAGCTGTCACCTCTCCCACATTTCTACTATATGGATGGTGCAAGCTCTTTGCAGCTGCCCTGCGCTGCTATCTTGCTTCCTGCGTGATAGTGCTGCCTATCAAGGCCAGACCTTGCCATGGAAGCACTGCATGCTTCACCTGTCTAATGCTCTCTCTTTAAGCACCACAGTTGCCACGACTGCGGGGGTGGTATAGCACCCCAGCTGCTTCCCAGCTGGCATGGAGGGTCTGTGCTCAGAATGCTGCAGGATTGGCAGCATCTGGATGTGGAGCCTCTGTTGTTTTCATCTCTCTATGAAGCCCTCGCTTCACATGCATAGGGCATGCAGGGATACCCTCAGCGGTGCATGTCCCTGTAGTCCTTCTCCCGCTCGCGAGGGTTTGGGGGCGGCGATCTTCTCCGCCTCTTTGTGCTGGAAACAATGACCGCCACATCCTCATCGATCTGCAGAGCGCACCATGCGTCAGCTCCCAAAGCAATGTTGGCAGCTCCATCTGGGAAAGTTGGTACTGCCAACAGTCAGGCAGGCGTTCTGAAAAGCCTGAGGTTGTGGCACATACCTCATGTGGTGCCAGTGGTATAGTGAAGAAGGGCCTGCAATGGCAGATGTGTCACAGCTCAGCCACAGACGGCGTTTACACAATAAGTTGCATAGGGTACTGGGCAAGCTGTGCATGCATCAAGAACGGCATGGGGCGCCTTACCGCTTGTATGGCAGCTGATTCGCTACCGGCATCTTGCAGGTTCCTGATCTCTCCTACCCAGCCTGCAAAGAACACCACTGAGGGCCCAGCGACGACCACCCGACGGCAAAGTTGCTGACCAACACCTGTCAGGCGCCTGGCTGCCACCACACAGCCGGTATCAGTAGATGAGGTCTCGGAAACGGTCTACGCGTCAAGTTCTGACATAGGGCTCACCTCGGCCAGAACGCCCCGCCACTGCTGCGAGCTGCTGCTGTATGTGCTAGGGTACACGTACGACGCCGGGGCTGAAGACGACTATCTGAAGATGCTGGAATCCACGCTAGCGCTTACAGAGCTTTCCTCGTCTGCAACAACACTGACCTTTGAGGGTTGAGCCGACCAGTCAAAGTGACATGGTCTGACGCTTGATCATGACATAATCCGCTCTTATATGTACATACTTGAAGCTGCCGCCAACATGGCGTGGAGCTCGCATAGCCGTCTGGAGACATTGATGAAGTTGCTATACAGGTTGCAATGCCGGAAGTGTAAGAGTGCTGCTCACCTTATACCCCTCTTTTGTCCGTTGCTGCCAAGCTATCTGATATGTCTCGAGTGACAGGAATGTGCTATTGCTCAACGATTGTCCTCCCCTCTTTCTGACGCAGCAGAAAAGTCACGAATCCAACTCCTTCTGGGCACGCCAAATTTGGACTCCCATCTGGCAGGAAGCCATTGCTGGGCAGTGAGCCAGCCCTCGCTACAGACCTCCGTATGTAAGCTGCACAACTTATTCGAGGAAAGCGCATCATCTGGTGGCAGGCAACCCGCCCGAGACTGCGCCAAGGCAATTTTGTGGAGTCGTCACAAGGCATGTCCAGGGTTTTGTAAAGTTCTCCTGTTGGCCTGCAATTGCCTGTAGCAGCTCAATGTAGGCTACAACCTCCTGTGTTACCGCAGCAGAGATGCACTCGATACCCCAAGCGCTGCCAGGTCTCTCATAGCCCAAAAAGTATAAGACAAGATGACAGAAGCATCACAACCAATGGCAGCGCCCTCGCAGCCGAGTGAGGATGAGGCCGCACGTAAAGAGGCCATGCGGAAAGCAGGAGCTGGTGCGTCTACCACCCTGCTTCCACCTCTGCAACGCCAAAGGTATCTCGCTAGTACCCTCAGGCACTGCCGCCTAAGGATTGACAGCTCCTTTCTGTTGCTCAGATTACTTCGACAGAGTGCTGAAGAAGGCGCGCGCGGGCAAGGATCCCTTCATCGAGCCCCCACGACCCAGGCGAAAAGCCACAGATGCAGAGGATTTAGACCCAGACTTGGAGACAATGGGCAGAGTTTTGGAGGGATCGAAGCTCTACGTCATCAGCGCCCTCTTCATCATCTCCTCGTCATGCAGCCTGGTGTTTGCAAAGGTGATGCTGAGCATCCTTGAGCAAACCAACATGCCGAATGTAGGGGCATCACAAGACTTGCATGGTGCCTATGGAGCATGCTCTAACAGTTGTTGCCACAGAGAGCAGCAGAGCGACATGCGCAACTGTGAGCTGGTCCTGTTGCATTTGTGCATGGTCTAGTGGCCTTGTGCAGCATGTGCATTAAGTCAGGATGCACAGTGTTGGCACGTCCGTATGTTTGTACCTGACGCCTTCCACCTTCCCAGCACGGCTTTGCGGCCTTGTGCAGCACAGGGTTTGCGGATGGGATGGTCATATGTGGATGGTAAAGTGTAGGGCGCCATGCGGGGCGTGCAAACACCCTGCATCTGAGCAAACTTCCTGCGCATGCTCCCCGGACCAGAGCTTCCTACTCCCCTGCAGCTGAGCGTCTTGCACATGCTGCAAGAGGGCCTCAGACCTGCGCAGATTGCTGAAAGTTGTCAGATGCGGTGCAGGGCGCCATGAGGGGCTTGCGAACGCCCTGCATCCAGGCGTTCCTGCACATGCTGCCTGCGCTGGGGCTGCTATGGGCGCTTGTGGACGTTGCGCCGCTGACTGCCAGCCTGGCCAAGGGCATGGCCCCCTCTGCAGCTGTGTCTGCAGTCCAGGTCTGTCTGGAGGCACTCCTCATGATCTGCTTGTGTGCGCCCAAAGGGATGCGTGGCTTCCTTGAATGACTTGTTGCCATGCACTGCCCCACATTGTCCCCATCATGCACGACTGCTATGGGGGCTGAGATACGGGCCCACACCGCCTCCTCATAGCAGTACATTGACTTCCCATAGATGGGTTGCTTCACCAATTCAGGCCACATGCTAGCAGAGCTTACAGGATCCTTCTTCGTACGTTGATTGCAACTTGGTCATCAATAGATGGTTCCTGCTGCGCAGACTGTCTCACTATTTGGAGCGCTCCTGTATGCTGACGTGAAGCTGGTCATTTCATGGGTTGTGCTGTGCCCAGCTCTACTCCAGGCTGCCTTACAGCTTCATCAGGTGAGGGGTACCTCATCCTCGCGTCTGAGGACTGTCTCTTGCAAAGGAGTGCATGTTGCGGAGTGCATGCCTTATCTGATACAGTGGATATGAAACCAGATGGCAGGTTTCCAATGCCAGATGCATGTGGAAGCATGAATTGCTATTTGCGTGCCCTGAGCTGTCTGAGGGGTTTGTGCAGGGAAGGAAACCTCAGCCCCCGCAGCTCGCACTGATAGGAGTTGGGCTGATAGGGCTGCTGGTGGGCAGCCTCTTGGGGGAGCGGCCGGGCGTGCTGGGCATGCTGAATCTGCTGGTCTGGGCTGCTGGGCAGGCGGGCAGCCTGGCCTGGAGTGTCGTCAAGGGTGACAGGGACATGGCGGCCAGCATCCTTGGTGGGTCCTCATCGACACAGAAATGAGTTATCCACTATTACAATCCCCAGTCACTACGCATAGCAGACTGGAGGATTCTGCATGCTACAGTTGGACCAGCAATTGCAGAAGTTGTCCACCTGCATCCTTTGCCACTTACATCTTGTCAGACTCGTCTCGTCTCGTCTGACAAGCTGTAAGTATCAAGTACAGGTAGACAGGATAGACATGGTATGGGTTCTCACCCTCATGCCCAGCTGAGTGACATTCTGCCTGCATGCAGGGGAGTCACGGGTAGAGGTGGCAATGAGTATGGCACAGGAAGAGGCCAAGATCAAGGCAGGGAGCCTGGAGTTTTACAGGATGGCCCTCCCTGCAGGGCCCATTCTGGTGCTGGGCTTCTTGTGTCTAGAAGGCAAGGAGGTGTGCATCTCTGGCTATCGTTGATGCCAAAAAGGCTCCTGCCATGCATAAGGTCTTGTTCCCCAAAGCCGGCAACAATTAGAGCTCTTAGAGGTCACCCCACCGATGTCCCTGCACCCTCAAACCCCAACACTTTCACAGCGTTTGTGTCTGTCGTTCCCCTTCGAAGAGCCACGCTCATCGGCTGTACTGGCACAGGTGGTTCATCATGAGCTGTCAGTCCCAGATGTGACCCAGCTGCTGCTGTCTGTGGCGTGCTGGGCCACAGCGCGGGCCACTGGCGCCCTGCTGGCCGACCTGCCCGGCGTGCCCAGCCGGGAAAGCCTGGAGCCCTTCTGGGGTGTGGGCGCTCTTGTTGCGATTGCGGTGGTGCGTGCAAAGCCTGCCAGTGCTAAGTCTGCTGGTTGCCTTTGATGGACAGCTGTCATGGTTGGGTGATACCTTGTGCATGCCAGACACTTTGATCGACATCACCGTGTGACATGGACAGTTTGCAATGGCATGCCCTCTTTGGCCCTCTCTGAGATATTAGGACTGGGCCAGAGCTGTATGACATTGCTTGCAGTTGGGGCGAATGACGGTAGGCTGGGGCATGCTAGCGGCTGTGTTGGCGATTGGGAGCGGAGTTGGGATGCAGCTACTGGACCTGTATGAGAGGCACCAGTGGCATGTTCCATCTGTTGTGTAATGCGGTGACTTCATCCAAACACTGATCTGTGCAGAATGCAGTGCTGCTTCAGCTGATGATAAGTGCGAGAGATTACCTCCTGTAAATCACACTCTGTGTGTAGCAGAGTGATCGAAAACGCAGCGCACGCGTGGCCATACAGGGGATTCTGCCCCTTATATGCCTTGGCCTTGCTACACTGTGAGTGAATTATCGATGGCATCAGCCCTGCACTCTTTGCTAGGACATCCAAGCTCAGATCTTGATGAGGTAATTATAGGGATGGCCACAGTGTCGTCTATAGCTATGAAGTAACTCTCGACTCAGGTGCTAATAGCACCGTGCTATGCCCGAACGTCTAAAAGTCAACAAACCTCTGCAGCTGGCACAGACCTCCTCATATGCATGAACGATCACTGATACCTCTCAAAGGAGTGCACAAGAATCTCTATGTCTAGCAGTCATTTCAGAGCAGTCCTCAATATGGCAACAGGTGTGACAACTGCTCCTGGCATGCGCATTGACAAAAGCAAAGTGCCTTGGCACCTTGCAATACTCCAGGTGGCCTCATTGACAGGGGGAGTTGGCTCAGCGCTCAAGAGCTGCAACATCGCAGGCTCACAAAACTCTCTCCTACAGCTATTATTGCTGCGGCTCTGCTGCCGCAATCCTTTCCTGAGGGTGAGGCGGTATCAAGCGCAGGACTGCTCTGACTAAGAGGGTGATGGCACCTATGCCTGTACAGGCCGCCCACTGCTGAGCTGTCAGCGGCCTTGTGGAGAAGATGTCCCCCCCAAACTGCACAATCAGCACCTGCAAGAGCCCACGACTGCTTACTCTGGCGCACTGTCAGATAAATCACCACATGCATGAACGCCAAGGGGGCTAGGATGCCACAGCCTCGACATTCGACATTGTGGTGTCTGAATGGACTCCTTATATGAGGCCCTCATACCGAGAGGTCAATCATAGCATCTGAGTCTGACGTGGGGAAGCTTACCTGCAAGGCAGCCTCAGCAGCAAGGATACTCAGGAAGAGCTTGTTGGTGAAGATGCCCTCCAGCACACTGGGCTCATCATAGATCTTCCTGGCATTCACCTGCAACCAAGCACTATATAAGTCCCTCTGCATCATGGCATCACTTCTCTCACTACCACACATACGTCCCTGCTGGAGACCTGAGCATATTGCCCAGCTCCTGTTTAATATTTCATCTCAGCGCATCGAGGACTGAGTAAGCTCCATTGGGACGAGCAAATGATCCTTCCTCAGGGCATGGGCACATCACTTCCGTGTATTTCTCAGGGTTTGTAATGCCAGGGCCCCCCTCGTGGGATCACCTGGTTGAAGAGCTGCATGAGGACAAAGCTGTTAAAGACAAGGGTGTGGTGGACTGAGGGTCCGTCCATGGCCATAGCATTGGGGACGTCAAAAATGACATCGCCGTGGTAGACCAGCGCGTACATCACGCCCAGCTGGAACAGGCTCTGACCCACAATGGACTTCACAATCTGCAGGCACATGGCAGATATTAGCCTCTCTTGAACAGCCATGCAAGCGTGTTGCCAACAAGGCCATTGCAGTACACCGTCAGAGTCCCTCACAAAGCTTCCGGGAGATATAGCAGAGAACGGCACACGTCTTTGACCACTGACACACCAACAGGCATTGGTGTGAGGCATGCAGCAGAGGGTTGAAGAAGGTAAGGGGCTTACGGAGGGAGCAAGCAAGGGTTTGGAGGGGGAGTAGGGCGGGAGGTCCAGCATGGCGTCTGTGGGGGCCTCAGTGGCCAAGGACAGTGACGCCAAGCTGTCCATGATCAGATTCACCCACAGCTGCACAGCCACCACCATCAGTCAGCCAAGCTCTGGCACACACACTCCAAATCCCATGCTAAAGGATCTCTTCATCAAACTCGGAACCCCTGTGATGTCGTGCCTTCACATTCTCGCCTTGATAGGTGACTAGGACTTCTGATAGCCTATGAAATTATGCCAAAGATGCAACTCTGAGCCAGGGCATGCACCGCTCTTGCTGCAGGACCTTACACATGACCCAACTTCAGCAAGGAGTCAGGCAAAGGAAGGCCAGCTAGGGTCAAGGATCAGATGACTGGCATACCATCTGGACAGCCGTGAGAGGGGACTCCTGAAGGGCAACTGCGCCAACCGCAGCAGTCACCACAGCCACAATGTTGACCACCAGCTGCAGCCAAACAACCACCGGTCACCCGTGCTGCAGGCATCTTCTTAAGAGACACAACCTCAGGTTCTGTCAAGGACCTTGAACTGCTTGTGCCTGTGCATCACTCTTTCAAGGTCGTACCACCAAGCATGCATTAACGGGTGCACCAGGTCTGGCAGCCCATCCACATCATGTGGACAAGCTAATCATGTGTCATCTGCAGACTGACACAGGGCATGTCTGATGACTGGGCCATGCAAGGCATCATTAGCCTGCTCTTTGAAGACATACTGACATTGGAGGCAGTGAGGATGCGATAGCCAGATATGCAGCGCTTGGGTTGTTGTGTGGCAAGCATCTACACTTTGAAGCATGCAGTGAAGGCCCACCTGGAACTGCAGGAATTTGATGATGCCTGCGTACACATTGCGGCCCCACTTGACCGCGTTCACGATGGAGTTGAAGTTGTCGTCCATGAGGAGGATGTCCGAGGCCTCCTTGGCAATGCTGGTCCCGCTGTTCATGGCAAACCCGACGTCCGCCAGGCGCAGCGCCGGCGCGTCATTTGTCCCGTCCCCCGTCATGGCCACCACCTCATCTGGATCCCCTTGCAGCGCTGCACACCAGAGCAGGCAATATCAGTTCAAGCGACTGAGCTCTTGACTCGGTAGTCAGTAGTCTGGTGGCCAGAAGCAACAAGCCAATAGTAATGCCATAATTGCCCGCTATCGTGTATAGAGGTTCCTGCCTGCTACCTCCAAAGCACACAGCAATAGTACACGGAGTGACTGACATTTAAGGGCACAGCCGGACTGACATTTAGGGGCACAGCCGGCTTCATTGGGGTGTCCAGCACACACTCAGTAATGATGTTAGCACATGAACCGGCACAGTATCACAGGTGGTGGCAAGATGCGCAGTGGCGTCTTACCTCGCACAATGGTGTACTTGTCCTGGGGCGAGCAGCGCCCCATCACCCGTAGTGACGGCCACAGCGCGCCAAAGCTGTCCCGGTCAATTGACCCATCCGCTCGCAGCACCCGCTCCCGGAACTCCGGCCCTGACATCACTGCTTCGCTAGAGCCAGATGCCCTGCTGTCACTCCGCATGCTTCCTGCAGGATCAGTCCCAACTCGAGCATTGTCAACACCTCCTCAGAGCCTTGGCCCTTTTGTCTCGCCCAGTGCAGAGCTATCGCAGCTTTATCAATACTCTGTGCGCTTCCAGGACATGCACCAGTGCGAGGTCGCCGATCTCGGAGTTGAAGGAACTAAAGCGTCTGGGGATCATATGTGAGAGACATGCCACACACCTTCACGGCTGCTCTGACTGTCTGCGCCAATGTTGCTACTAGGTCTGCTAGAGACAGCGCTCGTGCTGGTGCTGCCGTTTGAGGCTATCCGCTGCTGCTGCTGCTGGCTGTCCAAGATGCCGCAGCTCTGCGCAATTGCTGCGGCAGTTCCAGCATTGTCACCTGCATAGAAGTGGGATTGCTCGGGAATCTTCTTTGCCTGATCTCCAATGAACTACCCTATGCAAGCTGCGATTGGATTACTCTTTTGCTGCATGAATAGTTTCACAAGCTCAAGCAGCAGTGTCCCGATCGGAAGGTCATGACAAAACTCCTGCCGTAGCCTAGAGAATGAAGTCTCACTTTAGGTGACCTCATCGCCTCGCGGAAAAGTGGCGCATCTTGGCTTGCATGCAACACCAGGACAAAAGTTGCAACACGAGATCGGTGCTGGCGTGTACTGATGGGGATGTATGAAGTCGTCTGCAGGGCAAGAGGAGGAAGAGTGATCAGAGTCAAGGTGACTCAGCGCGCCACTCTCAATGACCTTCCGCAGCAGTTCCTATCTGCACACACAAACAAGTGGACTCACCAGTGAGCATGCGCACAGTGATGCCCGCCCTCTGGCACTGCGCAATGGCACTGCTGACCTCCGGCCTGAGAGGGTCTGACAGCCCCACCACAGCTACCAGGGT
This sequence comes from Coccomyxa sp. LA000219, assembly GCA_000812005.1. Lineage (NCBI taxonomy): Eukaryota > Viridiplantae > Chlorophyta > Trebouxiophyceae > Coccomyxaceae > Coccomyxa > Coccomyxa sp. LA000219. Next base: position 1,051,359 of record KN714655.1, read on the forward strand.
CAGGTCCCGCTCGAGGGTCTCTGCCTCCAGATCTTCCAGGCTGCCGCTATCCCCCGGGTGTGGCAGCATCACATCCTTGAAAGCCAGCGCCAGCGTTCTGCGGACAGGTGAGTCATCTCATTCACATCCTCCAGGATGGGCTTTGCAGCCGTCATGGCTCCCATTTGCTTTGCTGTTGATGTGGTCTGCAAAAACGTGTTGACATGCCTGAAGACTCGGCATGGCAAAGATTCAGCCCCAGAGAGTCACTGACCCGAATGGGACCAGGGCTGTTTGGTGGATGGAGAAAAGACATTGGCGTCTTGGGTGAGGCCTTCTTATGCCATGCTCCAGTGGAGAACTTGGACAGCGGCTCACCTGTTGCCGTCAGCAGCGAAGCTGCGCAGGAGGTCGTCCTTGTCCTGCTGGGAGAGGGGCTCCGCGCTGGCGCCGCCCGCCAGGCGCGAGCTGCACTGCTGCAGCAGCAGCTCCGCGGCTCCCTTGGTGTACAGCCGCCCGCACAGCATCCCGTTCACGCTGCACAGCTCAGCACTGTCAGAGCATGCTACCGCAGCGCTGCAGGCATTTTACGCATCGGGTGTCAGAGCCAACACCAGATGGGATACACCAATTCAGAGGCTGAAGAATCCCACCCAGTTCTGCCATCACAGCATGTGGGGAGTGCAAGGTGTGCTACTGGCAGCTGCGCGCTGTGGACCTGGCTCAAACACGAGGGGAAAGAGTTATTAATGTATGGTCAGCCTCACTAGTGAGAACAGGTGGCCGGCGCGGTTGGTATTGGAAATTTGAGCGTGGTGAGGGTGACCAAGGTCAGGGCTGACCTGCTGCCAGGCTGGGCCACGACGGAGGTCATGCGCTTGCGCTCTGACGAGAAGGGGAACATGCGCAAGACGCTCCCCTCGCGCCGGATGGCCTCGTAGTCCGCCCCAAGCGCCGTGGCCATCTGCAGCAGCCCGCACTCTGTGCGGTTCCCCACAAGCTCAAATGCGCCATCTGCAGCCAGACACACAGCCGTTATGCCTCTGCCTCCCCCTAGCTGACTGACAAGGACTCAATCAGCAGGCGTTCAGGCTGAGATGCAGAGCGCAAGCTCAAAGAGCCCATAGTCTCTCAGTCTACCGGCCTTCCCTGTAAGTCAATCTATGAGGAAGACAGCAGGGCGAGTATGTGTGAAGTGCAATGACCCGGCCAGTGCCCAATTGTATGCTAGCACTCTGTCAAGCTGGCCAAGTATGTCCATCACCAACTCAAAGGGTTTCCTTTTCCTGGCCACCAAGTCAGAGTGAAGGATGAGGGCTTACTGTCAGTGCCTCTGAGCTCTGCTGTGGAGTTCAGTGCCACGCCTTCCACCAAGGTCGAGATCACTTTGTCGTCAAGCTCGGGCGCTCTGGCGCCGTTGTTGCTGTTTGAAGGCTCATCCAGGACTCCCTGGACCTCCCTCCCGGCCAGCCAGAGCCGGGACACCGCCATCTTGTTCTGCGTCAAGGTGCCTGCACACAGCAGCACACCCCACATCACCCAACGCTTCCCGGAAGCACGCCCGTGCAACATCGCTGCTCGGCCAGCGCGATTGGGGTCTAGTCATTCCCTATGAAATGCTGACGGGATGAGAGAAAGAAGTTTGATAACACCCGGGGTGCTCTATACTCTCAACGCTTGCTGGGATGCTGCAGGATCAAGTGCTGAAAAGCTGCATGCACATCACCATCTACAGCTGGTTGCTTTGCTACTTGCAGGAGGCGTGCGCACTCTGGCATTTCCAGAGCATGGCAATAGTCTTTCCTAGCATCCAGATTCCAACGCCTCCTCAGTAGTGGGGTGCCAGCACACCTCTGCATGGCTTGATGGGCAACAGGGAGCTGAACGTTGCACTCTATGGGGAAATGGTCTGACTCAAGGCGTGTTGCATTGACAGCACAGGCCTGAAAGTAGCCCAGAAGCGAGCCAAAGAAGGGTTACCTGTCTTGTCAGTGCAGATGGTGGTGGCGAAGCCCATGGTCTCTGCAGCGGCCAGGTTGCGCACAAGATTGTTGTCTGCCAGCATGCGCTTCACGCTGTACGCCAGCGCAATCGTCACCGCCAGTGGCAAGCCCTCCGGAATGGCCACCACCTGCAATTCACAAAGTGCCTCTAAGAAAGCGCCTCACAGCAGTATGAAAGAACAATTACTCAGTGCAAGGCTTGGGTCACACCAAGCTGTCTGCAACAGCAAGCTGCTCTGCTGTCAGTTCCCAGAGACAGGCCCCCATCCAGTCCAATGTGTGCTATGTCTTCTCAGCTGACCCTGCCACCCTGAACTAGGGTGGTTACGGTCTGCTAAAGCACTCTGCGTCAAGTTGGCTATGAAGCAACAGGCTGCCAGCAGTCACCACTGCCTTGCGCATGCAGCAGATTGAGGTGAGTCTCAATGCTGGAAGGGAGCTGCTGACTCACCACAATGGTGATGGAGGTGATGACGTAGCTCAGGTAATCTGTCAGGTACTTGTTGTCCCAGGCCTGCCCGTCCACAAAGAAGGTGTGCCAAGTGAATTGCCCCGCCATCGCTGCCAGCGTGAAGACAGCCGCTGCAAGGCCAAAGTTGCCAATCTGCTGCGCCATCGCCTCCAGCTTCCTCTGCAGTGCTGTGGTCTCCCTGCACATGGCTTTCAAAGGTCATCACTGCTCTATAATGAACTGCATATAGCACCCAAGATCTCCTCGCCCCTGCTACTGTCAGTCAGACGTTGCTCCCATTCTGAACATCTCGTCAGTCAGTACCTTTGCAGTTGACCAAGCGCTAGAGGAGCGAAAGCCCCAGCGGAAAGTCATGTGCCCAATACGACAGCTCTGCATTCTGAATGCTCCTCTCAGGTTCAGCCCTTGTCTGGCGCTCGTGTGTCAAGGACCTGGTGACACGGCCCTGGGCGGATCTTATGCCCTCGCGAGTGACCAGCATGTTGGGCTGGGCCACAATTAAGGGCCAACATATGACAGGTGTCACCAGCGAGGCTTTGGGAAATCTACCCAGAGCTATACTCACAGGCATTGACAGACGAGCGCCCCGAAAAGGGCGCCAGACTGAGTCAATGGCTTCATAAATTACATCAGCATACCAGATGGAGCCCAGTCTACTAAACTGAGAACAGAACAATTTCCAAGGTGACATGTTTGGATGCTGGAGTGCTCACCTCAGTCCAGCGCCCTCGTCTGGGCGCTCGTCTGTGAGGGAGCCCAGAATGCGGCCCTGGGCCGAGTTGAGGCCCACGCCTGTAATAAGCATGCGCCCGCAGCCCTCCAGGACCTTGGTCCCGCTCAGCACGACGGGCGAGCTGTACGCGTGCTTCAGCACGTCGTCGCTCTCCCCCGTGAGATGGCTCTCATCGACTCTGCACCCACCCATCCCCATCAGCAAAGCCCGGTACATGTGCTCATAGGATGCACATCTTGCAAACAGTGCCATGTATCCTTCTCATGACTGCCTAGACCTGATGCATGATTGAAAGGCCAAGCTCTACATGAGGCGTTGCCACACACTCAGGCTCATCAGGGCGGCGGGCGCTGTCGTATTGCATTGGGGAACAGTGCCATGGCTGTGCAGAAGGCTTGCCTGATGTCATTGCCCTGGAACAAAAGCCCATCTGCAGGCAGGATGTCCCCTGTATCCATCAGCATCACATCTCCTACCAGCAAGTCCGCCGTGCTAATCTCCTCTGTCTGCCCGTTGCGTACAACTGTTACCTGCATGCCACATCTGGCTGAGCTACCTTGTACACACGTCACCTGGGCTTCAAGAGTGGCCTTTGAAGCCTCTCCTCGGGGTATTGGTGCACTGCCCATCTAATTTTACATGTATGGCGGTGGACATTGAGCAAATTGCGCAAGTGCACTTCCACATACAACACAATCCAGCAGAGCCCTCCTGCTGCTTGTGAAGGGTCCTGATTTGATGGTCTCTGGAGCCTGTGAGAGTACAGTGACATGCATGGGGGACGTGGGCGTCTCAGGTAAGGATGCGCTGGACAGTACCTCGCTCTCGCTGGACAGGGCGCTGAGATCTCTGAACTGCTTCTCCTTCTCATAGTCATTGACAGCTGTGACCAGGGCGACCACCGCCACGGCTGCCAGGATGGCTGTTCCCTCCACCCACCCGTGCTCGGCGTCCCCAAAGGCAAGCTCGAGTGCTATGCTGAGCACCCCGCTGATGACTAGGACTATGATGGTGAAGTCCTCAAATGTGTTGCTCAGAAGCTCCCAGAAGGACACCTGCAGTCATTTAGCATTGCTGGAGAGTAGCTAGAAACAGTCTATGCAGGAGGCAACTGCTGCCTGAAGCTTTGGAATACCCATTGGCAGTCCACATGACAGGCAATCTGCAGTTGATGAGGATAGCCGGGTGATACCTGGTCCCGCTCTGGCAGCTTGTTCTGTCCCAGTTTGCTCCCTCTGTCTGCCATCTGTGCAGTGCTTTCAGAGATGCCTCCAGTCAAAGAGGAGTCCAACAGCTGGGCAAGCTGTGCTGCGCTGCTGAAGATGCTGGACTGCGACTTGAACACATCCTGAGGGGCCGAATCTGCAAGCTTGCTGAGCTCTGCAGTGGCCAAGCCAAATCTTCCGGTTCTATCTTTCCCGTCTGTGCTGCCGGTAGTGCCCTTCGCCTTTCCTGCTGACACCTCTGGACTTTTGACTGCTTTGCAGACTGATGGCAGCACTCTGCGCCGATGCTGCTGCTGTCGTGTGCCGGCTGACGAGGGTATTGCATGATCACAGAGAGCAGATCTATGAAGACCACATTGCCTCGTGAGCTGTGCTTGAGCTATCACAGCCCTTCTAGGAAGCAGATGCCGTAGCGTCATTGCACAGTGATGATGACCTTTCATTGCGGTCTGCATTCCACAACACAGACGCTTTACGGTGTGCTCCTCCTACTCACTACTCATCGCTTTAGGACAGCACTCCCCACCCCCCTTGACGTCACGATGTCAATGAACACGTTGTGGATGCTATTGAAGCCCATCGGGATCTAATGCTGTGGCGCTGTCATAGAAGTGATGGGGAGCTATGCTCTAAATGTCGTTCATGCAGGCTTACGCCCAGTCTCAGTTTCAGTGCGGATCTCGCGCCTGTCGGCACATGCTGACCTCAGCAGCTGCTGATTGCTGTACCGGACATGCAGCTCCATTCCTTCGCAATATGCCTTGTACCTGGGAGTTTCTTTACAGTGCTCCGTGAGAGGTTGAACTGCTACATTCAACATGGCAGTCAGGGCTGACATGAGACAGCCCCTGGGGGCATGAGCGGATCGGAACACCCCAATGACTTAGCAGGAGTGGACGGATAGCAGATGGGCTGCTACAACATCTACATCTACAACAGACAGGGAACATGTCTGTACTACTACGAATGGTCGCGCCCAAAGTCAGTGAAGCAGGGTGCAGGCACCCCAGCAGATGACCAGAAGATGATGTTTGGTCTCTTCTTCTCTCTGAAGACCTTTGCGGCAGCAATGGACCCAAGAACGTAAGTCAGAAATTACATTATAACCTGATTGAGCTGAATTGATAACAGCCCTCATATCACAGCAACAAGGAGATTCATGCAGGGAGAGCAAGTCTCAGCTTGGTGCCCCATTGAGGATAGGAGACTCCTGCACATTCCAGTCCTTCAGGACGAACAACTACAAGCTCCACTTTCTTGAGTCCCCTTCAGGCTTCAAGGCATGCCCCCCCTCTCATACAGCATGCCTTGCCTTGACTACAGTGTCTTGCTTACATTGTACATAGCCTTGAACAGCAGTGCTGACGAACATGTGCTCTGCAGATTGTCCTCAATACAGATGCCAATGTTGGCGACCTGCGGGACAACCTGTCATACATCTATGGCCTGTATGTTGAGTATGTCATGAAGAATCCATTGTACACACCGGGAGCGCCCTTCAGGTGCAGTTGCCTTCTGCTGCACTGTGCAGAAACTGCCTGCTCCTCAAAGGAGACAGGGCGTCTTGCTCTAGACTTTATGTGCATGACACTGCGAAGACTAGCTGGCTGGCAGTCATGACAGGAAGCCTGCCTGCCAAGAGTCAGGAAGGATGTGCAAATGCAGGTGTGATCTGTTCACATGGCAGCTTCAGCAATATGTCAAGAGTCTGCCGTCGTGAAGGAGATCCCAGACTAATCATGCATTCACACCAGAGATGACCTGAGAGCATCCTGCTGAGCCCTTCGCACAGCACATTGAGCCCTGGCAGCACAGTCAGGGACCCGGGAAGGAATATATTAGCCTGAGATACAGCGTGGCAGCCACTACAACAACTGGCGGGGCCACGAGCATAGGTGTCGAGGCATCTGCAATGTCAACCATGTCCTGTGAATCTTCGCAAAGTCCTGTCAGCGCAACCTGCTGTACATGAAGCACATGCTATAGCCCCTTCAGGAACTTGTGGAGGCGTATACCCTGTGTGGTGTATCACAGCTCAGGACTTAAATGCCCATAGAAAGGTGTGCGCGGAAAGGCATTGAACACATGCAGCTGGCGCATTCCTGGCCCAGGTATAGCTGAGAGGCAATGTCTGTAAAATGTGGGCATAGCCCTCAAAGTTGTCCACACAAATTACACAGCGTGTGAGCTCATGAGGCTGCATGATCAGGGTTAACGTGGTGATTTGGCACATGGGTGAGATGCTTCCCTCTGCGAGACATGCTGCATCCACTTAGCATGAGTGGTGTTTCTGGGGCACCTGAGAGAAGCTGCCCAGATCTGTTTGGGCTGGGTTGCAGTGACGAAACAGATTTTGCTGTTCAGGACTCACCGCATTGTGCTAGGGCTAGACAATTATGTGTGATGTGACCCGAGAGTACTCACACACCTGATGCTCCAGTGGCGATGGGGAAGGTGGTCTTCTATATGACATCCACACCAACGACTCTTAAGCTAAAGCACGACATCAGACGCGTTCAGGAGCTGCTAGCTGCCAAGAACATACCACACGAGGAGGTAGAGATCAAGATTGCCCTTGCTGTCTGCATGTGTCATTCCCCCACTGCTCTTAAGTTTGCGTATGCTGTCTAGGTTGATCTCGCAGAGGAACCATCGAGAAGGGCTGACATGATGCTACACAGCAATGGACTGAGAAGCCTTCCGCAGCTCCATGTCAATGACAAGGTGAGACTGCTGCAAAAGTACTGTAGAAATTGCTGCTCGGTGCTGGGCATGGTTGTAGGGGCCAACGATGCGTTTGCCTGCAGTTCGTCGGTGATGCTCATACCGTACAAGAATTGGAAGACTTTGGGGAGCTCGAGGATGTCGTGAATGCTGTTCTTGCTGAAGAGAGCTGAGCATGGCAGTAAGGGCAGCACAGGAGCTGCTGCAGCAAATCTGCTATTCTGCAGACAGTCAGACACAAATGTCAGGTGCTGCACCTTCCCTGATTCCTGGCAAAAATTCTGTCTCTGAGCCAAGACCTCGCCCTACGTGTTTGCATGTCAAGAGAATTCAATATGAGCATCACTTTACCTGGGAGTCCTCTCATACGGAGCTTACACAGTGTCATGATCCTGCAGAGTTGGCTACAGTCGCGGGCGCAGGATTCTGCAGGCTGTTGACAATGACTATGTCCACTATACAGGTGCAGAGCAACCCCACACCCACCATGGTATTTGCTCTCTGTTTTATTCGAAAATGCTTTGGCCGCAAGTGCTATGAGTTGAAGACCAATTGTCTGTCCAGCGCAGGCCTCTTTTGTAACACGCAAGGACACTGCATCCCCGTCTACAGAGAGCACAGCTGCTGCAGATCTGGAGGTTGTCCAGGAGGTGAGCTTGAGAGAATGTCTATGCAGCCTGTTTTGCCCATTGTGCCTGAAGTGGACCTGTGGATATCAGCACATCCGAACACAATGGCATCTCGCAGCAAGAGCTGGTCTTTGAGCGCATCAGTCACTGCGCGGTGATTTAGCGCTGCATGCCAATCCTTGCTGACTTGAGAGAGTACGATTTTTGGAGCTGCGTCAGAACCTTGAGGATTGACCCTGGCTGTAAGGCACGTGGAATGCAATGTTTTGGTGATAATGTAGCATAAGAGCAGCGCAGGCCTGACAATGATGGAGCAGCTATATCAAACCTGACAGCTCCTGTGACTGAGGGTGATTTACTCTGTGCAGGCAGCTTGGGAGAAGCTGCACACTGGATGCTGGAAGGATGTGGAGCCAGCCTGGCGCGATGCCTATGCCCTGGCGTGCCTGCTCCGCGCCCTAGTTAGGCTCTCAAGGCTGCATGTGAGCCCGCCAGCTGTCAGCGAGCCCTTGTGCAGTGCAGCAGCATCTGAGAGCCTGCTGGTCGTCTCAGCTTCCCAGTTCAAGCACCAGCAGCAGACAGGGGAGCAGGTGGAGACATATGACAGGATTCACAGCATAGATGAGCAGCATGCAGAGCTTGAATGCCCTGTTGCTCAGTCTCTTAGGGGCAGCCAACATCCCACGAGCACGCTGCAGTGCAGACAGGTGCCGAGGGAAGGAGCTGGAAAGCCAGGATGCACATTAACTATATCAGAACAGCACACAGAGACTCATGAAGGCGATCCAGGCTCGTCTGCTGGGCATGCTGTCAAAGCAGCCATGCGTGAGCTGGATCTGGGTATAATGATGGGCGGGCACACCTATCAGGACAGCTTACATGCAGCCGTAGCCATAGCCCAGAAAGCCTGGAGCAAATGCAGTGAAGCAGGCAATCCAGACGCATGTCAGCAGCACCCAATGAGCCACCCGAGCTCAGCCTGTGAGCAGAGCAATCACAAGCAGGCTGAGAGAGGCGAGAAGAGGAAAAGGCCAACGCATGAAGCTTGTCCAGGTGAGGGTGCTAGCAGTAGGCCAACAGATGGGTTGAATTGCAGCGCAGTGCCAGAAGCAGGCCAGAAGAGCAAGGCCGCAGCAGCCTGGGCACCTGCAGAGCTCAGCAGTGAGAGACTCTGCGAGCTCCAGCAGCTACTGCCCCCTGGTGCGCCTCATGCTAATCCCCGCCCCATAGCATCTCGCTCAGGCAGACTTGTGGGGCTTTCCCTGTTGCCAGACGCACACAATGATTTGTTCCCTTGCTTGCTCAGTGTGCTGGACGTGACTTGGGTCTTGGCTCTGCAGGATCCATGGGCGGCAGAGGAGTTCCCTCTGAGCATCTCCCGTCCCTTGACAGCTTTCTTGAGCTCTACATGTGCTCCGGGCCATACGGCCAGCCATGCAGAATGACAGGTATGAAACAGACAATCTCTTGATCTTAATCTCATGACACGTCCTGTCACTTATGACCTGCAGAAGCTCTATGTGCCTGTGAGGGTGATGGTCTGGGAAGGATGCGTTCAACGATATATCTTGAAGGCCATGTGCTAGGGCTGTAGTGACAGCTCATGAGGCATGCCAGACCCCGTCAATGGAGTATTTGCAGCTCGACATGACTGGCCTCTTCCAGCTGGATGTGACTCGCACCCTGAGAGCTGCAGTATGTGTGAAGGCGCCAAATCTGGTCAGATCGCGCTGGGCTCAAGCTGTGGTGTACATGCAGGGTGCATGACTCACTGGCCAGCGCTGGAGCGCTGGCAGCATCCAGAGTACCTCCTTGCTGTGGCTGGGCAGCGCACAGTGCCCATTGAGCTGGGCAAGCACTACCTGGCAGAGGGCTGGGGCCAGTCCCTCATCTCCCTGGGGGACTTCCTGAGGCGCCACGTCATGCAAGCAGGTCTGCTGTTGCTGCGCTGCAACCTGATGCACACCTGTGTCTCTTCCTGGATGTGCATTGTTTGTACAGGTGTGACAGCGGCATGGATAAGATGTGGCATAGGTGCTAAGGTCTGGTGATGTTCCTTAATCAAGCGCAGCTGTGAGGGCCGTGTGCTCACTTGTATGCCAGTATGAACTTGAACTCAAGCTGAAATGCATACCTTGTGTTGCGGGTGAGGAGGAAGGTGAAGCAGAAGGCCGTCAGGCTGCTCTAGCAGCAAAGGCTGCACAGGCAGTGGGCTACCTTGCGCAGCACCCCCTGTTCGAGCAGATACCTGAGCTCGCCAGGGATATCAGGGAGCCCGAGTACTGCAGCCTGGGCAAGGGCGTCCTGCACAGCGTCAACGCCTGGCTTGGGCCTGCAGGCACGGTGGGTTCCTGCTGTTTTCCAGCCACGACCCATACTACAAAATTTGTTTGGTAGGGGTTGTGAGCTGTCCTTTGCTGCCTTGAAGTCTTTCAAATTTGGCTTCAAGAGGATATATCGAGATATGGAAGGGTGTCGGCACTGACTCAGCAGAGCAGCGGAATTAGCATGCCATCAAGTCACATGTGTGGCCAAAGAGCAGGATGACTCATAGCTGTGCCTCATTCCTGTGCAGGTGACGCCGCTGCACCATGACCCGCACCACAATCTGCTGGCGCAGGTCGTGGGCCTCAAGTATGTGCGTCTGTATTCGCCCTCAGCCACCCAACGGCTCTACCCCTTCCAGGAGGGCCTCACCACCAATGCCAGCCAGATTGACCTGGCTGCCCCAGACCTAAGCATATTTCCGGAGTTCGAGGGGCTGCCTCATCAGGACACGCTGCTGCGGCCAGGAGAGATGCTGTACATCCCTCCAGGGTGGTGGCACTATGTGCAGTCCCTGTCTGTGAGCTTCTCGGTCAGCTTCTGGTGGAGCTGAAAGGCCTACAGCCCTGGAGCGTTGGAGACAGGGCTAGCAATGAGCCTCATTGCTTGAACCTTGCATCTGTCTTTTGTTACAACATTGTGAACAGATGCTTTGCCAATTGGCTAGATAGTGACAGAGTTCATCGGGCAGAATAGACATGAACTTGATGCTAGAATGGCACCATCAGGGCTTTGAAAGCAGGTATAGGAGCGATACAGCTGCAGCACAGCATCCCTGTTGCTGCAGCTCAGCTGTAATGCACAATGTACATGTGTGCGTTTTATGTACAGTGTGCTGCCTCCAGCAGTTCATGTAGATGCTTCCCAGATACCTTTGATCGATGGTACCCAAAATTGCTGAGACTAACCACAATCACCTCCACCCGCTGACTCCGTCTCATCACAGCGAATTTATCAGTTCAATCAACAGCGCAAGCAAATGGCTCAGGCTCAGCGCACAAAGGCTCAATGGCAACATGCAATGGGGAGCAAATACAATTTTGCTTGTTCTCTCCTGTACCCATGGATTCATGGACATGGATCATTGCCATGACATGATGCGGGCCCATCTATCTGTCTCTGCGCTGCATGCTATCAGACTCTGTTCTCGCTGCCTCATGTTCGCACACACACCAAGCATCATCACTCAGCCCCCGTTTGCACCAATGCACCAGTACTCCCTATGTGCTGCCTCCCTGCTACGGCTCACTACTCCTCCGCAAGACCTGCGCAAAGGTTGAGCCCTTCACACCTGACGGTACAGCTAATGATGTCAGCCGTTGTTGTCACAGCTGCTCTCATACCATGTAGGGTACTGGAGGAGAATAGGATAGGTGTGTGCACCATTTTCCTACAAATCTGAATGCGAGTGACCCTGTCAGTTGGTAGTGACAGCACACCTGCATATAAAGCTGGAGCCATCGTCTAGTGCTGCGCCTGTGATGCCCTCTCGGCCTGTCTCCTGCAGCAACACCCAAACACATGATGTGATACTGGACTGTGCCACAGTGCAGCTTGCTTCATCCTTGATCATACAGCATGTACGCCCCAAAGCTGATGGGAATTACCAGGCATGGGTGCACTGAGCTCAAGTTTTCCGTCTGTGCTATGATACCCGTGCAACCTCTGAGACAGTGCTGATGTGACTAGAATGGGAGCTCAAGCACGGTTGAGAAAGGGGGAGCTGTACCGCAAGGATGGGGTCATGCTGATTGCCTGGCATGCTTGCACTCCCCTGTGCCTCATTATAGTCATGGTCCATGCTGCTCGCTGACGAGTCCAAAGTACTTTGCCCCGCATGCGGCTCCTGAGCCACAGACCAGCATGAACTCAGCCCCGTCCATTGATACAGCAATGCAATTGACGGGTCAACACAAAGCCACAAGCGTGCACACCTGAGGGGCGAGGTTGAGATTGCATTGCTCAAGGAGCCGAGCTAAGTCATCAGTGCCTCTGTTGTTCCCCTGAGAGAGAGCCTCGACGGCCCTGCATGGGCACTGCAAAGTCATGGTGCTCTGACCAAAAAGGTGGGTGGTCTGGGCCATCAGGAGTCAATTGCAGATTGAGACATGCGCGTTGCAAGCGCACCTTCTCAGCAGAGGACCTTCACTACCACCGAGGAAGCGTGTTATACGTAGAAGGTCCTGCTTCATCACACCAGGCTTTCAGGCAATGATATAGATCCAAAGCACCCCAGTCTATGGCTAGAACGTACAATAGCAAGATTTGACAGCCTACATCCGATATAGCATACCTGAAGTGCCTGCACGGGGTTGCCTGACTGTAAAGTTGCGTGGGCCGAATGCAGGGCTTGTCTTGCTTCCGCAAGCCGCTCGTCCTGAGACGTTACGCGTGTCGTCCCATCCATTCCATTCTGTAAATCAGCAGCAGCTCGCTAAGCCCTGGAATGCTGGTACATGGTCATGGCTTTTGGTAACTTGCACTTTTAAGCTCGCAGGTCTCTCCTTTTAGGCTGACAGGTATGTTGCAAGCTATCATGCACTTGCGCTCGGTCTGGTCCTCAGTGGACCTTGCAGCATCCACATCATAGAAAACTGAACCTGATGCGTCCATCCCATACAAGTAAAAGTCGGCGTAGCTGAAGGGCGCCTACCCAAAGACATCCACCAGAATAAACAGAAGTAATGCGATCCGCCGGTTAAACTTGGAGAGGAATCTTTGAGGTCCTCAAATTCGGGCCTGGAGATCATGGGCAGAGTGGTGTGCCCGACCTGACCACCCCAGTTCCCGAAGGTGCCATTTTCTGCTTGGGAAGGAATCAGGATGCCATTAGAGCCGGGCCTGCTGCTTGTTATTGTTATTGAGAGTCGCTATCGATGCACAGCTATCCGACGAATCCATGGTGATGATGCTGCAAATTATGCACCTTACTCCCACGCGCCAGCTCGAGCGTAGATTCTGGGCAATCTGGTCAGATCTCGGGTCGCCAGATTCTCAAGGCTGTCAAAGATGGCACCCAACATCTTCAACCTTTCTGCCTGCACTCAAGGCCCATGCTTGTCTGACACTGTGTCAGAACCTCAAGAAACACACAGGTGATGAGCTTGTAATAAGGGTAGAGATTGTTTTGTGTGAAGCACGTCTAGGGTTGGCTACTGCTAACCGTCTGCTCAGCTGGGCAGTCTGTATTCCGAAAGTGCTATTCCTCTTTGCTGTCCTCCTGTGCCTGTTGATGTCTGCAAGTTGGCGATGGTCGTGGGGCCCCAGAAAGTACAGCATAGCCATCAAGACATTGTGCATTGTGCAGCTTGGAAGGGTCTCGAGCACTCAAAGGAAACAGTTGCAGACGCGAAGAGAGCGCACACCTTCAATCGCCAGATTCCTTGATCTGTCTGTCCGTGGTCACCGTTGAGCTGGGATGAGTGGGACGCGGCAGTCCTTTTCTTCGAGGAAGGTGAGAACTTCGCCTGTGGGGAGATCTGGTGGCTGTCAACAGATTCTCTCTACATGGACTCTCTACGCCTCCTTCCAAGGCCGCGCTCCGCGCCTGTGGAAGCCTGCGTGCAATCGACAAGTTGTCACTAGTCCAGAGGCATCATGGAAGTGTGGTGGGTCGGAGGGTGCACTTGTTTGAGCATCTGCCTCAACATACAGCGCTGTTGCGGCAGAGCTTTGGCAATGAGAGGGATATTGAGTGAGGCCTGACTGAGTAGTAGACAAGACTTCAGGTTGTCAAGAAAGGCTCATGCGCCGGGTTTGAAGAAGGACACACATGCAATATGCATCTCTCATCTCTGCCCCATTCTTGTAGACAATGCTTTTCAGGCTTGATGTGCAGTGAGGCGGTCTTGTACGTATCGTGCACTTGGTGGGTATTGATCACTGCCGAAGCCCTGCTGGCTGCAGGAGGCTGCTGAGATGTCTGCGCCATCAACACATCAAGTGCCATCAGAACAGCATGATGCAGAGATTTGGGCGGCAGAAAACTTCCAGTTCTCATTGAGAACTATCGACAAGGTCGCGAAAGAATTGGAAGACAGCTTTGCCATTGGCGGATGCGAGACAATTGCGCAGCCCGTGCTGCTTGTCCATAAGAGTCAAGATGCGGAGAAGAAGGTGAGGTCTGTTGGCACTGGCCTGAGATTATGGTGGCTGTAGTGCTGCCAGAACGTCATTCTTTCCCAAGCTGTGCTTTAGCATCCGGGCAGAGTGGCATTCCAGACTCTCCATCACATGAACTTCCCACGCAGAGCGACGCTCTGGAGCTGCCAGCGCAGGGCGCAGATGAGGGTGCGCTGGAAGACCTCATGGCGGCCTGCTCTGTTGCCGATAGATTAAGCCCAATTGGAACAGCTACAGGTGTCTTGCAACCCTCCTCTTGCACCTTGAGGGTACAAACTTCTATATGTTTTAGGGTTGTGAGTCCAAGTCTCTTCAAAAGCTCACCCACTGGTAATGCTTCCATGTATTTCACCACCATCTACATGATAGCCTCAGGCCAGGTTTTGGTCATGCTGTACACATTAGTCGGCCATTTTAGTATGTTGTGCCACCCTTTGCGATGGGCAGCATGTCCCTGAAGCTTGCAAGTTTATGCTGCTTTGCGCAGAGGAGGTCCCAGGCACAGGCTTCAAGAAAGCTCTTGAGCTTGATACCGAAAACTTTGACCTGGACCTCAACATTGAGGAGACAAGCCTCCTCACGCACATCAAGGAGATCATGGCCCCCGACGCCATTGAACTTTGCGCTGAGCTCTACCAGCTCAACATGTATGCCTCACCTGCCCTGTTGTCCTCTTGAGATTGTCCCAATCCTGGCTCGGCCTGTGTGATTGTCACACAACTGTCTGTGCAGCCGCAGCTGCAAAACCCACATGGCACCGCATTCCTCAGGAAAACCCTGTGTGCACAACACAACTTTCTGCTTGGCTAAGAGTAATGGTGATGACATAGATCCTTCTGTGCAGCTACAAGCCCGGAGACTTTTCCAAGGCGTGTGTGGATACTCCGCGCAGTAAGTATACGGTAGGCGTTGCTCTCATGGCAGCATGCTCATACTTCAAGTCAATGCGGCATTGACTTGAGGAGTGAATGTTCGATCCTCTCCATTGCTATTGCAGTGTCTCACCTCAATGCAAATATTACGGAACAGGCCATACCTATAGGTCTCACTTAAATAGCATGTGCAGGTGGGCACACTTGTCATCGCCCTGCCAAGCATCCATAAAGGAGGCGCATTGAGAGTGAGGCATCGCAAAAGGGAACAGGTGTTTGACTGGTCTCTGACGGCCCTGCCACATGAGCCGAGGGTACAATGGGCTGCCTTCTACTCGGACTGCGAGCATGAAGTGCAAAAGGTTGAGAGCGGTGTGTGCATTACCGTCGTCTACAACCTCATGACAAGTCCAACACCGGCCCCATATCTTAAGGTAAGAAGGCTAATCCTCAAAACATTGCGTCCAAGCTGTATGCTCCTGGCATGTTTATGGGATGAACTTGTTGAAGCAAAAGGCTGCTCTGAAATACAAGGCCAATGCGGCATTTTCGAGATCGTCTCCACAGTCGGAAGTACTTTGCTGAGCTTCCCTAGCACTATGTAGAAGAGCAGCCCCGCTCAAATTGACTCTTTGGTGCAACATGTCATGCAGATGCGACTTTGGCATCAACTTTCGCTTTCTGGTGAAGCTTGGACCTCATGGAAAGTTTTTGTCAACCATGCAGGCCATGAATGCCCGCTGTGTGTCGTTGCTCATCTGCATGAAGCACGAATTGGCTCATCCAGCTTTCTTCGGACGTGGAGGGACCCTCAGAATTCCATGCCAGCACATGTACCCTGATATCAGGAACAAGGCTTTTGTGTCGACCGATGGCCAGCCACACCTCAAGGGCGCTGATGCTTGCACTGTTGCCATGGCGCACTTCCTTGGCCTTGACCTGGGCGTGACGCTGCTGCCTGATGCTGGTCCATCTCGCAACGTCACATCACATTGTCAACGGGAGGAAGTACAGGTCCATATAAAAGACGGTGAGCATCGCGGCATGAGCTCATAATGAAAGTTTCGTAACATTGGCCTCGCATCTTAGGAGCCACCTGGTAATTGCATCAGGTTGCTACACTTGAGTGTAGCGCAAGGCGCCAAAGTAAATATGTAGGGCGTGCTTGTCTCGACGTGACAAAACCACCCTACATGACATTTATCCGCCCGGATCCGGAGCAGATGCATCATGATCACACCAATAGTGCCCTAGCAGAAGGATAGTGTGTGATGGACCACTGACGCATGCGCCCTTGCAAATTTGTCAAGAACCGATGGTGTCAACCAAGGCATGTGCTAAGTGTTGCATGCGCATCATATCAATATCGCAAGCAATTGCAAGCTTGTATGATATGCAGGTGACGATGATTCGCCGCCGGTGCTGGTCTATACCCATGCGGCAATCGATGTACATGTGCCTCCATGGTCGGTAAGGAAATATGCTGACCACGGCGCGTTGGGAACCAACGATGATAGGAAAACAGTCTACAACAGTCGAGCTCTCGAGAGGGCAATTGCAGACTAGAACCGTAGCACACCGAGCTGCCTGAAGGCCTATGCATGTGACTTTGTCCACACAAGGTCGCTTGCATGACTGATGAGCAATGTCAGAACCAGCGGTATCCTGAGCAACCTATCTGTATGAGCTAGAACAGCCTCGTGCAGGCGAGAGGCTCCACTGAGACAGAGTGTTTGTTGGTGATGTCTGCGCATACTGCTGTGACATTCACGACAGAAGCACAGGCTGCCTGCTTTGGAAGGATGAAGCATATTTGTGAAAAAGATTGTGTCTGAGATGTAATTGTCTGAGAGAAGAGCGTTTCGAGTGACCAACACGTGAGCTGGAGCAATGGAGGAATTAGTAATTTTCAAATGGGCAAACCGACAGCTGTATCGGCCCTTTTCTCGCAAGGCAGCATGCGAGAGCACATAGCCTGGCTACTTATCAAGCTTAGTTGAAGAGCTTACTAGAATCACAGGGCAGTGCCTTGGCGTCGTCTCATGCACCCACACCAGTCGGCAAGATGAACCATGATATATCCAGAATTGTGCTAGTTCACGAACACCAGAATATTAAAAATTGCTAAGATTTGCGGGACACGTTCAAGTGTTTGAGCAGGTTCTGGCGTCAAGCTGAGATAGAGCAGAAAGGCCTCCGAGAGAGTCTGAGGCATGTCTAACACTCAGTTGAAGGGCGTGGTGGCTCACATCGTTAGCCATGCTGACGGTGTTGTCAACGACAAGGCGGCTCTGACGCAACGGCTTACAGCCATGGGGGCAGCGGTTGCCGGTCGGTTCAGTGGCTTGGTCACACACATCATCTTCAGGCGCAAGCCCCAGGCGAACAGAGAGGAAAGGCTGGCTGAAGACCAAGCTCTCTGGGACCTATACACCCGCATTGGCAAGGTGCCTTTCGTGCACGAGTTGCTGTTCTGCCATTGTGCCCCAAGCATGCCATGCCTTGATGGAAGATGGCAGAGGTTTTGCAAATACTGCATCTCTGTAAGCTAAGAAGCTCAGGACTGTCTGTAGTCGGTATGTATAGGTGAGACTTTGTGCCTGCAGGCTGCGCAGCAAAGTAAAGTTGCAGCTCAGACTTGGATTGTGGAGCCGTTCTGGATCGAGGCCTGCTTCAGCAGCCAGATGCGTGCTCCGGTAAAGCCTCCCTGCATGCAACTGCCGTACAGAGAAAGTTCCCATATACGGTACACTTCATACAGGCAGAACTCTGTGCAGAAGGCCAGTGTGACATTGGCTGTCTTCCCTGGCTCGAGCCTCATTCCTCACTTTCTCTCTCTCTGTTGCCTGTGCAGGAGAAGCCGTACCTCCTTCTCCGGCCAGATTCATTGCTGCATCTGCCCAGGACCAAGACTCCAGGATCCTCTGCAGGTAGTGCAACCACCTGTATCCTGCTGCACCACACAACAGATGTCACCCACGTCATGCTAGATGAAGGTTTATAGCATGGATGAGTGAGTGGAGCGGTCTGCAGGCAAGAAGCGCAGGAGACACATACAGCAGCCGAAGCCTGTGCAGAAGTACGACCTGGACGTTGCAGCTTTTGAGTTCTCAAGCACGCAGAAGATGCACGATGACGAGCCCCTGCAGAGTGAGGCCCCCTCACTGCTTGCAGACGCTGCTCATCCTGCATTTCCTGCCTCGTCCTTGTTCACCAGGCATGACCACTGAGCCTCTGTGATATCTTCAGTGTGCATGCCAGACCCTTTCTACAGATGTAAGAAAGCTGAGGGGACCTTACTGTGCAGACACCTCAACGTTGAGGAGGGATGGAGCCTACGAACAGGCCCTGCAGCTTGAGGACTACCCAGGCTCGGCAGGCAGTGTGCCCGCACTGCCCAACGACCAAGTAATTGACCTGACGGCTACGCGCCCATCATCTGCGCCCTCCCACTTGGAGAGCAGCCAGGTACGCCGCTGCTGGTGCCCTCATGCTTTGCAAACCACGCCCATGCTTGCGAGAGGGTCTGAAGCATCCACTCTCACTGCTTTAGGCTGCATTCCCATGACATATGCCCAGGAAGCAAAGCGTGGGGGAAAGTGAGACAACACTACAGAGGGCCAGGCTGCGCTTCTGCTGCCCTGAAAGTAGGGCTGCTTGCAGGTGGCGGTTGATGCTGAGCGTGAAGCAAGAGAGCAGACACAGAGGAATGCGGTCACAGCTGCGCCCAGCCTTAGCCCGGTCAGTCTGCCACAATGCAGAGCCCCTCCGGGTCAGTGTGAGCGGGCACCAGCACAGCCAGACCAGCCTGCCACGGCAGCCATGGAGCGAGATGCTACAGGCAGGCATTCTCTTGCAGGCCCAGACGGCGCACAGCGACAGCAGCTGCATGGCATAGAGGACGTCCTGACAAGGAATAGCCTGCTTGGGATTTCAGCAGACCCTGCACGGCTGCACGGAGCAGATACACAGCCGCTATCACCTGCCACACTGGGACTTGAGGCCACAAGAGGGCTTCAGACCCCAATAGCAGCCTCCAGGCCTGCATACACTCCACACGCACAGGCAAGCTCTGGGCGGTGTTTCCCGCAGCAGCGGCAGCAGCGGAATGCAGAGCAGGGCACCCCGCTCAGTAGAGATGGCCCTCCTCAGAAGCTTCCCGTCGTGTCAGGACTGTCCGGAGTGCAGTCTCTGCTGCGCACGCCAACCTTCCTGAACAGGTCATCTCCACTGCAGCCATCAGTCCTGCCCAGACTCAAGCATGCTGCAGCATGTGCGGAGGCGCAGAAGACACCTATGCTGGCTAGCAAGCTGAGTAGATCACAGCAGCACCTTAACCATGAGACTCCCGGAATCATGTCCCAGCAGAAACAGCTGGCAGCCCGTGATAGCACAGCCAAGACTGGCGCCCATGACAGGTTGTACAGGGCAGACAGCGCAGCAAGGGCGCACATGCCAATGGCTTTGACGATCCCCAGGCTCAAGAGCGTGCCCGCTGCATGCATAGGGCAGTCTCCCCTGGCCTTCCCTGCCCTGAGCCCAGCAGCTGCCCAGCCTGCCTGCACGCCACAGATCAGGCCAGACCAGCCTGCCAGCAACTCTGGCAGACCGAGCTGGCCGTCAGTGACACCGTTTGTAGCGCAGCAGACACCAAAGCAGGCGTCAGGCAGACCTTTGTGCATGCCAGTGTTGCAGTCCAGCAGTCCAGCACAAGCAGCAGCATGCCAGCCGCAGACTAACGTGAGCATGCAGAGTGTTGTGGTGAGTAAGGGCCTGGGGTTTGGCAGCCCACTGCTCATTGAGGACACTCCTCAGGACAGGCACAACCCTGGTCGTCACAAGCCTGCAGCAGCTTCAGACTATGCTGAGGTGCCGCCCTTGTGTAGTACACCCGCGCTCGTGCTGTGCGCTGAGCGCCCTTCACCTGCTGCAGCGCCTGAGGGCGCCCAGGCCACATCAGGCCAGTATATTGCCAGCAGGGCAGGTCTCGAAAATATGGGGGTTACCACAGCAGTCCAGCACCTGCCCGGCTCAGCAGCAGGTGAGAAAACTAAGCCGCTGCAGCGCACAGACACAGCACAGGAGCATGCCCCCAGGCAAAAGGAGAGGCGCCGGAAGGTCACTGCAGCGCAGCAGGAGAATGCAGGAGCGGCGCCTCAGCAAGCAGCCAGCCATTCAGCGCAGCGCCAGCCGCTGGCGCCAAACAGCACAGCTGCGCTGGACAATGCCGAGGGCTCAGAGGAGAGCGGACGAGGCAGAAAGCGACAAAGGTCCGAGCAGCAGGCAAGGAAGCGAGCTGGAGGGCGTAAGATGCAGAGACTACTGGGCGCCTGCATGAAGACTAATCAGTCGGATGCTCGGGAGCGCAGCCATTCTGCGAGCAGCATGAGGGGCAATGGAGAAACACAAGAGGAGAGCTTGGGGAACACCTCCGGGTGCAGCGGGAGGTGCCAGGCTGCCTCTCAGCACATAGCCTCTGCCAGAGGGGCCGCTGTGCTGTGCCTCTCTTCAGGTACTGGCTTGATTGCACTATCCCATGAAATGATATAATTGTAGGCGCAGCTTTGGCCTGCCTCAACTATCCGCCGGGGATGCCTCAGCAACCGTCTGAAGGAGCATTGTGGTATGGTGGAAGCTCGTCATAAACTGCTGAAAAGCACATGGCTCAAGGTGCTGTGTGCTGTGGCAGTGTCAGACGCGGAGGGCAAGGCAGCCGCGAAAGCCGTGAAGCAGCTGGGCGGCATGCGGCTGTGCGCATTGGGCGCTGAAGAGCATGTGACACACCTCGTCATGGGCTCGCCACGCCGCACTCTGAAGGTCAGCCCCCGCAAAATCTATTTAACAAGCCAGAGTTCTTTTGCAGAATGACGTACACACCCCATGTGCCCAAGCAGCACTTGGGACCAGCAATTCTGTGAAGGGTTCTGGGGTAACTTGGACGCAAAGATATAAGCCTGTGCTACACTCTACCAGAGCAGTTGCCGCGCACCACGTATGTCATGGGAAGGTTTCAGGGCTAGGAACTGTACCCCATGTTCTCAGCACAACAGCTGCTCAGAACAGATTCGAAATGCCACAGGTACTGTTGGCCATTGCAGCAGGCGCATGGCTGCTGACACCCAAGTGGATTGAAGCATCATTGACCGCTGGCATGTGGCTGGATGAGCACAATTTCCAGTCTGAGGTATGTTGCGCCCACCATATTATACTCAGATGGGTCCTATCTACCGATTCGGCAAAGTGCATGTGTGATTGCTCACAGCTACGTCAATGGAGGGTCACCACATAGTGCGCAAAGGCGCTGGATCAGATTGAGGTATGCTGATGTGGACAATGTGCTCCTGCAGACATCTTTTGCAAGTGCTGCGGCTCGCGCTCGAGAGCATGCTGCGCGCGGAGGTGAGCCCCTGCTGGCTGGGAGAGCTGTGCACATCATGAAGAGCGCTTGCGCTAAGCAGAGCGGCGACGGGGCAGCGGCGCTGTCCAGCATGGCGCTGGCACATGGCGCCAAGGTAGGATACTGCCCAGGAACTGTTTGAATGCCGAGAGGGAGCTGACAACATGAGCAAGTTGACGGATGTGTAGATAGTTCTAGGGAAAGACATTGCTGGCACAATCTCAACAAGGTCCTGCAGTCTTTCCGCAGTCCTACTTGCTGAAAGGCCCGTGATTTGCAGGCATGCAAGACAACAAAGAGGAGGGTCATGTAGTGCATGTGATGGGAGTGGAGGTGTTGATGATGCTTGCTGCGCAGGTCACAGGGCTGAGGCAGTGCGATGTGTGCATTGTCTGCCAGGGGGCGCTCCCTCCTGACGGCTCCAAGTGCCCGCTGGCTGTCCGGGAGTCCTGGCTGCTGGATCTGGCAGCCTCATTCGCGGTGCCAGAGCTCTCAGATGCCTACGATGCGCGGCAGCCCATACATGTAAAATCGTGAGCAGGGTCACATGTGTACAGACCGTCGCTAATTATGATGATCCAGAGCAGACATTGCGCGGGTCCGAAAGCAGCAGCCATATGAGAAGGAAGGAGGGGGAGAGTAGCTGTGAAGCTTGTGTAGGTCCCGTGCTTTGCGCACTTAGCCACGAGCAGCAGACTGTGCTGCACAAGGCTACACCGTGGCACGGGCCTGGCAGGGATGACTCACCCGACCTGTATGGCATTCACATGCTGATTGGCTGTAAAGCTAGAGCTGTTACACTGGCAGGGGTCTGTGGCTGATGACCAGCTTCATCATTGTGGCTCTGCAAGCGGCAATCATGACAAGTGCTGGAAGCCAAGCAGGCAAAATGGCCAGGGGCTGGCTTCTGGGCAGCTGCCCGTAATAGGGTTTGGCATCTGCTGCCATGTGCCTGCCATACTGCAGACGTCAATCCTTCCGGAATTGGCCACCTGTTACATCTCGATATGTGCGCTGAGCAGCGACTGATTGCACACATGCATAGGCTGTTCATCTCAAGCTGATGCACGGGCATGGTGCGCCTCAGTGGGAAGACCATTTTTGTGGCCAGCGTGCTCACAATAACCACTAGCTCGCAGGTAAGAGAGGTGACATTGAATGGCGAAAAGCGCCAACGTGCCCTCTTTGTTGAAATCCGCTGATTTAACTGATGCCATAAGCTCAGCCGCGTGCAATACCATAACGTCCGCTTCGGGCAGCGATCTGGGAGATGCATGCCTTTCGAGCTTTCATAGATTTAGCTCAAAAGAACTATCGGCATTCGAAGGGGCTTGACAGCTAAGGCATCGATCTCGCAATAATTGTATCTGCAGATCGAAAGTTCCGACACCCCAAGTGCTGTGGTGCAGGGATTGCTCACAAGCGCATCCAAGCATGAGGGAACTTACCTTTACAACTTTGCAACCGTACCCTTCCTTGCGGAGCTACTCAAGCTCATCATCAGCAGCGTCCTGCTGCAGAGGCAGAAGCAGACAAATCCAGGTACATGCTTGCATAGGGTTGTCCCATAGAGCTTTGTGCAGGCTCTTGACTCACCTTGCCATCCTCTTGTGCTGACCTGCAGCCTAGCTGCATGCCTGTGGACTGCCAAACACAGCCGCAACGAGCCTCAATGGCATTTGCCTGTGCTGATGCCTGCTGCAAATGCGCAGATGCAGCAAAGGTCACGCGTCATCTGGGGACCTCGATGCTCTTTCTGGTGCCCTCAGTCATCTACTGGCTGCACAACAACGTGCAGTTCGTGACGCTGCGCTATGTGGACCCCGCAACGTACCAGATCATGGGCAACCTGAAGATTGTCACGACTGGCCTTCTGCTGTGGCTGTGCCTCAGGAGACAGTTATCGCCGCTGCAGTGGATGGCACTTGCGCTGCTGATGATCGGGGCTACAGTCAGCCAGGTGAGCCCTCTGCTGTCCTGCCCTGCTTGGTCGCGTCTGATGTCAGGGAGTGTCTCAGTAAGGTCACATGGTGCTGTAGTGGGTGCATGCCCCAGCCGCGCGCCTGAGTTGCTGCAATTGATGGCATCGCAAGGAGGCAGAGGCTGCAGATACGAGATGCTGATGCTGTCTTGCCGCTTTGTTGCAGCTGAAGACGGGGTGCGAGGGCTCGTCATTATTTTCAGCGCCCTTGACGGTGACTCAACCTCTCATTGCTGTTCCACTTCATCATTGAAGATGTTCTGACAAGGCACATGGCTGATAAGCTTCAAGAAACACGTCCTCTTGATGGAGTCCCAGGTCAAAAGATTAGAGAGGGAACGGAGACAGATCTCTGGGGTGCAGGGGTACATGTTTGGGGTGGTGAGTGCATTCATGTCAGCCATGGCGGCTGTGTACACAGAGTGGGTGATGAAGCGGAACAACGACTCGCTGTACTGGCAGAACATGCAGCTGTACACCTTTGGCGTTGCTTTCAACGCCTTTGGGCTCATTCTGGGAGACATCAGAGCAGGTGAGTACCCTTAATGAGATGCATGATCTGGCCTTGCTTGATGCATGCCTTAGAATCTGCAGGCCCTTGGTGTGGGGACACCAAGTAACCCAGGCTTGAGTCTGCCTTGGAGTCGATGTTCTGCGTGCCATCCCAACATCATACAATTGGGCTGCAGACTGGTTGCATGGTGACTGTGCTGGCCCCCGTGGTCGAGGCTGCTAGACTCCCACGTGTATGCCCTATGGCCCTAGGCTACGGGTTGCCTCCTTGTAACAAAAATGATAAGGCTCATGCCTGGCAAGTGTCCTGCATGTCACATGCAACAGCTGCAGGACAACCGAGCTTTGCTAGCCCGCGGTTTTCATTGCGTGGCGAGGCCGCAACGGTGGGACAGCATTGAACTGAAAGGCATTGCAGGGTTTGGTGGAGGGATCTGGCTCTTCACTCTCTTCAAGGGCTATGACTGGGTGACAGTTCTGGTGGTGGCCAATCTGGCCTTCAGCGGGCTGTTGGTTTCATGGGTGATGAAGTTTGCAGACTCCATCCTGAAGGTAAGAGCCCATGCGCCTGATTTCCTTACTGCCTGCTCAAATTTATGCTGCAATCTGTCTGGTGATCAGCAGCTGTGCTTGCTCTGTTCACAAACCCCTGTCAGCATGGGCACGACAAGAGCCCTACTCGAGATTCAGTAGCAGGAGCCAGCAAATTTCAGCACATTCAGAATTCAGAGTATTGTAGCTGAAGGTCATGCCAAGGCAGCGACTTCTCATCATTGAGGCAGGCATATGCAGAGCATGATTCAGCACATGCACAGGTAGAATCAGCATGCTGAGCAGTGTTGTGCAGCCCTGAGGAGAAAGTGAGCGCAGCTACATGTTTGCAGGTGTATGCCACCTCCATGGCAATGCTGGTGACAACAGTTGCGTCTGTCCTGTTCTTCGGCTTGCAGCCCAGCTTGCAGTTACTGCTGGGCATCATCACTGCCAGCATTTCCCTCGTGCTCTACTATGTCAGCCCCAGCGTGCTCCTCGAGACGGGCAAAACGCAGCGCCTTCCCAGATGATTGCAATAGGAGATACCTCAGGACAGTCCTCCCAGTCAGCTGCAGAATCCAGCACAGCACTTCACTTCTTTGTGGTGTGATCTTCAGGCATGACAAGATACTCAGGAGGGCAATACTTTGGAGACATGTACTGTCCTTAAAATCAGGCAGGTGTGGGTGCTGGACAGCAGGTTGCAGGTTATGATCCTCAAAGACAGCACATTTAGTGGATCTGCTTGAATGCTCTTCCAGCTGTGTGTTTCAGACTTTGACGGTCCTAGGATCCCATAAATGTCCAGCTTTACAGAGGAATGATTTAACAGCGGGTTCGACTATAAATTTTTGGCTCAGACGTTAATGGAGTGATGGGCTCCTCCTGAGCCTTGGGTTTCTTGAGAGGTATTGATATGCTGCAAATCTTCAGACATTTAGCTATGACATCACTGTAAATTCATCTCACTTTCTGTCTCTTGCCAAATTACATATGCATGCATGGGAGACCTAGGTGCGGCCGTCAGCGACTGTTAACACAAGCCTTGCACGAGGCGCACATGTGCGGCCCTCTGCAGAGTAAGGCTTCTAGTGATACGTACAAACTCATCATATGATGCATCAGGGAAGCCTGCTTAGGCAAGCTTGCATCTACAGCTTCTTCTTGTACTTGGGATACAGCTCCGAGAGCAGGTGTTGCACAATCTCTGAGCTCTCGGCAGCTTCCATCTCGCTGAGCACGCGCTCGATGGTGGCTCCGTCAGCTGCATCCTCTGCATCCAGGATGGTCTCGAACACCTTGCTGCATTCTGCCAGGAAGTCCATCACCTTCGAGTCATCGATGACCACCTGCAGACCACAGAGGTGCAGCTCAGCAAGAGCAAGCCGAATATGCATTCTGCGCCAAGCGCCTCCCCTGTGACTGCTCTTATGGAGTGGGGCCCCAACTTGAGGGCCGAGCTTCGTTGCTGCAAGGCTCTCTAGAGCAATGATAAGAAAATGCAGCCTATGTCCTGTGCTTGACGTTTTGGATGGACCTGTGGTGGCACTCAGCATGTGTTGTTGTCTGGAAGAGAGGCAGACAGTCCAATGTATCTGCGTATTGCCCTCAATATAGCAGCTCCAGACAGTAAGAGCCTCTTCCGCATGGGCTTGTCGCACATTCTGCGTTCAGAAATAGTTGGGTGTTGCACACCTTTCCATTGCTGTCCAGGGTCATGTAGCCCAGGTCTGCAGCGCGCTTCCAGCAGGCCATGGCGCTGACTGTGTAGGGCCGCGTGGCGGATGAGTCAAACATCTCGAAGCGCCTGCGCAGCATTGCATTCCTCTCACCAGACCAAAACAAGACAAGCTGATTGGCATTGTGTGTCTCAACAGAGTGAGGCCCCCTCCTTCAGGGGGATCAGCATCTGATCAGCCTGGTGTGGCTGGAAGGTATGTGATATGATCTGATCTCATCACCCCCTGTGTGTCATGTTCCAGACACCTGACGAGGGAATGTGGGTCTGCCCGAGCTTCCCAGTGGCGCACTGATGTGTTCAGTCAATATGCAACACTGATGCTGGCGAAAATGACAGGGCAGGCTCTTGAGGCAGGTGTGGGGGTTTGGCAGGCAGAAGCACTGTATGCGCGCCTGAGGTCCTGAAGCATGAAGCTTGCCACATGGTGGGCCACCTCCTCCTGCACAGCAAAAGCCACAGCCCTGTGAGACACTGTATCTGGAGACCATGGCATGTTATATCTTTGTCCTGTGCTGCCCCAGCTGGCTACAAGGCCTAGTTGGGTACACCACGGGGAGCCTTTAGCAAAGATCCTAACTGTCTGCTACTTTAGCATATTCCTGGCTCAAGCAAGGCGCACGATCAGACCCCTCAAGAACTTCCTCATTTCTTATCTCGACACGCTTGCATGTGCTGCATGCCTGCAGATGCAGTCTCCAAGAGACTCCTGATCTGTATGTGAGACAAAGAGGATGCCCGCCTTCTTCAGCAGGCTTGCAGGCAGGAGCAGAGTCATTGCAGGCGCCGAGGAGCTTTCTCACCTTCTTCAGCAGGCCGGCAGGCAGGAGCAGGGTCATCGTGTGCAGGGCAGTCAGCTCTGCACGCGGCTCCTCCAGCATCGTCTTGGTGGACACCTTGATGGCGTCCTTGACCCCATCCAGGCCATAGATGGCGTGCCCGATCTCATGCGCAGCCACATGCCACACGATGGTCCCCACCTGCGCAGCAAGCACACAGCACGTGAGCCAGAATGAGCACTACTACGCTTGATGACAACTTTTGAATGCCCCTTTCACCCAGTATTTGTGTTATCAAGACGTCACTGGTCAATGTCCCCCTCACCGCCTCCACTGAGGCCTGCTCTGCACAAGATATACTGGAGCAAGCACATTGGAAGTCTCTGCCAAAGGGCATTTGCCATGTCTCTTCAGGGACCAGCTGTGGATTTTAGACATGGGTACAGGGGCATACTGTGTTGATGCAGTCCTTCTTGGAGGGGTCTGCAAGGACCCTGGCTGCTAGGTCTCTGGCTGACTCTTCCCTGGCTGCAGTGCTGACTGGGTCAAAGTAAATCTTGACACCCTCCTTGTGCCTCACTTCTGACCTATTGGGGATGGACTGCCCTGCAGTGATGCAGCGTGTGATGAATGTCTCAAATCATCATGCAGGAGTCCGCAGCAGAAGAAGTACAACAGCGCATATATGTCTGAGGACATCCATGGGTGTTCAGTGCTCACAGCTCACCTGAAAACCTGAAGTACAGGTTGACGCCTGCCCTGCAGTCACCCAGAAGGCCGGTGATTGCAATTGCATGTAGGGAATTTAGCTGAGAATGATCAGGACACCCTGGACAATTTCAGGGGCAAAAGGCATCTCTACAGTACACCATTCAGCTCCCAAAGAGGCTCTGGAGAGGGGACACCAAAGACGCACTGGAAGGGGAGGTAGTATATGGCCGCCAGGCTTTTGGTGAGGGCTGTGATGCCGTTCTTAGCCATTGGGCCCTCGCGCCTCTTGAAGTACTCCACCTGTAAGTTTTGGATAAAAAGGTAGTATCAAGATGATCATGTGAGATGATAATCTGATCCAGCGAGCTCAGATCATGGCACTTTCTGGACCAAGCTGTGCGATCCTAAGATGTGCAGGTAAGGTGTAGAGCCTAGTCAATGCAGGGTAGGGGTTTGTCCGTCTGAAGCTCTCAGCAATGATAAGCTGCTTATTCAGCGTAAAATGCACAAAATAGGGTGCGTGAAGAAGGGACACACCATGACATCCTGGATCTGCATACACCAAAGAAGCTCTCAGCGGCTATCACGGCAGCCTCATGCAGACAATGCTTCATCCTTCAATGAAGGGATGCATGCCCCACACCATACGAAGCACAAAGGCGGGAGGGTGAGGAGAGGGATGCAGAGCCCCACCTTCGAGATGGTCTTGTTCTCTGCAGCATACGACTCGTCCATGAGCCGAATGGAGAACTCAGGTGTCACCTTTGTCCGCAAGGGGTCACCATAGCCGTACCTGCAGCAGCACACTGCACCTCAGACATACTGATAAAGCAAACCCTGCAGGCAGCATCGCAATGCCCACCCTCTTAGGAACGCTGCAATGCAGTGACTGCATGGAAAAGATTTACTGCTGTGCCATGACGGTTCCCAAGGACTCAGGAATAGTGGGCTAGGAGCGTACTCGATGTCGTGTACCACTTGGATGGGGTACCGGATCTGCATCCACTTCTCATCCAGGGTGCACCACTCGCTGTCCAGCTTGTCAATCTCTGTCTCCGCCAGGCAGCGTCTGTACTGGGTCAAGTAGTCCACATACAGGTCTCGGATGTCCTCCTTGTCAGTGCTCAGCTTCTGAAGGTCTGCACAAGCCGGGTCTCCGGCCTCAGTGGTGTGCAAGACCAAGGTATCCGGTGCATGGGATAATTGCCAAAGCATGCTTTGATGTGCATCACATGCGATTCAAGGCCTTCCTGCACATGCTTTCAACCAGACACAGCGTGAGGCACAACACATGACATTGTGCTACAAGACCAAAGTGGCCATGAGAGATGCTCATACCTGCAATCCATGCGTCGAACAGGCCAACAATTGCAGCAATCTCCTCCTTGAAGTAGGTTGCATAGGCTGCTTGGGAGTACTCCCCATTGCTGTAGGTAATGACAGTGTAGTTGTTGAACAGCTCCTTTGGCACCCTGCCTGCTTTGTCATCCTTCTCGAGCTGCTCTGCAGTTGCATTCCCCTGCACAACCGCATCAGCTGCATGAGGCAGCTTGGCAAGGGGCGCTCAAGGCACAGCGGACTTTAGAGGAAGAAAAGGCTGGACAAGCCTGCAAACTGAGTTGTCACTCCCAAAGTTGTAACTCAGACACAACTGAAGTGGTCATGCTTGGCGCTCTCAGGGCTGCAATGCAGTCCCTGCCGCCTCTACCTTCTCACAGTGGCTATGCCCATTAGAGAGGTCTTAGTTATGATGCAAGGAGGGTGATTACCTGGATAGCCTGAGCGAAGGCTCGGTACCAGACATCATATGCGTCATTCACAAGGCTGGCGTGATGCAAGAGGCAGGTGTCCAGTGCATCAAAGCCATGCGGCAGCTGCTGCAGTGCCTGCCGCACGAATGCGCGTGTCATCTGCTGCTTTGCAGATGCTGCATCGAGCACCATGTAGAATTCCTGCAAGGACCAGAGTATATGTTGCAAGCTTCTCCTCACGTTTATTGTTTGATGTACCTGTCGCACTTGTTACAGCAAGAATGGACTATACAAGGAGCCTCCCCTCCGCACACAGGGTCTAGCGGTGCCAGCAGTGACTTACCTGAGAGTACTCGGGGATACCCTGCCATTGCTGGTCTAGTACAGCCTTGAGCAGCCTTTTACGTTCATCTGCGCTGCTGCCAAGAGCGTTGTGCTGCGCCTGGAAGGCGGCGTTGTCTGTGTACTCCTTCCTTACCAAAGCTGATCACGAGATCACACCCAAGTCAGAAGAACGGAAGAGCACCGATCTGTGGAACAAAATGTAAGCAAGAAATTGCAGTTGTGTATTCTTGAAAGGGACGATCCAAAGCTATCACCTTCGATGGCCTTCAAGAGATCCACCCTTTGCTTCCCCTCAAGACTCCCCTTGGACGATTCAAACAGCCCCTCTTGGCCGAGCAAGACGCTGCGTACGGTGTCCTGCATCTTCACATGTAGTCCTGCAACAATGCGTACAGGTCTTAGCAACCGGAGTCTAGTATGCAAACAGTCACGTTGTGGATGCTGTGCTGTGCTTTGCATGCTGCCCTGAAACGTTCGAATTTGCTTTCTCCAGATGCGGCTCTCTGCTGCTTTTGGTGCGCAAAACAGACACGGGCTGCGTCCACTTTCGGAGGGCTTGCCTGTTCTCTCTCTTTGCCCTGCCCTTGCTCAACGTCTTTCCCTGTCCTTGCCCCGTGCGAAAACGTGCGGCACAGCTGGTGCTGCCAACGGCAACATGCCCAAAAAGCTCATCTCTCACAGCTGTTTGGTATTCTTGCTCTTCTGGCTGAGCCGGCCTGCCGTACAAGGCAAGGTGCTGGGCGTTTTTGGGGATTCGGTCAGCGATAATGGTATCGGTGAGCCCAAACATCGAGTCTACAAATAGCTAGGAATATGTACGTCTGTCCACCGTAGGTACTAACACAGTGCAAACGCAGGGTGCAACAATTTGGTGAAGGACGGCTTTGCAAACTTGGGTTATAACGTAAGCATGCTGACATCTTTGTTGCCCAGCGAAGGGCCAGGCATCGAAGAGAGGAACTCATGCTGAGTATGCAGTCATGTGTGGTCTCTCGCTAAGGCTACAGTTCTCTCAAATGGAGGCTCTTCAGCCGTTGCTTTTTTTTGCAGAGAGCCTTTCTTCCTGACTTTCCGCCAGCTCCTCAGTATTGGAAAGGGCGCTTCAGCAATGGTCCAACATGGCCGGGTGGGTGCAAGATCCGCACACATGGCAAGCCCATATGTCAGCGTCATGCAACACATCCACCCAGCAAGCCTCCAGCCTCCAGCCACAGTTGCTGCTGATGCAATGCATGGTGTGCATGTGCCCCTTTCTGGTTGAGACAGGGAAACAGGGCTGGGATCAGTTATGCTGAGGCAGCCACTGTGTGTGCAGAGTACCTGGTAGACATGCTGTCAGGGTACGAGCTCCATGATGTGGTACGGTCTCACTATTCACCTGTACACTCGCCGACCACTGGTGCTTTTTCTTGAGTATTCTGGCTGTACAGTGGCTCTATAGGGGCTCCTGTGCACTCATTTGGGCCTCATGCATGCGTGTATCACAAACAGAAAACGCTGTATCTGTGCAATGATGCATGCAGGCTATTGGTGGAGGTTCAACAATACGCTCGACATACAACGTCTCAAATTACTACCCAGACAATCTGAAGAACAATGGGCTTGGCATTGCAACCTTTGCCAGGCCTGGCTTCAGCGACCAGATAGATACGTGAGCCCTTGACCAGCTCTCACCAGGCAGATAGGTCAGCCATGCGGCAGACAACCAAGCCAAGTCTCTTGGCGTACTGTCGTCAATGCTAGGACACGCCTCTGGAGAGCAAGTTGTGAGGATGTGATGTCGCATTGCAGGCTCCTTGGGCAGACAGGAGGCCGGCTGGCGTCTGACGATGTCATGCTGGTGGCAATAGGTGCGCCTCTAGGTGGCTGATGTGCTCTTACCGTTGAGCAATTTAATGCGCCTCAGGCACTCAAGGCCTCCTGTATGTGCAGGGAACAACAATTTCGGAGTGAGTCGCAGAGCCCCCTTTTGCTTCTACTTGGCTATCACCCATTCCCATGCCTGGTCTATGTCTTGCACTAGCGAATTAAGCTCATGTGGCATGTTGCATGGCGCTTGCTGCAGCATGCACTGATTGTCAACAAAGGCCATCTCTTTAGTGATGAATATCCTGTCATTAACCGAGAAACATGGCCCTGACTGAGCTTCTGGGCGCGCACAGATCTCAGAGGTGACCTGCAGCGGAGTTCAAGAGCACGACGTCCACACCTTATTGATTCCTCTTTAGGTGATGTGTGTGCCGCAGGACGCACAAAATCCCATTTCTTTCGTCGACTATGCCCTGAATGCAACATTGGACTTACTTACCAACGACACACTGGAGATATACCAGACCACACTGGGGTAGGAGACACTGCCATTCATATGCTTCTCATGCTAGCATGCCTTCAAATCAGCAGTCTAGCCCTCGGTTTCTTAAAGCCAACGATTTGAGGACCTAAGATCTGCAACAATGCAACCAATTGCAACACATCTCCTCTGTGCAAATGCTTCTACTTGAGAATGCTCTAGCTTCCAACATAATCACTGCTTTGGCCTTCCATTGGCTATGCAGCATTGCTGTGGAGCCTCATCTGGACACGTCCTGCAACATGCTTTCCTACATGGACTAGTAAGAAGATGGCAGTCTTTGACCCCCTGCAGGCAAGGCCTCGAGCAGCTGTATGCTGCGGGAGCGCGCAAGTTTATGGTGGCAAGCATCGCCGCCTTGGATCTTGTGCCAGCCTCAGTCAATGCCGCGCAACAGGTGGCTGCCTTGAACAAGGCTTACACCGGGATCGCTAGCACACCCATCATCGAGTACTTCGTTGCGCTGACGGTGCAGCTCTCCTCACTCAGGCATACCTGAAAGTACTGATGTGGAGCAGTATTGCATTGATTATGTGCATTGGCAATCTTTTTTGCCACCTAGCACGTGGGCCGTGCTGGTGTAACTCCAGCACACCAGCCCCTGCTGACCATCAATCCTCAGCATTGATCCCAGTAGAACTTCAGCATGACATGGCAACACATACAGTGTATCCCTATTGCCAAGGCCAAGATGCGGCTACATTGAAGGGAGCACAGACTGTGATGCTGCCGACAGCCCAGAGGGCTTGAGTACGTTGCTTCAAGCCTTGCAGTGTGTCGAGGTGTGGGCAAACGGCATCGATTATGTCTGCATTGACAACATTTGTGGTCACTGCAGACCGCCGCCGTGGCTGCAGCGCAAGCCGAGGCAACCAGTCTTGTTACAAGGCATGCCGCAGATCCGCCCAACGTCCAGTTCATCAGCTTTGCTGAGCTGCAGAGGGGCTTCATAGCAAATGCTACTCAGCTGGGCTTCATCGATACAACCAACCCTTGGTATGACACCCCCTTCATCTTTTGGCTTACATACAACCGCGGCCGAGCTTGGGTGCCTGTTCCCGCCATAACTAAGAGCGTTCCTCATGCAATGGAGAGCTGTCACTAAGATCTGGCTTGCAAACCAATAGCGTGAATTGTAGCACCCTTAAATGCAGTGCCATGGGCGTGTATGTGGCTTGCGTGTTATTGATGTGATAGGCGGTACCCATCCCAAGCGTTGCCATGCAGCACTCTTGACGCAATCAACAGTGGCTATACAACATCCAATGAGTATGAGCTGGGCACGCTCATCAGTACGCACCCGGGCGCGGAGGTAATCTCTGTGCGCACAGCAACAAACAGCTAAACCTGCTAATGAGAGATGTAGATTTGGGCCTTCTGCCTTTGTTGCATCCGAAGGAGTCAAGAAGCAGTGATGAGCCAGGAGCTCTAGCAGCAGGCCAACACATCTTCATTGTCCTTGCTGATTTACCTACCACAGGTGCATTTTCTAGAGGCCATCTGCTGCTCGCAGGCAACCCTGGCCTACGAGATGGGTGTGGGCAGCTTTGCAAACGCATCAGAGTATGTTTACAACATGCTGATGGGGCCTGTGCTGCGCTCAAAGCCCAATGACACCGCCTCCTTCCTTGCCGCGCTCAGCGCGCAAATCAAGACAATCGGCCAGCACGCGTCAGCAGACAGAGTGAAGCAACTGCTGGGCGTGATGTATACCGATTTGCCAATCAGCCTTGGAGGCACCAACCCCTGGAACTTTGTCCCCACATGCCTCACCAGGGCTGCAGATCACCTCTTCCATGATGAGGTGGGGCTTCATCATGAACATTTGCGCTATGTCCTTCATGTACCTCTGCAACGTTCTCCTGTGGCACGTGTCAATCTTTCTTTGGTTGGAGAGGAGCCTGCTTGTTGCCGTGCACCCATTTGAGATCTGGCCAGCGACGCTCATGCGACATATGTGTTGGAACACTATTCCCTATCTTGCTTTATTGCTGCCATTACCAACTCACAGGGGCCTTTGCTCCTGTCCACCAAAATTGACGTGGTCACACTTGAAATAGCTGAATGCATGCCAGATGGCCTCACAATGTGCGGATGCTTAAAGCACCAGGCATGATACCATCGCAGGAGGTCTGAGCTATGCACCCGTCAGACCATTTCCTTTTATGA
This sequence comes from Coccomyxa sp. LA000219, assembly GCA_000812005.1. Taxonomy (NCBI): domain Eukaryota; kingdom Viridiplantae; phylum Chlorophyta; class Trebouxiophyceae; family Coccomyxaceae; genus Coccomyxa; species Coccomyxa sp. LA000219. The sequence goes on from KN714655.1 coordinate 1,085,712, forward strand.
CGCAGGTGCACCCAACGACAAAGCAGCACAAGCTGATCGCGCGGGCGGTCTACGATGCCTTCAACGGAGTGCTCTTCTAGGCCCATGCAGCAACAAGATCCACAAGGCAAGCAATAGAACCTCTCCGGCGGTGCGCCAACAAGGTGTGCTTGCAAGTCCAGGGCGGTATGCCACTCCAAAGTATGCAGAGAGCAACCCTGGGTGCCAAGTGAGAGGCACGCTTCACTAAGATGATGCGCCATTGTCCCTTCGCAGACATGGGTGTGGCACGATTATGACAGCTTGTGCTGGATTCCCGCGACCTCAGCCTGTCTACTTTACCGGTGGCCAAAGCATGCCAATCAGACCCGTCCTTCATGTCATCCCGCTCGAGTATCGATGCTTCTGGCCTCTGCAGCGTTTGCGTTAACAAGGCAAGCAGCCTATTGTTCGACTCAAAACGCTTGGTCCATACTTACTGGGGTTGCTTTAAGCAGCACCCAAAAGAACCGATGAGTTGCTATGAAGACAGCAAAACTTGCTTGGATAGCCAACACTCTCTTTGGCCATGATCCACACAATTTGGTGAGAGCTTATGCAGTGTTGTGCTGTCGCACGGATGTCATTTGCAGTGCACTCACGGCTGCAAGCCAAGTGGGCATTGCCACTACTTTAGGAGTAAAGATAGCTGTGATAGTCACCTCATGAGGGACCTCCTAGACAATGCATGCCGGACGGGCGCCATGACCCTCCTGCTGCAACTTGATATTGCCAGAGTGCGAGGCGAGATGTAGGAACGGTGCATATTGGAGATGCACAGGGTACCTGTATTTCATCATGGTACTCAGAAATATTCTTGTGTGATTTGGATCTTCTCATGCTCCCATGATAGGATTACTTAGCCTTTTGGCATTGGCTAGAAGGCAACAACAGCAGGCATGCCTTTACGCAAAGGCAATCCTCCGTGCTTTTGCAACAGCTATTTGGATGCACATGGCACGCAGCAACACCTCCTATATGCTTCAAGCATGCATTGCGTTGATGTTGGCTAGCACTACACCTTGGATGCAGCTATAGCCTGTGACTTCACACCATCTATAGACGTGAGGTATTGTGAGTATGAACCACTATATATACATAGTGCATCCCCTTTTGCAAGAGTTGCTAGCCTTCCGACTTGACAGGTGTTTCTTGCTCTACAACACGTTGCATAAATTCTATTCGGTATAAAGTGCATGAAGGCCACATTTACCCAAATGACTGGTGGCAACAAGTGAACTGGTATCTTTAATACCATTTGGAGGCTTGAAAGCTCGTTGGCTTAATCTGTCAGTCATCAACATGATGTTGAGGTGTTTTTCCAGGTGTTAGTGTTGCAAATATAGAAGCACCGCGCCAACCTCCCACTTGAATGGGCTGCTAATGACTCTGGGAAAGGTGAAAGCCAGTCACAGACTATTATTATTATTACAAGGAGGCAGCCCGTAGACAGACTATAGAGAATTTATGGTACCCCCATCTGATGGCAGGGCTGGTAGACACAGAGCTCCTTGGGAGTGACCATGTGAGTCATTACATGCCGGTGGCTGTAATGAAATCTCCCAATGAGAGGCGTCTGCAGCCGGAGCACTCCACTGATGTGGGGCCACTGGCAGTTGCACCCCTTCCAAACAACTGTGAAATCCTGTCATATCAGACACATCAACATTACTCACATCCAAGCACACAACTTGTGAAAGAGTGGAGTCAAGTAGACACCAGATTCAGATTCAGATTCAGATTACATCTCTTCCAGCCACACCAGGCTGATCAGATGTTTGACCCTCATATGACGGGTTCATCTTACGCAAGCAAGCAGTGACAAATTTGGCAACACCTATTAAGTCCTCTTGCCACATGAATGCCTGCATCGTTTGCGGCCCCTCAAACAAGTGAGACCATTGCTCCCTGAAGCATAGCAGCTCTGGACACTCAAAGATAAGGTGCCTCTCATCACCCAATGTTCCTACCCCACAAAGCTGACAGACCCTTTCAAGCCTGGGAATCTCAGGCCTAGCCCATGACCCCTCGTCCCTTGGGAGACGATGACAACCCATACGGAACCGGAGGAGGCGTTTCAGACATGCGGCAGAGACAGGAATATCCAATAAAGACCGAGCATGACTGTGTGGAGGCCTTGCAAACCATCTGGCATATGTGCAACACCTAGAGCCTTTACTAGGACAAGTCCTTGGACAAATATCCAGGCCTTCCCAAACAGAATCACGTTGTTGTATAATGTGCTGCCGCAAGGCAGGGATATCAATGACATCCATGTTATCAAGTCGAATGCTGAGCTCATATCCAGTAGGACGAATGGCCGTGAACATGGACCATGCCCAGTTGCGCTTTCCAAACCTCACAGCAGCTCTACAGCTGTCAAGTGCAATGCACCGGTATAGATTGCCTGGAGGCTTGCCAGCAAGGCTGTTCCAGAATTTGGCAGCACGCAACAGCCACACATGCTGCAATGGCTTGAGGCCCAGTTCTGCCAAAAGGATATCTGTTGAGGCGCTGCCTCTAACGCCTGTGATCTCTTTGAGCATGCGAAGATGGCTAGTGACAAGATCCTTCCTCAGGATGCGGAACTGTTGGGGCAACTGTTGAAAACCCCAAATCTCACAGCCATAGGCAGCTGTTGGTGGGACACATGCCTCATACACTCTGAACATGAGACCAACTGAAGCCAAGCATTGCAGGCGCCCATACTGGCGCTTGAGCAAGGCCCATGCCCCAAACATGTTTCTCTTGAGCATGGGGAATGTCACCGCCATACCATGTAGGGCATTGAAGAGGATGCCAAGATACTTGAAATCAAGGACAATCTCCAACTGCTCGGCCCCACACGTCCATTGAAATGGTCCAGGGAAAGCTATATTGAACACCATGACTTTGGTCTTGGCCACACTCACTACCATGCCCATAAAGGTGCAGAATTCACACACAAGATCAATCAGCCTCTGCAACCCCTGGGGAGATAATGCCATTAAAGCCACGTCATCCGCATAAGCCAGATCTGTAACCTGCATCCCTGAAGAGAGCACAGGTACATCAACAGGGCCAGAAGCCATCAAGAAACGATGCATGCCATCTATGTAGAGGCCAAAAAGAGTGGGACTGAGAGGGCACCCCTGCTTGACCCCAGTCTGCGACAGCACGGTCTTTCCAGATCTGCCATTAATATTNGTCACGCTGAGGGTGCTGTGCTGTGCTCTGGATCACCTCACTTCAGTGACTAAGACCGATGAACTTTCGAATTGGCTTTCATCAGATTCTGCTTCATCTCTCGCGTAGCTACAGCTTGGAGCGGATCTCTTACGCGGGCTGCAGTCTGAGACACGGCTTGCCGGGATTTTTGCCGGTCTTGCTGGGACGAGCTTCTACCCCTCTGTGCCCCGCGCGAAGACCTTGCGGGACAGCTAATGCTGCCAAAAGTTGGCAAGATGCCCGCAAAACTCATCCTTCAGGGAGTGCTGGTGTTCGCAGTTCTGGGTATGACCTGGACTGCCGTACAAGGCAAGGTGCTGGGTGTTTTCGGTGACTCGCTCAGCGATGATGGCAACGGTAAGCCCCCAATGCTTCCTCTGTAAGCAGCTATGTGTGACCTATGTCTCTGTAAGGTTGTTCTCAGTGATAGCGTGCATATGCAGGGTGCAACAACGTGGTGAAGAACGGCTTTGCAGGCTTAGGTTACGATGTGAGCTCGTCTAACATCTTTTCGCGCCTCGCAAGTTGACACAGCTGCAGAACAGCTTGCATACATGGAAGGCCCTTGTTTCGCGTTGTTTTTGGCCTATCGGTGCAGCTCCTTCACCTGCTAAGTCTGCTCGCAGAGGGCCCTTCTCCCTGACTTTCCACCGGCTCCCCAGTATTGGAAAGGGCGCTACGCTGATGGCCCAGTCTGGCCAGGTGCGTCACGAATCTCCACATATGGCAATTGTCTAGGTCAAGCCCTTTATGTACAGACATGCAGCGCGTCTGCATGGCTAGTACAGTGCATGCCATGCTCCTGGTTTGCAGCCTGTTTCCTGTTGTCAAGTCACCAGGCAGACTTCTGTTGCATGGCCCACTGCTTTGCTAATCACTACTTTAGTTATTGGCACTCTGCACCACTGAGATGTCAGAGTGCGGCGTCATGTTGCCCGCACAGCTTAAAAGCATTGCCTGGCTAAACATCCGTAGGCTGAGTCAGCGTCTTGTCTGTGCAGAGTACCTGGCAGACCTGCTGACGGGGTATGAGCTGCATGACGTGGTGCGTGCTTAGTCCTCTGTTCATGACTGTATAGCCTTGGAGGCTGATGGGCACGTTCTATCTGGGAGATAGATTTGGGCTGGACAGACCTGCTTTACCCTTGCTTCTGCACGCGTAGCAAGAGCCAGCTGAAGGATCCTGGCAAGACTTGTAGCCCTACCTCTTACCCCAGACATAACCTGCTGACATCCTGACAGGCTCCTGGTCCCTCAGAGTGGTGCCAGGCCAATGCAGTACTCGGGGATTAGGCCCTGATGCGGAGGGGCGTGAAGTTGCCGCTGCATGCTTGCAGGCTGTGGGCGGAGCCTCAACCATGTCCGCGACCTACAAGGTCTCGAGCTACTATCCTGACAATCTCAAGGACAATGGTCTTGGCCTCGTCAGCTTCCCTAGGCCCGGCTTCCACGACCAGATAGTGACGTAAGCCCCCGACCCGGAACATTGTTGCATTAGTACATGCTTGAGACTATAGAGCAATATCAAGAAATGGGTTCCAGTGTATGTCGAAAATGGGCAGCTCCGAGCCTTGGTGCAATGTAAGGTGAACAGGCAGGACCGCCATGCATGCAAGGCTTCCATGCCACCCTACCGATGCTGGCGCTTTCTCTGTTCCAAATGAAATATTTGTCCAATTTGCTGCATCAACAGCAGGGCACCACCGTCCAGCAGGGATGACGGCAGAATGAGGATTCAGGCCAAACACATGAAGTAAATCTCAGGCCTGGCCAAAGTGACATTGTAGTGCTGCATTGCGGGCTCCTTGGGCAGACAGGAGGGCATCTGACAGCTGAAGACGTCATGCTGGTGGCCATAGGTGGATCTCTCACCACCCCACATACTGCTGTAGAACGACCCCTGGGCATGCATGCATTGCAGACACCAACTCCTGATCTCGAAGCGCTTACTGTCTCAATGCTGTGCAGGAAACAACAACTTTGGGGTAAGTCTGAGAATCAAACACTCCTTGATCCTCAGTGTAGCCCGGCTGAAATGTCTGACCTCTGCTCTCTCTCTGTGGGTTGATTGTCCAATGGCATGCTGCACATGGCTCGTGAGCATGCTCTTCTAAGTATGCATCATGCTGAAACCAAACTGTGCCTCACGCTCTCAAGGATTCAAGGCTGACCAGCAGCTGCACATCTGAAGGAGCACAAACTCCATGTGCACTGAGGCTTTGACATGGGGACCTTCCGCTGTAGGATGCTCGGGACCCCAACTCAGCTGTCTACTTCGCCCTGAACGGAACATTCGATACCGCCACTAATGACACACTGGAGATATACAGCACCGACCTGGGGTAGGAGACTTTGTTTCCACCTGATGCCTCACCTGACAAATGTCAGACCGTGTTGCGAAGGGGTCAAGCCATGACTACGTCAGCCGTGAATATTGCCACTGCAGCAGCTCTGAGGTTGTGGCACGAACACGGCCCACTACAAGTGCATGCCGTGCGTGGGGTGGATGCTCTTGGCCATGGTCCATCTCCGTCCCTCCTAGATGTGCAGCATGATTTAGCAAAGTACAAGTGGCTCGGACTGCTAGCTTTGACCCCTGCACAAAACTCAGGACATTGCAGGTTCCTTTGCAGGCTAGGGCTTGATGAGCTCTATGCGGCAGGAGGGCGCAAGTTTATGGTGGCAAGCATTGCGGCCGCATATCTTGTGCCTCAGGCCATACACGCCGCGCAGGAGGTGGCTACGCTGAATCCGGCCTACAGCGGGGTCAACAATCCTGTCACCCAGTACCTCATTGCGCTGACGGTGCAGTCGCGCTCACCCTACACTACCATGTACTAATCCTTGGGACCATCGTTGCACTGTCACAAGAATTAACCATCATCAGTGCCGCACAGCATGTGGACGCACCTGATATTGCCCACGGCGGGCTTTGCGGTAATACTACATCCAATTCACCCTTGTGGCTTGGCTATGGTGTTCACTTCCCCCCTATGATTGGGGCCGTGTTGCTTGGACCAGCAACCGTTACTTGAGCAGCTCTCAGCTTGCTTTTGGTTTGCTTAGGACTGATGATGTTGTGGGCCTCACGCTGCACCCGCTTAGCTGATGCGCTAGATTTGACTTATGCAGCACAGGAGGAGATGGCTGTTGCCAAAGCAGGGAATTTTGAGCAGCACGATGCGGGAATGCAAGGGATCAAGTTGTTGAGCATAGGGCTGCGGACCCTGCTTGCGGGCTGATGCCATGTCTGATTTCTTGCAGGATGCCGCCGTCGCCGCGGCGCAGTTTGAGGCAACCGCCTTTGCCGACAGGTATCCGGCGGAACCGCCCAATGTGCAGTTCATCAGCTTTGCCGACGTGCAGAAGGGCATCGTGGCAAATGCCACACAGCTGGGGTTCATTGACACCACCAATCCTTGGTGCGCGCGTTCCTTCCTCACCCGGCTTTCACCTCACTGCGCTGACATGTATGCCTGCAGCCCCAAGCATGTAGCGCATGCTCACAACATGCTCCATGTACATAGCTTGCGATATTGCATGCAAAATAGAGTCTCAATACCATTCTCATGTGCAATGCTATAAATCATAAGCGGTCCCCAGCTTGCATGCTGTTGTGCAGCACCCTTGATGCACTCAAGGCTGCCTATGCAACATCCAACGAGTATGAGATGGGGACGCTTGTCAGTACACACCCCGGCGCAGTGGTAAGCTCTGCGCAGTCACAAGTATCCTGGCTGTGAAAGATGTAAGGTCGGGCGCACCGCGTTGCCTTACATACAAGTCAGGATGGAATAACGACAATCAGGCTTAGGAGCAGGGTTCAACTTGTTGATGGATCTATGACGCGGCCTGAGACATCCTTGTAGATTGGCGATTGACATGAGCGGCATAATATTTGTGACGGCAAGTGCACTTATGGAGGCACCGTGTTGCTTGCAGGCGTCCCTTGCCTATGATCTTGGCGTGAGCAGCCTTGCAAATGCGACACAGTATGCATACAACGCACTGACAGGGCCCGAGGCGCTGTCAAAACCAAATGACACCGCCTCCTTCCTGGCCGCCTGGAGCGCGCATATCCAGAGCGCGGGGCAAAACGCGACGACAGACAGAGTGAGGCGTCTGCAAGGCGTCATGTACACCGACCTCCCGAAGAGCCTCGGCGGCACCAACCCCTGGACCTTTGTGCCCACATGCATCAAACGGGCTGCAGAGCATATGTGGCATGACGACGTGCGCCCCCATTACATGTTGCCATGACATCGCCAGAACTACTGCATTGCCATATTGTTTGATGCATTGGTAACATGACTTATGCATTCGTAGATCAATTCTTGCCGAATACACAATGCCAACCATGGCACAGGAGGTGTTAGCTATTGCCTTAACGTCACACACGTGGGCTGGCAACTTGTGACTGCATGCCAATCCTTGCCCCCGCAGTGGGCTTGCTGTAACGTCTAAGGCCGTGAGCATGCTATGCACGCTGGCTACAATGGTATAGATCAGCCACCACGTCTGAGCTGTGATGGAGATCAAATCCTATGTGTGGTGCAGGTGCACCCAGCGACAAAGCAGCACAAGCTGATCGGCCAAGCGATTTATAATGCCTTCAATGGAGTGCTCTTCTAGGCCAACCACTGCACCGCAAGATAGCAGGCAAGCGCTAGGGTTACTCAGCTAGCGCTGGCACCATGAAGGGAGCATTCCAAATCAACGTGGCTCCCCAGTGAGCAAAAGACTTAAGAGCACCTAGCAACACCAGGTGCCGTGCATGCCATGTGCCATATGGGCAGGGCAAGCGCCTGAATGGGGCGGCTTCTACCGGGCTTCCTGACCTTAGTCTAGACACATGGCTGAGTCAGGCACTGGCCAGCCCATGCCAATAAGCCCTAAATTGGTTGTGAGGCCGCTTGAGCAACAAGACCAAGCTCCCTCAGCTCCTATGTTGACTGAGGCCGCCACATCTCGCACTTTTGCCCTGACCAGCGAGTTTGCCCATAGATATTTGGCAGGGGCTGCTGAGCAGCACCGTATCTCAGGTACAAGCATGCGAGCGCAGGTCTTCTGGCCAACTTCTGGTGGGAGATGAATGCAATGACTGCGGCCGTTCAGTTGATTTTGCAAGGATTGCCAGCACCTCTTACATGGTAAGCAACATTTTGCTTTTGTGACGGAGGGCACCTTGCAATTGCCGGCGTCTTCACACATTAGAAAGGGGTAGGTAATGTAGGGAGGCCACACTGAACAGTGGGAAATGTATATGGTGATTATAAACCCAAGGCTTGCCCAGTGGTGCACCCTTTGCTGTGCATCATGAAGTGTCAATGCTTATCCGAGTCTCAGATGCGGCGCACTTGGGACGCTCAGGCAACCCTGTGAGCAAAAGCTTTTACAGAAATCATGACGCAGAGCAATACTTTTGAACCAGCCAGCAATGCAGTGGCACATGGATGCCCGAAGGCATCACTGTTGCCGTAATTATGTAGTCTACTGCAAGGTCGTGCATGTGATGCTGCTGCAAGCAATGTCTCTTAGGTTTACTCAGGATCTCCCAGCTGCTTGCATACGACTACAGCTTGCAAGGGTCAAGACACAATCTAGCAGTCACCCACAGTGACCTGCCCATGTCAGAGCCTCTCCAACAAATCGCCAGGCAAACCTGTACTGTGTCCCACTTGTGGCTCTGAAGCTGCCAGACACCTGAGGCCTAAATGTTGCACAGCCTTCAACCTTAGGAACCCCAGCCGCCCTGGAGTTGCCCTTTGATGCAATCCCTATCTGGGACCTTCTCCCATCCATGCACATCCCACAACGTGCAGTAGAGCTCTGTGTGTGGGTCCAGGGGACATGTCCAGCCGGTGCATCAGCACTGTCTGTCTGGTCCATGTAAACCTTCTCCCGTGCTGATCCTCAGCACTTTCCCCCTCCTTATCTTCATGCAGTGCTTGCTGCATGCCTCTCCCTCCTTCTGTCAGGCAGGCAGCACCTGAAGGCTTGATTGATCCATGTGTGCCACTTGCGAGTGCCTCCCAGGGTCAGTAGGCCACTCTCAGCGCATCACCCAACATGTCTTCTCTACTCTGTGGGACCTGTCTGTCCCATACTTGCCCCTCAGGCACTCTCGCCTGGAGGTAGCTTGTTCAGTTCATCATGGTGCTTCAGCACGCCCCTGCAGCTGCTGTGGCCCTCACAGCATCTGCAGCGCTGCAGCATCTCCCTCTATCTACTCTGGCGCAGTGGAGGCTGTTCAGGCCTGCAAGCTTGTGCCTATATAGGCTGTGAGTCAGCCTAGATGAGGTCAGCCACGTTGGCGGGCAGCTCCTCGATGACGGTGTTGTAGAAGCGCTGCACGTCCTGCAGGATGCGCTCGTCCTCCTTGGTCACGAAGTTGATGGCCACGCCCTTGCGTCCGAAACGCCCAGAGCGTCCAATGCGGTGGAGGTAGTTCTCGGGCTGGGTGGGCAGGTCATAGTTGATCACCAGGGACACCTGCATGCAGCACGAGGTCTCAGCACAGGGTCATGTGCGATTGGAAACAAGCACTCAGATCACTTCTGAGCAATTATGATGTGGGACGACTGATGCGTGCTCAGGTTGCCTGACACAAGTCATGAGGAGCAGCATAAAGCACTGATGCCAGCCAACTCAAGCAAGCCAGTGTGCAAGCATAGAGAGGGTTATACAAGGCTGAAAACCGGTGCACAGGGCTGCCTGCTGATGAGCATGCCTGCCAGGCAGAGGAGCACCAACAAGCTCGGGATGATAGGGAAACAGCATCAGGCCGCACCTGCTGCACATCGATACCGCGGGCCAGGAGGTCGGTGGTGATGAGCACGCGGGAGGAGCCGGAGCGGAACTCGCGCATGATGACGTCGCGGGTGTTCTGGTCCATGTCGCCGTGGGTGGCGGACACAGTGTGGTCGCTCTCCCTCATCTTGTCAGTCAGCCAGTCCACCTGCACATGCTTCACACGTCAGCAATTGGGAAACATGGTAATAATCTAGCTGTACCTAAGCCTGACACATTCATGTAGCCCTGACCAGCGAGCAAGAGCAGATGCTGCCCAGACATCATCAGAGCACTCTTGGGATACCAGCGAATCCCCTGTGAGTCTGGTCATGCATCGTGATGTCTAAGCTTGAGACATTTGTCCTGCCATGACCACCAAGCAGGAGCAGGTCCCAACCGAGCATCATCAGGGCACACCGCATCATCAGGGCACATCTGGGATACAAGCAAAATGAAAATGCAACACATGTGGCGTGTGGGGGAGGTGCAAGGCACCTTTCTCCTGGTGTTGGCGAAGATGACAGACTGGGTAATGGCCAGAGTCTCGTACAGATCGCAGAGGGTGTCCAGCTTCCACTCCTCGCGCTCCACGTTCACGTAGAACTGCTTGATACCCTCCAGCGTCAGCTCGTCACGCTTCACCAGAATGCGCACCTGCAAGGTCACAGAGAGGTCAGGACCAGTGCAGGTGTTGGTAGTGTCGAGCATGCATGGCTGCTGGGGGACAGGTGCGAGGGAAGGCTGTGTGGGGTTTGAAAGGGAGCAAAAGTCTCACCGGCTTGTTCATGAACTTCCGGGTGATCTCCAGGGCCTCTGGGGGCAGGGTAGCCGAGAACACGCCGACCTGCATGTTCAGAATATGCCTCATGACATGCACCATAGGCCACACTCACAAGCCCTTTGCAGCAGGGCACGCTGAAGTAGCACGGCTAGCGACACGTATGCCCACAATTGATGCTGAATGGCTGAATAAGTTGCAAGATCTTCAAGTGCCCACAGGGGAGTCCCACACCTGCAGCTTGGGAGGCAGCAGCTGGAAGATGTCATAGATCTGGTCCTTGAAACCGCGAGAAAGCATCTCGTCGGCCTCATCCAGCACGAACATCCTGATGGAGTCGGCCCTGAGGGCGCGGCGGCGCAGCATGTCGTAGACACGCCCGGGCGTGCCCACAACCACATGCACTCCAGCCTGGAGGATGCGAGTGTCCTCGCGCACACTGGTGCCACCCACACAGGCGTGGCACTTGACCTGCAGAGCACGGGAATAGTCAGTGTCCCTGTAGCACAGCCTCTGGATACTCATGACGGCTAAAGTTGCAACCCGACGGCTGATGAGCTCCTGACTGTCTGCACCCACTCCACCTTCTGCGCTACCCACTGAAGGCACTGGGATGCTGTATTCCTGTCCATCTGTGTTGATGATGTGATCGTGCAAGTTCTCGACCGATGGAGTGAAAGCCACATGTAGCAGGCAGGGTTCATTGCAGCAGGGAGGTTATTGTGCAATGGCCTGGCTGGAAACTAAGCTACATGTAGCAGGCAAAGATTACTTGGTGCAGGGATGCGACTGTGCAAGGCCTAGCTGACAGCAAGCAGAGAAGCTCTATGCACCTGCTGGTAGTCTCCCAGAGCGCGCATCACTTTCTCAATCTGCTGGGCCAGCTCACGGGTGGGCGCCAGCACCAGTGCCTGGCACTCCATGAGGTTGTAGTCCAGGTTCTGCAGGATACCCGCGCAGAAGGTGGCGGTCTTGCCAGTTCCAGACTGGGCCTGCTGGATCACGTCCAGACCCTTGCCGAAAGGCACAATTCCCTTCTGCTGGATGGCAGAGGGCTTCTCGAAACCTGCAGAAGTAAAACAGACTGTCAGAAGACTAGAAGAAAGCCCGCCTAACAGAAAACGTCAGCGTTATACGACTGCAGACGTCCTATGATGTCATCGCATGGTGGCTGCGATGAGAGCGGCAGCGCATCAACAGTGGCAGCTGTGTTGGTAATGACAGGTTACTTGATATCTTGCTCCATGCTGAGCATGAGGGAGATATACACTCGACAACTGGTATGTGACAGCTGCCAGGAACCCACCATAGGCGTAAATTCCTCTCAAGAGATTCTCGTGCAGTCCCATCTGGTCAAATGACTCGTATGTCTCCTCCCATTCGGTGTAGAAAGTGTCGCTGTCGCCAATCCTGCCGACATCGCTTGCGGTATTAGTACTTGGCAGATTGTGCTTCAGACTTTCAGTCAGCTCCATAGGCACCAGAAGCACACATCAAAGAGGCTCGTGGTAGTGACTCACAAGTCCTGCATCTTGGTGTCGTAGGCGCGTGCATCGTACGCATTTGGTGCTTCTCCAGCCATACTGGGCAACTTGTCTGCAGACAGCACAACACGTTTTTAGAGACTGCTGCCTCATTGGAGAAAGCACAGCCGCCGGCACGAGATCAATGACTGACGCCGCACCTCTTCTCCTCTTTATATCGCTTGTTTAGTCGCTGAAGGTGTAGCTTCTGGGCGTGCCGCAGAAAGCCGCCATCAGACATTGCGCGCTGGCCCCCCGCAGGGTCCCCCCGGCAATGACGCCCCGAGCTGTCAAAACCTGTTTCGCCCCACTACTTGGCGCATTTGTCTTCCTCTCTGCCGGCTTAACACGCAGAAGCCTCACAACAAGCATAGGAAGCTGGACGACTGCAGTCAGAGGTTTATATAACACAGCATAATTTCACAGTTATGATGGCATTCAATCTGTTCAAGTTCTCAGTGCAGCTGAGCTCATGTCAAAAAGCACCCTCGAACGTGGAGCATCTCCAGAAGTTCCTTCACATCATGTCGACTGCAGTCATGGTCACTGAGGTCCTGATGTGCACATGCATGCACATTGGCATCCCAAGATTGCACATATCTACACATGTCTGGAGACTTGCTCACTGACTTATCCCTGATGACTTGCCCGTTCAAGGTAGCTTTCATCTCTGATCACCGGAGGCGGGTTGTGCACAGACTTGACATTGCCTTTCAGTGAGGGAGGCGGCTTCTGGCACAACAGAGGAACCTCTTGATGTCTCGAGCGCCCATTCAAAGCCAATGCTAGAAGATCATCCTCCTGTACATACCTGCACAGAGACACAGACCTTATAGAGGTCCAGATGAGTGATCCCAGCACTGCATGCTGTAGGCGCTGGTTGTGCCTAGGAGTTCAACACTGCAGTATCTCCTAAGCATGCACGTAGCAGGGGCAGCGACAGCAGTCTTTTGTAGGAAGGATGGCATCCTCAGTCAAGGTTCGCAGAAGATGCAGTGGCTCACCATAGACTGCGAAGCGTCAGTGCCAAACCACACAGAGCTTGCGTCATGCGCCCCGCAGCTGACTGGATCTCAGCAGCCTGATCAAGCCCTCCGCTACGAAGAATCCTTCCAGTGGTGTGGCCTTGCAACTCCACCAGACGCGCAAGTGTTGTGTGCAGAATCGCTGGTTCTTGAACGGTCTGGTACCTGCGCGGTGGTGCATGTGGCAGAGCACGCTCCAGAGCCCTGCACAGAAAACTGCCGTAGTAAGGCAGCGCATGCGGGAGAACATCTGTCCGCCCATCAGGACAGCATGTGACACATCAAGTAGCTTGCAGCCCATACACAACACGAAACAGCTCTGGGCGCTTTCCCTATTCCGCCTCCAGAAACCCTCTCGCGCTACACAGGATCATCGTCTGATGCCACAATGGCTTGCAATAGCATGAAGCCTTGAAGGCTACTCTAGGCACAGCGCTACGGCAGCGACGGCTCATTCAGCAAATCTGCAGTAAAGGCTGCTAAGCTTCTGGCGTGTGCAGGTGAGAGAGTGAGACATCACACTACATTGCTCACCTGCGGACGTCTGAGGGATCCGAGCCTGCAGTGACCTGCCAGCATGCAACGACATTGCCAGTGGCAGTAATGACCACCCTCTCCAGGACAATCTCCAGAGGGCAGAGCGCCATCGCAGTTTTGCTCACCGACGCCGTCTCTGTTGCTATCTGAGCAGTGCTGGCCTTCACCGGGTGCTGCACAGAGCAGCTGAGAGCCTTCAGACGAGCCTAACGAGTGCAGGACTTCCCTGCAGAAGGCAGATACACCCAGCGCTCTTCGTGCAGCCTGCGAAATCTTGATGGTCGTGGGCAGACATGCACCAGTGAGACCTGCATGTGTCTATCTTTGAGAAACAAGTCCAATGCTGCCACTGAAGGCAGGTCTCTTGAACTGCACAAGTGCAAGACCTCAGAGATGGGAGTCCGCACATCAGAACATAGGGCAGCTGTCAGCAGCGCACCGAATGCGAGGATGCATGGAACAGCGTGGAGTGATACTTCTTGGGGTCCTGCAGCCAGACGCCAGCCTCTGCAGCGACAGGCACGATGTGCTCCCTCACTGCGCTGGCCAGCCTGGCTGTGGCTTGGCTGTCACCGAGAGCAGCCACAACCACCCGCACTGACACCTCCAGAGGCTGCAGGCCCGGCTCTATCCGGCCATCGCGCCTGTGAAACAGCGTCCTGGCATCGAGGCCCTGAGTCTGCTCTCTCCCTGCGCACACAGGTAAACAGCATGAGCTCTGCATGGAAGCCTTTTGCCCTCCACCAACGCTGCAGGAAGGCGGATCTATGTTTGTTGTTGTGGCTGTTTTTGGACTAAGATGTGCCAACGTGTTGCCAGGATTTACTTCAAAGACCACAAAAACTGCTTTTATGGCAATGAACACTCTTTCAGGCTTTTCATATGACTCCCAACTAGACTGGCGCAGGGATGCGCTCATGTGCGGTGCGCATATCAGGGCTTACCAAGGTTCAGCCCCTCTGAGCTTAGATGAGCTTCGAGGCTATCGTAGGCAGCCCGTCTTGCGTGGTTGAGGTAGGCAAGGTTAGCGTCCACAGCAAGCCCATCAAGCCGCGCACTGCATTTTCTTGATGGCGTCTGTTTGTAGAGGCTGAGCCAGTATCCCCATCCAGCTGCATGCATGGACAGAGACATGGTCAGGGCCACATGCATGATGTGCTGCCCTGGTGCTCTTTGATGAGGCAGAAGACTCATGCTGCTGAGTGGTGCACCATGGAAATACCTACCGATATACACCAGTAGGAAAACGGCCACCAAATGTCTCGGTGCTGGCCATCTGGGTTTGGCCTGTGAAGGCCTCTCCATGAGTGGGAAGGCCTACGAGTGCCCCTCTCCAACAACGGATACTGTAGAGGGCCAAACATAAGGATGTGATGACATTGTTTGCGCGCTCCAAGCTGCAAGTGTAAGGATCCTAGGCACCCTGCCGTGTACTGATCCCATGCTTGATTTACATCATACAGGTCCTCCCGGAGAGACGCAGCATGCGATCCCCACACCAGCCACTAGGCAGCTCAATCAGTCCTGCCCCTGACATGGCTGCCGCATCTCAGCAATTTGTCACGGAATCACATGGCTGTCCCCATGCTGCATTAAAAGCAGCGCTACATCTCTAGCTACATGCCAGATTTGGCCCATTCCTGTAGTCATGACTGAATTGGTAGGAAAGGCTTCGTGCATGCGAATACATAAGTGCCTAGAGCAGGAAAAGCCTATATCAGAGCATCACATACACGTTCCCGGTCGAGAGCTGCCATCGCGGCTCTTTACTATCATTGTGCCGCAGGCCAGGGCTCTTTGCCAACATCTCTCTTGGCAGGCCTGGCAAGCCAAGCAGTGGAATGATTACACCTGTGGAAGTTAGGCTATCAGACCAAAGGGCGTGAGAGTTTCAGCTCCTGACGTCACGACGAGGTGCTTTTGCAGCGAGTGCCTGCCCAAGTAACACTCTTTGGTACATCCTGAGCATCTATTGCCCGGGCTCATACTCTAGGACGTTTGTAAGGGATTGGACTTGCAGACCGCATCAGCTGAGTATCCCACGTTCCCGCAGCACTGCACTGTAGGCGCCTGCGTGCCCTCTGCATTCTATGGCATAGCAGCTAGACTCAATGGCTCAGCCTAAAGCAGATGTCCTCATGAGGGCGTCTAACCCGGGCCCGGGAAGTGACCGGACTCCTGGAAGCCAGGACTCTGGAGCGCACAGCGCGTCACCCTTCGCGAGAGCCAACACAGTCCCCAGGTCTAACAGAGGTAGGATTCACCTGCTGAGCCAGTTCTTCTCTGCCCCTGAAACCACAAATGTGCCTCCATTGGTGCAGAAGACATTGCTGTCCCTGAGCAGGCCACTGGTGCATGCAGAGCTGGAGACTGAGATACCTGGTGTCCTCACTCGCTGCGTCAAGGTCATTGCTGGCATCAAGAAGGCGGTGGGTGAGATGCGCACTGAGGCTGAAGCGGCCACCTGCTACAGAGAGAGATGCTCTGTAGTCCTGTCCACTGCTATTGGCGCTTCTGTCGCCCTCGACCAGGTAATGATCCTTCTGCCACACATCCCCCTCTCAACAGTAAGGTCTGGCTGCGGGAATGTCCCTTCTGGTGTGTCTTACAGCACCCCTTCTGTTTTGGGCAAGCCTTGTGGCATGCACGGCTGAGGGAGTTGCGTGCGTGGCTGCAGGCCCTGTACTCGGGCAACCTGGGCGATGAGAATGAGCAGGAGCTGCGCATGCTGTGCTCTGAGGTGTCATCTGCACTGGCGCTGGGATCTGCTAGGATCAAAGTGAGCTGTTGGCGCATTGTAGTATGCCAATCCATGCATATCTCCCCTGGAACCGTTCAACATGACACTTGACCGGTCAAGGAGTTTGAAATCTACTGTCTCACCCGCCCCGCTGCAGTTGGCTGGCATGTGCTTGATTCATTGCATGCTGGGGTGCTGCAATGATATCTTGCGCGGCCTGCGATGCCTGCTGCAGGATGGAGGAGGACCTGAAGTGGCAGGAATCTTTGCAGGTGTATGGGTCGCAGCCGCGCTGGAAGAAGTATGCAAAGCGTGCGCTGCAGCGCAGCCCTGACGCCAGATTTGACGAAGTCGTGGAGAAGCTGACTGAGCTGACACAGCAGGCCTGGACCCTGCAGACGAACACCAACACAGCTGCTTCCAGGTGCAACTGCTCCCCGGTGCACGAGCGGTACCCTGCGTTTGGGTTGGCTCGAGCACGGCTGTGACCTTTGAAGCCTTGAAGGATGTGGCCCAGACAATGATGACTCCCAAGAGGGGTACTAGATATGGCTGGAATTTTAGCAGGCCCTAACCAAAATGTTTATTAAACGCAGATTTCATCTTGCCCGCATCAAGCCCCCTTCCAGGAGGAGCTCCACCTTCTCGGCTGAGAGCAGCCTGCCAGAAGAGGCCCCCCCTCCTGCAGCCGAGGCATCAGCGCCCAGCTCCTTGCCTCAGGTGCCTCACTGAGCTCTTCAAAGATTCCCTGCTGTTCTTCAATTAAGAGACGGGTAGCATGACAATGGGGGTGGATGCCATTGAGGAATACTCTCGGGGCGGGCAAAGATGTGTGAGGCAGATTTGAGCGTGAGCGGTGAGCTGGGTGCATGCAGGTGCTCCTGTACAGAACGCACCTCAGGCGAGGCGCGCAGCGCTTCTGCATCAAGAGCCTTTTGTACATCCCCCCAGAGCGATCCTCCAGGCCAATGAAGCCCCTAGGACAGGTGAACATCGCACCACACATACATGCACTTCTCCAAGTGTGCGCCCAGTGCAGAGATTGCAGACATGCTCCCTTCATTCCAGCTAGGTGGTTTGCGCCGCTGCCTAGGGACCTGAATCGGGCTTTGTCACGCTGCAGGTGTGGTGGTACCATGCTGGCCTGTGCTTTGGCAGGCTGGCCGTGCACAACGTGGCCACGAGTGAGACAAAGCCCATTGCAGTCAGCCAGCAGATGCCAGCGGTCTTGGTCATGGCTCAGGTGCGCCCACTTGGCTGCCTTCCTATTCAGACAGTCTCTGCGCGACGCCCCAGCAGCAGACGTTGCTTGCTTGTGAGCTTATCAGAGGGCTCTCTCAGGACTGTCTTCGAGCTCCTGGAGAGAGAGAAGTGTCACTAGGCTGATCTGAAGTGGGAGCGCAGGATATACATGGAGATGTGTGGACTGGCCACAAGGATGGCTACGTCAGAATATGGAGCGAGTCCTCCCACAACCCAGTGTGTCCGCCCTTCAAGGCCATGCACTCTGACATCAGGTAGTCACCTGGTACCCCTCAAGGGACGCATGTTATGCTCATCACTTGTATGTGAGGAGATCTCCTTGGCGGATCCATCATATAAGCGTTGCCTGCAGTCTGAGTGCCATAGACTGGGAATGTCAGCAAACCTATTTCAACAGGCCAGTTCCCAGCATGAGAGGCCCCTGTCACACAGGTATCTCACGCTGGACGATGACGGCAATGCCTGGGTGGGGAGCGAGGCCGGCAATGTGAAGAAGGTCGAGCTCGTGAACCTGAAGCAGCCGGCCGGCGGCCTCAGCAAGTGGCTGGAGGTCCGGGTCATCCTGAAGTGGTCCCGCGACGCAGCCGCCACCTCCTCCGGCGCCCAGTCCAGCAGCGTGTTCCACACAGAGCCCACCAAGAGCAGGGCGCAGAGCTTCGCCGCCGCCAGACTCAGTGCGCCCCACCCGCCCCTGTGATATCACCCGTGGTTGCGTCAAGGTTTTTCAGTGCCCTGTTGCAAGCAGTGCTACAAGCACTTTCCTGCAAGTATTGACAGGCTCATGTGAGCTTAGCCGGTTGCTAGGGATTGCAACCACTGCAAAACGGCACAGTGTGCATGGGCGTGCATGAAGGAAGCACCATGTCCGCACGCGTGGCATGGTGTCATGACATCATCTAACAGCCCTCAAGACACTCTGTCAGTCACCTGGCAGCGTTATGCATGCTGTCTGGCATGCTGACACGCTCATTTATGTGAGGGCCCCAGTGTTACGAAATTTTGGCATGCCCATGGCTGACTTGTATCAGGCAGGCCTGCGTCAGCAATGTGCACTACCTGCCAACCAGTGGGCCCGCAGCGTGAAGCGCATCATCAGACGGAACGCTTGCGCAGGCCGATCTTCGGACAGTGCAGAGAGCAGACGGGCGCATGGGGGCCCAATAACAGCGATCTCAGCCCAGGGTCAGAGGGTCTGGACCAGCGGGGGCGCCAAGCAGCAGGCTGCTCTCAGGCAGTGGTCCCACAAAGGCGACCCGCGGTGTTCCATACCCCTCGATAGCATGGGTGAGCCCCATTCCCTGAAGGATTTCCTAAGAGTTTGGCACATGCTCATGCCTTGGCCACCGCTCACTGATTACATGCTTCAGATTCTGGCGCGGCTGCTTTGGAGGCTTGGATCTCATGAACTAGGAGCGGTAGCTGTGTGCACTTGCACCTACAGCACCCCCTCCTATAACACCTGTCGCAAGAGCAGATGTATTGCATTACATGTCATGGCGGGTGCTTTGTGAGCTTGCTACTGTGCGATGCACATGTATATTCTGACACACGCTACCTGCGCAGGTGCGGCCAATGCCATCAAGGTGATGCCGCAGTTTGTGAATGTGAAGCACCGCACCCCCGAGGGATCTTCCCTGCCAGTTGACCCAGCAGGTTCACCCAGCAGCAGGGCACCGAGCAGCCAGGACCTGTTACGGTTAGGCAAGGGCCTGCAGAGCGACATGTGGCAGCTCCTGACAGCGCACGAGAACGGCCAGTGCCTGCTGTGGGACATCTCGGATCCCATGTCCTTTCAGCCCATTGCCAGACTGTCTGTCCCAGGCCACCCAGCCAAGTAGGTCTCCGCAAACTCCTCAGACGTGTCCCATCCTGGAGGCTCCAAAACGGGCTGTTATGCCATGCTGCCATGTTAAGCTGAGACTCCTTAAGGGGGTGTATCTGCACCATCTCCTTGCAGCTAATGAGCCAGGAAGTCACTGGTCGGTATCAGGGTGCATAGCTTGCATGGCTGACATCCCCTCGCGTCCACCTATTTATCCAACACCGCCTGGCTGCTGCAGGACACTCATAGTGTGCGAGGAGATAGGTCTGTGGGGCACAGCGCACTCGGACGGCACAGTGGAGCTGCGATTGCTGCCCACTGGCGCGCCAGATGAGCGCTTCACGCTGGAGCTGGAGCCCGGCAAGCCTGTGCCCTCCCTCAACATCCCCCAGTTCAGAGCTCCCTTCTGTGTACGTCCCCCCCTGAAGCATGCCCTGCCTGCTGTCCTTTGTCACCAGTCACATGCTGTCTCGCCTTTACTCCATCTCACACTCACGTCAAAAGGGAACTGACAAGGCTCAAGGGGTCCCTGAACCTTGCCTCCAGTGGACAGCTTGACAAGGGGCAGATCATTGCTTACTCTGCCACGGTGCTTACCAGGCATCTTCCGATGGAGTACTGTACCTCATAGCATGCACAGCTAAGCCCAACCACAGGGGCGCCTTCCTGTATCGTGAGGATAGCGTGATCAGTTCTGGGGCCCTCGCATCTGATGGCACCTTCTGTGATGCAGGCGCACAGAGGGGGCCTGGTGCAAGCTGCCGGCAGCGGGGCAACCCTGGTGACAGCTAGCAGATACGGAGCAGTCACCTTGTGGCCCGAGGCAGAGCTCCGAAGCATTGCAGAGGGCGCAGGATTCGTGCTGCCAACCAGAGCGCAGCCAGGCATCTCGTCTGCTGCAGGGGGCGCAGGGCAGGCCACAATATCTCAGGTGGGTCACTGCATGACTCTTGTGGTGTCACCCCTATTTGCACCTGCTGTCCAGCTTGCACACATTTGGCCTAGGCGGTCCTTTCATGTCAGGTGCACAGCAGGGATGCGGCTTGCGCACTGCTGATCCTTCTGCAAGATGCTACTCATCAGGCAGCCAGGCCTGCTTTGGCATCGGCTGCCTGCCTACCATATCTGCATTCATGCAGGTGCTGCAGCGCTACTTCACACCGCACTCAGCCGCGATGGCTGAGTATGCGCTTGCAAACGCTGTCATCAACCGCGTCAAGGGCCAGGCTAAGCACCCTGATGAGGCGCATTTGTCCCCCATCGCCTCGCTCAGCAGCAAAGAAGGTGAGCATGGCAGGCTGCTATGTCCCCTTTGATCCCTGCAAGCTCTGCTTGCCTTGCAACGTATCTCATTATGACAATTTAGTATCTTGGCATGCTGAAAGCCCAAAGCTTCCCACCATTGCATGAGGTGAGCTTCTGGGAGGCGCTTGTTAACGAGCCAGACACATGCCTTGTGGAAGGCTTTCTGGGCATTCACAGGCATATCCCAGTAGCTTATCTCACGCAAGCAGACCTAATTCTTCACCTTCCTTGCCTGCATGCAGTGTGCTGGCCTTGCAACGGGAGAAGTAGATGTCATCATGCTTTTGGAACCACCCCAGCCCTCTCCCCCTCAGGAGCCAGTACTGAATGTGCAGTCGCAATGTCTTGCAGGTGAGGAGGCGCAGCTCATCATCGAGGAGGTCGCCAATCTGCTGCGCAATAGCGCCGGCAGCGGGTTGCCGGGCGCCGCCAGCATAGAGCAGCTGCGGCGCACGGGCTCCGCACGGTCCTCGCTGATGTCCGAGCCCGAGCGCAGCGCCTCTGCCGAGGCGCTACCTTCCGTCGGCAGCGCCGAGCGGGGCCTGCTGTGGGGCCGCCTCACACACTCGCCCTCAGCGCCCATGCCCCTGAGAGGAGGTGAGCCCCTCTGCTCCCTCAGCCCTCGCTGCAAAGATGCCGCAGGAAAATAAAACATGCTCGCAGCATTGGTGGCACCGCTTTTTGCCTGACGAGAACGTCCAACAGCATGACGTTTGCGCGGGATGCGCAGTTGGTCAGATCATGCACATGCTGACCTGGTGCAGGGCTTGCTTTTTCTGCAAGGGTCTGGGCGCCCTAAACCCTAATTATTGGTGGGTGGGTGCCTGTGCAAGTGCTCAGCATTTCACTTGATGTTGTGCTGCAGGGCAACGGGAGGAAGACGAGGCCATGCCTCTCGTGCCCCTGGCTGGGTACTCGCCACACCCATCAGCGCCTGTGCTGGCAGACCTGGACGACGACGCTCAGGGGCTGCTCCCTGACAGCCAGTCCTCCAGCGTGGAGCCTCAGCCGTTCAGATCCACAAGCCTGCAGGCCCTGGCAGGCACCTGGACCATCCCCTTCAACGAGCTGGTAGGATGCTGCTCTGAATCTCTACCACATGCTGCCATCAAATGCTATGCATGTCCTATATTGATATGTACTAATTTCTTTCAGCCTAATCCCTTGGAGTAACTGCAAAAAGAGGGCCTAAGCAACGGGTTGGTTCCTGTGGGCTGGCACATGCTTGGTTTAGGCCTGGTCAGATGCACCTTTCCGGTTACCTGTTGTTTTGCAGGTATGATAGTTGTCAACAAGTTGAGCAGTTTATGGCCGCCAAGACGCAGATGCTTTGCTTCATAATCTCACTGGCTGGATCACAAAAGCCTTCTCACTATGCAGGTCCTGAAGAAGCAGATCGGGGAGGGCAGCATTGGGAAGGTGCACCTGGGCAAGTGGCGCGAGACCGACGTGGCCGTCAAGATCCTGAACAGCCTCTCCAGCATCGGAGTGGCCGAGGCCGAGGAGTCCGAGATCAGCATGGAGGGCGCCAAGGAGTCTCTGGGCAGCGGGTCCCACGAGAGCCGTGAGGCAGAGCGCCTCGCCCCTCTAGCCACCCTTGAGCGAGAGGTGGGCTGCTCTGCGCCTCTCCTGCACTGAGCTCCTGCATTGCGAGCCCGCATATCTGTGCTTTGTACATGTCATCAGCAACGGAGAGCAGGGAGAGGCAGGGGAGTGCCCCTTAGCCGCTCTCCAGCAAGACTGCATTGCATCTTGCCATGCCCAGTGGGAAGCCTCCTCAGGGGAAGCTGAAGGGGGTGCTGCAAGACATGATGGTGTTAAGGGTGCTTTAGATGTGGGAAGCATTGCCCTCGGCCAGACGCAACAGAGCGCATCAGCACCTTCCATGAGGTCAGGAATTGTATGCTTCTGAAAAGTGAGGCTCCAGGTCTCGTTTCGTGAGCATACATCCCTTCTTCAGGAAGGTGCTGTCAAAGCTCACAGCGTCTGGCCGAGGGTGGTACCCTCTACGCCATTGCTGCGTCATTACTCCGAGCATGCTGTGTCCATGCATCCCTCTGCAGTAAGGTGCAGGTATATACCATGGCAGCCCTGCAACACCCCAACACTATATCATTCACAAACCCTACTTGAGCAATAAAGAAAGCTGGTCTTTCAATTTGTTTTGTGTGTGCTGCAGGTGAACATCATGGCGGCGCTGCGCCACCCCAACATCGTGCTCTTCATGGGCGTCTGCCTGGACCCGCCCTGCGTCGTCTCGGAGTGGTGCGCGCGGGGCTCCCTCTTCGACGTGCTGACCAAGGCGCGCAAGAATCCTGCCCTGGCCCCGCAGCTGGACTGGACGCGCCGCCTCAACATGGCCCTGGATGCTGCCAAGGTAGGCTCTGCCGGCCCTGTGAGCCGATTTTGGGTTGGTGGCAGTCCCACACGCCTAGGGTGCCTTGCAGAAGTTTCCTGAGCCAAATTGCCAAGTGAAAGTAATGTCTATGCTGAGAGCGCATGCATGGTTGTCTTGAAGCCTGATGCCAGCACCATGCTACGCGTTCGGCTAGAGTTCACTTTACCTTGAAGCAACCACTATGTTCAGGTGTTGTGCGCACCGGTTCAGGGCTGGTCACGACAGTTCTCATGTGCCTGACATGGTACATATGTGCAGGGCATGCTGCAGCTGCACTTAAAGCACATTATCCACAGAGATCTGAAGTCCCCGAACCTGCTCGTGGACAAGCACTGGCGGGTCAAGATAGGCGACTTCAACCTGTCGAGGGTTGAGGACACACAGGAGAAGACCACCTCCATCACAGCCAACAACCCTCGCTGGCTTGCGCCTGAAGTGATCTCCAAGCAGGTGCAGCCTTTCTGCTGGCCACTGCTGCGACACATGTCTGTGTTCATGAACAACCAGGCTGTCCGATTGACGATCACCACTTAAGGCATAAAAAGGCTCACACCAGGCTGGGCCTCACACTTCTGGACTGCTTAATATCTTGGCAGTCCATGCTCAGCCGCACTGTGACCGAGGCTTCAACGCTGCAGGCATACTCGAAGGCAGCGGACGTCTTCTCCTTTGGCGTGGTGTTGTGGGAGCTCATCACCTGGCAGATGCCATGGGAGGAGCTGGGTGTATTCCAGGTGGGCATGCCACCCCACCACTCACATTAACCACATGCAAGGCTCTGCAGACGCTGTTTCAGCTCTGAGTCCTGGGTGCGCTGTCCTAAATTCTCCAGGGGTCCATGCTGCACCTGGTGAGTACATAACCACACGAAGGGATTCCAAAATAGCTGTTGGGTCTTCTGCTGATAAGTGAGAGATGACATCTTGCAGATGTAGGCAAGAGATGCACGAATCGTGAGTCTGTGGATGTTCTGTGCAGATCATGGTGTCGGTGGCTGAGAAGAACCAGCGGCCCGACATCCCTGCAGAGCCCGAGAAGCTGCCCGGAGGGACCTTTGGTGACTGGGACGCCTACGTGGCGCTGATTCAGCGCTGCTGGGCGGGCGACCTGGCGGAGCGGCCCACCTTTGAGGCCATCATCAACACCCTGAGGGAGCTCCTGACTGCCTCAGCCTCCCAGACGCGCCAGCGCCGCCTGACTGATCCTACCAGTCCAGGGGTAGATGGCACCAGCAGCCCTGGCGGCTTCCGCCCTAAGACAGCAGAGGATTCCACATCCCCAGGCAAGTCTCCTTCAGTTGCCGCCTCTTGCCCCTTCACAGGATTGCCTGAATGTCCTACACTCCTTAAGGTCTGCCTCGTAGACTCTGTCTCAAATGTGTCTCCTGACACCCTCCCCTGGGCTGATGAAACCAAGGGACGGCTTGTTGGCAATACTGCAGGAGCTCACAGGTGGTTTGATACCATATTGAACATTATCCAAAGTCTGCCTGCTGAGCCTTGTGCTTCTGCTCTTTCAGGCATGCTGGGCGCATCTGACGATCTGCCAGTCCAGCCGGCCGGGGTTTCGCATCCTACCATTGACCTAAGGGATGTGGGGCGCCTGTCACAGCACCCCGGGGTGCACAACCGCCAGAGTGATAACGAGTCCAACGAGAGCCGCAGCGGCTTCACCATCCCCATTCCCCGGAGCGAGGACAGCCAGGGCACAAACCGCTCCTCCCTCGACTTCAAGTCGGCTGACTTCAGGTGAGTCGTGACGCAAGCGCTAATACCTCTGGGCGTCTTGGCCGGCACTTATACAGAAAATTTGTCAAAGTATGCAGCTGTTGTGGCGCACACACCAAGTTGGCAGGATCACCTCTGCACATCTTGGCCGGCGTCTACTCAAGAGACTCATCACATTATGCAGATGCGCCCGCAGTGCTTTAATTGCAGAGCATGCTGCTCGAGTCATAACCCTGTGCCGTTGCGTCAATATGAGACACAGCACCGCATGTTGGCGTGGTGATCTTGACCAGTGCCATATGCAGACTCATACATCCCTGCATGCTGAGTAAGCAACAGCAAATCCTGTAATGTTTACGACCTTTGTGCAGGCGCGTGTCAACCTCCAGCGCACGGCGGAGCGTGTCTCTCGACACCAAGCAGAGGTCCATTGACCGGGGCAAAGGCATCAAGAGGGAGGCAGCTCTCAGCGCTCACCATGCCAATGATCGAGCACTGCTGCTGCTCTCTGGGTATGCTGGAGGTGTGTTTTCCCACCAACACATGGCTGGATATACCGCTGTATTTTGCCTAGAGTGTGCCAATTTTGCTGGCAGGGCACTGTGTCACGTAAGTACGGTGTATAGCATCACAACTGGAGTGTGATGTGTTACCTGGTTTTACATACGCATGCACAGTGTTGCACTATCCATCTCATGTCTTTTAATTAGAGGAGTCCTTGCAACAGGAGCCAGCGATGGGGATGCCGCACTCCTTATGCTCTCTACAAATGCAGGTCCTCAGCACCGCGAGAACAACCCAAACAGTGGACCAGATGGCGACGCTGCAGACAGGTAAGAGCTGGTAAAACTTGACAAACCATTTCAGCTACATGCTATGATGGGCTTCGACAGCTCTTGCAGGCAGAGCTACCAGTGCGCTGTCCTGCTATGGCACCTACATGCTGTCTGTGTGGTGCTGTCCTGCCAGCACACAAGTGCCCTTTGCAAAGAGCATACTGCATCAAGCTTGTCACCTTGAGTACCTCTTCATGACACCCTAAATGGTGCCTTGCTGTTGCCTAGATCCTGTGCTCATGATCCCTATGACTCTGCAGGCCGGCCACAGCAGGCTCGGATGTTAGATTTGCGGAGGGCCCAGAGAATGAGTCAGCACTGCCCGAAACGCCCGGCGCGCAGGCGGCGTCGGCGCAGCTGCAGAGCGCCTTCGCCAGCAGCAGCGCGCTGCGCTTCAGCGAGGACCAGGGCCGGCCCCCGCTGTCGGGGCGGCGCTCCAACGAGACCGACGGCGGGCGCTCATCGACCGACAGCCGCGCGGGGGAGCCCCCCACACGCACCTCCCTGGAGAAGCTGGACAGGTGGGCCTGCAAGCCCGTCTGGGGCTTTTACCAGCAAGTGTCAGCCCTCATTTTGCAGCCTTGCAAAATATGTACAGTCTTCTTCCTGTACATGTTTCGCAGCTTACACAGCTTACACAGGGCTGCCACAGACTAAGGATCAAGCAGTCAGTAGTCTGCAGGGACAGTCCTATGGCTGGGGAGCCCTGCATATGTATGCAGTGGATTGCTGTAGAAGAGAGAGGCAGATGATGAGATTATGATGCGTGCTCAACAAAGATAGGCTGCTCGATTTGAGGCACAGCTGTTCATGACGTACGGCGCAAGCGTGGCTCCTGCATCTGTTTCAGGTCTGTCCTGGGCGACAAGGAGACAGAGCGTCCCGAGGAAAACCTGCGCGGCCTGACCCTGCCGCTGCGGGGCGGGCCTCTCAATTTGGGAGCGCTGTCCAAGGTTTCAGAGGAGGCCAGCTCGCTAGAGAGAGAGTCCTCCGGCAAGGTCGACTCTACCGCAGGCCGCTCTGGGAAGGCCGTTATAGTGGACAGCCACGGCCGTGAGGCCACCTCCAAAGTGCTCGGGGGCATCCATGAGCAGGTGGAGCCTCCTGCAAGGCTCTCGCCAGTGCACAGCTCTGTCACTTGATGCACTGTAGCACTGTTCATGCTGGACCTTACAGACTCGGGCTAGAGAGCATTGTGCAATTTCCACACCCATCAATACACACCTTTGATGTCAGCTGGGGCTGGAGGATCATGACTTGTGGAGAGCTTACCTATGTTTTGGCCTGCCACAGGAGCAGGAGGACAGGAGGCGCAGCAGCGAATCCTTTGAGATTGTGGATCCCGCAGATCAGCAGAGGTGGAGAGGCCACGGCATTCCTGACAATGTCAAGGGTGGCGACCTGGGCATCAACCCCCACTTCCTCCAGCCAGTGGAGCGCACAAAAGCAAACAGCTCGACTCCAGGCTCGTCTTCAAGGCATTCCAATGTCTCCGAGAGCCGCCTCAGCCAGGTGACCCCTCCGTCCAAAACAGTCTGCAGCCTTGACACCAAGGTTATGGCTTGACAGATGCTTGCAGAGGCACAATACTGGTGGTGGACCTTCACTGCTTGACGAATATTGCAGCCTTCCGTGCAAGCAAAGCAAGACAATGTTGTGTTTGTGACAAGTTGCCTCTCTGCACATTAAATGCAGACGTAGAGCAAGTTTCAGGCGTCAGGTAATTGAAGTGTAGCTTGGGTTTCTGCAGGCTAGCGAGACCTCAAATTCAGCCGCTATCAGGCAGAGAGCAGCACTGCAAGAGCTCAAGAAAGAGCAAGATCGGCAGTCTCTGAGCGCATCAGGCACCCAGCCTGGTGCGGTGCAACCTGAATCAGCTCAAGCAGACGAGGCTGCTGGCAGTGAAGCCCCGCAGGAACAGGAGCAGGAACAGCACAGATCAGAGCCGTTGCTTGTCCGTGGAGGCCCTGAGGAATCCACCCGCGCTGCTGAACAGCACCAGGCCTTCCCGCAAGGGGACACGCAGGAAGGGTGTATCATAGGGCCACAGCGGAAGCTTCTAAGCCAGGAGCAGTCATCTGACGTGCAGCAGAGCTCCCCTGGCAGACATCAGCAGCAGACTGCAGAGTCAGAGCCTAAGCAGCCGGGCCCTCAGCCCTCTGCATCTAGCAGGGCGGGGGAGAGTAGCGCTGGCGTTGAGGCGCAGAGGCCTCGTCAGCGGGCTGCAGGTCCAGACAGCGCCAAGAGCCTTGCTCCTGCTGCAACTCCTGAGGCGCCAGGATCCAGCCGCCAGGGCAGTGACCCAAGCTTACCCCAATCCAGGTGAGCCTTATGCTTCTCTCACCATCACCTCACTTGTCAAGGCTCAACATAGAGCCCCACATCAGATCTATCTCCTGAAGCATGCAGTGACCAGCCTTGAGTGGGGCACCCTTGGCTTCAGTATCCCTCCAGGAGTGTATGCCTTCTAGATGGGGCTTCCTTTGGGAGCTGGAGGGAAGGTGCCCCGGCTGAGAGATACCTTCCTTCTCTCAGTTCTTGGGAGCGGTCACTCATGACCTGCCAGGCATTCCCTGACGTTCTGTGCGCCCTCATGCAGTGCTGGTTCTGCGCCGGGCGAGCAGGGCAGGAACGCTGCGGAGAATCTGGAGCCTGCTGACTCAGCATGGCCCGGCAAGGGCAGCATGTCCAACGCCCTGTCGCGGCTTGTGGACACGGGCAGGAAGGTCCTCGGGCTTAGCACATCCTCTGGGAGGCTGTCCAGCGCCACCTCGAGCATTCCCGAGGGCACAGAGGGGAGCCCTGATCAGGCAGCGCAGGGCCCTCAGGAAGGGACGCGTTCCCCTGATAAACCAGGCACCAGGCCAGCTAAGCGGCGGTCTGTTTTCGGCAGCAGAGGCTCCAGCAGGGCCTGACGGCTGATATGCACTGCTGCGCGAATTAGCACTCGGTCCTGCCTGCTTCCATGAGAGCCTTCTACAGCCATGAGCTAAATCAGCCATGCAAGCGATCCTGGCAGGATTCAGAGAGGCTGTGCATTCAGCATTGAGAGCAGACCAAGAGTGGCTCTGGCAAGTGCTACTGTCCATCCTTTCGATGGCAGTGTAGCAAGAGAGCAGGCATTAAATGAAGAGACCAGCGGCAGTCTTGCTGTCCTTGCCATATCAATGGCCACCTTCAGAGGCACTAGCAGCTGTCTGCTGGTGACTCACAGCATCCAGGCAGTGCCTGAGGCACTCAGACCAGAGAGGAGTAACATAGAAGTTGCTGTTATGCATGTCAGTCCATGAGCATAGCGTGACGTGGTATAACATCATGTGTTTCGCAGCTGAGGGTTTTCCCATCCAGATTTGGTTGCGCAAGTGTACTGCCTGTTAGGACAGCCAGCAGGATCGCTGATGCCATTATCGGGCAGCACTCCTCTTTCATCTGAGGTTGCTGCTCAAGTGCTTTTGCACCTTTGTCCTGAGCGGGGCTTTTCTCACCTTCTAGCTATACGAGCAGCTGTGCCAGTGAGCGTCTATCTGGGACAGTCATCTGCGCTCCTGCTGATCCACCAAATCACAGCATCCTCTGTTGCTGGAGCATCTACAGAGCATGGGGCGGCATGCATGGCCGCCAGGGCGACCTAGGAGGGTTTTCAAGCCTGCACGATGCCTGGGTTGATGTAGTATTGGAGCACTGACATTGCTGGGCACCAGCCAATACGCCACATTGCCTGCGGCTGAGATAAAGGGCACCCGGCAGCCCTATCTTTTGCAGGCTCACAGAGAGTGGTCCCCCGGTCGATTCTAACATGCACAGCTTTCAAGAACATTTGCGCAGGCCTGTCACACATGCCACATCGATTTGATCTCCAGACGGCTGCTATCTGGATGCTTGCTGAGTGTATAGAGGATACGTGCCAGTTTGCACCACCTGTTGTCTCAGAGTTTATGTATACTTGTTGCCTGAGGGAAGTAGAGACCTGAGGCTCCACATCTAATCTCAAGAGCCGTCCACCCATGCGGAGGCATGGCAGTTATGGGGTAGAGAATCAGAGCACCTTTCCCATAGATGCCCACGTCCCCTGATTGCAAGCTTGCAGCAGTCTTTCAAGTATGTGCTGAAGCTTGCAGCTGCATGTGTGAGGGCTGGACGGGCTGGCTGGCTATGGTGATGTAAGTGCAACAGCACGTGCCCAAGACATGTGCAAGGGAACGATGACGGCTGGTGACTGCGGCACCCAGTACACATATGCATACATGCATGGCTTGATGCGAGTGAGGTTTGAGTGCATGTAAAGAGATCTGGACGCCATATGTGTAGTGGAGACACCTTGTCTGTTCAACATGTACCCAGTTGTCTGTCATACACTCTGGCTCAAATTATACAATTTGTACTCGGTGCACTTATCCCCCACAGTGAGCTGAATGAGGTCACACTGCCCTTACGACCTCTGTAACCCTGACGAACATGGATCATAAAACTTTTGCAGCCCAGGGAGCAGCGTCTGTCTGCAATAGTGGCACCCCGGGTCGCTGATTGTTCGACTCATCTAGCCCGCTCTGGTCCAACAAGGTCTGGTGTAGCTGACCATATGCCTGCGATCTCTATCTGCACGAGAGCTCGAGCTCATGCTGACGGCTCGTCTTCGAGGTACAGGGCTGCTTGTGTCAGAAATGTGCGCCTTGCCCGATTTCTTGCTCATTGAGGAGTAGCGTAGATTCAGCCATAGTGGATGGTGACTGGCACCCATTGTCAGTAGTAGTCATGCGTCAATAGTGGCATGCAGGTCTCCCCTGTGAGCAGGCTTATGCCCTCATGCTTTGGTGCTCTTGGCGTCCTTCTTCTTGTCCTTGCCTTCTGCTGGAGGAGCCTTCACCACACCGAGATGACCACCGCTCTGTTCTGCCTTGCTTGCTGCTGCCGCCTCGTTTTTCTTGTTGATGATTTTTGTGAGCTCCTGCGCAGGTCACAGACCATATCGCAAACTTTTCATGGCCTGGTCGCATATTCAGTTAAAGTACAGGAGGATCACTTCAGTGTCGAGGGCTTCCCTCTAGAGCACACCTTCTGGTCCTCAAAGTGTTGCTTGGCAGCGTCCCTCTTCGGCTTCTGTGTCAAGGCGCCTGCAACAATATTGATTCTGAGCAACAACAGCCATCGTGCCATACATAATATCGCCGGAGGGAAGGTCCTGAGTCAACCTTTCTTGTGCTTGATGACCTTTCCGTGACGGTTTGCAGCCCTGAGCTTTGGCAGTGACTTGTTTCCCTTACTGGTCAGGGCCTTCTGCGGCATGATCCTAAACACAGGAACTTGATGTTTGTAGAAAGTCGTTTTGCCTTAGCAAGCCTGCGTGCGACTGCTTTCTCTCTACTTCTGACTGGGAGCCCAATCGAACTTGCTCCGAGACGTCACATGCAGCATGACGTGAAATGTCTGACAAAGCTCCATACATGATGGTGCGAGAGCTTAAGTTGTGCACTGCTACGGCGCAATCAGATTTTATATAGCTTATTTCTTCTGCGATCATGGGGTTGCCAAGGACTTTGCTGGACGCTTTAGAAGGGGGCGATCCGAATTCCCCGGCTCTGCTGTGCTCGGGGGGTGTGCAGCTGAGCAGACGTCAATTAAAGGAGCAATGCGTTGTGTTTGCAGAAGCCATCCGCAATGCCGGTGTCAAGACCGGCGATGCTGTCTCAATCGCAGAGACCAATACCGTAAGCTCATTCGTCATGTATCGGCCACAGCATGCCTACCTGCATAGTTCCACCAGCTGACTTGAAGTAGTCTTGCAGGTGGAGTTTGTGATTGCCTTCATTGGCCTCACGCTAGCACGCGCGGTAGCTGCACCGTTGAATCCCAACTACACATTGGTGAGATGACCTGCCTCCATCCCCATCCAGATGATGTCAATCTCAAGGCTAAGCAGGACTGAGAGCACAAGCAATAAAATCCATACGTGAGGAGCCTTCATGAGACTGGTGGGTCACTGCTGCAGGATGAGTACACATTCTATATGGAGGATGCATCGTCCAAGCTCCTGCTGGTTCCAGCCATGGGCAGTAAGCATGCCGAGGCTGCGGCCTCCAGGCTGAACGTTCCTGTGGCATCCATGCAGCTTAAGCAACAAGGTGAATCGCAGTGCTCCCCTTCAACACCAGCGCTGAAAGGCGCCATTCCCAGATGGCATCTGTGTATGCATGGCACTTGCAAGGCCAGACCAATCTGTTCTGTTGGAGAGTGATGTCATGGCCTGCCGGTTGCTTGAGCACATGCTGTGGTTGGCACCTTGCATAATATAGACCCCAAATCTCAAGGCAAGGGACTCTACATTCTTCAGGACTGGGCTACAGCATGGGCTCAACAAGCTAAGGATCAGCAATGTGAAGCTCACATGATTCCTTGGCGCCTGCAGTACAGCAGAAAGTGCTTGTGCTCAGTCTCATGTGCTGTAGCAGGAGGGATGAAGATGGTACTGTCACCCAAGGCGCAAGGGCTCCGGCTGAGCACAGATGGTCTGCAAGCTCGCCTGGCCCAGCCTCCCAGTGCTGGTGATGTAGCCCTGTTCCTGCACACCTCAGGTGGGTCTGACATCTTCTGAACCCTTCCCAAGAATGTCCGAATCAATTTCACATCGATATCCCAATCGATATCGACATGAAGCAAAGATGCGTTCAGACGTTATGAAAGCTGTGTAGGGGCAGGTGGAAGCATTCGATGGAAGTATGGCAGGGAGTGAGCATACTGCGCTTGAAGGCAGCAATGCTCTTCAACACGATGCTGGTCATGCAGGGACTACATCTAAGCCCAAGGGTGTTCCGTTGACGCATGCGAATCTTGCGGCTAGCCTGCACAATATTGCTGCCACATACGAGCTGACAGACAGGGACAGGTCTCTTCTTGTGATGCCGCTGTTCCATGTGCATGGTCTTATGGCAGGTATGATGCAGGGCATCCTTCCAATCACCTCAGCTCTCCTTGTGCTGCCTGCACTACACTTGGTCGACCTTGACTTTTTGATGCCAAAGATAGAGAGATCGCCTCTGGAGCACTCTTCTGTGATATTCACATATTGGCACACTGACAGGAGCTGATGGTTCAAGGTACACTAGTAGCAGACTGTCCTGAGCCCTCATGAATGTATTTATGCACCTCCCGAGAAGGCGCTCTCATGCAGGGTTGTTGGCGCCTCTTCTGGCTCGCTCAGCCGTCATCATCCCAGCGGGAGGGCGCTTCTCGGCCAAGACATTCTGGAAGGATGCCTGCCACTATAGAGCGACCTTCTATACAGCTGTCCCAACCATGCACCAGGTATCAGCCACTCCAGGCATCCGCCACCGGCTTTTTGGAGAGTTGCTCTTTGCATGCACATCAAAGTTTACTATTGGTGAAGCTGTTGCGCTATATAGCTTATGCGTCCTGACAGGAAGGCCTGTCTTGAGCAGCACTGACAACAGCATGTCTGCAGCAGCACTTGGTCTCCCTCACACCTCTTTGCGTGAGCCTTGGTGTATACAGCTTGTCTCTCCTTGCTTGCCTTTGCTGAGGACGTGGAATTGCGCTGCAGATTCTGCTCCAGAGGGCGGCGGAGGACTACCCCAAGGACAGCCCTCCCCCGCTGAGGTTCATCCGCAGCTGCTCCTCCTCCCTGGCCGCGCCTACTCTGCACAAGCTAGAGGCCGCCTTCAAGGTCCCTGTCTTGGAGGTGGGCGTCCCTGCTGAAGACAGCGCATCCTTATGAGCTTGCATACCCAGCCGTAGAGGGCATATCTTGGTTTGCTGTAGGATGTGCCGCAACACCTCTACCAGCTGTCTATCAGTGGCCCAGAGATGTTCCTGTGCACTCAGCACTGAGGTCAGATATGTGGCACCTCTACTGTTGCATGAGCCTGAAGGTGCACCCTTGTGGCTCATCAAATGCTGGTACCACTGCTTTGCAAAAACTTGTCTTGCAGCTAGGGCTGTTGCCATTCCAAAAGTTACATTCTTGCGAGACGGTATGAGGCGCGTTCTTGTAGCACAATGTATAGCCATTTCGCTGGCCACTGCTACAGTGTCCTTCAGGGCTCATTTGGGCTATATGCAGGCTTACGCCATGACTGAGGCGTCTCACCAGATGACCTCAAACCCCCTTCCCAAGCATGGCCCCCACAAGCCAGGTGAGGCTTTCCCCCATGTTTGCCACACAATATGCTCGCCTCCAGATTATCCATAAGCCCCATCTACCCTCTCTGTGAATCCCCACTCCTGCACTACCGGCCTCAGGCAGACATGGATTTTCTGCTCTCAGATGTGATGACAATGTGTTGATGGGGGTTGCAGGCACTGTGGGACGGGCACAGGGCACTGTAAAGGTGACCATCCTGGACGAGAAGAACCAGGAGCTGCCTACGGGCAAGATTGGAGAGGTCTGCATCCGGGGGCCCAACGTCACCACGGGCTACATCAACCGGCCAGAGGCCAACGAGGAGGCCTTTGCAGGTTCTTGCCAGCCTCCGTGCTCATGGCGCATGCAGCCACCTTGTACATGCATGAGCTCCCTGCCAAGATTGGGACAGGCAAAATGTCATTGCCTGCCATTTTGCTGAACAGATTTGGCTACTGAGGCAGCATGTTGTGCATATCACGCCCGTACCATTTCTGGCCAGCTCATATGCCGTCTCACCAACCCCACTACTGATGTCTGATGTGACAGCTTCTGTGCTTTGCTGTCAAGTCACGCATGCTCGCTGCTGCAGGCGGATGGTTCCACACGGGCGACCAGGGCTTCCTTGACGAGGAGGGCTACCTCACCCTGACTGGGCGCCTCAAGGAGCTCATCAACCGGGGAGGCGAGAAGATCTCCCCGCTCGAGGTGGGCTACTAACTGTACTTTGCATGGCAGAGCTCCCTATCATCCTGAGGGGCATTCCATTACAGCAATGTGTCTAATGGGATGCCCAGCAGGGTCTTGCAGCACCAATGTGTCTGGTGAGATGCCAGGCTTCAGTACTCTGCAGCCCGAGCCTTCCTTGCTGGAACAGCATTTCCACAGCCACAATGAGACGCGGCGCAGCCAGCATAATCGATGCTGAAATGCGGCCTCTGTGTGTGTGTTGTACATCGCCGAGGCAGCCCTTCAAACTCTGTCAAGGCGGCATCTCTGCAACGAGCTCCTGCAGGCAAGCACCAGTGAGCGGCTACAAACTCCAGCATGCACAAAAGTGAAGCTTGTCTTTTATGCAGGTGGACAGCGCGCTGCTTGCGCATCTGCTGGTGACGGAGGCCGTGTCCTTCGGGGCTCCGGACGAGAAGTACGGGGAGTCTGTGGCTGCAGCCGTGGTGCTGTCGAAGTCCGTGGACGATGAGGAGTCCACCATTGCTGACATCAAGAAGGCCGCAGCCTCCAAGCTGTCCAAGTTCAAGGTCTGCTTTCATGCCTCACGCCACAGTGCCATTGAGGGGGTGCTGACAGTCACGGGACTTTGAGGGTCTCACACGGATCACGACGTGCAGCAGAGCCTGAGGCAATCATCCGCACAGTCACCTGTAGGTCCTTTGGGGTTTAGAAATGTGTAGCATCAGGCACTCATGGCAGTCTGTGTGGGTGCTCAAATAGGAGTTCCCTTTGCTGATTCTCAGTGACAGGGCTGACTTTTGAGCGATGGTGGCTCAGTCAGCACCCGGCACATGGCAGCACATGTCTCTGAAGCATGCATGCTCCTGCTGCAGGTCCCGGAGCAGATTTTCATCACGGACAAGCTGCCCAAGGGCGCCACGGGCAAGATCCAGAGGCGCAACATGCCGGCGGCGTTCCTGGGAGACAAGAACAAGAAGAAGCCAGCAGGCGGAGACAAAAGCACGAAGAAGTCAGGAGGCGGAGGCAGCGGCAGGCAGCCTACGCTGGACAAGGAGTCAGGCAAGCCGCTGATCTACTCCAAGCTGTAGAGTCACCGCTGCGCCGTCAGAGCAGGCCGCCAGTACTAATGCAGAATACAGCAGATTTGGGAAAAGCACAGTGTGCGGCTTGTATGCCAGCAATAAGTTGTTTGCTCAGCGAGACAGCAGTGCTATGTCGCTGGACACAATAGCAGAGAATTGAGACGAGTGCGGCAGCCTAGTGATATGTGATCAAGAGAGTGCTGGAGGATGAGTACTAGACCGAGAGATGCACTCTTTTGTGGGGTCACACAAGAAGACCTTCTGAGGATCATCAGCTGGTTCTGTCAGTTCTGAAGCATAGGATGGCCAAACACTGTTCGGCTCGCTGTATGATGCCATGCGATGTAATGTCTTTGTGTTTCTTATGGCTGATCATGACAGAGGCAGATGACGAGTCAACAGGGGCTGTAGATGACTGCTTGTGCTGCGTTGCCTGAAGGTTACTTACAACAGGAAGAGACAGACTTTTAGTGGATGCAGCAGGTGGCGCAGGCAGCAATGGCTTCTCCATAGCTGCCAAGGCTCTGGCTGCCCTGGGCATCCGCCACATGTACGGCGTGATAGGCATTCCCGTCACAGAGCTGGCATCTGCTGCCCAGGTGACCTGCCCAAGCTGCCCAAGGAGGCAGGACATGCATGCGCCTTTGCAGACATGCTAGTATGTGCCATCCTTGTTGGGCCTGTGCCAGCAGCAAGGGCTGTGTACAGCAGCGGAATCCTAACTGCACCCTTGGCTCTAGGATGGTGCTAATGGACATACACTGGCAACGCTGTTCATAGTGATAGGTCCCTGAATGACCTCCTTGTAGAGTGGCTGGGCGTTCAGCAAGCCCCGATGTGAAGACCGATGTCATGCCCATACTGGTGCCCTGTGCATCATTCATCCCAGGTCATAAGAGGTGGCTTTTGAAGGCTGGGGTGGACGCGGGTGCAGGCAGCGGGTATAAGGTTCATAGGGTTCCGCAACGAGCAGGCGGCCGGCTACGCGGCAGCTGCCTGCGGCTTCCTCACCGGCGTGCCAGGCGTGCTGCTGACTGTGTCTGGGCCGGGCGCCGTGCACGGCATCGCCGGCCTCAGCCATGCCCAGATCAACACCTGGCCCATGATCATGATTTCAGGCTCCTCAGAGCAGGTAGCAAGATCCCAAGCCATTCCAAGCTCTGGTGCTCAGGCCACTTGACATTTGCAAGTAGCAAAAGCCACCATGTGATGTACACCAGCCTGATCAGGTTGTTCCTGATCCACATCCGATGTGAAGCGCTCTGGCAAGAGCCCTGAGAACGGACTCCAAACCATGGGCAACCAGTCACCTGGGAACATTTACCAGCTTTCAAGACTTCACAGATCTGGTATGCATCCTGTTGCAAAGCGTCCTTCCAGAGGGCAATGACATCTCTGCTGTTTCAGGGTGAGATTGGCAAGGGCGCCTTTCAGGAGCTGAACCAGGTCCAGGCGGTGAAGCCCTTCACCAAGTATGCCGGCCAGGCCAAGAGCGCTGCCGAGATCCCAGCCGTGCTCAAGGCAGCCATTCAGGCCGCTGTGTCTGGCAGGCCGGGGCCCTCCTACGTGGACATCCCCTCAGACGTGCTGATGGGTTCTTCCAGCTCAGGGGTGAGCTGCTTTGCACATTCTTGTCATGGCAGCATCCATGTTTGCTGGTGATAGGGTAATCCTTGTCATGCTGCATATGTGGTCCCCACAGCGCCAGCAGCATTCAGAGATGATGTACCGGTCTCTTGGAGGGGTCTTTGGAGTGTGCTGCTGGCTTGCAGGCTGCGGCATCTGAGGAAAGCAGTCAGAATATTGCCAACGGCCTGAGAGAGCGTGCTCAGGCATCTGACAGCAGCATCCAGCAGGCTGCCAGCCTTCTGAAGCAGGCGCAGAGGTATGCTTCTGATAAGCCTTGCTTCTCCATCCTGAGCAAGCCATCTTGCTGGAGGTATCCGGGGTGTACAAGCTGTTGTTGGACTTGCCACTCTCTCCACATCCCAATTCTCCATTGATGTAGTAGCAGTCCTCAGGCCCCTGTGACGCCTGTCACAGCCTCTACCTGCAGCCCTCCAATGATTGATGCTCTTGCAGGCCCCTGGTTGTCATTGGAAAGGGCGCAGCATACTCGCAAGCGGATGCAGCGCTGAGGCAGCTGGTGGACCAGACGCAGCTGCCATTCCTGGCCACGGCAATGGGCCGAGGCGTGGTCCCTGACACGCACGCAGGCTCCGCCAATGCAGCGCGCTCTATGGCGCTGGCGAAGGCTGACGTGGCCATTGTCTTTGGCGCAAGGTGCGGGGGCCTGCCTGATGCGCTGACATCATGCCTGATGAAGTTTGGGTCTGATGCCATGGAGGGGAGCCACCATGAGAATGTCCTTCTGGTCCACCCTCAAGCAGAAGGACCTTTGGCGGGTGGGATCTGCCATGGCATCAGGCCCCTCTCGAGAGCACCCGAGCTGTGACATATGTGCCTCAGTAATTTCTGTGAGCAACAGAAATGCACAACGTATGAGGGTGAATAGTGTCCCCAGCTCCCTATTTCATGCATTATGGAGAGCGCACCAGTTGGAGGAGCCACCTCTGAGGTGTTGCAAGGCTTTGAGCAAGCGGAGTCTCTCCGCAGTCCTTGCAACTTTGTAATTGAAAGACATGTGTGTCTGATGGCAGGTTGAATTGGCAGCTGCACTTTGGGGACCCGCCAAAGTGGTCCAAAGATGTCAAATTTGTCCTGGTGGATGTGGAGCCCAGCAAGCGGGATGCAGACAAGGCAGCTCTGGTGCTGAAGGGTGACGCAGCGGCCATAGCGCAGCAGCTCAGCAGCGCGCTGCAGGGTCTTGACACAGGCCGCTCTGTGCAGTGGCGCCAGCAGCTCTCCCAGAAGGCAAGCCCCACAGATGTCTACACACCTGCGTGCCCTTGATGTTTATGCTCCTGTGGCCTCAACAGCCCAATACAGGCGCGTTTGCAGCAGTGCAGTGCCACAACGCAGTCTTTGATAAGTAGGTGCACATATGACTGCATTGTGGTGCTCTGGGCCCATGGCATGAACATTACCTGCTCCCCGCCTGATCGGTTCTTATATAGGAGACGTGCTCTCATGGAAGGAAAGGCCATGCTTACAAGCAGATCGCTTCTGGGACTGCATAAGCCTGATATCGACAATGGCGCAGGCTGCAGCAGCCAAGCACAAGCTGGAGGAACGCCTGGCCAAGGAGGCGTTCCCGCTGGACTACAGCACCTCCCTGCGCGTGATCCGAGACGCGCTGCTGGGGATCTCTCCCGCGCCCGTAGTCATCTCTGAAGGCGCCAACACCATGGACAACGCCAGGTAGGCTTCTGAACCCTCTCTTCTTGTCATGAGTCTGTTGCATAACGCACGCATTTTGGATCCGGGCACTGCTTCCCTGAGTTGACACAGCTCATGCAGACCAGCCCTGACTGAAAGACAGGTCTGGTGCGTGACTGGGCTGTACTTAGCACTTTGGTTCCTTCAGACCGGGAGCCTCGTATGTGGGTCATGTGCTGTGCGAGCTTCTTGGGGTGCCTGACTGTGCAGCCCATGCGCATGCTGGTGCGAATGATGGGACCCCTGCCGGTCTCACTCCCGCCACGCCAGAAGCTGCATGTAGCAGGCCTGCGTGCTGAGGCCTTTGCATTGCCTGCGCAGGGTCATCCTGGAGCCGGCCATGGAGGGTAGGCTGAGGCTGGATGCAGCCACATGGGGGACCATGGGAGTTGGCCTGGGGTACGCCATTGCAGCGGCAACCACCCGGCCAGAGCGCCTCGTGGTTGCAGTGGAAGGCGACTCTGCTTTTGGCTTTTCTGGGATGGAGTGTGAGACCATTGCCAGGTACAACTATGACAACCTGCTGCTCCTTGCACGTCTGCTGGGCCGGAAGAGTTGCTAGAACAAGTGTTCTATACATCAGTAGAATGGCAGACCACCACAATATCTACGGCAAAGTCTGTGCATGCCTCACGAGCCAGAGGCCAGATTTGAAGATAGGCGGGAGACTTCTGCGAGCTGTTCTACAGCGCTCTGTCTCTAAACAGGCCAGGATTGCTGCGCCGGGATCGGGCGCCAATTTTGATGAGTGTATGCAACAGAAGGCATCTGCGGGGCAGGCACATGGCAGCCCTTCGCTGCGGGAAGCTTCAGCTGAGCATCAGTTTTCGGGACCCACAGGGGTTGCAAGTGCCTGTGCAGGTACCAGCTGCCCATCGTGGTGATCGTGTTCAACAACGGGGGCATCTACGGCGGCGACAGGCGGCAGCCCGCGCTGCAGGAGGCTGCTAAGGCCGGCGCAGCCAAGGGCAACTTCTCGGCTGACCCTGTGCCCACCGCCTTTGTCAATGATGCCAGGTGTGCGCGCCATGCTGTCCTTACTCACAGAGGAGATTGCGGTGGTGCAGTGACGCTGCTCTATATGCATGCTGTTGTCAATGATGCCAGGTCTGCGCACTGTGCTGTAATACTCAAGAAAGACGCTGTGGTGCCGTGACGCTGCTCTCAGTGCATGCTGCAATTGCATTATCACAGCTGATGCACCTCAGCCATGCGCCTGACTCCAGGCACTGACCAAGCGCCTTTTGCTGTCTGACCTGCTGGGTTTTGATATGAGGGGTCCCAGAGGCTTGATAGAGGTTACAATGTGTCTTCACGACTGCAGGTATGAGGCCATTATGGAAGCCTTTGGAGGGGATGCTTACACTGTGAACAGCGCAGCAGAGCTTGCGGCAGCCTGCAGGATTTCCTTCGCTGCCAGGAAACCAGCTCTGCTGAATGTGGCCATTGATCCCTTTGCGGGTGTGGAGTCTGGGAATGTGCATGCCTTCAACCAGCCCTCAAAGCTGTAGGCGGTTTGTGAGACAACAGCACTGACAATGAGAGGAGCAATGAGGGGCAGCTGCTATAGTATGTTTGACCTTCTAGCAGGGACCTTTCTCTGCTTGAGGGATTGGGTCTCATATCAAATGAATGCTAGTACTCGAGTCGGTTGCATTGTTGATACATCGAACTGAGTGCGTGGAGTACTGTAATTGACAAGCCACCCAGCATTTCCACATTGTTTCCACGTCTGAAATTGGTCGAAATACCAATGCCTGTGTTCTGCAATTCTGCCCAGCATTGAGCAGCTTCAGGATGCATGCCTTCTGCCCAAGTTGCCCACTTTAGTGGTGCCACAGTGACATTTCGCAGGTGTATTCTTCGTCTCAATAGATGCTCGTGCGCTCTTATCTCACACCTCCTTCTGCTGTACGGTACGGGCTGTGCTATCCGCTCCTGGTCTGTAGGTAATTCTTGTGTTGGCAGCACGCAGGTTGACAGCCTCTCAAGAGCGTAGAGCTCCGAGTTGCCAGATCCTTGAGGCTGACAGATTTTACGCCAAGTCGTCTGTAGACATTTGAGCATCAGGACTCATTCGGCCCGCTGCTCTTGTGCCATACAGAAAAGCCTGATAGCTGCTTGTGAAGCACAAAATGGCAGAGAAAGCGCTGAGCACGCTACGCCAGCAGCATAAGAGTGCCTCCCAGTATGTTGCACTTCTCGATAACACCATCGAGGATCTCAGCGGAAGCCAAAAGCTGACGGAAGCAGAAGTTGACTGCATCATGGAGCTCCGTGGGGAGCAGGCTGTGAAGAGTCTGGAGGCTCAGCTCAAGCTCTGGAAGCGCTACATGGGCAAGGATAAAGATCTACTGGTGCGTCACAGCATTCTTTAGGATTGTCTTTGAGGTGTAACATAACAGCTGCATGTTTGCTGCTTTCATCCCAATATTGATGCTGTGACCATGCGCAGGATGAGCAAACGGCCCAGCACACTCCCGTCATGTCTGATGAGCAGCGCAGACAAAGCGCCAGATCCAAGTGAGCCCTGTCATGTTCTGCATGCTCCTGGGCACGCAATGCCTGAGAGCGTAGCATGCTGCATATTGACAGCACTGAGGCTATGTGCAACTGACTGTTCATGTCACATGATCAGGTCAAGTGGCAATGCAAGCAGGCAGCTGAGCGTTTGACATCCGTTGTAGGCTGGCATCGATGGGAGGCCGGCCAGTGCTTGGATCCTTCTCCATG
Source organism: Coccomyxa sp. LA000219 (assembly GCA_000812005.1). Classification (NCBI taxonomy): domain Eukaryota; kingdom Viridiplantae; phylum Chlorophyta; class Trebouxiophyceae; family Coccomyxaceae; genus Coccomyxa; species Coccomyxa sp. LA000219. The sequence continues at coordinate 1,127,664 of KN714655.1, forward strand.
TGCGAGTCAGAGCTGCTGCAGCACCGCCGGGGCCTGAACGCCACTGCCAGCCCGGCCGCACAAGAGGTGGCGCGGTTGCGCAGCGGCAACACCTCGCCCGCAGGCGCTTCGGCCCCTGGGCCCAGTGCTCAAGCACAGGGCAGCCCAGCTTGGCTGGTGAGCGCCCAGCATCCCCCTTTCCTCCCGTCTAGGGCTACTTCATAAAGCCTAGGCACAAATTTACAGCGCCTTGCATCCAATATCAGCCTGCCAGACAACAGGGGCTCAAGGGGTCTCCTATGCCGATGTGTTGAGTCCTGTCCATCTGCTTTGTAATGCCATGCTGGAGGACCTGCTTGTGGAGTGTGTGTTGCATTCAGAACATCCTCCTAATGTACACAGGCACATGCCAACCAATGTGACAACTTTGCAGGGTGCCCGTACCGGCGTCCCCTCTCCACCACGCCACAGCAATGAGTCAGCGCCAGAGGACATTGCTGTCTCATCTTGAGCCCAAACCGGTGCAGCAGCGCGAGAAGCATACAGCATTTGGGTACAGGCATTGCAAAATCAGTGCGTAAGAGGATGCGTTGGTCCTCTCTTTGTGCAGGACCTGTCCTCGGAATTCTTTGCATCAGGCCTTCTTTGTCAATCTCAGCAAGGATGACCACTACACTGCTGGCAATAAATCGCAATCTTCGGCCTGCTCAGCTCATTTGATGCATATGACAGTCCTGCTAGTGTCTCCTAGGGCATCAAATGACACCCACTCTGTGTACAGTATCTGGCACTTGTGCTGAACACAGGCCAGAACTCTGAGTCTGAGTCTTAGATCCTGTGGTAAAAATCTGGAATCTGGCTGCTGATCAGTCCTGCCTCATGCAGCGGCCAAACCTGCCAGGAAGCATGCTCCTATCAGTAGAGTTAAAATAGGTCCTAAGCAGCAGCAACAGGCACTGGCATTGCTAGCACATGCAGGGCACTGAATACAGCCACTAGATAGGTGCAGGATCTGGACGTGAGAGATGTGCAGTGAACCTGGGTGACACATACACAGGTGAAGAGGCCTGGGACATGCATGAGGTACCTTCAGGAATGCACGCCCTCGTAGGAGGGCATATGGTACAGGGCCATAATGTCTGGAGTCTGTGGAATTGATGAAGTTGTCCCCTTGCAGCCAGACATGACCTTCTGGCACCTGCACAGCATGGCATGAATCTGTAAGCCTGCTTCAGCAGTCTCCCGGTCCAGGCCATATGCAGAAGAGCCGGGAAGATGTGCTGAGAGTAGAATATACCACGACTGTGCGCCCAGGGCCAAGCTGCGTGCTCTGAGGTATTCTGACTTCATCACCCTCTAGCCCCAGCACGCGCTTGCACACTATCTGCTTGGGGTTTTGCATGCTTCTTGCTAGCACGACATCGCCTGCATAGCAGGCCAGCAGTCTCCAGCTGCTCAGAAGCCTCCGAGGCAAGCAGCTGTTGTGCTGCAGCTGGTCATTGTTGTGCTGCATGGTTCTGCTTCATCTTGTGCATCGGTATACTCATACAGCCAGCCAGCTGCGGGCTTACTGTGGCTTACAGAAAGCCTGATCTAGACAGTCTGATGCGAGCGGCAGCAGCAAGCAGAGGTCCAAAAGATCTGGTGAAAGAGCTCACCAACGCCTATGCGCCCAAAGTGCGTGGAAAGGTGCTCCAGCAGAAGAACGTCTCCTCTTGTGTTGAATGTGGGAAGCATGCTTGGACCCATGCACTGCAGGAAGAGGACCTCAGATTGCCGATCTTCGCAGAGTGGTCTCGTCAGTTTACCGTCCTGGTTTCGAAATCACTTGAACACAGCCTTACCACTGACACCTCCATGCAGTACTCCCTGAAGACGTAGACAATGCATCCTGCTTGCAGGATGACTCCACCTTTCTCCTTGATCTCGGAGAATAAGGGCCCTAGGTTGTAGCGCTGCGAAAGTTGTGCCAGTCTCGGCCAACGGCTGAACATTAGCTAGGAACACCGCTCAAGCACGTAGGCTTAGGGCTGCCCAGATCGTGTATGCACCATTCATCAGAGGACGCTCGACTCCACCGTCATGCTGTGCCTCATAGTCCTATGACTCGATGCAGATGTGTACAAACTATGAAAGACATCAGAATTTGGCCCTCGGCACTGAGCAATGATGAAGAGAGCAGGGCAAAGCATGCAGAGCAGGCAGGAGACCATCTCGCACTAAGGACAAGTAATGTCAGTTGGGCACAGTACAGAACTGCTGTTCCTCCGTAGTATCACAGATGCCTTTTTGGACTGGTGTTGAGTCGTTCCGGAATGAGACAATAGTTTGATATGGAGTCACGCGATCCGGGGAAGCAGAAGACAGGGAGAGCGCAGAAACTCACAGAAGATACTTGCGGAGCAGCTTACCAACGGTCTCTAGCATGTAAGCACGGCAATCGGGTATCAGGCGGGCTGTATCTGGCGTATTTCATACAGTAAGCTGATGTTGGCCACCTATTTGCAGGCCTCGATAAGAACGGATACGACAAAACCAAGTGTGAAGACGTCTTTGACCTTTACATACAGTGCAAAAAGCGAGAGGTATGCACTGATGCTAATTAGCCATTTCCTAGGTGTGCATTGACTTGCTCTGACAATGTATCATCTGCCTCTCATGCAATGGCCATGTGCTAAGTCGGATGGGAATGTCGTGCAGACTGAGACCAGACTGGAAAGGCGTCAGGAGAAGGCAGCGAAGAGGTAGCAGCTGCGTGCATTGCATATCTTGCTAATGCAGCGTTTCACACCCTTTCTGCATCGAGCTGCCGGGAGACATGCCAAGCGCATCAGAGCAGCTGGGAAGACTCAGGGCCACGAGCAGCTGCCGTGCTCAGATCGTACACTCTCTGATCTGGAGTTGGGTCACCTCTCGCAGCAGCTGCAGCCCAGCAGGCAGGCCCAGCACCGCGGAAGTCACTGTCAAGGGCTCTGGTCTCAGCAGCATGGGTACCACCAGTGCTCAGCCGCAAGCATGTCCCTCTCTCAAGTGTTGAGCCGCCAGATCAGATCAGAAACCGCGCCCGCATCAGCATGCCACTTCTCAGCATCAGCCAAGGGTCCTCGAGAAGGGCACTTCAGGGCTGGGCAACCTCCAAGGCAGGCTTCACCGCCGCTCCAGCAGCCAGCAGGCCACAGCAGAGGCGGACAGCGTCAAGACCCCTGGCAGCAGACGAGCGCCTCTGTACAATCTCGCCCATCAGAGGGAGGTCCAACGCATCAGAGCCGACCTGTCACAGCCTTTGCGCCTGGTGAGGGTCTGAATTCATGGCTCTTGACTACACCACTGATAGGCACGCTCCAATGCTCCTGAACGAATTCTCCTTCATGCTCTTCTATAACCTGTTCTGGTTGATTGATGGAAGAGTGCACAGTAGCAGGCCAGGTCACAACAGCACAACACCGTTACTGGTGTGACACATGAGCAGCACAGAGTAAATGTCAATGCTGTCTAATGCGCAGGCTCCCAGAGGCCTGAGCAGGATTCCCTGGATTGGGGCAGAAGTGGCTCTTCTAGGGGTCCACCTCAGGGACCCAACCCAGAAGGCGATGCAGATGTACGCGTGGTCTCTGAAGACAAGACGCATCGGGTGTGCCCCGTCAACAAGATCTGCCTGTAGCATTACTGCAGTTCACAATGAGGACAGGGGCCCTGAATGCCCTTAGATTGATGATACCAGTACACCCAGAATGTCGTCACGCCTTATACCCAAAGGGTTGAGGAGTGTGCTTTGTGCCATCAGTTGCTCTGCTACATGGCTGATTGCAGGCAACTTCTCATGGCAGGTGATGTCCACCAGCACAGCAGTGGAATCGGCGAAGTGGGAGCACATGGACTGCTGAGCCAGCACTGCAAAGTGGGGATTTGTCTGTGTGAACCATCACCTCTCTGCTGCAGTATCCAGTGCAGACGGGATTTGCAGGTCATGTCCATGAGCGCAGCTGCTACCACAATAGCTGGCGACGCGGGAGCGCATGGACCTGCTGCCAGTAGCTATCTCATCTTTTTGAAGCACCTTCTTCTACCATGAAGTCAGCGCGGATACATTTGCCCGCAGGTCATGTCCATGAGCGCAGCGGTGAAGCTGGCGAAGCGGGAGCGCATGGACCTGCTGCTCGTTGCCCCAAATGCCCGGCCGCCCGTGTTCCGGCTGGGCGACGCCAACGAGGCGGCCAAGCAGGCGCGCCTGCGCGAGCGCGACATGCGGCGCAAGGAGATGGAGAACCGCCGCAAGACCCTCATGAAGGAGGTGCGCAGCCTGTTCTGGCTGATGATGATGCTTCTCCCGGGCTGGTCTTGTGGCGGCTTTTGTACAGTAGCCTTGCAGGATCCATGCTCCATGGAAGGAGGTGAATAGTCATCGCGAGGCGCCCATGAAGTTGTTTGGCGCCTGCTGTCATCTGCATGCAGTTCCCTTGAGGAAAAACGAGGTTGCAAAAGGCGTGCACAACTTTTAGAGTTCAATGTATTCCAACAGTTGCATCCTGCTTGCGTGACATTTGCCGGTGGCATGCAGGTCAAGATTGGGCCCAACACTCAGGAAAATGACCTGAGAATGAAGCTGGACAAGGCCAAGGACATGGTGAGCAAGCTGTACAGGGTCAGGATCTTCATTCCCTACAGGATGAAGGACAGGGATGCAGCCGTGCGCATGCTTCAACGCCTGAGGGAGATCTGCACTGACTTTGCCAATGTGGCTGGCCCTGAAGGGATCGAGAAGCTACCAGCGAACACTGTTGTTGTGTACCTGTCACCTAAGGCCTGAATGAGGTGGCCCTACATCATCCGAGAGATCCCATCCCTATGCCATGCACGTGTCCTGCGCCTTGCAGCACTTGAGAGATCAGTGGACTAGGGGCGTCAAGCATTAGCTGAGCCTGACGTGGTGGGGCGAGATTGTAATGGCTATGATCCCAAGATTCCATGTCCTCTGAGCATTACATCTCTGGGTCCTGGCCACCATCATGAAGTTACACTGGCATCTTTTGTGAGCTTCCATCATGGATGAAGCTGGAGTTGGCTACAGCACTCGACGTTTACCGTTCTTGGCCAGAAAGCAATTATTGCAGACAGTTGCACTGCAGAAGATCGTATCGCCACTACATGCTAGAACAGAGTGCAAGCTGTGCTAGTACACTTGCGAATGTGCGACAGTGATCTGACTCTGTAGCAAAGCGAAGAGAGAACAGAACGCACGCCAGGTGAGTGCAAAGCAGAGTCCATGATAGCATCCAGAGTCACGCGTGTGTACTCTGCGAGCCGTCGCCCAGAGATGCCAGCTAGCCTTCAAAGCACCAACTCACATGGGAATGCACATGCCCAGTATAGATCAACGTGGTATTACCACACTCACAGGGTATCGCAATTGCAGGTTTGCAAAGAGATTCCTAGGCCTTCTCAGGTGTACGACGGCCTCCATATAGCTCAGAGCATACTATAGATCTGGCAGCAAATGCCTCAGCAGGGACAGGCAGAGATTGACGGGCTATGCCGCCGTCTGAGGTACTGCTGCACTGCAATGGCTTTGATTGACGCAATGGATTGATGTTCGTGAGCTCAAATGTGCACATCCCTCCTTCACACTTGCATGGAATGACAGGCGACGGCAGGTGGAAGGTTCGATTCCAACAGCCAAGGCTACAGCAGAGCTACTGCGAACTCTCATCACAAGACAACGACATCCTGATGCCGCAGCTCTCCTCTCAGACGTCAGGGAGTGGGGCATCCAGCTGCAAGCTGCAAAGCCACTGGGTAAGAGCTCCAGCACCACTGGCAGTTCACTTCGCCTCTGTATCTGCTGATCATCAGTTTTTTGGATGGGATATGTGCTGAGCAAGAGGTGCTGCATGCAGAGCTGGCGGTTGGGAATATAGTGCGGCGCGTCCTGCACATGATCAGGGAGGAGTCTCGCGCGGTGAGTCTTACCTACCTGAGTTTCTTCTACCCCGCCCCCTCAAGTGCTCTTCATTGCAGAGCGGCCTGGTCTGTCAGCTGAGCAGCTTTCACGCAGTGCCAAGGCGCCTGACGTGCTGTAATATGCCTGTATAACCTCAGAAAGTAGCACTTGGGCATGGACCTGTGTCGTTGAACATGTATGGGGGCACAAAGAGGAAGAGCTGGCCAAGGCAATGTCGGGAAGAGCCAAGAAAAGTAAAAAGGAGGCTGCTGTGATTTCCTCAACATGAAGCTGGTTGCATAGTAGCACTTCGCCTGCGCCAGCTTTCCGTCCTCGGTGCTACTGTACATGATTGGCGACACGAGTCTATTAAGGAAGATCAGCTGTCAAAGCGGCCGATATGAAAGGCCTGCAACCAAATCAGATAAGCGCAGACACTTCTGTTGCTGAACATGCAGGAGGGCATGGAAGAGGAGAAGATGGCGCGGGCTATCTCGGTGGATCAGGAGGAGAGGCAGCCGGGGCTGCTCAGCCGCGCCTTTGCGCCGGGCTCCAGCTTTGCGCGCGCCGTCTCCCTGCACAACCTGCTGGACGTGCAGCACCTGGACACCCTCCCTGAGTCGGTGCGCCCGTGCCTCAGCCCTCTGATGCATTTTGAGCGAAGCCCCCTGCTCTTGCGCCCTTGCAGCTGGGGAGTCGCCCCGCGTCTACTGAAGAGCCTTTGCTTTTCAGTCTAAACCTCCACTCTTCCAGAGATCCTCTAGTCTGCTGTAAGCCCCTCTGCTCTGCCTTACGTGGATATGGTGCAATGAATGCTTCTCCTTATTCCATTGTAGCGTTCCTCAATGTGCTTCAGCTTTCCTTTACCCATTTTTTATGCTTGGCAATGGTGATGATGGCGTGAGGGCAGAGTGACATCGGCCCAGCTAGGATCGCTCATTTGGGAGGGCTGCTGAGCTGCCTGAGACTTCTCCAAGGACAGATGTAAATGAGTTCCAAAGCGCAGCTGGAGTAATGGGAGTGTGTACATGGCTGCAGGCGCCGCTGCCTGATCAGGACGACGCGCTGCAGCTGCAGCAGGCGGCGCTGCGGCACAGCGTGCTGGAGCCCTCCGACCAGTCGCAGACCAGCGTGGGCAGCACCACGTCCAGCAAGAAGCACAAGCCGGGCAATTGGGCAGGCCAGTGACCACCCGTCCTTGCAGCTTTCACCGAAATGTCTAAATGACAGCACTGTCATGGATCGCGGTGTCTCACCTGTTATTATGCAAGTGCGCTGCCCATACAGAAGCTTTGCATGGCATAGAGCACCAGCTGTAAAAATGATGGTCTGCTCTTTGGACTGCGAATTTGGTGTCGCAGCAGAGTGTAGGGCCTGCGTGAGGGGGTCTTGCAGGGACTGACTCCCTCAGAAAGCGTGAAGGTCCTGAGGATCTCGAGTCTGCCTGCAGGCAAGCCCAGCATTGTGGAGCAGCTGAATGAGTTCATAGTGGAGCTGAGGGACATAGACACCAGCATTGCTGCACATGTACGCCCCTCTCTATCTCTAGTTTGCACAACATCGTCAGTGCCAAAATGTCCAAACTGTCCTAGATTTGCGGTGAGAGGCCTTCTCGCCCCTTGTATGCCGTATATGGACTTAGGTTAGTGGGACGACACTAGGGCCCAGTTTGGGAGATTACGATCCTGCATTGGGATATGGTGTTTCTACCTGTTTACTGAACTTGGACATGTGTGCAGTGGCCGGACCAGATACATGCCAACGACTCCATCCTGACCTTTGGCTACTCTGAGACTGTGAAGGTCTTCCTCCTGGAGGCTGCCAAGAAGCTTGACTTTCAGGTCAACCCCCTCCCCTACTTGGCAGCTCTGACAGTATCTTTGACATAAATAGTGAGCTAGCATTCATATGCTCAAACTGACCTGCATGCCATTATGCGGTATGTCCTGACCTTTTGTGTTGCCATCCTTTGGAAAGGTGTCGGTTAACTCGTAGGGTTCTCAATCTATTCTGGAGACACTGAAAACAGAATTGATCTTGTTGGACAACGAGAGGGTCCAGCAGTTATGCGCCCTGCCAATCCCGGCTCCTGAAATATGCCCCAACGGGGCATCATAAGATTAGAGTTCTTGACATTTGCTAGCGCTGGGGCAGGTGGTGGTGGCGGAGGGAGCGCCGCGGCACGGAGGCCAGGAGCTGGCGCGGCTCCTGGCGGAGGAGGGCCTCCACACGACGCTCATCCCCGACTCCGCCATCTTTGCCATGATGGCCCGCGTCAACAAGGTCACCCCTCGTCCTTGCTGCGTCGCCTGCATTGCCAGCCCTCTGACATTGCGTCGTGAATCTAACCCACACCATTCTGTTGTATGATCTATACTGGACCCTGTCTCAGTCAGGCGGGTGCACTGTGCCCTGAGCTGCCCAGACACTGCCCAGTTTGGTGTGCCGGCGGGTTTTGATAGATTGCCATGCAGAGCTATGACTCTGTCCGGCACAGAGTGCATGCATGCAGCATGCTGTGCGCATGTACTGGTCGGCCCGTATACACTGCTGGGTGTGACAATGTCTATCCATGCCATTCCCATGTGTGCGTATGTCAGGCGTAGTGAGCATGCGGCATGCTGTGCGCAGGTGCTGGTGGGAGCGCACGCGCTGCTGGCCAACGGCGGCGTCATGGCGGGCGCGGGCAACCAGCTGACGGCCATGGCGGCCAAGCACCATGCGGTGCCCTTTGTGGTGCTGGTGGGCCTGCAGAAGCTGTCCCCGCTGTTCCCCCACGACCCCTCCGTCTCCTTCAACGACTACAAGGTGCGCTCCCTGACTGTGCCCGAGGATGATGAATGCAGCAAGGCCATCTCAGAGCACCTGCAGCCAATGTAATTGCCATGGCCCTAATTGCCTGGCCCTGGTGCTTCGCAGGCGTATGGCTGACACAATTCCATACTTCTGTGCCTGGGTAGAAATTGAAGGGATGGGATGGGGGCAGTGCACAGCGTTGCGGAAGAGCACCAGTCAGGGATGCACATCAGTAGGATGGCGGAAATCTTCTGGATTGTCCAGCAGAATTGACAGGAAAGCTGCCGTTTGACGACCTGGTGGCACTGTGCAGTCTCCAGCGGATGTGATGGAGTACAGCGCTGTGTCGGAGGTGCTGGATGCTGACTATGAGGCCGCCGGAACCTGCAGCGAGGACCTGTACGTGCATGCCTTCAACCCGGTATGCTCATCAGCACTCACTTGCCTCCATAGGGCCCTTGCAGCGTTCGCACCATCCTCACAGAGCAAGTGCAGAAGCAGGAGTGTGAATAAGGACTGGCTCAGGGCTCAGCGTATAGTCTCAGCTTATATCAGAACTGCTTGCGCTTCTCATGCATGCTCAAAGTTGGCCCAGAAGCTGTTGTGAATAGGTGCTGGGACCAATCCTGAGCACATCTGAGGCAAGACGTGTGTTGTGCAGGTGTTTGACTATGTGCCTCCCGAGCTGGTCAGCTTGTTGGTGACTGACATTGGCGGCCACATCCCCTCGTATGTGTATCGCCTGCTAGCAGAGTACTACTCCCGGGAGGACTACACGCTCGAAAGCAAGGCGCTCACTGAGTCTGCTCTAAGCGCTTAGTGGCAGGAACGAGCGCTAAGCATCCCATGCTCAATCTACGGCTTCGGCTGGCAGCATGTGGGACCTTCCTACCAGCTATCAGGCTACCAGTATTGCTATGCCCTAGTGATCAGGATGTTGGCATGTGCAACCTGAACGGTGTTGCTGAGATGCTTTGATGAAGCTTGATGCTTACTGAGGCATGGTAGGCGATAGAGAGAAACTGCAAAGAGCAGAGTATGAAGGCAGAATATGGCAGGATACAGAGCTTTGTGACAGCAAGCATCATTGCCAAGGAGCGCTGCTAGCGCTTGACCACAGTGGCATGCGCCGTAGCTACTGCAGCTCCAGTGATGCGCATCACCAGATTGAGGGGTTTATGGCGATTCTCACTTGCATGTCAGTGGCACTGAAGCCAGTACAAAACAGGTCTCAATCTAGCACCGTGCGCATGAGACACCACGTAGTAAAGGATCTAGGCGTAAGCCCTTGTTAAAGCACTGGAAGTGTTCTGTCTTCAAGCGTCTATGTGACCACTGTCATTTGCAAAGCCTTCCTGAGCATTATTGAGAGACATGAAAAGGGAGCAGTAGAGATGAAGGCGGTTATTTTTTACAAAAAAACAATAAGTACTGTTTGGGAGTCGAACGCGGACCGGCCTAGACCTTGGCTGTGTAAGCGCACCGAGCACAGTATGGGGAGGAGGCGCTGCTCGGAGTAATCCTGCGAGTGGCCCGGGTCCGGCTCGCCCGATTGAATTTCTTCTGTATATACCGAATGCTGTGACACAGTGCCGGCTACTCCTAGCGTAATTCTGCGAGTAGTCCGGCCCGGCCCGGCTGACCCGATTGAAGTTCTTCGGTATGCACCGGTTGCTGCGGAACAATATTGCCAACTAAGTTTGCAGAGAAGGCAAGGCAGACGAAAGCGAGATGGCTTCGCCCCTTCTCATGCTTGAAGATTGCTTGCAGAATCTGTTGCTTCCAGTGTTGGTCGAGCATAGAGCACAGTACTGCAAGGCATGGGCCTCTGACAGTCTCTGTATAAGATCCATGTACATATGCCAGATGACATGAAGCAATGGCCTCGAGGGAAAGACATTGAGATCACACTTAATAGAGGTGCTGCAAGGGCAAAAAGCTTGAAGCAGTCTTGTCTTGTCAGGGCTTACAGCACACTCAATAGGCTTGTAGTCCGATCATGGTAGTCCCAACATAACGCAGAGCTTGAGGCTGAGACTGCGACGCATATGGCATCATCTGTCCCATGTAGCCGCATGCCCACAGCTCGGAAACTACTCAATCCCGTTGAGCCCAGATGTGTCCATTGCGCAGAATCGCCCAACAGATCTGAGCCCTTCTTTTTGCTCTGATAGGAAATGTGGTACATGTCTGTGATTGGGGACTTCAACCATGTGAGAGTGCATGACAGCACTTTCTCTTTAAAATTACCCTGTACATGGCTTCTGTCGGCTGAGTCATGAGCTTTTGCTTCATCGGCCTCAAGGTCAAGCATAGCCCGAGTGCTTCGTGAGTTTCTCCGCTCCTCCTCTATTCCTGTTGGGGCTGAGGTATTGTGCCCCTCACTGCTATCCTCGGAAGCAAGACTTTGCCATTGAACGTCTGAGCATTCAAGCCCTGAAACATGGGCTGCAGGTTGAGCATCCCTGGCTGTCGTCAGCCTGATAACACCTGCACAGCCCCAAGTGCACTTGTTCCATATGCGGAGAACGCTCACACCTCATGTCCATGCTGCTTGATACATTTTTACAGCCCCTTGACATTGTTCTGGCACATTGCGCAGAGCCTACCCTCTTGCATCCTGTAGGGCCTCAGCATTTGAGCCTTACCTATGTGGGTACTGATGTCAGCGGTATCTGCATTCCCAGATGAGCAAGTAAGGCCTATACTTCTGAGAGTGCTCAGCCCAGCAATGTTGTACCGCTGAAGCCCCCAAGAGTCTACAACGGCCCCTACAGGCCTTGGAATATCTGCACACAACCCAGTGTCAGGCTTATGTGGGCCTATGGCTGCACTTTAGGTCCGGCATATACAAGTTGTTACACGAAGGACAGCAGACGCTCCACGCTGCATACATTGCACGGGATGCGCAAGTCACTATTTTGACCAGGCTGAGATGAGGACCAGCATAAGAAGCATACCAAGGATGTGAGTGCCATCACTCGAGGCACCTAAAAGGTCTATGCTCAAGAGCTCCTTTCCATCTGACCTGACAGCGGTCTCCAGGGAGAGAAATTCTGGAAGCTGGACGTCAGCCCTGAAGAGTTCCAGGCTGATCGGGCAGCCCTTGCTGGCCCGCCCTGCAGTGTGGCTACAGCCTTTAGCCAAAGTCACATCTCTAGCACTGTGTCTGCGGGCTTCTTGCAGCATTCTTACTGCCAAGTTGGCTCAGGCCTACTTCAGCAGTGCTCCATTGTATCTTAATTTTAGATTGACTAACAATGATCTGTCTGCATCTGCAGCAGTCCTTAGTCCATCCTGGACACTCATGCATGCCGCTGCAGATGACCAAGAGCTGCGGGATGAAGTATACCAATGCCCTGGACACTCATGCACGCCGCTGCAGATAACCAAGAGCTGCAGGATAGAGGATGCAATGGCCTGTACGGGTGGAACTGCTGTAGGCCTACCCTGGAGTCTTAAGCAGGAAAGCCCTTGGTAGGCAGAGTTTGTACAAATGCTGGCCTCAACGTGACTGACGCTGACAGACGCAGCGTCGCCTGCATCGCTGCTCTCAACCCTGACCGCCACTCTGCTGGCCATCTGGAACAGCGGCTGCCGTGCTTGCAGGGACAAGTTGAAGAAAAGCCCAGAGCTCAGGGACCTTCCCTGCAGAGGTCACCAGTTTCAGCGCTTTGAGGAACGTACAGACTGATCTAGCATTGACAGCTCCTCGGAGCCTCTGCTGCTTTGATAGAGAAAGCCACCGGCTATACCGGCGTGACCGAATTTACACGCTCAGGATGCCAGCTAAGTCTATGGCATGCCACAGCTAGTGTCAAAATGACACGTTGTCGTGCAGATCCCAGGCGGCTGTTGTCTGGGCCTGTGCTGCGCAACCCCAGGAGCAATACCACTGGTGCAGCTTCTTACCTCTGAGTAGAGGGCCGTGCCATAGCCAGCATTGAAGTCTGAGGCAAAGGGCAGCTGGGTTATAGCCGGCCTGGGCACGGGCAGAACAGCAGCCAAGTTGTCCCAAAATTGCTGGTCGAGCTGCCTCCAAGCTGACCTATCAATGCCGGCTCCCTCGTACACCCATCCTGGTGCAAAGAGAGCCACTGACAATCCTGAAATCACACAGCTTGGCTGCTCAGCTGTCTGATATGATGTATGGAGTAAACAAGATAGAGAGGTGTACTTCTGCCGCAGAGTCACTTGAGTGGCAGAAGTGTTGCTCTGAACGCACTGAAGTTGGCTGGGCAGACATCGTGCAGCATGGACTCTGAAATCCTGCATATCCGGCAGGGCATGGGCATCGAGCCAGTGCAGCACCATGATGTAGAGCACACATTATGGCAGTGCCTTCATTGTGCGCCAGCCTCCAGACAGGGCATCATCTGACCCACCTTCTTCCAGCGCAGCAGCAGCTGCCACATAGCTATTGAGCTGGCCGCCACCATAGGTGCCCCTCCCAAAAACATCTATGCCCATGTATACCTCTCTCCTGCGCTCCCCTGCCTCCTGAGCAGCCTCTGCTGGCGTCTCTGCCTGCGGAGCGTATGAATCATCATGTCCTCTTCTCTGCATCTCATGCGCCCACAGCTGGAAGGTCAGGCCTTGATCTTCCAGTACCGTCACTGCAGCAGGGCTATGTTACTACAGCTCCATATCAGCCTTGCGGTTGCAGATGTAAGTCACCTTCCAGGCATAATTGACGAAGATGGAGTCACAGGCGTCAAAGAAGCGCCTGTTTAGCGCGTTCAGGCTGTTCTGCCAAGTCAGCTTGCCCTCGGATGTCACAGCGTCATACCAAATGACCTGGCCCCGGCTGCACTGCTTCTGCGTGGCCGCTCTCAGGGTCCTGCATGGCACAGCACCACTGTACAGCAATACAGCAACGACCTGATTATCATGCCCTGACGGCATATAAGGACAGCGCACTCTGCACGGTGCATGTTGACACGTGAGCATGATCTTTGTTGTGCTGGCATTCCAGGGGTTAAGAGAGTTCTATGGCTTCTGCAAGAGTCCAGAGGACAGTAGCTGTGCACACCTTATGAAGAGCAGGAGGTTGGGCATGAAGGAAGTATCGAGCTCATTCTCAATGTTGAGCAGCCACCCGTCAAATCCAAAATAGGCAGCAATGGCAGCCAGCTGGCTAGCAGCCCGCTGAGCTGTCTCTTCCGTCTGCAAAAATTCCTCGCACTTGGCTCGACCATCATCCCATTCTGTGATAAGCGTCCCAAGGACCTGCGCAGGAACAGCCATGTCACCAGCAAGGGGCCACAGACCTCAGCAAGGCAATCTCAGCATACACCTGCAGGTCCAAGGCGGCATGAACCACGTCTGCTGCATGAGGTAGCATGTGGCACTGAGGGAATGCACATGGATTGCAGCGACACTATGTCTGTTGTTGTGGTCATCTGCACAGCAGGCTTTCGCACCTCTACATCATGCCGCTGTGACTTACATCTGCTGCATGAGGCAGTGCGGGGCGCTAGGGTGATGCGCATGAATTGCCGAGAAGCCTGTCCTCAAAACTGTCTGTACAGCGGGCTTTCGCACCTCTACATCATGCCGATGCGCGGCATTGATCCAGCCAGGAGGTGGAATGGTGATAAAGCTGTGGCTGAAATACACAAAGGTGTCGACCAGGTGCCAGTGCGTGATGTAGAAGGGGTCCTGGCAGATGCACCCCTGTGCCCAGGCATCATCGTGATAGCCACCTGCCATATCATGGCATACCAGGAGCTTCGGCACTTCCCTGCTTCTCAAAGCGACCTGCATGTCAGATCTCCTGGATATAAATGCAGACGCATTTGAATAGGGCATGCATCTCATACAAAGGGCACCTGTAGCCCCAGCCTGCTTGCAAGACCTGCCTAGCTTTGGCCATTTCTGCCAATGGTGTCGCTCAGGGTAATGCAAAGGTGTCCAATTGTACTCAATGGGAGCCAGGAGATGCATGCCTTGGGGAGATGAACGTGTCCTCTGCAGAATGCATTATCCTTGTGCTGATCAGGGCTCCAGCCCAATAATTCCTCCACACTTAGAAGAGGCCTGCTTCGTGGAGCCGAAGCAGCATTCATTGCGAGACGAGATCAGCTTGCCATCGTATTCTGTACTCAGCCTGAAACTGATATTTGCCAGGCTGACCTTGCTGTAACGGGATAATAGCTGGCTTTACAATAGGTAGCTCTATCTAGAACGCCGTGGATGCAAGCTAAAAGATTCCGGGAATTGTTGGGCAAGCTACCGCATGAGCTGACCCTACATGTGCGATGATCCTTGCGTCCATATTGCGCGATACGAAACCACGAACAGCCGCACAGAGGCTGCACAATGGTTTAAAAGTTCTCACAATGAGTAGGGGAGGCCTTATATTTCAGCCAGGGGTGAAGTACGTCCTGAGACACTACTTTACCATCGCTGGGGTGGCAGGTGCCTTCGGGTGCGGCCTAGCGTACGCTGGTTACCAAGGGGTATCTTGGACTCTGTCAAGACGTGAACACCCTGAGAAGGCCGAGAAATAAGCGTGCTGGGTGATGGTACAAGCAGCTTCCCATACCTTCCTCCAAAGCCGGTGAGACTCCCCGAGGCTTGCTTGCCTGCCTCTCATCCGGAAAGGCTTAGTATAAAATTAATACTGACATCAATGAGCACTTTTTTGGCCTGATCACCCTGTTTGGTAGTCTCTGTCTGTGGTGATCCTGTCTCAGAGCTTCTCTCCTCTGGACGTTGATGCAAGATAACTTTGAGCAGACCGCTAGAAACACCTTTCAGACTTGGCTGCGACGCAGGCATTGCATCGTATGAGGCGGGTTAACCGCAAGGTCCCACCAGCAGACAGGAGCTTGGCAACCTTTGTCCAGGCTCTGACTGGGCTGAAAGTCGTTGTGGAACTCAACAATGATGCGATTGCCCGGGGAATCCTCGAGTCATCAGATCTGGGCATGAACCTGACTCTCACAGAGGCGTCTCTCCAACCATTGCAGGTGCTTGCAATGTTTTCTAGACCCCATGAGCGCACCTTCCATTTCTGCTTGTCGTAGCTTAGACCTGCCACAACACACCTTTCAACACATCTTACATCTGCATGCGATTGGCAGCGGTGTGCATTGACAGCTTCCTCGCGCCTGTCGACACCAGCCCTCAATGTGTGTATGGTGTTCTGCAGGGCCATGCTCAGAGCATGACCTTCCTCTTCCTGAGGGGATCAAGCATCAGGTGCGAGGTCTCTATAGGACAGCCCCTCCGCATCTGAATTTCGCCATGCACCCCATTATACATGCTCCACTCGCTCCTGGGAAGGACAGCATGCCCGTTGCGAGTCTGCAGCGTCAGAGCTCTGGCTGCGCGCCAACGGGAACTGAGCGGGAATGCCATGCGGCAGGTACATCCACCTGCCCGCTAAGCTGAAGGCTGAGACGAGGGTAGAGGCCAGGCAGAATGAGATCCAGCAGAATCGCTGGCTGCACCTCGCCAGCATTGGCCATCAAAAGGCGGCCCCAAAGGGCGTTGATGGCACCCTGGAGGATACCTCCTACATGGAGACTGGTGAAGAGGGAGCGTGAGCTGTAGCAGCGCACTGCGTGAGAGAGTTAGAGCAGTAGAGACTGTGAGACATCTTTGTATGAAGGAAGACTAGCAAGATCAGGGCAAGCTATGTTGCAGAATGCCAGCGTCCTAAGCAACCTGCCACCTTAGCACACTGGCATATCCAGAAAGATAGCAGCTGCATGCACTAAGAGCTGTGATGACGTCACTGAGATTGCTGGCACTCAGAGGTCCACACTGTGCAACTGCGTTGCAGAGACTGTTGTTACCTAGGGAGATTGAGCAGCACTTGGCAATGAGAATCGTTGAAAACACTTGACTTCTTGCAGATTCTGATTCCACCAGGTCAATGCACACATGCACTATGTGAGGCAATTACCGTAGGATGCGATGTGCGATCACAGGCCACAATCATGCGCTGTTGTTGCATTACAGTACCATTCTTCAATACAGTGTTGACTCTGTCCAAGGAAATGCTCTGTCAGAGGGGGTCCGAGATACTTATTCCTCTTCAAGCATCAGTTTTTTGATGCGCTACACACTATGCAGAGCAATCCCTCCCTGCTCTCTAGCATTATCTGCTCAACTAATACTGTCATGGCGTCTTGAGCAGCCTGTCAAAAGTCATGACCAGGCGTGGAATATCCTGCAGCTTTGCTGCAAGCATTGAAGACTCTGCCAGGCAGTGCTGCCTCGGGTCTTCATGCCCCTTGATGGCTTGAGAGCTACAACATGTCGCAGCGCAAAATGGATACCAGCAACCAGACCGTCTCATGAAGTTAGTGCAATCAGGGAGGCGTCCCAACCTCATCAAGGTTTCACCGTGTCCCACATTTACCCGCTTGATTGCAGCTCCCTGTTTATCATCATAGTGCCTACTCTACCCGCTAGATTCTGATCCAGTGCAGGCCAGTGGCCCCGAGATGAGAGAGCCTCAGCCCTGTGGCTCAGGCACCTAATGCAGCTCAGCAGTCCTATCTACTCTCTTTCTGAAGCCTCTACAGGCTGCTTGCTACTGCTCTTGCACAAGCATGACAGGTCAATGGCCGCACAGAAGGCGTTTTTTCTGGGCCTATGCCTGCTCATGCAATAGCACTGTCCTGTGTGAGTCTATGCATGCTCCTGCCGGGTGGCTTGGACTGGGCCTGCACCAGCTGTTGCACGAGCACTGTGATGCACCTGCGTCTGCACAGCAGGCGCGCCATGGGCTAGTCTGCGCTGTGCTGGCGGCACTTCCCGCTGCCGGCCTTGCCAAAGTGGGAGCCGGAGGCGCCCTTTGTCCCCCGCAGCGTCTGGCGGCACAAGTAGCAGAAGTGCGCCGTGCACGCCCAGCTACACAGCAAAACTGTGTAATGAGCACTGAGGGTTGTGATGATTCCCTGCCAGCTATCACTGGCTGTGTAAGCTCTCCAGGGCTGGGTCTGCCATACACATAAACAGCACATCCATGTGATTCCAAATGTGCATTGCTCGAAGTTCAAAGTATGTCTCACTCAAGCAGGCTTGCTGTAGGTACGGCCTGACATGCTGTGCAGGGATGGGTTGGCGGGGTTTACCAGCGCATGTGGTTGTTCTCGTTCATCTTGTGGTTGGCCTGCCCGCAGGATGGGCACGCTCGGGATCGCCTTCGGCCTCCAACATCGCCCCAAAAAGCATTTCGGGCCTGCGCCTGCGCCCTGCATCATCATGGCAAATTTGTGTACTGTCGGTCCTAGTTCCATACCATGATTGGAATCTAGTAAAGACATGATCCATGCTTGCAGGTCACTGTAGGCTCACTATGCTCCATCGCTGAGGCCCTGGTGACTGAAGGGTGCCAGATGAGGCTGCCAACTTCTGGCACAGGCCCCGTGCGTTCGACCTCACAGGGTTAGACGGCACATGGCCCATCCGCAAGACTGAGCAGGCAAAGGAAGAGCGCCAGTGCGTACCTCTCTACCTGGACCTGGAACTCCACCTCCCAGCGCTGGATCTCAGCATGGTCGAACAGGATGCACTTGCCGGTGCGGAAGTGGTCATAGCCATCGACCTCCTTATTGCAACGCCAGCAGAAGAAGGCCCCGCAGTTACCGCAGGTCATCTTGTTGCAACCTGCGCTTTTCTGGATGGCCATGCCACAGGCTGGACAGCGCTTGGACGTCTCCTGCATCATGCAAGCCACTGCCTCAGGCTGCTGGCTGCACAGCGCCATGTCTGTGCGCAGAAATTTCAATTGAGCAGACCCAGGGCGCATCGGGCAAGGCTGGCTTGCTGTATACAGCTGAGAAGCCATGCATGGCACCGCACGACACAAGACATGCAGGCGTGTTCTCTCGCTGACGCATACTACCACGCAAGCAACTGTGTCAACTGGGAATGTTCAAGTCAATATCCTCGTGTGAAGGTCAGAAATGGGCAGAGGGGTGTTGTTGAGGCGCATGGAGTGTTGTGACAGGAAATGCCGGGCTCGAGAGAGGTGGCCAAGGAGGCACCTGGATGCGGACGAGGGACATGTACTCGAGCTCCTTGCGACGCAGCTCCGCAACGGAGACGCTCATGCCCGCCATGCGCTGGCGCAGCAGCTCCAGCTTTGTCTCAGCGCTCATGCACTGCGCCAGCACAGCACAGTTCTCACAAAGAGCCATGCAATTGGTATACTTACCACACATGCAACTTCGAAAATACCCTGTTAGTCTCCTTAGTTGAACTTTGAAGTGCCAGATCTCTGGTCGCTTGCCAATAGCGCGCTCTAGAAGCACAGCCCTGAAACAATGCAGCAGAAGCCGGCAATGCCTAAAGCGGTCATAGAGGCTCTCAGGGAGGCGTCTCACCTCAATGCCGGGGTGCCAGGACTCATTGCAGAGGCTGCAGAAGGCGAAAAAGCACTTGGGGCATTGCGCGCAGTTCTCGGCGTCCTCCAGGCAGGCGCTGGAGCAGCGCGGGCAGTACACGCAGTCCGGCATCTTCTGCAGCGATAGCGCCAGCTCTAGGTCCTCCCAGCGCTGCAGCTGCTCCTCCTCCAGCAGCCCACCCAGACACTGCGCACATGTCACTCCCACTGTCAACTCATGACAATTCTACTCCGAGCGCAGTGCACATGCACATCAGCATGAAACTCTTCCAGCAGCCCACCTAGAAACTGCGGACACGTAAGCGTCAGGGGGCACCAAGCCCGGTACACGCCATGCACAGCAAGAGCAAGCCAGATGAGCACTGCACCTGTGTCAAGTGGTCACTTGGCATCTATGTAGGTGCATGCCATGCACACCAAGAGCAGGCCAGATGATAGGCTGAAACGCCCTGCTCTGGATTTCTCCAGGCAAGCACAGCAGCCATAATCAGTGATTGGCGGCAATTTTCACTTGAGGGTCCGGCAACCTGGAAAGTAATCAGGGGAGATCTGAAAACAGTACCTGGCGGCTGAAGGGCTCCTTGCACTTGGGGTCGGGGCAGCGCAGGTTCTCGAGGCCGCCCTCGGCCACATGCAGGTTGCAGAGCTGCCTGACGCAGTCCTTGCAAGAGGCGTGATCGCAGCCTCCTGGCCACACGAAGCTGGCCCCTGGTAGCTCCTCCAGGCAGATGCTGCACGTGTGCTGTCCCTGCATGCGCTCAGACCCTCAGAAAAGGCATGTCTGCTGCACACTCAATCTCTGCTGGCACCATGTCAACAACATGTGTTGCAGGCATAGCTGTCCATGGCAGCTCCTCCAGGCAGATGCTGCACGTGTATTGTCTTGGTGCTGACTCTAAACCTCATAAAGCACGCTCGCCATGTACTGTACAACCTCTGCTGGCACTATGTGGACCACATTAAGTAATGGTTTAGCATTCCCAGGCAAGCCTAGAGTGACAAGGTCTACAGAAAAAGAGTAAGACCTCTGAAATGATGAGCTTGCACTCCAGTGGAAACGCTGACTTTCCGGCTTAGCATTCCAGAACAAAGTCTGTAAATCTCAAGCCGCCCACAGAAAGTGAGGCGAGCAAAGGACTGGACTTGCCTCTTGGAAGAGCTCCCGCTCTCTGCTCTTGCTGTAGGCTGTGAGGTGCATGTAGAGCTGCACAACTCTCTCCAGATCTGATCTGGAACTCACTGGCTGGGATGCACCCGCTGCGCTGCTGCCCGCTGCTTGACTATTCGCTGGTTCTGTCTCAACATAACCACCTCCTCCATTCTTGGCACCCTTTTGCATGCTCGATGCATTCTCTGGAAGCTTTGCGCCGCCGTTGAGATGCGCTGTGGCTGGGCTTGCTGTAGCTGCCGCTGCAGCTGACAATACCTGCTTGGCCGGCTCTGAGGCTTCAGGTCCCTGCTTCTGTGACCCATGCCTCCGCTGCTGGTCTGGGGCAAGCTTGGGCAGGGAGCTTCCTTCTAGGCCATCTTGCGGCTGCCAGGCTGCAGCACTGGGATCCAATCCCTTTGCTGAGCTCGTCTGGGGCCTGCCTCTTAGCTTTCGCCTGCCTGGACGTCTGGCCACCAAGTGGCTGGCACTGCTCTGACTGCCAGGCTCTCCTCCTGAGCCTGTCTGGAGAGCTGGCTTGCCACTGGCTGTGCTAACACTATCAGCGCTGGGAGTATCTGCATGCTGTCTGCTGTCTGCATGGCTGATCTTAGCCATATGGGCGCTGCCTGGAGCCGTTTGGCAGGCAATGCTGTACGGCAGCGACTGGCTTGCGCTGCCATTGCTCGGCAAGCTGTCTGCTGAGGGCTTGCTGCCAGCTATTGGCTCAGACGCCTGCTGTGAGCTTTGGCTGAGCTTCAGCCTGTGCTCTCCAGCTGCCAGAGAGGCTTCACTAACCTCAGCAGCTGGCACAGCATGCGAATCAAATGTGAGCAGCAGCGTGTCGGTGACGCCCAAGAATGGCAGCGCGTCATTCTGAAGCCAGTCAGTCCATGTGAAGCAGACAGGACCTCCAGGCCCTTGCTCCTTCCAGAGCCCCAGCAGCTGCTGCGCCAGGCTGTCTGCCTGCTCGCTGCTGAGCCACTCCGCAGTGAGCAGCATGCCTGCATGAGAAAGAGTGGCCTGAGCTGTCAGAAGACTGCTCTGCTCAGATATCAACCAGCATCCCGGAGTATGATGCACACTTTGGGCAGTGACATGCTTTGGCAGGCTCAAGCAAGGAGTGTCAGAGTAGACCTCTGCAAGCCGGCTTTGTAGAAGTACAACTGGCCTGTGCAGCCTACCTGGTGGGTCCTGCTGAGGATAGGTATCGTAAAAGCTCATTGCCAAGCAGATGGGCGGCAGGTGCTGCAGGTGTGCTGTAGCCGCGGCTGGGCCTTCCTCAGCAGAAGCTTTGCTGTCATCAGAGCTCGTCAGAGCCTTCACCTGGACGGAGCAGCCGCAGAAATGTCGGTGAAAAGCAGAATACCCAACACTTGAGCAGCAGCTGGCAGAAGGTGCATCCTCTCACCTGAATTGTAAGACCTCCATCCGGCATGCAAGGGTGTACGTTGGCTGTGCATGCAAGCTGTCGCCCACCACAGCCTTCCAGCATGAGCTGCTCAGCAGTGGCATCATCTATGACACGCTGGATGCCGTCAACGAAGCAGACTAAGCTTGATTGGAGAATAGACTGTAGCGCTAGTAACTCCTCGACGTTTGTCTGCCAAGTCTCAGCATCCATGTGTATCACTGATTCACTCTGCGCTAATGTGCTCGTCTCTGCGGAGTGCGCTATGCGCCGAGTCTATGGATTCCTAGCAGCCGTATGTCATAACTCTGCAGCCCTGCCTTAAATGGGCGACAGAATGGTCTACCGTGAATAACAGGATACTCGTCGCGCTGTCAGAAGACGTGCTTGGCTCTATACAACGCTGCACTGTAGCGTAGACGGTGTACAAAATGAGCAACTCCTTGCCTATCAGGCAGTCTTCATCACGCACTGAGTGCAATACATAGACTATTCTGGAGTCAACATCACACAGCTATCACACATTCTCTCACTGCGAGAAGCCCAGATGCCATCAGCTTCCATGATTCTGGAAGCCAGACAATGTTAGGCACTTATGATTGGCACACAATGTCATGATGCACGTCGCCAGCAGTAACGCTCCGTCTCCACATCAAGATGGCGTTGATGGCTGCCAGCCACGCCCGGCCGCACCTCCAAGGGCACGTGGGGGCTCACCAGTCAAAAGCCCGGCCTATTCTGAGAGCTAGACATTCCCCTATGTCCAGTGGCTTTGCAGTGTCTGCTACTGGGTATACACGACTCAACAGATATAACAGAACAAGAGCAGCCATGCCCCTACAAGCATTTGGGGGAGATGGTGGAAGTGGAGGGCCTAGGGCTTTCCCTCCAACTGCAGGTCTGTAATCATCCACCACCAGAGCAGCTAGTTAATGCGCACGGTGTCGATAGTCTTCCAGACATCTAAGGGGGCGCTGAATCATGCCACGCCCTTTCGTCGCAGCACGCACTTGAAAGCCTGTTGCAAGTGCAGAGGAGGATGACAGCCAGGGGCCTTTCAGACGCCTGTTTCCGCTTTGCCTTGGCCTGCTGTACTCCTGCAGTAGGGTGGCTCCTGCTGGAGCGCTCTTTAAGAAGAAGAAGCAGCCCGAAACCCTTGATGACTTCTCTGGGCGGATTGTGAAGCTGTACTGGCCCATCATGGCCAACCTTGGCTTCAGCGGAGGCATTGGGCTGGCCTGTGGTCTTGCCCTGAGGGTGAGTCTACTAGCCACTACAAAGTACACCTCTTGACTTTCTAGCAGGCGCCGTGCTCATGACGCGCAATCGGGGAACACCATACGCATTTTTGGCATGCTGCAGTGTGAGCAGTGTCCTTGGGCATACATAGATGCCTATGAGATTGGTAACTCTCCCACGATGGCTGACATGCCAATCCTGATCTATGATGGATGTGCTGCAGGCAGTTGGGCAGGCTCTTGCTGTGGCTCTGGGCATCCTGTTCATCATCATACAGGCATGACCCTCTCCATTCGAAATATGTACCAGAATTGGCATGAACATTCTTCCAGAAGTTGCTCGCAGACTTCCAGGACTGTCAGAGGTGACCAACGAACTCCTACTAGATGCAGGGGGGAGCATACATGGGTTTTGTGGAGGTGAAGTGGAACAATGTACACAAGGAGGTGATCAGGAGGTTTGACGTCAACAGAAGTGGGTGAGCAGCGCCCCTCATGCTATCATTGCGCTACTCTTCCCATGGAGGTGTACGTATGGCAAGTGGAACTTCACTCTGGAGCAATGGCAACAAGTCAGCACACTGAGCATGGCATCAGCTGTACAACACCCGCTGCTATTGCGTGTGCAGGACATTTGACGCCAGTGACTTCAAGTCAATCTTGGCCTCTGGTCTTGCAGTCCTCTCTCAGGTCAGTAGTCTGTAGGCCCTTTCCCCTGCACCCCTGCATAGGTCGTAGGTCAAGTTCCAGTTTGGTGCAGTGCTTGCATGAAGCCTGGAGTGTATGATGCAATGTGGGAACCTCACGCATGCCTCTGGATGGTGTTGCAGGGAGTGCCCAGTGTTGGGGGCTTCTTGACAGGCTTTGCATTGGGCGTCAAGTGAGACCATGCACGAGAGCGACACCATCGTTCAGAGATGGAGCGAATTAATGGTCTGCAAGAGCAGTCCATATAGAGAAGTGCTGTGTGAAGAGGGAAAGTCTGTTCCTGGCATTGCTAGCCAGCAAGCTGTTGCTCTCTTGAGCAAACGCTAGGCTCAGAAGCCCCAGCCATAGTCCAAGAGACACTTGCAATCAGTGACACCAGCATTCAACACCCTGCAAGACAGTAGTGAGACTTATGCTGGGGAGTCATGGGCGGTTGTGTGCAGAGGATTCTGATGACACTGGAAGGGAGATCTCTCTAGAGACAAGAGAGTTGCATAAGTCTCTGCCCTCAGAGTGCCTTCTGAGGGGTTGACATATGACCTTTATCGGTCTGATGCGTCATCTAAAAGGGCATTGCTGTGTACACTATCCAGGTAACAAAGCAATTATTGAGACCTGTGGATTGGTCAAGCGTCGTGCCATTGCTGTATGCTGTCAGACCATTCATGTTGGGCCCTTCTGTGTAGAGACGTAATTTGACTCTGGAACCAGCAATGGCTTTTACAGGGGATGATATGTACAGACTCAGTTTCAGCCTGCAGGAGGCACATCATGTGACGCTCATGCAAGCCTACGCAGCATGCCCTTGCTGAATATTGTCACCCTGCACAAGGTTTCCACACCTGGATGCTCATAGCACTGTCCATCTATCCTAGAGCGCAGATACTTCCTAGGGATGCACAGCGCTCCCACTCCATTGCAAACTTGCCCTTCCTTTGTCAAGGTATGTACAACCATCTCCTCGGCATGGCCATGGGTGCTGGCTGCTAAGGCAATGTCCACTATATACAGACCCACTCCTCAGCGTGCATAGCACAGCAGAGCTTCATGCAGCACATTCTCTCCTTCTGAGCTGTCCCAATAAGGCTGCCTGATTGTAGCTGTACACAACCCCGCAGCACAGGGAGGGCACCATGTGGGGACAAAGAGGGTCATCAGGAGGCTGACTCTGAGCATATAAACAAGAGTATGTGACGAGGGAGGGCTCTCGTGCTTATTGTATGCTACTGATCAAAATCCTTTCACATTGACCAGCGGTCTCAGCCTGCACAGCACATGATACCGGTCATACACCTGCTTGCGTTGGCCTGAAAAAACTGTGGGTAATCAGGGGGCGGGCCATGCCTTGCATGACTGCGGATTAGAGGCCGGATGCAGACAGCGGCGAAGTCTACTGCAGCTTGTCAAGGACCTGAGGATGCTATCCCAAATGGCCAGAGCAAATTTCATGGCAATGAGCACCAGCATTCTACAGCAGAAATAATCGCATACGACACCTGTGCACGACCTCGGTCAGGCTGGCCTGGTTGGCCGTGACCTTGGTGAGATCCTTATAGGCCTGCGGTGCTTCGTCCCTCACGCGCTCGTCTGTGTCGCAGACAATGCCCTGCATCGCCTTGGCAAATTCCGCCTGCAGACACACGCCAGTGAGATCCTCTGCATATCAGAGATCTTCCTTGGATTACCCTTCAGGTGCTGCAGAGGCCAAATGGCATGAGTGCTCTCAGCATCCTTCACCTGGAAATGCCTTCAAGAAATGACACTCCCATGAGCAGGCTAAGCATGCTGAGCATTTGACCCGGCCGCCGTCAAGCTCCCATGCACAATGCAGGGCAGATTCAGGTGACAGGCAGAGCGTAGGCTGGGCTCATCAGCAAGGAAGACAAACTGACCTGGCTGATGTTTGCCTTGGCCTTGGTGCGGGACATCCGGCGGCCGGCGCCATGCGAGCACGAGCTCCACGACTGCGCGTTCCCTCTGCCTCGGGTCACAAAACTCCCGGTGCCTGCAGGCACCCCTCAACCTCAAAAATGGCAGCTTCAGGGGTGATCCGCCACCCAGACAGCCAGAGTGTGCCAGACAAGAGCTGCAGATTGGAATCCTAAAGCGGCTGCCAGGCTCGGCCTGGAAGCTGACATGAGTCCAGCCTAGTGAGATGTCACTAGATCCTCGCAGAGCTGAGGGCAGGGGACTGACCCATGGATCCCGGAATGAGGCCCATTTGCCCTTCTGCAGCAGGCGTAGCGCCCTTCCTGGTGATGTACAGGTCCTTCTCAATCACCTCTCCTGACCTTGGGTCCTGCATGCAGACCTCATGAAAATTTTACCCAGATAGCCAAAAAGTACATCATGGACAGGCTCATGCAATACCACGGACGTTGAGTTACTCAAGGCAGAGTGGAGATGAGCACGCTTCATAGAGCGACAGACCTGGCCATGGCATGTTTCAGAGTGCAAGAATCTTGGCTGATGATAATGATGCAAGCTATCATGAGGCAGGAGATGGCACGGGCGCTCACAGTATAGGTGCAGCTCTCGCACTGGCAGAAGTTGTGGTGGATGTTGACAGACTGCTCCATATCTGGACTGCTTTTTCCGACTTGCTCCACCACATCCACCATCAGATCCAGCATGTGCCGCCTATTTTGGAAGGCATATTCCTGGCACCACTTCATATCCTGCGCATTCACTGCCACCTTGGTGCTGCGGCTCATCACACTAATCCTTTTCTGGCTGCTCGTCATGTGTGCAAGTGGCTGGCATGCCACTGGTGAGATTCTTTGCAATAGCGCATCTCAGTCATACAAGAATCAGGCCCTACTGCCCAGTATACCTCACGACGGACAGTCATGTCAGATCATGCCAAGCAAAACTATTTCACTGAGTTGGCACGCAAGATTCCCACAGGTGGCAGGCGCTGGGAGCCCTTAGCAGTATGTCCGTCAGCTGCAAAGTTCAATGTGGTAGCCTGGCAGAGCCCACATTTCACAGAACAAGAGAGCAGGGCAACAGCAGTGTGCCAGGCTGAACGTCTGCAGCAAGGGGGTCTAAGGCAAGACCTGCAGGTATGCCTGGCCCTCCTCAGACTCCACCTCCATATAATGCAGCTTGCTGGGCACCTTGATGCCCTGCTTTTTCAGCAGGTCTGCAGCCAGCCTGTCGTAGTGCTGCGCAGTGGAGTTGCCAATGCCGCGCGACCCGCTGTGCAGCATGATCCAGACCCTCCCCGTCTCGTCATACACCAGCTGCAATACGCACGAGACGCCATCAGAACAGCACTTGGTAGTGCGCCAGAGGGAGTTGCCATATAGCTCTCATTATTCCTGGAGTAGGATATAGGTAGGCAATCCCAGAACAACATGGGGTGCAGACACCGGATCTAGAGACTCTGCTGAGTGTGCTTGAAGAGTTGGCAGCTGGACTTGTTTGGGAGGAGACATGCTTTGCTGCTGTCGGCAGTGCCATGACATGATGTGATAGTCATGAGAGCAGGTGACACCTCTAAGAAGTGGTTGCCGCCACCCAGTGTGCCCAGCTGCTTCAGCGCGCGCGTCTCCCGCAAAGAGTCCAGCACGTAGGCGGAGGGGGCGCTGCGGTGGCTGATGTCCTCCAATGTGTGCGCGGCCCCAATTAAGGGCGTCTTGTGGCTTTCACGCCCTGCGCAGAAGACTGCGTCAGTGTGCCTCATATGTGCTAGGGTCTCAGGAAGGGTCTTGAGCGCATAGTTAGAGAATGACACCTCGGTCAGCGTCCTGCATGACCACTGAAGTGTCTTTGTGCCTTGTCTAACTAGGCTCTGAGGAGGGAAGCGAGTACACCGCAGCATTAGCATCCCGAGTACTGGCCAGTCAGCAAAGAGAGGGGTGAATGTCAGAACACCTGTGGGGATGCGCTCTTTGACTAGCCTCTGAATCTTCTGCAAGTCCTTTAGTTTCAGGTCATCCTTGTAGAGGTCTTTAAAGGGAACTGCGCACATCCCACATCCTGCAAGCAGCTGCCAGACTTTATGCAATGTCATCCCACTTCATGCCAGTTGTGTGCTTCATAGGGAGCTGAAGGATGTGTATGAATGAGCAGCATGATTTGGAGATCAAATCTGCACAATGCAATGATGCCAGCTGCATGGGCACTGTCTGGATTATTGGCGTCTTCAGATAGCGCACCGATATCTACTCCTACTGCCATTGGCGCTACATATCTCTCTGAGGCAAAGACGGTCCCTATGGACACCCCTTTGCCCAGATGCGCATCTGCAGGCACACTTTGCTTCAGCCCAGTCACATCAGCATGAAATGAGCATTGCAAGCGCTGGATGTAGGTTGCCTTGGGCATACGTGTACCTGGCATTGCACTGACATATCCAACGGGCAGGGGAGACTCTGCCAATGCTATAAGCTGCTGCAGAGCCTCGCTCTCCAACTCATTCCGTCTCACATACAGGTACACCTGCAATGATGCAGATCACGATCATATTGGTGAAGATACTGACAGGCTGCGTGTAATCCAAAGTTGTGAACCATAAGAGCCTGATGCCGTGCTTACAGGTACATTGGAGGTCTCTATGATCTCTGGAAGGCCTGCCCCAAGGTCTGTACTGGGCGCTTCAGCAACTGCGCTGGCCGCTCGTATCGAGACGGATAAGGGTGTTGCTGCTTTCTCACGTCTATATTGTGCATGGAGGGGCCTGCATCGCAAGCTTGACAGCACGCGCCTCTGAAACGAGGCGGTCAATGCCGGAAAGGTCGTGTGAAGCAGGCACCGCTGCATCACGAGATTTGACTGTTCCAAAAGCAAAAAAGACTCATGTTCATACCGGAGTGTCTCTGTGATAGCATTTGTGGGCTGTTGAAAGGCGCAAGAGCCTGTCCTAGGACCAAGAAATGAAGGGACAGCACAGCAGGAAGCTGCCGCATCCTGGGAAGCTACAGGCAATATATGGAGGGCAAACTCAGAATTGCCGGAGGCTCTATGTCTCAGTCCTAGGCTGCAAGACCTCAGGAACGCATGGGGCAATGGCGCTATGCCCACGCCCAGAAACAGGTCCCCCATGACAGGAGGCATACATGGCAAGGGTGACACTACATGGATGCAGTACTTCCCTGCTGTTGAAGCATTTGATCCGTAGGCCGCATGCGCGGGTAGTTTCGAGAACACTCGCTTATAGTGCAGCTCCTTCGGCATTCTCAGAAGCAGGTCAGCGCTCCTCACATGATCACAAATGACACTGCCCCTCCAACTTGCAGAAGCTGAGACGAGGCATGCTGAGCAGGATCAACCCCTGGGGCAGCAGCAAAGCGTTTGGTCAGTGAGCAGCAGTACAGTGTGCTTCTTGCATACCTAGATCAGGTCCTGGAGTACAACAAACATACAAACCTTACCGGTATGCCACTCAGCTCGAGCCTGCACTGCATCAGAAGTTTGAAGGTCCTGGGAGTCAAATCTTTCAAAGCAGCATCTTGCACAGCTATGCTCAAGTATATGGACTGTTTCTGTGTGTGCGCACAGCGATCCGGGACAGGGATCAGGCGGTGGAACGGCATATTCATGACTGCCTTGCTCTTCTGCCAGTGCTGGACAGGCATGCAGGCAGCGCTGACGGGCGCTCGTTGACGCTGATTGATGTTGGATCTGGAGGGGGCTTCCCTGGTGTTGTACTTGCTATTGCTAGACCCCAATGGCAGGTCTGCGCCCCCGCCATTGTAATCCGACTCCCTAGATGCGCGTATGGGCGCCTTATGAGAGCATTAAGTTGTACGATTGAATCTTTACGTGTGGGCTGAAGCTAGCATTACAGATTCTGGACGAAGAGCTCGTGTCATCTTTGCAGAAAGCGCAATGTATCAATGCAGTTGAGCCGGTATGTGCCCACAGCACTTGCAGGTTTGATTGCTGTACTCCCTGAGAATGCCTAGCCACCTCTGAGGCTGTCGGCATCTGCCACATGCAGACAGCAGCTGTGGGTGAGCACCGGAATGTGAGAGTGCAGCTGAGATGCCCTTTGGACCTGCAGGTGCGGATGCTGGACTCCCTGAGGAAGCGCCGCGACTTTGTGCAAGGCGCTGTTGCCAACCTGGGCATCAGCAACGCTGAGGCGCTGTGGGGCCGGGCAGAGACCCTCGGGCAGGACGCCGGGCACAGGGAGGCGTATGACATTGCGGTCGCGAGAGCTGTAGCAGACATGCGGGTTTTGTCAGAGCTGTGCCTGCCCTTTGTGCGCCCGGGCGGGCACTTCGTAGCTGCCAAGGGCCCGGAGCCTGCAGCTGAGGTGGCAGCTGCCAGCAATGCCCTGGAGGTGCTTGGCGGGAAGCTGCTGGGTATAGAAGAGGTTGACTCCCTGTCAGAAGAGGGACGCCCTAGGACAGCAGTTATTGTGAGGAAGGACACAAGAACGCCTCAGCAGTACCCTAGGCGGGAGGGAAAGCCCTCCAAGCGCCCATTGTGAATCCCTGCTCTTGAGAATGTGGAACTAGATTGAAGTAGGATGCTGCGGCATGTTGCATATTGCATCAGTGATGCCTAAGTCTAAGCACAAACTCAGGGCAGCTGGCTCTGCTGCAATGGCTGTTCACATCAGCTCACACATCCCCTCATACCAGAATGTGACTACTCTGCTTGCCCATCAAAAATGCTGTTGCTGTTTGCCATTGGAGACCTGTCTGAGAATGGCCTGATACAGCGCGCCGTCGAAGCACCCAACATTCACAGTGTTATGCATGCGCAAAGTCAGTCAACTGCACTCACAGATTCAGCAAGTTCCTGAGTGCTCCAGTGAGAGTTTCCTACTGTCAGTGCACATGTGCATAGCCATAGTAAGGGCAGAGGCATCTCCCTCAGGGCTGCTGACATCACTTCCTCCATCTTTCCTTTCAAATAGTAAACTGCTACTCCACAAGACCGCAGGCTGCTCCTGCTAGCTCATCAGTCAAGGGTGATGCAAGGCCATATATTCCCTGGTAGTATAGCTTGTTCCAGAACAAGCTGCACCCTCTCGGCTGCCTGCCTGCTATGTCTCTCGACGATGCGGGCTGATGAGCATACACCCGCTTGCTTACGTCAGCGGCTCCTAGTCTCCCAGGCCTGACTGCTCCAGCACAGAGCGCATCACCACCTGTGTAGCCTGCATGTCCACTCACACTTATGAGCTATCTTGACATCATCGTGCAATTCATAGATGCTTAAATCAGGCCTCTGTCTTGCCGCTCACCTCAGCATATCTGTCACAACACCGCGCTAGGCATTGCTGTTCTGAGCTCCCCAGGCTGCTCGATGGCTTTGTCACGCACTTTTCAAAGCACTTGTCCCGGACTGTCTGCAGGTAGCACATCACTCTCAGAACAGTACATTGCCATGCAAGAGTGCAGTATGTAAGGAAGCTTGACCCCATATGCATGATCAGACCAGTACGTTGCTGCATACCGTGTAGAACTCCTGTAGATACGCCATGCTCAGCTCTGACTGGACCTGCACAAGGCCCATCGTGTCTCAGGCAAAAACTTCTGAGGAACAGATGTTGTGTGCCGTACTGAGGCGATGGCTTCCGGCAACATGTTTCGATACAGAGAGATCCTGTATGTACCTGATTCATGACCTGATTCTCATCTGGCCTGCTCATCGCACTCTGGTGTCGGCTACAAAAACTCGACGCTTATAGAATTGAAGTCCTCCGATACACCAGATGATACCGGTAGATTCAGTCGATTCTCTGCTTGTGAACGAGACATACAATTCTGCCAAAGCACAGAGCCAACGAAAAGTCTTGGTAGCCCCGCTGCTCAACTTCAGGAAGCTGTCCAGCTCAGCATCATTGATGCTCCCAGCGCTCGAATATGAAAGCTAATTTCCACTGCTTTGCTCGTACACAACAATTGCTCAAGGATAACACAGTCTGCCTGGCGAGACAGAGCATCGGAGCTGTCGTGAGCTACTGCCAGGGCTTGCATCAGATAGGTCAAGCATTGCTTCAGGGGGCCGTGCTAGGCTGCAGGCAGCTGAAAGACCTAGCAGGTCCCTTCTGACTGCGCACAAAATATCAGGATGTCGGCAAAGCCAGCCACGGGCTTGGTACCGCAGCTGAAGGCATTCATCAACAGCCCTACAGGACCCAAGACAACACACTTCTGGTGACATCCCGGCACTCTGCCTGGTCTATCCAGTGCAGCACGTATTGTGAATTTACCTGTCCTTCTTGTAGCATCAACGTTGGTCTGAGAGATCTTGAGTGCTTGCAGGGGTCCTGTTGCAAACTGGTTAGCATTCTTTCCTAGCAGCTCCATGTGATAGCAATGTCATCAATCTGCGCCCCTTGTATCATGCCTTTGGATGTGTGCTAAGTGTGAGAGTGGTCTCTGACATTGTGCAGGGGGTTTGTCCTTGCGGTATGTCTGCGATATTACTGCATGCCTCACTACCCCCTTCCAGATGCTCTCATTCTGCTCTTCCGTGTCTGGCATAGCTTACAATCCAACAGCTGAGCAATGGTCTTTGAGCGTAGGGACTGTCAGACTCACAGAAGTCGCCAGAGCTCATCTCAGGAAACATGACAGGAGGTAGGGAAGCATTTCAACCTTGTTTTCTAGAACAAGAAATTTCCAGGGCAGCCCCGACGCTGTGAGAATTTAGCCGGGCAGTCTGACAAAGCACATCTGCTGTGCAGTGATGTGCGTCTACAGCGCTCTGTTCATGGTAAGCTTGCCAATTGATCCCCAGATCTGCTTTGAGAAGACCTGTCCAAACCATCACGCAAAGTCTGCATGGTCTGGCCTGAGGCGCTGCTTGTCATGTCCTGCAGCGCTTTGCCTGGGAGATCAACCCGCGCAATTATCTGCTGCTTGCCTGCCATGCGGCCAATGAGACAGTGCAGCTGAACCAGCTACGCCGCTGGTATGGGTACCACTATGGAGACCCAACAAAGGAGACCCCTCAGGTGAGAATCCCTGAGCATGCTATTTGAAACAGCAGATGTGCGGCTATGCCTGTCCTACACTTTGCCGCTCAGTACCTTCTGCGTAGCATACCCTGCTAAGTTGCTAGCCAGTGAGCGCTCACGCAGATGTCTGCAGGGCTGGAGCAAGACTGAATCTGCCCAGCAATGGATACCATCTTCCTCATATACTTAAGCCTGTCACCAGTAGGTGACCTGAGACCTCTTGCTGCAGGTGGCAAGTGCCTGAAATATGTGGAAGGAACGGGCCCACACCGTTGGGCTGGCCAAGGGTCAGATGAGCTGTGCACTCTAGACACACTGTTCAGAGGCACTTTAAGTCAGCTGTAGAGCTGATTTTTCTTAATATACTCGATGACGCCATCTGGCACAAGATAGCGGATGGAGCGACCCTGCACATGAGCAGGCTGTATGAGCCAACAGCTTGGAAGCAAGCACTTTTCCGAGCTGACTGTAGTATAGTGTGACAGCGGAATTCAACACAATAGAGCTCATCAGAGCGGCACAGGACCCTTGGCCTTGTCTTTAGCTGGGGAGTAAATGGTGCCACTACCTGTGCAAGTTGCTGTCTGAGAACTGTTGAGCTGATATTATTGACAATGGGGTCCTCTACAAGAATGATGCCGTCGCTATACTTGTGCAAAGATGAATCTGGATCTTCCATGAGCTGTCTCACATTGGAGTGCTCCCTGTATCCACATGAGAGGCTGTATAAGTTCTCCTGTGAAGCCTGTGTCACTTCAGCATACGTAAACTTGCAATGTGCACTGGCAAGCCCTCGCTGTTCACTGGAAGCTAGGTGGGCATGCCCGGCGTGCAGTCTCATGCATTCATGGTCTACGACTCTTTCTTATGTCTGCATGGCATTCAACAGCGCCAGCAAATTGGGTCTCACCTGCTTATACAGACAACGCCATAGTCCTCAAGAATGCTGCGCACATGCTCGGGCTTCCACACGCCCGGAACTGCCAGCGATTCCACCATGTCAGCCCCGCACAGCAGCATGGGCTTGATGCTCGGGCTGCTGCTCGGCTGCTCACTGCTGCCGCTGTCTGAGTCAGCCTCTCCCTGGCCTGCAAGACCACCGAACACTGCATGACCAAAGCCCGCACACAGAGAGGGATCTGCAGGTGTATGCTGCATTTCCCAGGCCTTTTCAAAGGTATCACTGATGATCGCACGCCTGCTGCGCATGCCCTTGAGTTGCTGCGCAGCGGGCAGCAGAAAGTGTGCCTTGTGTCATATGAGCACATCAGCACATCAGGGAGACGAGCTACCTGAGAGCTGCTCACTGAGCGCCTGCTCCAGTCTCTGCAGAACCATCAGGCTTCGCTGGTATGTGGGCTGCTCAGCTTCCCAGCTGTCAACCATCACAATGCCAGAGGTCTCTGACGCCAGCCTACACATCTCCACTCGCTGCTGTGCTGGCGCCAGACCCTTCTTGTGGTATGCGTCGTTGACTGGAGACATGTAGCCTCCGAGTACATCGCACCCACCCTGCAT
This sequence comes from Coccomyxa sp. LA000219, assembly GCA_000812005.1. Lineage (NCBI taxonomy): Eukaryota > Viridiplantae > Chlorophyta > Trebouxiophyceae > Coccomyxaceae > Coccomyxa > Coccomyxa sp. LA000219. The sequence continues at coordinate 1,161,691 of KN714655.1, forward strand.
CGAACTTACGAATTCAGGAACAAGCACAGGTTAATAGTAAAGGGTGCGCTCCCATCTAGTTGCAGCAGCAATTGTAGGCATAATCATAGCAAGCATCAGTCAAGATGAAGCCAGGATGCTGCCAGAGTGTCAGCAGCTGATGCAGTCAGATGTCCAGGTGCTAGTTGACATGACCTGACCTTATTGAGCTCATCTGCTGCAAGCTCAAACATTCTGAGGTGCGCCACTGTCGGTGGATTGAAGCTCCCACATGACAGTAGTACAACGGGGCGGTACGGCTTTCCTAGCTCATGGGACCTCCTTTTGCAGCTTAGTTTGTCAGTTGGCAGAGGTGCTTGAACAGCCTTGTCACTGCTCCAGCCAACGATGCGGCGTAGAGACGCCAGTAAGCCCTCCTCTGCAGGACTGGCCACGAGTCCCCGATATCCAGCTGCACTCGCACAGCCATATGTCGTCGTACAACCACAAGTGACGGTGCAGTATATACTGTGATCAATCAAGAGTGTAGATGACTTTGCTTGAAAATCGGCTTCGTCAGTTACCTTGTAAGTAATCAGGAGATCTTTCAGGATCCGATAGGTCCAGAAAATTAGCGCCGAGCACAAAACTTGCGCAAGAGACCAAAGCTGCTTTGGGGAGCAGATGTAGTAGTCTGTGCCTCATGCCAATCTTACTTCCGCCACGAATGCAACTTCTAGTGTTTTCTCTTTCATCAGGCAACGATATCTGAGGAGTACGTTGCTTCTATGTCGTTGGCAGGGTTCTTGCTCAGGACTTGTACTGAACGGCAGCTGGAGGAAGCTGTGCAGTATTGCCTGAGGTGAAGCTGGAAGATAACATCTCTGATGTTCAGGAGGAGCCTTTCAAGTACAAGCTGCTAGCAGGCTAGCGGGCTTCAGAGTCAGTGATGCATATGCTGTAACCAGGACTAGGGCTAGGAGCAACCGCACATGCATGGTGCTGAGTCGATGGGTAAACGTTTACAGGCCTGTAACAGCCTGAGGCCTGGGAAAAGGTGCCTAGGAGGACACACCAGCTCTGCAGAACGCGCAGTGTTTACAATATCGTCTGCACAGCACGCGCATATCAGACTCCCTCACTGCCACACCTTACTCTCATGTACATGGGTCAACACACTCTTCGTGAGGTCTACGGTGCTGAGATGCCATGTTTTGTAGGGGTCCTCTTCAAGCATTGCACTCTGTTCAGTGTCCATATCTCCCCGAATACATCAGCCCCAAGCTGACGTTGAGCAGTCCATCAGTCCTCTCTCATAGTGTTGCAGCCATAGCCTGGCATGTTTCTAGCCGCCTGTGGGATCCTTCTTCTGTCAGTTCTGGGGCAATGGGGAGCGGGGCGGCGTCTTGGGCGGCGTTTTCGGGGGAGTCTTGCTGGAAGAGTCCGAAAAGACCTGGTGTCCCCTCACAATATTCTCCCACCTGCAGCAGTGAGCTGAGTATCAGACTGGCCGCATTAGCCTCGTGTCACAACCATGTCTAGAAGCGATCGTCTCCTCTTGAGGTGGGCATCTTGCGCTACCAGGGGAGGCTGCATGCATGCAGCGAAGCTGCTGCAAGGGACTCACAGACACACGAAATGGAAACTTGTCTCTCTACGGGGTGTGCGAGTGTCAGCAGCAGGTGAAATTGCGCATGCATGTCAGCACGGTGCGGCGCAGGCAGCAAAAGGCTCACTTCGGGGGCACTTTCACAGAGCCATCCTTGTCATGAAAGTGCCTTCCTTATGAAGTCTGCTGCCGTCAGCAGCAGGTGTGAATGCGTAGTACATGTCAGCGCTGTGCGGTGCAGGTTAGCAGGGTGCTCACTTTGGGGGCAGTTTCACTGAGCCGTCCTGTGCATGAGAGTGCAGTTCAGCACACCAAAGTGCAGGCAGCAGGGTGCTTACTTCGAAGGCACTTTCACTGAGCCATCCTTGTCGTGGAAGTGCGGCGCAGGCAGCAGCCCGAGCTCCTTCCACCCCTTCCCATCCTTCTCTGCCTCCAGCATAGCCTGCATGGAGACACCTCACATCAGACCTGGAACAAATGCCTTGTCTTGCCATCCTCGCTGCAGATCATCGCAATACCCCCCTCAGAGAATGTGGTGTGCATGTCACCCTCCAAGTCTTTGGTGGCTCAAGAAGCTAGATGTGCAGCAGGATCAACGCATGCACCAGCTTCTGCTGCACATCTACACCAATGAGCCTGCACTGCTCTGCCCTCCCTTTGCCTTGTGCATCCAGAGAGTCAATTATTCAACACAGCGAGATAATCTAAACTGATTGCATAGGTGTGGATCCTAAGGTATGGCTATATAAGGCATCGCAGATGTCCTTATTGAAAGTAATGGCTGCAGGCCAAGGGTGCGCTTGATAACACATATAACAAGAAAGTGCGCAGGCAGGCGGGAGTCCTTGCAGAGCTTGTCAATACGAGATGCATGCAGCCCTTTCATCATCATCACATGAGCATATCTGCCCGCACCAGCTTGTCGCTGCCACCGCCGGCCGCGCCGCGGCTGGGGTTCCGGAAGCCGTCGAAGTCGACGCAGCGGCTGGGGTCGGTGGGGTAGGCGCGCTGCACGAAGGTCAGCAGGCGCTTGACGGCCGACAGGTACTTGCGCGTCGCCTCGTCGTTCATGATGTGCGCCGCGCCGTTCATGACGTGCGAGATCTTCTCGCGGGAGGACCTCTCGTGGATGCCCACGCTCGTCACTCCAATAGGCCAGGGGTTGGTTCCTGCACGGTTCTACCATTTCAGTCCCCTCGTCTTGCGCCGGGGGTGCACCCACATGGGACCAAAGAGACGACAAAGACAGCTCATGCCCATCAATTCTGCCTGGCCAAGTGAAGGGCAGCGCTTCTTCATTCACGCGTTAGGGAGCAACTCAGAAGAGTGCTGCCTGTCAATTCTAAGCAGAGTGGAGACTTGCCAGTACAGTCTTGCACACATGCGCATGGCTGGAGTTCAGTATGCCAGGCCACTCTGACCTCCCATGCCTGCAGCTGACATGCAGGTTGCATGCCAACAGTGTGAAGCTGAGCAGGGCATAGTAGAGGAAATCCTACCGATGGCCAGGCGCATGTAGATGTCGTAGGCGTGCAGGTAGTTGCGCTGCTTGATGTCCTCCACAATCATGTCCAGGCCGGCGACCATCTCCGGCAGCACCGCCTTCCGCTTCAGCAGCTTGAAGAGCGGCTGGAAGAAGGTCATCGTCTGCTTGAACTGCATCGTCGCCTGGTTGCCTGAACGGGGCAGATACCATTCAGGCTGTGTCCATGCTTCAACTCCAGCTTGGCATGGTTGTGTGGACAGGTTAGACCTCGTTTAGCTGAAGTACGTGGAGATCCCAGCGATGCCGCTGCAAGTGTACAGTACAGCGTGGCAGTGGGATGCTGGTGACTCACAAACACAGCCTAATGATGTCTGAGGCACTAGCATGTTGAAAGTGCACTGACAGGTTTTAAGGCAGGCCAGGTTTTAAGTGCGTGTAGGGCTCCGAGGTGTTCAGGCGAAGTGAAAGCAGTAGCGTGCACTCAAGTCTGGTGTAGGGTACAATGATCCTCACCTGGCCCAGAGCACTTCACAGCAACTGACCTGTTCTCCAGGTCGTCCTCCCATGCCTGGCACCACTTTTGCATGTACCTGCCCAAAGCAAAGCAGCTTCAGCGTCTTTGCTCTTCGTTGTTAGCCAACCGTTCCAACCCCACTGCAGCACCTCTCACTGCTCTGGTTGATGAACTTTCTCCCAAAAAGACAGGATCAGTCCGGGCCTGGTCAGATCAGAGTGTCCTGCTCCAGAAGTGCATGCAAGAGCAGGGGAAGGGGCCAGACTTGAGGAGATGCTCAGGCCTTTGCAAGATTATTCCCGGAGATTACACCAGTGGGATTGCTTAGGTCAGCCAAGGACGCCTGGCTCATGCAGTGGGTGCATGCACGAGCTGGGAGAGGGGCCGCACTTAAGGATGCGCTCCTCGACGCTCATGGCCTCCTCCTCGCGCTTCTCCCGGAGCTGCTCTGCGGCTAGCCTGAACATGCGTGCAGTCTCGTCCTCCTCCTCCTGCTCCTCTGCCCCCTCCTCCGCCTGCGCGCATGCACATGCACATGACTGCACCTGACAACACCATGCCTGGACCTCATGCAGAACGCTCAGGCAGACAGGTTACGAAACCTGTCGCAAATGCCAAAGAGCGCAGAGCATGCAACCCTGGAGACCTTGCTGGGGTGTGGGTTGGAGTAATCCAGCAGAATGACAGAAACATCTTCTGCGTATGATAATCTGAAGACGGGCCCAGAGTCATGTGCAGGGTGTTTCAGTATTTCTGCTCAAGTACAGACCAAGCAAACCCCTGCTAGGCCTGCTCACGCACTAGAGACTAATATCTTGCACAGCTCAGCCACATTTGTGTTCATGATAGGTGCCAGGACGCCCCATACCTCTGCTTCAGCAACAGGCGCCAGACTGACATCGTGGCTGTCCGGCTTGGCCGCCTTCTTGGAGGGGTCAGCGCTGCCCAGGCGCTTGGTGGCCTTGTCCTCCTTCTCAATCTCCAGCAGGCTGTTCGCCAGGTGCCCGCCCCTGTGCTCGTCCTCCAGCTGGTAGTCCTCCTGCGCCTTCCTCAGCCGCAGCTGCCTGGCCTCATCTGTCTGCGCACCAAAGGATGCTCTCTGACCCTTGCATGCTTGCGGAGAGGTCTAGCGAGGACAATGCAGAGGACTTGTAGGAGGTGCGTCAATGCAAAATTAAGGAAAAGGCTGACGAAGGCGGGTACAGGTATACAGTCTGCGTGCATTTGTCAGACATGCAGTTGCGCTGACACCATGGCAAAAGCACATCCGTGTGCACATGGCAGGTGCGCTGCAGCTGAGTTCATGCAGGCCAGGCAAAGAGCAGGCGGCATACAATGCACGTAGCGGATGAGTACCTCTCCAAACAGGGTGATGGGCTGCCCCAGGAGCCTCAGGCGGCGGATGACCTCCTCCCTGGACAGCTCCTCCTCTTGGGAGCGCACACTGTCTATCCGCTGCAGCTGGTGTGCATCCTCCCCAGACCTCTGCCTCTTCCTGGCCTCCTGCAGGGCCATTATCGGAAAGGCTTTGGAATAGTATTAATGTTCTGAGATTATAGGTGACCAACGATGAACGTAAGGCATTCCCATCAGCGCTGCACGTTCAGAAGATCCAGAGAAGCTCAGCACACCTTCTCGAGCGTTTCCTGCTCTTCTTCCTCCCGAAGGCGCTTCAGACGAGCGTCTTCAATGACAGAATGCTTCACGAACTTCTTGCCTCCTGTATCGATAGCTTGGGCAGCCTGACGCTTTTTCTCTAAGAGCGCCTTCAAGGCATCCATGCTGCTGTAATGCTGATTGCAGACCTCCTGAATTTATCTTTTACTCCTGTGTATGGATCTAGAATCAGCGTGATCGTGTTGTGGTGAGCAGACTGAATATCATTCTTCCCCTCCAGTCTGTGCTATAGTAACACCTGGGCAACTTCTGGCCCGGCCTGGCACCTGAGGGATGTTCTGAATGCCAGGCAAAACCTAGCAGATTGATGAAGGTCTGTGCCAGTGTCGATAGCGCGAAACACCACAAGAACTTTTCGGGCAAGTTGATGGGAACTGGGCTTGGGCAGATTGCCTGAGTTGGTGTTTGGGGTTCCGGTGAATCTGTTGCGTCGGTGTTTTCTCACAACCTGAAGTCTGTGCCTTTCTCTCTTCTCTGAGTGGTTGCCGTCTTTCGAGCCTGGTCCTGCCTGCCGATGCACCATGGGGGCGAACAGAAAGCTGCAACAGGAGATAGACAGGACTCTAAAGAAAGTACAGGAAGGCATCGAGGTCTTCGACCAAATATGGGAGAAGGTGAAAATTTTTGTCTGACTCCTGGAAGCCGGAGTGTCTGGCTGTGTGAAAGTTTGCTCGACGGCTTTCAGCGGGATGTCAGTCTGACTGGGTCTTGGATGGAAGGAAGTCCGCTTAGCCACACAGCTGCTCGTTGGCACATCCCTCTGTACAGAAAGTCCACTCCTTTCTCTCAGGTGTACGACGCGGACAGTGGAGCTCAAAAGGAAAAGTACGAAGCCGATCTCAAGAAGGAAATCAAGAAGCTTCAGCGCTACAGAGAAGACATCAAGAAATGGTACGATCACGCCAATCGTGTCCCCTCTCATCTATCTCCCAACCAGCCCCAGCCGATCCACTGCACACCCTTTGCATGACCAGCCATGCATGACATGGCCTGGAAGTGCACAGATAGGCATGATCAGGTCAGCATTTCCTCAGAGGGGTTCAACTGTGTCCTGAGGCACAGCGAGCTTGCATGTACGAGGCTGTAGGAAGGGTGCAGCGGACACCCTTCCTAGCTGTACTGCTTGGCAGCCCTCCCAGTTGCATGCCTGACAGGTGTGCGCCATCCCATGCAGGATCTCGGGCACGGACATCAAAGACAAATCAGATCTCATGAAAGCCCGGAAAGATGTCGAGCGGCAGATGGAGCGGTTCAAGGTCTGCGAGAAAGAGATGAAGACGAAGGCCTTCTCCAAAGAAGGCCTCGGGCAGGCGGCCAAGCTCGATCCCAGAGAAAAGGCCCGCAATGAGATGCGAGATTGGATTAACGAGACCGTTGACAAGCTCACAGCTGAGGTGCGACACACAGCTGGCTGTTACTACAACACCACAACTGAGGTTATGCTGCATGCACAGCACTTCACCTGCAGACATGTATGTGTCCAGAGGCAGAGCGGTGTTGTGAGTTAGGTACCTTTGGCATTGGTATCAGCGCCCATCCCACAATGCTGCCATGCCTTTGAACACGTCCTTGTACACTAACTGTATTGCAGAATTATCAGTCAGGGCCTTCAGGCTGAAGCACTTGTCATGCCCCACTTCGTAAAGATGTGCTTCGGTGTCAAGCCAAAAGGCTGGAACTGATGATTGTCTAGCGACCGTCTGGCACCCCAAGTATTCTCTACCTCAATAATATGTAATGCTATAGAGGGCCCCAGTATTGGAGACTGGCTAGCCGCTCCACTTCGGCTTCGCTACTTTTCTTTTCTGCACCAATGCATCAGGCATGCATGCTGAATGATGCGCTGCATGGCCCAGAGGGAGGCGTGTGAAGCGGAGATGGGGGGCCTGGCAAGCATTGTTGGAACAACAAGGACCTCATGCTGTCTGATGCACTCACTATTCATGTTGTGCTGACACACCTGTCCATTCGTGCTGCAGACAGAAACGTTTGACGCCGAGATGGAGGGCCTGGCTAGCAATGTGAAGAAGAATAAGAAGCTTCCAGCGCGGCATGGGCACCTGGAGGAGAGCATCAGCCGGCATAAGCAGCACGTCACTCGTTTGGAGCAGATGCTACGCCTCCTTGACAACGAGGTGCGCCAGCAGATCTCTCAGTGCATGTGATCTTGTCCCTCAGATATCCGACAAGGCTCCACAGGAGGAGGGACATTTGTACTTGCGCTGCATAGTCTGCTGGGCATTTGAGCTTGTGTCTGCATACCCAACAAAGCTCGACAAGAGGAGAGGGGTGTGTGTGCTCATGGTGTACAGTGTGCTGGGGCATGATGGGCTGACTGTCTGGAGAGACATTTGCTTGCTGCCCAGAATTGGCTGCGGGAAGTGCTCATGGTAGCCGTCAGGTTGCACTGCTTTCCATGGAGACTCTCCTACCAATCGTTGATGCAGGAGCCTCGTAGAGCTGAGAGATGTGGCGTGTGCAGGCGCTGGCGGTGGACGACATGTCCAACATCAAAGAGATGGTGGACGACTACATGGAGCGGAATCAGGAGGATTTTGAAGACTTTGTCAGCCCCGATGACGTCTACGAGGAAATCCTGCATCACCTGGACAGCCTGGAGGTATCCTGACCTTCCCAGCCAGCATCCCCTGGCTTTGCATCCACCATGCTGTGCTCCTACAGTTCATTCTGACAGTGATGAGAGACCTGCAGAGTGCTTTGTCAAGGCACGCAGGTGTGCATGCCATGTCTTCTCTCCAGGGCTGCTCTTGCATGCATTGGCTGATTGGAAGCTAGTGAGTGGTCTTCTTGCAAGATGGACTTTCTTGTGGGATCCGCATGCTCTGACAACATGCCAGTCAGCTGCAAGACCTGCTGATAGCATGAGGTTTATGCTGGACTTCAAAAGTGTCCCTGCGTGATGCAGGCGCAGCTGCCGGTGGCGCCTGCAGCTGTGCACGGCAAGGGCAAGGACGCTAAGGAGAAGGAGAAGGAGCGCCAAGTGGAGAGGGAACGCGCCGCTGCCCAGGCTGCCAAGGCCCAGCTGGCAGCGCAGGGCGGTCTCAAGTGATCCTCCCTCTGATGTGCCCATCAAATCTTGTGTGTCAGTGTCAGATGCATGCTCAATCCTCCTTCAAGGCTTGCCACTTGCTGTCTTGTGCACAAGCCCTGAACGCTTCATGGTTAGGTTATTACAATCTTGGCACCTGCTAAGTCTCCCAGAGCGCAGAGAATCCCCACAGCTTGCACACCGGTCTCAGAATGGAACTGGCAACCTCACAGGCCATGCATCACGCGTGGAATTTCAGCAGTACTGCACGCTTTTCGCAGCGCAGCACAGGACCTAGAGATGCGGTACTGGGGTAGCGTGCTGGCAATTGTCTGTGAGAAACTCAAGGGCTGTGTCCTGCTGCAGCGTGAAGGTGGAGGAGCCGGAGCCGTCTCCAGAGCGGCCGCCTCCGCCACCACCCGTCAAAAAGGCCACAGACGCCCCTGCTGCTGCTGCTAAAGCAGCTCCTGTCAAGGAGCCCCCGACGCCCACAGGTGCGCCAATTTAAGCGCTCCAGGAAACCATGTAACTCATCAGCTTCATGTCATCACTCTTTGTGGCTGATCCATGTGGAGACTGTCATGGCTTTCAAGTTTCAAGGCCACATGATGCGCATCTGCTGCTTTTTGGGGCTCGGGAAGCATGCCATCAGCCATCAGCCTGCTGAGCTGGTGGGGTGTGTCTTGCAGGCCGCAGCGCAGCGGCAGCGCAGGGCAAGGCGGAGCCCAAGGCGCCTACCCCCACGACGCCATCCCGGGCTACCGCGGTGTTCCCACCGCGCCCGTCCTCGCCCATTCCCGTGCCCGGGCCGCCCGACAGCGTGCTCGGGCCGCCCGCGCGCACATCCCGCCACGTGAGTACAGCGCTTACTCACCTGCGCATCCTGCTCTGAAGATTGCGACTCCTGGCAGGCCTGAGGCAGGCTTGATGGGAGAATGTACTGCTGGGCCATAGATAGGGGGATTTTGGAGGAAGAGTGTATGCATCTAAAATTACAGCAGTCAGTGTTGAGCTCACGCCTTCTCCTGTGCGGTCACCACCACAGCTCCCGCATGCATCAGGAACGGTGCACCACTCAGCCTTATGTCAACCTGAGTCAGAAGTGGCATTCCAGTAGATGCTGGTGTAAGTAGGGTGTCTATGAGTGGAGATTCTGCATGTGCAGAGCTCCATGGACTCACATGTGAGGGAGGAGGCGGCCGGAGCAGCTCCAGCTGCACCACCACCGCCTGTGCCGCCACCCCCTCCGGCCGCCTGGGGCTTTGCTGGCGACGCAGGTGCTTCCCTGAGCCCTCTTTCCATCCGCCCTGACTTACTCAGATATGAAAGAGCCCTGAAGCAGCCTGCTGCGTCTACGGTGTGAGAGAATTCAAGACCTGACTCTGTGGCACATGTGCCAGCGTGAGTGGCTCAGATGTGCGCGCATGTAGGAAAATGCTGCAAGAGGTTACTGTGTACCTGAGCTTGCGGATTCATGAGCGTGTGCAATTTCGGTAATGGTCTGGTACAGACAGTAAACCTGTGACTGGTGTTATCTTGGGCTCCAGCCAAGCGCAGATATGCTGGCCTTGGAGCAGATGATTGACAGAGGTGAGAGACTGCCTGACTTTGGGTCTGCCTGCCTGACAGGGGCAGGGCGTGCAGAGGCGTTCCCGTCGCTGGGGCAGATGTCGGACGGGCAGAACCCCAAGCGGGCGCCCTCCTTGCGAGGCCCCTCCGCCGCAATGTCGTCGTCCTTGCCGGACACGCAGAAGGGCAGCCAGCCCGGCTCGGCGCCCAAGATGGGCTTTGCCAATGCCGTGTCTGGTGAGCCCTGCTGATATATTACACCATTGTCTCCCTGTTCTGACACTAGGGCAGGCTGCAACATTGCAGAGTACCTCTTGCCAGCGATGACTGCTGCGATGTTGGCCAGATCGGTTCCCTGTTGTTGTGCATGCCTATCAGGCAGAGGAACTGGTATTGAGGGAGCTTGACAGAGCAGAGAAGTGCGCTGTGTTGGCCAGGTCTGTCCTATATTATTGTGCATGCCTGTCAGGCAGAGGAACTGGTATTGAGGGAGCTTGACAGAGGCAGAGACATGTGCTATGCTGCTGCAGGGCGCATGGCAGACATGTCACAGCAGGCAACAACACCTCAGGTGCGTTGAGCTCATGCCAGCCTCCTCAATCAGGACTCAACCATACAGATGTTTATAAGACATGCTGATACCTCTGCTTTAAAATACCAGGCTGTAGGAGCTTCTGCCTGAAAAATTGCAAGGCTGTATTTTTATCTAATGCTGCCGCATATCATGAGCCTTGAGAGATAGAAATAGCACCTGGCATTCTTGTGCCACGCCATAGCATCCCCAGTAGTCTTGTCAGCTATGATCTGCTGCTCAGCAAGCCTCAAAGGCCCTTGCAACCATTGTAGTTGAAGTGACTGTCAGGGTTGCTGTGGCGTGGTGCAGATGGCATTTCCGGTGGATCTTACCTTGGTATTACCTGTGCTGAACCCTGTCCATGCTGTGCAGAGCATGGCAGGCGCGCCAATTGCAGCAGATGGCAGCAAGGGCCTGGGGCCTCTTTTGGCAGGCTGGGACGGCGACCTGGCAGACGCTGCGCCCGAGAGCCAAGCGCAGCGCGCAGCGCCTGTGACAGCTGGCGTGGACGTCTTGAAAATCTTGTCCGCCTGTGGCCAGTAAGTCTCCACCCCAGCATTGCTGTTGCATGCCAGTGCGTGTGCGTAGCTCAAACTCACGAGCTGCCGCCAGCAATGGATGCCAGGTGTCACGCTCTGGACACCTGGCACAGCAGCGTGATTGCACACCTTTTGCCTGAGCTGCATGTGGCCAGGATATATAGTGCTCTGCAGCAGGACCATCCCTGCACAGCCCTCTCTTGGTCCAGAAATGCCAGCGCCCTTCTGGACTCTTCATGCAGAATTTATGTGCGAGCGCATTTCTGGACAAGTGCAAACGTAGCTTCAGCTGCATTCGTCTGTATGGCGTCACACACTTCTGCTAATGGCGCCATACATGCAGGCGATCAACGCCGACGCAGCAGGACGGGCAGTGGCAGCACGTGCCGCCGCGCATGCGCCAGTTCCCGGGGGGCGTGCCCGCCAGCTACCCGCCGGGCAAGCACCCCACGCTGGACGACCCCGCCACGTACGCCAAGCTGGACACGGAGGCGCTCTTCTTCGCCTTCTACTACCAGCCCGGCAGCTACCAGCAGTACCTGGCGGCCAAGGAGCTGAAGCGGCAGTCCTGGCGCTACCACAAGGGCCAGCGCTCCTGGTTCCAGGTCAGGCTCCCCTCCCTACATTCCCTCCTGTTGAGGCTTCAGGAGTGCAGCTGCAGCTCGCATCAGAAGCTCTGGGAGGCTGAAGCCTGGCATGTCCCAGCACTTCCTTGCAAGCTCACCTGGCCAGCGCTCAGGTTGAGACAGACTGAGACAGAGCCATACTTGTCCGTGCTACATAGAGGTTGCAGAGGATCTGCATTGCTGAGGTTTTAGTGCATCTGTCGCTCCCTCAGTGGTGAAGATGCCACAAAGCGGCATGTGGACCGTCATGCTTGGGACGTACGCTGCAGTCCATTCTAAGCAGGAGTGTCCACATGCTGTGGACACATCTCAAGGGTGCTGAGCCTGCCTTTGACAAAGGGTCATGAGTCTGGCATTGCGCATCCATGGTGGGTTAATCTGATGGCGGCTGAGCCAGATGCACTGGGGCTGCCTGAGCTATTGCTGTGCGCCATGCAGCGGCATGAGGAGCCGAAGACGGCCAATGATGAGTACGAGCAGGGCACCTACGTCTACTTTGACTACAGCATCATCCATGACGATCAGCAGATGGGCTGGTGCTACCGGCTCAAGCAGGACTTTGTCTTTAAGTACGAGGCGCTTGAGGATGAGCTGCGCGTGGAGTGATTGGCCCGGGCATGGACTATTGCTGTTGCGCTGACTTGCATCCCAGTCAAAGAGTTGCCCACAGCCTAATCGCAGCTATGTTGGTGGTAGAAAATGGGTGACGCGAACAGTGTCTGGAGCACGTTTTCTATGCAGCGCTACGCTAGCACATCAACAGATGGGGGATGTTGACTCTGGGAGGAGTGACGAGGAGTGGGGTCTCAAGAGTCCCTCGAGTGACAATGATTGACTGAGTTGCCACCGATCAGACAGTTCAGGCTAATGCCGCCTGTTGTGAGCCTCGGTACTGACAGCTTGACTGCCGTGGGAATGGTTTACAGAGCACCAAGCTGTAGTGTAAGGGCTTGATAGGGGCGGAGTGGACTTGTACTGCTTCAGAGACATGTTGCAGACAGAGCTGGAGTGTGTCATTGCACAACATGCAGATCATTGAGAGTGTTGGATCCAATGAATGAGCAGGGAAGCCTTGTTGGATGAGTGTCCTTGTAACACTGTTTGGCCACTTGAACTTTTCACAGGATCCACTCATGACTTTGGCTTGAATGTTCAATTCACCATTCTCATTTTGTCTGTCTCAGCTAGAGTCAATGACCCTGAACTGCCACGAGACGTGAGATGAGGACTGACATTCAGCAAGCTCTGCACTACTCATTCCACAGTGCACATTCACTGCCCCATTCAGCAAGACTGTCAGGAGCCGTACTGATGCCCTTGAAGGGTCCACAGGGTGTGAAACCCAGGCTGTAGGATACAGAGTGCACTGCTGGTAACTGATGCGGTACACGCTGGGCACGAAATGGCGCAGCTTTCGGCCCTTTTCACTCTTGCTGCTCACTACACACCCATGATTGGGTTTCACGCACAGCAGCCTTAAGCTTGGGAGGGTACGAGGGTGTGGCCAATCTCAGACTCAGTCTGAGTCTGACGAGTCTTCCGGCGGCGCCTTCATGGAAAACGCTGCTGGATCAAAGATGCGGGGCTTTTTCCTGGGCAGATCCTGCAGAGCAAAATGAAGATGTACTGACACAGGCCTGCCACGCTGGCGTTCCAGGGCACCAAGCAGGGTGGGTCACAGGCATCAAGTCATGGTCAGCCTTGCACAAGTCAGCCCTTTCTGCTGAACTGCTGTCCCCATCTGGCGTGCCCTGCAATGCATGTCATTCGGCTGCGCGAGGGGTAGGAGAGGCAGCAGCAACACGTGCAGAAGTGATGTGGTAGCACACCTCAGCCCAGAGAGCCATCTCAGTGTCATTATCATCTTCCTCCTCCTCTGAGTTCTCTCCTGGCGAGAACTCGTCATCTGCGTCACCCTCCTTTGCAGCCTCCTGCAGAGCAGACACAAGAAATGTAAAGCAAGCCTGCCGCAGACTCAAGCTGACAGCTGGCGCCCTAGGGCGCGTCATCAAGATGGGTCGTAGGGATTGAGTCAGGTCAGACTCGCACGAAGACTCTTTCTACCCAACTGCTTGTTTCAGCGGTGTGCCCTGCAAAGCATGTCATTTGGTTCTGCATGTTGCTCTAACAGGAGCAGCAGAATGTGCAGACGTGACGGCAGTTGCACACCTCTGCCGCCGCGCCCTCATCTCCCTCCTCCTCATCCTTGCGGCCCTAATCCTTCTGTGCCCCGGCCTCCTGTGACGACTTCTTGGCTCCCTTGTCCTTCTTGGATTGATGTCCCTGCACAAGCGGACGCAAGACATGTAACACAAGCCTACCACACACTTGAGCAACTGCCCTGAGGCACACTTACAGAATGGCACAAGCCGCAGAGCATTGCCAGCTCAGCACAAAATCAGCTCTTTTTAGCCCACCGTGCTTTCTCCAGCTGGCATACCCTGCCATGTGTGTCATTTGGCTGTGCATGAGGCGTAAAGGGCAGCAGCAAGATGTGCAGACATGGCAGGGCTAGCGCACCTGAGCACTTTGAGCCTCGTCATCCTCCTCATCATTCTCGCCCTCAGGCACCTCCTCTGCCTTGTCCTTCTGTGAAGACTTGCCTGCTCCCTTGTCCTTTCCCGGCAGAGTCTCCTGCGCATGCAGACGCAAAACATGAAACATGACCCTGCCACAGACACATGCTACAGGCTAGTGCTCTGAGGTGCAAAACCAGAATGGCTTGAAGCCGCAGAGCATTGCCAGCTCAGCGCAAACTGGACTCATTCTCCAGATGACATTGCCCTGCGGTGCATGTTACCGACTATGCATGAGGCAGAAGCAGGAGCAGCAACATGTGTAGACATGACAGGAGTAGCAGACCTTTGCGGCTGCCCCCTGGTCAGCAGCATCCTCCTCTTCCTCGCTCCCCTTCTCCAGCTTTGCTTCCTCCTGTGATGCTGAGTTGTCACCTTCTTTGTCAGCGCTCGGATCCTTCTGCACAAGGGAACACAAAGGCCTGTGAGAGAACCCCGCGACAGACTCATGCTGACAGGCTACTGCCCTGAGGCGCAGAAGCAGAACGGCACCAGTGGCAGACCATTGCCAGCGTAGCGCAAATAAACCTCTATCTGCCTAATGTGTTTTCCTAGCAGGCCTGCTCTGCAGTGCGTGTCACTGGCTATGCATCATACAGAAACAACACCAGCCACATTGCACAGATGGTGGAAGTGTTGCACACCAGATCCTTCTTGTTGTCATCCTCCACATCACCGCCCTCCTCCTTCTCCTGTGCGTCCTCCTCTGAGGAGGAGTCATCATCTTCCTCCTTGTTGGCAGGCTGTCTGCAGGCTCCTGCACAAGCAGGCACAAGTCATGAAGCACAAAGCTGCCACAGGCTCATGTTGACAGGCTGTTGCCCTAAGGCGCACAGGCAGAGCGACACGAGCTGCAGGGCCGGGCAGGCCGGGCAGAAGCTGCCCGAGCTGCCCAGAAGCTGTGGGGAAGCTGGCACGAAGCCACCGGTATCATGGCCATCCCAGCTGCTGTCCCCTGCGATGCATGTCACTGTGAATGCAGGGAGCACACCATGCAGCAGCATCACATGCAGACGTCACAAGTGTCACATACCTGCTCCGAGTGGTCCTGCTCGTCCTCGCCCTTCTGAGCGCCCTCGCCGTCCGTGTCGTCCTCCTCAGCTTCCACATCAGCGCCAGACCCATGCAGGAAGGTGTCGGGGTCGTAGATGCGCGGCCTCCCTGGGCGGGCTGTCTGCACAGCCCACTACGAGATGTCATGCAGTCCTGCCAAGGACTCAGAGTTGCTGGCAGATGCCCTTGGGCACAAAAGCAGAGGAGCATGGATGTCAGAGCTGCCTTCATGCAGGCCTTCTGTCTGTCTCTAGGGCTGAAGTGCCCTGCACTGCATGTCCTGTCGATGGATGCACACACAAGGCAACAGCATCATACAGAGACTTTGCAGCAGTCACGTACCTGCTTGCCCTCCTTCAGCACATCCTTGGGTTCTGTCTTCTCATCTTCATGACACACATCCACATGCGCATCCCGTGCATCGATAAACGGGAAACCCTCCGGGAAACTCTCAGGGTCATACTCCTCCTCAGACAGGTTTGGGCTCGCTGCCTGCACGTCAGGGCAAGACATGTCAAACAGGCCTGCCACAAGTATTGCAGGCCTATACCCAGAGGCGCAGAAGCAGCCCGTAGGCAGCCTGGCGTGAATTTAGCACTCCTAAGTCTCTGGACTCCCCAGCTGCAGTGTGGCAATGCCTGTGCATATGGGCATGCGTTCAGAAGACGGCAGCATCATACGCAAGGATGGAACGGGTCATGTACCTGTCCACGCTCCTTCTGCTCTCCGCCCTGCACCTTGCCGTCCTGATTCTTCCCAGTCTTATGCAGGCAGACATCTGGGTCGATTTCTTCCAGCATCCGCTGGTGGGCTGCCTGCACAGTGAGGCAAGACATGTCAGACATTCCTGCTTCAGACTCGAGGGTCGTAGGCTGAGGCCCTTTGGTATGACAGCAGAACTGCAGGAGTGTCAGGCATGGCAATACATGAGCACTTGTGCCTGGCCTCCCCAGCTGAATCACTCTGCCATGCATGTGATTGTCAATGCCTGCGGCACAGAAGGCAGCATCATCATGCGCACAATGAGAAGCGTCACATACCTGCATGGCCTGCATATATGCCTCTCGGTCGCGCCTCTCCTCCTCATCCCTCTCCTCTCCGTGATGGAGGAAATGGTCGGGGTCCAGGGCCAGCATCCCCTGAGAGGCTGCCTACACAGAACACCAAGACATGTCAAACAGTCCCGCTGCAGACTTGTGGTTGCAGCCTGATGCCCTTGAGGGCGAGAGCAGAATGGCATCGGTGTCAGGCCATATGCTCAGCACTCCTGCCTGGGGTGGCCAGCTGAAGAGCCCTGCAATGCATGTCCTGTCAATACATCAAAGGCACAGGGCAGCAGCATGATGGCTGCAATGCCACTGCTGTCCATGTGTGAAGCACGGAAGTCTGTGTGAGCTTGCAGGGTCTGAGGGGTGCTGTTGATGATGCTTTATGTCAGTGACTCCACAAAGCTGGCTGTTTCCTGGCCACTTGTCTTTCCAGAGCAGCTGCCCTGCTACAAGGTAGCCAGGGTTGGGACACCAAAGTAGGCATTATTTTTATGTCTGGGGCATTGTCTCTGGAATACCGCATCCTGCTCCACTAATCCTACAGGGTTGCACCTCTCGCATTAAGGAGGCCTGGCAGGAGGTGCACACCTCCTCAGCAGGAGGCTCCCACTCGCCCTCCTCCTTCTCAGAGTCCTCCTTGTCCTCCTTGCCCTCCTCGTCGCCCTTGCCCACATTGGGCCCCTCGGCCACTTCGTCCTCCTCCAGCAGCTCCTCCTCCTCCTCCTCCTCTGCGATGGGGTCCTGGCCAGCGCCCTGCAGACAGTCAGAGCAGAGTCACAACTTGCCCAGGAAGACAGAGCATGCAACAGGATGAGCTTCCCTCTCCTTCTGCTCAGCCCCCACATCCTCAGCAGCATCCAGGAGCTGGCTAGCATTCAGCAGAGAGGAAGAGAAAAGCCTGAGAGGGTTTTGAACGCGTTGTCAAGAACGCAGAGCTTGCAGCAGGATGAAGTAAGACTTAGACGCACGTGCCCCGGCTGATGTGGCAGGCACAGTAAGGCCTCCTTCTACTGGCACATAAAGCGGCGCAGACAGGTGCATTGCAGCTCAAACTGAGTCACCATTACATCCCGTCACAGGCACAGCAGATTCCCGCAAAGGCGGTCACAGCTGCAGGTCTGAGTTTCACCTGACGCGCCATCATCTTCTCCATGCGGCCAGTCAGCCCTGTCTTGACTGGGATGGGCGCCTTCTTGTTAGCTGCACCGACAACCACAACACATCACGTACCCTGATCTGCAAGCGCACAAGCAAGGCCATGGCAGGAGTCATGGGCGCTGCAGTCATGCATGCAACCAGGCAGAGCATGTGTTGCATTGGCGTGATGACATAATGACCAGCATCACATGATGACCAGCGCTGCGTCTGACATCAGTTAAGCTGAGAGGCATGCAAGGACGAGTGGGCAGACCTGCTTGGGCCAGGCGCAAGTCGTGCCGCCATGAGAGGAACTCCACAGCGTCATTGACGTTCAAAATGTAGCCCGCCTCTCCCGCGACATGGTACCAGTACCGACGGCTCCCTTGCTTGGCGCTGGTCACGTCGCTCAAGTCGAGTGACTTTCCGGCGTTGGAGATGGCGTTCTCAAGCTTGGCCATTCCTTGGTCCTCCCTGGAGTACTGGAGCCTTGCCGCGTGGGCGTTCTTACGGAAGTACACCCGTCCGAGGTTCTCGGACTGAGTGCCATTGCCCTGCCCTGCACGAGCACAACAGCTGCTTCCTCAGCCAGCAGCAGAGCCTCTAGATGCATTTCTGCTGTGTACACAGGCTTGCAAGCCAGCAGAGCTACCCTTAAGCAAAGGACTCCCATCTTGCATAACTTGCTCTCCGTCTGGCTGGTCTAACACTATCACTGTCACCAAGCGCCCTTGGACTGCAGCGCTGTACTATGCAGCAGATAGCAGCAGGTTAAATGGGCTGAGACGAAGTCAACCCACCCACAGGGGGGAGGCTGTCAATGGTATATATTGGGTGCCGGGGCTCACTGGGGCGCTGGGACTCCCTGGGGCGCTTGGAAGACCCGCCCATGCCTGCATGGCAGGATGCCTAATCAGGTAGAGGGCAACTCCAAAGCTGTACTAGGTACAGTCGTTGTGAACCTAGAGTGGAAGCCTGCTCAAGGCAGCCCATTTGGGCACCTCCTGCTAAAAATCTGCAAGATCACAATGCTGCCTAGAGTCTTCCGCTCTACTGTTCCCTGTGTCAGCCTTTTGCATTGTCTAAGGGCAGCACGCTGCGCCGGTCAAGCACCCTGACAGCGCATGCACGTCCAGCGTCGTACAGAAGGCTCTGTTGACACACTGGAGTATGAAGCTTCTCATACAGGCCATGCCAGGCTGCATACCTGGTCTTGCTGTGGCCGCAGGGCCTGCGGATGCCGAGGCTGTTGCACCATGGTTCTTGCGTCCTGCGCCAGGCGCCGCCCCGCTCTTGCCAGGCCACACGCCTCGCAGCGCTGCCTGGCAGATCTCTATGGCCGCTGTAGTGAGGTCCGGTGAACGCAGAATCTCCTCCTGTGATCGCTCCCCTTCTATCTCAATCCGCAGCGCGGAGCCCCTCTGCACCTTCGAGTGCGCCTTGGTCCTTTGCTGCAGCTCCTGCGCATATACATCACAGCTCGTGACTTGCCAGGCAGATTTTTGCACAATAAGATATAGCTGTGGAGTGCCAGGCAGCACTCCTTGATTGACAGGCATGCCATATACTGCATGCCTACGTGTTTGTCGCCATCAGGTTCCAAGCTTAGTCATGTTCATGTCTGACTCTGTATATCAAGCTTCTCGTTGTCAGGCTCAGGTTGTGTCAGTAGGAAGGATGCCAGGATTGTTGAGAGGAGTGCTATGGACCTGCAGCTCCCGCAAGGACCCGGGGATTGCAGCGAGCCTTTGCCACAGCCAATCAGAAAAGTCCAGCAAGTCCTCCTGGTGTGCTTGCTCCGCAAGCTGCAGCGCCGTCTTCAGGGGCATAATGTCCAGGACTTGGCTGAGAATGCCCATGGCCTGTGCAAGACCACAGGAAATAGGCTATGGCAATCTTAGATCAGAACCTAAGACATGCAACGCAACATCATGTTTTCTGCGTCTTGATGAGGCACTCATCTATGCAGGTCCTCAGGAGAGCATGCAAGGCAGGCAATATCCAGCTAGGAGTGTATCACATCTTATTGAAACTTTGACATGCCATTACAACTGATAGCAACCCTTGAAAGGGCTTGCCATGAGAGCTGTCAGGAGGCTTTACTCCAGGAGACATTGACCTCTGCATGCACTGGTGCTGGTCATATGTCTGGAACAGGAGCTTCTGATAGGGTGCATTCTCGCAAAGCGCTGACGTCTAGGAGATACACTGCTTGCTCACCTGGCAAAGCTCAATCGCTGCTGCCATGTTCCTGCCAGCAATGAGCTCGCTGACTCCCGAGGCCACACAGGCCTTGCTGATATCCCACAGTTTCCTCAGCATGGGTGGGTTGCTGGCATGGCGGAGGAGGTACCTCCCTTGGCAGCCCTGACCAAGGAGGATTGCCACCATGTCAGGGTATCTGCACATGGAGAGTGCATGCCTGAGCCCATGCATGAGATAGCATGGAATGTTTGGCTAGAACAGCACTCTTGCAATCCCAGCAAGGATCTAATGCACGCTTTTGACCCACTGGGAGGCATACACACTGACAGGGCATGGCCCTGTTTTGGAGAAAGCACCTAGCATCTCGATGGACAGCCAGGATAGAGTGATGCATGCAGCTTGATGAAAAGACACTCATGCTCTTGCCAGGCTCATCCGCACAATGCAGCAGGACCAGGCGAGTTGGCACATGCAATGATGGCGGGTGTGGGATTCATCGTACCCGACCGCGCTGGCCAGCGTCAGGAGGGTCAAATCCGGGCATTGAGCCAAGGGCGAGCTCAATATGTTTGCCACGACTCCGGGGAAGCTGTAGTGAAGATGTAGAAGAGTCTCCAGCAGGTCCCCACTCCGCCAGGCTGCCCTCTCTGGGCCCATGAGCTCTGACATGCCCTGTGCCACACATCTCTCATGAGGACTTGAGGACCTTGTGCTGGACGAATCGGTGTGCTGACCACAGCACTACCTGTATGCGGCAGTGAGGCAAGGCCTGTGACTTCAGTACGCTTCCAACTGGAAATGTAAGGGACGCTTCACTATGCAGCTGAGGCTGGAGAAGTCACAGGCCTCAGCGCTTTCACATGAGCCCTGCATGTTGCACCAGCGCCATTGATAAGAGCGTTACCTCTGTGTCAAGCTGGCGCGAGGCCAGATTGAAGTCAAATGTTGTAGGCCCTGCTGCTGTTGCGTACTGTAGGAACTCAACCTGCCCCTGCTGGTCCATCCAGCGCTGCTGGATGACGCTATCCACATGGAAGTCCCCAGTGGTTGACACAGCGCAGGCGAGGGTCATGAAGAGCTCAAAGGCTTGGCCGCTGGCAAGGTGGCACCCCGGCTGGTCCAGGCTCTGTGCAAGCCTCCTTGCATCCATGCGAGAGCCCAAGGTCTGAGTGACCACCTGGAGGTTCCAGGTGATACCTGTCTCCTGTAACACAGGAACACCATACATGTGAGCTCTACAGATGCCGGGGCATTCAATGTTGGCGCCATGCGTGCACATGTCAGACATGCACACCACACAACTGATAACATAGACTCCTGCTCGTGCCATGCTAATGCAGAGCGTCATCTCCAGACACTGGTGTACAGACATGTCTATTGAATATACTCCAGAAGACAAGACATGACTTTGCTGCCTCAATGCTGAGGCGGCCAGATGTAGTATTGACTGCATAAAACCCTCATTGCAGCCTGCCTCATGCTTGGCATGCTGCGTGAACAAGGCTAATGATCAGGTGCTGGCTGACCTGCACGAGATAAGCAGGGAACCTCACCTCGCAGGGGTCCTGTGAAGCCTTGTTTGCAAGCGCAACGAGCAAGCGGCTCATAGTGAGCTCATCTAGGGGCGGATACTGCTCCACAAACTGCAGAGAAGCATGCACAGGGGAACATCAGCGCATACTGACTGTGCACAAAGCTTTTGGATGCCAAGCCTGTCACTCCCAAATGGAGCATGATTGATTTAAGGAACTGCCTGTCGATGTGCATGTGTATTCATCCCATGCTGTAGCTGCTGCTGGACCAGCTAGTTCCTAACAATAGTCAGCACATCATGTCCAACATCATCGTATGTCGAGCCTCTGATGAGGGGCACCAAGCTGCTTACCCTGCGGAAGGTGGCAGTGTCTGCTGTACAGCTTGGCCCGAACTGTAGGATTGCAGATACTGGATCGCCCATGTCCACTCCTGTATTTCTCCCATCAATCCAAGAAGGTTCATCAGCCCTGCATCAGGCAAAACGAGGTCACATTGCCAATGTACTGCAGGGCTGAGAGCAGTGCTTAACAGGGAAGGCACAGTACTCATCGCATTTCCTTTCCGGGCTTGCGGGCTCATAGAAATATTCTCACGTTCAACGTAAGACGTCAGTGCAGAACCCACTACGCAAACAGATGAGCTCTCACTTCTATGGGGTAAGATGTACGCCTGACATCCTATGACACAAATGTGGCACAAGGGGCCAGGGATGGCTCAAAGGCGGCATTATCAAGTTCAATATCTGTGATTAGCTATCCCAGGCCGTGCTTGTGATCCGGTCCCGCTACCTGGTATTTGGGCGTCTGGAACCATCTCCCTCCATGCTTCAAAAGTGGTGCAACTCTCTAGCCGTCTCAGCGCCGGTCCACCGGCAGGCGGTGTCGCAAATATATCCGACACCTGCGCATTCTCAGTTGTCTACATGTAAGAGCTCCCCAGCAGACGGCTGAGACATGAGCGGAGGCGCATGGATTACTAAGCAGCCCTGACTCGACAGCCCTCGCGAGCGCGCAGTGCACCTCATGCGACGGCCCATTGCGCTCCACATAGTGTTTTACAGGTTCAGAGATGTTTCTACGACGGCTGCAGGGTGGCTGCAGTCTTAGTACTCGGCATAGGGACATTAAGGTGCTGTCCTGCGGTGGTCCGTGTGCCATGATGCGGAAATGCTTACAGAGAGGCGTGGACGGCAGCATTCATGAGTGAGATAGAGAGGACTTCATCTGAATAAGGTACGTTGGTACCCTTACTGCGTGCGTATGCATCCTCGGCTCCTTTGTTGGAGCGAGAGACGATCATCCCAGGAAAGCTGGGACTCCTGTAATAGACTCTCTCTTGCCCAAGCAAGCCCGGGATAGAGAAGTGATGCTCACAATGCAGCACAAGATTGTGAAATACGTCAGTGCCCTCACAAGCTTGCAAATAGAAGGCATTCAGGCAGCGTCTTACATCCTCATTTTGCGTGTTCTGCAGGACCGTCCTGTGACAGCAGAAGGGTAGATGACGTGCTAGAGATCTAATCTTGGACCATCAAGTTTCTGGGGAGCAATGTTGCCCACTGGGCAAACTGTACAGGGAGATCAGATCCATTTCAGGCGAGTCACTCAGCCGCTTCCCTCAGCATCCACAAGCGCTCAGGGTGCCCTGGATCTTGGACCTGCCCTTCTACATGCTGTACGTGTTAGGCCAGTTCCTTTCTTTAGTCCAGCCGCTGTGAGGCAGCCTCCATACCGAAGCTATGGCCAGCCAGAATAGTAGGTCAAGCTCGGTATCACGCTGGCGCTGCAGATCATGTGGTCGAGCGCTTTCATCTCGCTGTAGGTCCAGCAGAGCTATGCCATTACCCTTCAGCTTCCAATCATCAGGCTTGCCTGCAGAACTGCCTGGGGGGTACCTGCGCAAGAGGGGACCCCCTCTCTGGAGCACAGGAACAGCCGCAGCACCGGAATTCTACTGCACTTCAGGGATTGACAGAGGACCTGGCGGTGAGAGACTGGGTTTCATGCAGTCCTGCTACAATGTTGATGCTGCACATGCCCCTGCCAGCTCCTGTCACAGTCACAGCGGCCGCATCCATGTATGCCTATAATGTATTCTGAAGGCACACACTTGAGAAAAGCTTGTCCTGCTCGCCTCAGCCCTGTCTGGCTTGTGCAGAGTTTGAGTGGCGCCACTACCTAATGCAGCGGACGCAGCCCTGCTACTGGTCTGCACAGCAGAGTGGATGTGTAGACGGAGCCCGCTGGGCAAGCTGCAGGTGAATCTATGCGGACACCTACTTATTGGTGCACACCATAGCAGGAGGTACTACTATAGTTCACGAGAAGGACCCGGCGCTCTGTGGGTGTTGGCAGACGTCCTCTGCCAACAACCCAAGAGCTCTGAGCCACCCCTCTGGCCATATTGCCATGTGTTGCCGGGTATGGAGGTGCCACCTGGCCACATTATGTTGCCAAAACAGGTGCAGACGGCCTGTAGTACAGTTCTAGCCTGCAGTGATCTCCCTTCAACTCTGCCTTTCTTGTAGCTTTCAGCTGTGAGTGACACCCAGAGACATTGAGCCAGCATACTATAGCCCTGGCTCCCCAGGTGGCTGCTGTGTTCAGTGGGCTTTCACTGGCAATTGTCTAGAGAGGACAATAAGTTCAGTATGATATTCTGCCTCTGACATGCAGGGACATGGCGTATGGGATTACAATGTCCAGAAGCGCCAATGGATTGTACTCATTACCAGTGGGTCATTGCCAGAGCTTGGCTTGGGGACTCCGGATGGAGCAGCCGCAGGCAGGCCGCTCACTGTGTGACACTTGTGTATGCCGTCTGACCATCCTTACGAGGCGAAGCCTCTGAGCGGTGCGGCCTCATGATGACATGTAGCTCACCATCAGTCCGCTTGCAAGAGGTGCATATGTGTGCTCATAGGCTCACATGCATGCTGACTGATAGCGGGTCACATGAGGTGCAGTGTCCCTGTCCTCTGCACTGTACAAGTGTGAGCACAGCTGGGGATTTTCTTATGTCTATTGGCTTGCCTGCAGAAGTTTGGAGCAGGACCGTCACTCACTGGCTAATCAGTTTTCGGACATCTGAGCAGCAGATGAAAGGGCAGCAGCTTGGTTCCTTGACCCTCAGGGCTGGGTCGCCCACAGTGTCCAGGATTCGAGAGCTGCTACACAATGAGGCTGCAGTACAGAGCCAACACTGCACTGGCAGTAGAGCAACAAAAGGCAGGAGGAATGTATGAGAGAGGCTGCAGTGAGCGTAGGAACTTCCTTGAAGGCACAAGGCGTCCTTTGCAGCATTCCGTATGGTCAAGGAAACTTAGATGTTGTGTGTCACTGCTGATCGACTCTTGCAACCTGAGTCTTGTGGGTACTCAGTGATCTATTGGCCCAGTGAAATCCTTTGCCAATTCAGAGCGTAGGAGGGTCTCCAGACCTAGGTCTTTGGCAATACAGCAGGCAAGTCGGGACTTTGTTGGAACCCTTTCTCCACAAGTATGCTGTACTCCACATAGCATTCGACAATGGAGAGGCATCACAAAATCAAGTAGAGGGACAGAGGGCCCAGTAAAAACCAAAATTATATTGCAGCCAGCGAAGGTCATCAGCAATTAGAAAGCAGCCGTAGGGCAGCCACACATCATTGGATGTCGTAAGACGGTCAGCCTTCATCATGATGATGACGCATCCGCAAGCAATTCCCGGGAAGAAACTACATCATCTGTGCATGCTCCACACACATCGACAATGAAGAAGGATAAAGAGATCAAGGAAAGGAAAAAGATGGACAAAAGATTTTGCAGCCAATCTGACTTGACCCCGGGAAGACCAGCGCACCAGCAATCCACACGGCCATTCCACCGATACTATCGAACCCTAACGCCAGAGCCTAACCTCACGTCGCAGAGCGATTAGCTGATGACAATCAGCGATTTCTTATGTATATATACTGCTTGCCCTTTTCACACGGGAGCTTCGTACGCCTCCGTAAGGCAGATGATGGCTGCTTCTACTTGTGGTACCGATGGTATTCAGGCCCAACGACGCAAAGGGGGATTTTTACCTTGCTATCTCCGAAATGAGCTCTGAATTGCATCGGACGGGGTGCATACTATGTCTAGTAGACGCCTGCATTGTCACATCAGAGCGCAGGAGATCGCAGGCGCTCTTTGCTCACGAGCTGCGTAATAGTCCACCTATGCAGCAGTGCGCTCTGCCCTTTACAGGGCAATTGCCTCACTCTTGATCTATACATGCATAGCGGGTCCCAATAAGTCTGGAGGTAATCTGGGTTCTCAACAAGAGCTCGTCTCTCACAATTGAATCAATGACCTGACATGTAGGGCAGGGGTGCTTAGCTCACAGCATTCTTGGCAAGCTGCACAATAGAAACCCGCACCTCTTCCACATGAACACTCTGTGGTATTGCTTGCAGGTAATGGTCAAAGGAAATCTATGCCCTCCTGTGTGTTAGAGGTTTATTTCTGACAAGAGGTGTGTGCATGGCAGTGCGTGCCTGTCACTACAAGCCTAAGGTGGCAATCGCAACATGGCACATCACTATCACAATGAATCATCGCACGGTCTGTTGCCAGGGATCCAGCAGTGTCTGGCCAGCTGCCGTTCATTGCGTGGCCGATGGGACTACACATTGCAATCACATGATCCTCCGCCACGGAAGTGAATTCATGCGTCTCAAGTACAGCGCTTCGTCATTGCTCAGCGCCCTGCGGGAGCCATCAGGAGTTGCCACAAGGGGCTCATAACCTGAGCCGTCCGGAGAGTCACTGTGGGATCCTTGCTGGCCGCACAAGCAGGCTCCAGCCTGCTGCTGCCCTCTTTGGCGGCTGAGTCCTCAAGCTGGCCTTGCTGATGCTTCTCCAACCCGCATGCATGCCACAGGGTCTGTCAGCACAGCGCTCGCTGTGAAATCTTCACACCTTCAATACCTCATATGCACTGTAGTCCGGCTGACGCTCTATTTGGCATGGCAGACATTTCTTCTACCGCTCATTGGGCAATGGCAGATGTTCAAGAACGATGAACAAACCGATTAATTTAATGGGGAGGTTTTCACAAGCGCAGCAGCCTTATACCCTCTTCTTGGGTGCCTCTACTGTCCAGCACCAACAGCTTTTAGAAGACAGAGCTTGACTAGAGAGCCAGTGGCCGCCACTTGCGGCGGCCGTTTGCTACGAGTGCATGGACAGACTTGGAAAAGCTTATGGAAGAGGCTGAGCACGATGAGGGCACAAAGGGTCCTGCAACATTGGAGGGTAGACAGATCCTCTGGGCTCATGCATTGCTTTGACTATGAAGGTCATCAGCAATTAGAAAGCTGCTGTAGGGCAACCACACATCATTGGATGTCAACAGTCAGCCTTCATCATGATGATGACGCATCTGCAAGCAATTCCCGGGAAGGAAATATGATAGGTATGATGTGCTCCAAACGGCATATGACGGTGTATAGACAGCAAAACAGCAATACATGGAAACAAGATTACGCGGCTAGTCTGAATCGATCCTGGGATGGCCAGCGCACCAGCAACCCACAGGGTCTTTCCACCGATACTATCGGACCCTAACGTCAGAGCCCGACCTCACGCCGCCGGGCGACCAGCCAGTGAAGACATGCAATTATTATGTATATATACTGCTCTGACTTTTCACATGGGAGGTCTGTATGCCTCCGGAAGGCGCATTGCGAGCTTATCGCCTCTGTTTACGCTAGACTTGGTATCAAGAACCCAAAGAATGCGAAGGTGCTCTGTAAAGTGCCATCCGAAACGAGCTCTGTATAGCATCGGGGCGGGGAGCATGGAGTGCTGCACTGTCACCTCAGAGCGCAGCAGATCGCAGGCGCTCTTTTCTCACGAGCTGCATAACGCCGCAGTGCACTTTGCCCTTTACAGGGCACTTGCTTCGATGTGATAGATACATGCACAGCGGGTGCCAAGGAGTCTGGAGTAGATATTCTGGCTTTGCAACAGGCGCATGTCTCTCACGATTGAAATTAAGCTGACATGTAGGGCGGAAGTGCTTAGCTTACAGCACTGCCGGGTAGCTGCACAAGTGGAGACCCGCACCTCTACTACAAAACCACTCTGGGCTTTTGCTTGCAGGCAATGATCAAAGGAATGCTATGCCCTCCTGTGTGCTAGGAGTATGTTTCTGACAAGAAGTGTTTGCATTGCGTGCGGGCCCTGTCATTACGAGCCTGGTATGGCAACCGCAGTATGGCACATCACTATCAGGGTCTAGTCTATCACAATGGTTCATCGCACGGTCTGTCGCCAGGGATCCAGCAGTATCTGGCCAGCTCCCATGTCTAGCGTGGCTGATGTAAGTACACATTGAAATCACATGATCCGCCTTCGCGGAAGTGGCTTCATGCGTCTCAAGTACAGCGCTTCGTCATCCGTCAGCGCCCTCCGCGCGCCATCAGGAGTCGCCACAAAGGGCTCATAATCCTGACCCCGCCCTGCTGGCCGCACAACCAGGCTCCACCCTGCTTCTGGCCTCTTTGGCGGCTGAGTCCGCAAGCTGGCCCTGCTGATGCCTTTTCCAATCTGCACGCATGCCACAGGATCTGTCAGCGCAGCTCCCATTGTAATGGCCTCCTACTGTTAGCACCTCAGATGCACTCTAGTACTGCTGACGCTCTATTTCAGTTGATACGACAGGCACTGAAGCCCTGCACATGCGCCACTGGATGCAATGCCGTGCATCCTGGCACTGTGGAGCAGGCACTAGACGCCTCAGAGCTGATCTGCAAGTGGCCAAGCTGGCTAGGAAGGGCCGCTGCAGCATGCTGGAGCACTGCAGTGTGCTGGGTTGAGCAGATAGCAGCACCTGTCCCATGTTATAGGCCAGGCGGTCCTTGAACTCCCTGGCCAGGATGGAGCCCTCATACTTGCTCAGCTCCTCCTCCCTGGAGCGCACTTCGCTCTCCCAGCCAGGATCGTCATGATTCCCGCTCTCTACCATGGGGAACTTGCAGCTGTTGACTTTCTCCCTCTTCCCAGGCTTCTGCTTGTCGAGAACCTGCGCCACCCACATCGCTGTCATGCTCAAGGATTCTGTGTGCATGGCATCATGTAACAACTGACCTGTTGCATCACTGAGATGACAACAGATAAGACTTCCCTGACTCAGGGGAACCTTACACAGGCATGCGCTTGTGTCCAGCATCATGAATCTCACAATCGCAGTGCTCGGACTTACCATGCATGCTTGAGTGGGTACATCTTGGGCCCTACCTCGAAGGCGGGCCGGGTGGGTAGCAGCCTGATGTGGCGCTCTCCGGTCCCCCTCATCTCATTGGCGCCCACCGCCTCGTCTGCGTAAGCTTGCAGGCGGTCAAATAGGGGCTCCCCCCTCTCGCGCTTCTCAACCTCCAGCTGCTGCAGCGCCACAATGGCCATCACCCGCTCCTGGCGCACATTGAACAGGCGCGCTATCTGGCGCACCGACCACCTGCATAGCACACCCACCGTCATGGCCTGATATGCCAAGCATGGCGCTCATGCCTGACTGCCACAGAGCTGACACAAGCTATGCAGAGACGAGTTGCTGCTATCAGAGCCACAGCGCATGATCAAGGGTGGTGCTGAGCTCACCCGCCAAACTTATTGAGGCGGTACATGTAGTACTTGGCGCGGTCGCTGAGCAGGGCGTTCCTGTCCTGCCAGGGGATCCGCCCTCCGGTCAGGTCCAGCACCCACCACACCACGTAGTTCTCATCGTCCACATTCCTGATCTTCCAGCCAGGATTGTGCATGCCTGCATCGGGCACGGTCAGCTCTCAGTCGCCTGAGTTATGGCCTGAGCAGCTGGAGCGGCCCGGCTGGAAGTGACTGACAAGCTTTCCTGTCCCCCTTTCATGGATTGACAGAGCTGCAGAGTAATCTGGGTGTGAGTTCACAGTGCCAAGGCTTTGCGCACACAGATGATGAGCCCTGACTGAAGAGGTGATTCTGGGAAAGTCAAATTTGACTATGGGACAGAAGTGCAGTGGGTTGTACCTGCTTGATTGATTACGATGGGAGGCTCTGGATCTTGAGCAACTAGATCTGCAATCATCTTCTCTGCTCTGCTAGGATCGGGCAGCGGCATCTTATCCATCTCTGCATGGGGATTTGGGCCCGGCCTCCTGACCAGCTCCTGCAGTACAGCATATTCACTGAAGCATAGAATGTACCATGTGACAGGAACCATGGAGTCTTACGCCGCTAGTAGTCCTGCAGATTTCATGTGCATCAGGTCTGGCTGAAAGCCCCTACCTGGACAGGCTCAGCAGTGCTTGCTGTGGCTGATTCGGCCTGCTCTGCGCTAACATTGCTTTCCTCTGTTCCTGGACCACTCTCCGCGTCATCTGCCTTGGAACTTCCCAAAGAGAAGCTTCTCCTGGACTGGCTGCATCCCTCGGTGGCTGATAGCCATGGGCTGCAGACTGTATTGGCACAGCCTTCGAGCTCTGTCGAGCTGCCCTGTAGTGACGCAATGCGGCAAAGAACAGACTGAAGGCTTCGAGAGCCACCTAACGCTGCTAACGACGCTCTCCCAAGCATGTGTCCTGCCAAGTAAGCACCGCTGCCCAATCTATGCAGAAGGACTGCAAGCCATGCCCACGGTCCTAGGCCCTGTAAGTGCAATGCCAAGATGTTCAGGAGGATTTACACGTCTCCTTGTCGTGTCTCCAAAAGCTTGAGATTGCAATTGCCTTGCGAAGCTTGCAGAGCTGCCCCTGCCCACCTGCCAGATTTGGAGCCTCAGCTAGGAGTAGTTCATGGGCTAGGCTGTAGCCTTGGAGGATATCGCTGTGCAGAAGAGATATGAGACATCTGAACAGCATGTCTTGAATATCGTGATGCCACTAAGCCTCCCCTGAGCGCCAGCCCATGGCAACCTATATACGGTCATGTGACAACTTTTGCTGACGCACCTTCTGTACCTGTTCGTAGCGTCTGCTGAGTGTCGCATCTGAGCTAGTCACTCGCGTCGGACGAGTGTCGGCTCTCGTCAGAGGCTTCCTGGCGTGGTCCCCTTGAAGGGCTGTTCTAGTGCAACATTTGAAGCGGTGCCTGCTGGGAAGAGGAAGGGAATGCAGCGGGCGTCGCTTAGCCAGCAGATATACTAGCCAGCAGCGTGTGGTGTCCATGTCAGCCTGCATCTGCGGGCTTACTGGACAAGCTTACTTTCGGAAGTTGAGCTTCCATGGCACAGGGCCCGACAGAGTTTCACTATGACGTGCTCCCAAGGTAGTACTTCTATTTCCCATACCTCCTGCCATCTGCATATCACGTCGTGCAGCTCTGTCCTGGGCTGGCGCGAGCGCCACACAAGAGAGCAGAGCAACATCCTTGCACATGATCGAGTCCTCGCATGGAAATATTGCATAATCAACTGTGATACATTGCAGCCTGCCAGAAGAGGATGAGGGCTCTCCCCAGCCTCTCCTCGGCTCGGAGACCTTGGAATGGGGGGCTATCCCCAACCTGGACTATTTCTTCTCATGGGTGTACAAGTAAGTCGCAACCCTCTCGTCATGTAAGCAGCTGCATGCTGCACCTCCTTCTCAGCGCACGCGATCCCTACAAGCCTGCAGGCGTTGTGTTCCTGTGCTGTATGGTATGATGAAGTGCTTGCTGAGTGGTATGGCGCGCGCAGGTACTATGAGGAGAAAGGCTTTGCGGTCATCCTGGTCTCCCGCATCCTCAATCTGCTGGCGCTGGCGTTCACAATCATGTTCTCAGCCTTCCTGCTGCTGTTCGTGAAGTGGCGGGCCCTGCACAGCGAGTGCATATTGCGGGACACCTGTGACATATCTGAGGCGAGTCATCTCCCTCCTCAACTGCACCTTTGTGCTTCAATCATCCATGCAAGGCGCCGTGGCAACCCTTCGTTTGAGGCAAAGATCTCTCAAGGGATTAAAAGTTCTACAGTGCAGCCTAAAGCATTCGTAATATAGCTCCTGAGCTATGTGGATGTCATGCAGGTGGCCTTTGAAAGGAATCCCCTCAAGGATGGCTTCACGCTCTGGAACACCCTGCGCGTCATGTACCTGGCCATCTTTGCGGCGTACTGGCTGTACAACCTGGTGCACTGCTTCCTGGATCTCAGAGAGGCTGCAGTCATCAAGCACTTCACGCAGCACCGCCTTGGCCTCTCCCCGCGCCAGCTCAGGACGGTCACATGGCCTGAGGTGGCACGCCGGATTGTTGATGTGAGCCATCCCCCTATATCCGCTTGCCTTCTTGAAATCACACTGTCTCTATCTGCAGGCCCTCGGGGTTCAGGGACTGACCAAGCAAAGTGGGTACCACAATGGTAGCAAAGCTCCACCTTAGGCCTAAAGTGCTTGCCAAAGGCTTGATGCGCAGGCACACACTATTGTCTGCGCAAGACCACATTTGAGTGCTGTGGCAGCCACATTTGACAGGTGATGATCATGTGCTGCAGGTTCAGAAGCACATGAAGCTGCACATCACCAAGGAGCTCACAGAGAAGGATGTCGTCAGCCGCATCATGCGCAAGGAGAACTATTTGATTGGCATGCTCAACAAGGTGTGGGCCCTCCGCTTACCAGCAGTTCTAAAATCCCCTTTCAGTGCTGGTCAGGGTTAAGCTAGGTCTCGTTGATGCGAGCGCCTGCGCTCAACACCACAAGGAAGAGCATGGGAGCTTGGATCACATGACACCTAGCTCAACCCCTGGACGAAGAAGGCTGCATATGTGCGGGCTTGTGTCATGTGCAGGACATTGACCGGGCCTTTCCATGATGGTTTGAGGAGGCATACGTCATGACCTGTTAACTGGTGCAGGGCGTTCTAGCGCTGAATGTCAGCGTACCGGGGCTGGGGAAGCGCTTCATGCTGACCAAGACGCTGGAGTGGAACCTGAACTGGTGCCTGCTGGACACCATGCTGGACCACAACTTTCAGATCAAGGAGGAGTTCACGCACGACGTCAAACGCCTGCAGTGGCGCTTCAGGTGCAGCCTCTACCACCATTCTGCTCCCTTCGGCTCTATGCGTGCTGCTGGATTCCTGAAGTATGTCTCTGGCACCATGCGGGCACCGAGCTTAGTGCAATGCATCAAGTAGTTGGGGCATGAGTTCTTGGCCCATGCTACGTGCAGAATGATAGCGTATTCTAATCAGCTTCTGCACGCTTGCTGTCTGACACGTGCTTCCTTCAGAGTCGCCCTGTGGTCCTAAGGTTTTGTTGTTGGCAAGCCTCTAACAAGTGAGCATGCATGGTGCAGGATGATGGCCATCTTCAATCTGCTGGTGGCGCCCTTTGTTCTGGTCTTCCTGCTCATCTACTTCTTCATGCGCAACGCGGAGAAGTTCTACCACCAGCCCTCCTCGGCCGGGGCGCGCCGCTGGTCCGCTCTGGCCGCCTGGCGCCTGCGGGAGTTTAACGAGCTGCCCCACTATCTCAACCACAGGTGCTGTCCTCTCCTCCGATTCTGGCTGTCTGATGTCAGCATTTAGTCGGTAGCACACTGCAAACAGCAAGCGCAGGCACTTGTGGGAGAATTTCTAGCATCTCTGCTGATATCAGTTCCAGCAGCCAGCTGTGCACTGTATGCTGCTCTCTGTGCCATGTGCGCAGAACCTGGAACAGCGTTGGTCAGTCAGTCAGTCTAGGTCTTGACAACTGCAATGCGGTGGCAGTTCCTGGCTTGGCTTCTGCAATTTTTTTGTGAGGGTCCTGTGATGTCACTGATTCCACATGTATGCTGCTGCAGGCTCCTCGCCAGCCAGAAAGCAGCAGAGAAGTACATTGGGCAATTCCCCATGCCCATCCTGAGCCACGTTGCCAAATTCATTGCCTTCCTGGTCGGCTCGTTTGCGGCTCTGCTGCTCTTCGTCGCCCTCCTTGACGACGACCTCCTGGAGCGGCACCTGTTCGGCCGGAACCTTGTCTGGTGAGTGTCACCGTCAACGCGTCTCCAGAGCTTCTTGCTGCATCTGAGCACCCTCCCTAGCAACTCGTGGGGCTTCACTTCTTCAAGACATCAGCAGCCCAGGGTCCCTTTTCCATGTAGCTTAGTCAGCTTTGTCTGGACAATCTGCTGGCGTGATGGGCAGGCTCTGACAGCAAAGGGTGCCCTTGTGGCATTAGGCATTATGCATTATGCTACTAGCACTGCCAGCATACATCGACAGGCTTCAAGAATAGATAGCCCTCGTGGCATTGATTGTATGCAGTCAAAACATTTGCCATGACAGTGAAGCAAAGGCTCGTGGATGCAGGTGGGCAGCCACGCTGGGGATAGTGCTGGCCATCAGCCGGGGCTTCATCGCGGAGCAGGGCGTGGCCTTCGAGCCGGAGCTGGCGCTGCTGGAGGTGGTGGCGCACACGCACTGGCTGCCCCGCC
Source organism: Coccomyxa sp. LA000219 (assembly GCA_000812005.1). NCBI lineage: Eukaryota > Viridiplantae > Chlorophyta > Trebouxiophyceae > Coccomyxaceae > Coccomyxa > Coccomyxa sp. LA000219. The sequence goes on from KN714655.1 coordinate 1,195,241, forward strand.
ACTGGCGCGGACGCGGCCACACGCGCGAGGTCCAGGAGCAGTTCCAGCAGCTGTTCCAGTTCAAGGTATGCCCACCCACGCCCGCACTGGTTCCGTAAGTTGCTTGCAGACATGCCCATGTCCTGCAGATGTGGCTGAGCACAGTATAAATGAACTCCTCGACATGATAAGAGATGCAGTAACAGCAGTTGTCATGCTTTTCTCATGCACATGAGAGCTGGGGCCCAGATGTATCAGTCTTATTGGGGAGAAATCTCTGGCAGGTCCACCTCGTATCCTGGACGGCCTGTGCATGCTCTCGTGCCAGCTTAGGCCATTTGGCACGTTCAGTCTGCAGCTAAAATTTCCAGTCAATGCACTGAGACTCACAGCGCCCTGGTGCAGGCGCTGCTGTTTCTGGAGGAGATGGCCAGCATCGTGGTGACGCCCTTCGTGCTGTACTTCTCGCTGCCGCAGTGCGCCCCGGCCATCCTGGCCTTCCTGCGCGACTTCACGGTGCGCGTGGACGGCGTCGGGGACATCTGCTCCATGGCCGGCTTCGACTTTGAGCGCCACGGGAACGCCAAGTACGGCTCGCCCTCGCAGGCGCCCAAGGTAGGCATTTCCTCACGTAAATCTCGCTGAGGATCACACATCTGTGCTGTTGATGATTGGTGTCTGGGGCTGGTTTACCAAGGATCAGCAACACAAAAATGTTGATCTGTATTTTCCTCCCTCTCCTCTACTATGGCAGCATTTCCATGCTTGCTAGCTTGACATGGGTGTGGGACGGCTGGTATACACCAGAGTTCCGCAGAGCGGCATTGCTGGACCTGCCAGATGATACCTCCTGCCCTGCCTTATATATTTGGCAGAGCCCAAAATCTTAAGTTTGCTATCAGTTGCCGACAATTGTTTGCTGTTTGCAGGCCTCTCGCAGCCGGCAGGGTAAGATGGAGAAGAGCCTGCTGAGCTTTGCTGCCACCTACCCTACCTGGGAGCCGGATGCAGCGGCCAAACAGATGCTGATGGCGCTCGGGCAGGCGCCGCCCCTGCGCGGCCCTGGAGGCGCCAGCACTGACCTGGCGTCCATGCAGTCCGCCGTTGCAGCCTCGCTGTTCGCTGGCGCGCCCAGGTCAGCAGTTTGCCAATTTTGCAGGCATACCTCACAAAGAACATCATAACATTGCTGAACACATATACACAGCTGCCTATGCTTCATTCGACTGGCTGCAGAGTATAAAGGAAGGCTTGTGCACACAATGGCCGCTCTGAGGTGCCTCATGGAAAGCACATCTAGTAATGCTGGCTCGATGTAAGGAGAAAAGCAGAGCCTGAATAGAGGATTGCGCTGCAGGAACCCTGCCTATCACAACATCTCCCCCTATGGGGCGGCTGCAGCCAGCAGCATGCAGAGGCTGGTGACGCGCACATGCCCAGGGCTGGCGTCCATGGGAGGAAGCATGTTTGCCTCCACAGACATGGTCAATGGTCCGCAGAGCATCATCGGGTGAGCAGACACATTCCAAAAAGTGGGTACAGCCCTTGTATACCCCATAAGTGTGCACGTTCCCACGCAAAGAGACTTCCTTCAACCCGTCAACACCACAGGTCTGTCAACAAAAGCAAGGACTGCATGCACAGCCAGAGACATGGTCACGGATCCATCTAGTGAGCAGTGCCCTCTTGTTGTGATTAGATTCAGCAGGCTATCACTGGGTATGCTTGGACTGATCCTGTGAGATATCGGTTGCAGCCTGGCCGGGGCGGATCCGGAGGAGAGGGTGACGACAGGGCAGCTCCTGCTGCAGTCCTTCTATGAGGACCAGGACAGAGCCATGCGCCTGGGCGGCCTCCACCACACCTCCCTCTCAGGTCTGCAGCTGCTTCTGATTCATTGGCCAGCTGCATATCAGCACCCATTGCGCATTCCTGCTGATAGCCCGCTGCACTCTTGGCTGGGTGTTACATGAAGCACAGGGCATAGGAGTTGCTCTTCCTCTCTGGACTGTTCAGCAATATGTCTAGATTGCAAACCTGTCAAGAGCGGAATCGGGAATGAGCACGGAGAATTGACTAGGTGGTCGAAGAAGGCTGAGACCTTGAGTTCTGGCTCACAGGTGACATGAAGCACCTGCAGGCTTCCCTGCCGGGCAGGACCAATGGCAGGGCAGCGCTGCATCTGCAAGACGGCCACTTCTACGCCCCGTCGCAGCCGGCTGACCAGTCTACCCAGGCCGGGGGCTGGTCCGTGGGGTCGGCCGCCGCGCTGCTGGGCATGAGGGCGCGCAGCAGCAGCGGCCGCGAGGCCTCGCACTCCAGCGAGATGGCTGTGCTGAACCATGCAGCGCCCGCGCCCTTTGGCGGCAGCGCGCAGCAGCCTGTAGGGGACGCTGCAGCGCATGTCACGCAGCCTGGGAAGGACGTGCAGCCGGGCTATGCTGGGGGCCACGCGCCGGCTGTGCCAGGTGCAGCAACATGGCAGGGCTCCCAGGCCTCCCATGCAGCGCACAGCAGCAGGCATTCGTCCAGCACTAGCTCCCGGGCAGGGCCGGGCAGTCTGCCCGGGGCTGGGGCCAGCTACTCTGGGCACAGCAGTGCTCCTGTGAGCCCCATGCATGCCTCAGGCAGGGTCGACAGCAGCCGCCACTCCAGCGAAGGCCCAGGCTTGAGCAGGCTGCAGTCCTCGAGCGGCTTCCACGGCAGGAACGAGATGCCCAGATCCCTTGGAGGCTCTGCGAGAGGCATTGAGTCCAGCGTGAGTCTGCCAGGCAGTGCTGCAGGGCTGCACATGCAGCACGGAGGTAGCGCTGCAGCGCTTCATCTAGACGATGATGCCATGCACCCCTCACAGCAGCACCCCCTGCAGAACCACTGGGGGCTAGGCAATGCTTCCGAGGTGGACCAGCACAACTTCGCCCTTGAGAGAAGCTACAGCCCCAGCTCCGGCAGCAGATCAGCAGTGTCTGTGCACGAAGAGGACGATGTGCCCTTTGCTGGCGAAGACAGCCACGTCCTCTCAGAGTGGGGCCATGAGCCTGACAGAGACCTGCACAACCATGGCGGCGACCTAATGCCGCAGCGCTTCCCTTTTGGCCAGCCGCTGAACGGCCCTCAGAGCAGTAGCCTGTACATCAGGGATGCTCAAGGCTGTGTGAGGGACTTCACGGAAGCCTCCAGGGTGTCGTCTGCAGGCCTTCAGCAGGGCTCTGCCCAGTTAGCAGGCAGCATGGGCAGCTGGCAAGCCGGCGCCTCTGAGAGGGTCCCCAGGGACGCTGCAAGCTTTCCGGGCGCTTCTGACGATTCTCGGGCACATGGCGAGGGGGTGCCAGCAGGGCCATTGCCTTGGGGAAGCAATGGTGGGCAGCATCTTAGAGGGCCCTTACCCGCAGGGCCCCTGGATGGGCAGCTTGGGCAGCTTGACGGTGGGCTGGCAGACAGTCAGGCAGCAGGGCTCTCCACGCAGCTGCATGACTCAGCAGACCTGGGCGGCTGGTATGAGGCGGAGCACTCAGACGACGAGTGAGGCTATGCAATTGGCTTCATAGAGAAAGCCATTCCCCAGACCTTTGCCTGTGTACCATCTGCGCTCACAGACAGCGCCTGGCGGGGCTTGTACATTTTGAGCCAGCAGAGCTTTGGCCCCTCTGTGATCCCTCAGCTTCCTATGGATCCAGGCGCTGGAGAGGCCAGTTGGGGGATGTTGCAGTGGCTGCAAATCCGCAGAATAGGCAGCTGACATATACAACAGCAAGACCCGTCCATTGACATCAGTGTGCCATATTTGACAACGCTCATGTACAGCACTGTGCTTGCATTCGCAGACCGGTTCTTCTGTGACCAGTGGTGGCGTTGCCAGCTTGTGTACCAAAGTCAGTAAGTACTCCTGCCGTGTGTGACATACATCTGCATCAACCGTTAACGTTGCACATCCCTGTGCAAGGGCAGACAATAGAGCTCTATGGTGTCAGCCAATGTGCAGCTGTCCATTGGAGCTGCAACATCAACGGGATGGTGAAAACCCCTGCGGTCTGGATGCTATTGTCACAAGGCGATAGGGCATATAGAGACAGCACGGGTAGAGATTGTGCTGGCGGCGCTCGTATACACAGCACTCAGCTTGTTCAAGGTTCTGACGACTGCCATATGTATAGCAGGATCAGAGTATCCTGACTCAGTGAGCAATTGCAATGAGGCATGCAAAGTTGCAACATCTCGGGGCGGTGCCACTTCACCCTTCCTGATGTAATTGTGGAGCTCGTGTAGAGCTCATGTGTAAGGAGGGAGGTACAGCAATGGGCAACACCTGGAGTGGAAAGCCTGCCTCGAAGGGCTTGCAGCAGTAAGAATATGTCCTGCATGTGCATGTCACGTGCTTTGCCACGGTGGCCAGAACTTTTTTTGCTATGGACTTCTGACATGCAACAGGAGATCCGTCAAGCCTGCAATGCCCATAGTAAATGTGTGAAAGCCCTATCGCACGCGTGCACCCACGCCCCACATCCTGGGTGCATCGGGCTTCCGTAACTTGACTCACATGGCGCTGTACAAGCTATCTGACCAGGTGATTGACTGTGCGGGAGCCTGCCGTGCATCATCACCAAAGATTCCACAGATGCATGAAGAGAGCCCCTGAACAGTGTTTTGAGCTGCCAAAGTGACACTTCCTACGTCCAAGGTTCACCCACGAGAGGCTGAATGTTGCCACCAATACCACGCTGGCGGACACTGCTTGCCTGGCATATGGAACGCGATGTATTCCAGGCCTAAGTCCTGAATCATGGTCAAAGCAACGGCCAGGATATCGGCAGTGGAAGTGAAAGGATTCAGATCAGTCCAGGCATCTGCCAAGATAGAATTATCTAATGCCAGTCTCACAGGCATAGTCGGTCCCAACGGTGAGTGTCTACAGCCACACATTGTGATACACAGAGGAGTATCAAGGCATGCTTGTGGTGAGTGTCAAGTATGCACATGTCCAAGGAGGCTGTTCCCCTTGACGCTCAATGATTTTTGGTCACTTGTAAGGACATGAGTTTCTGATGATGCTTACCGCATCCAGGCAGCGGCAAGTCTACACTTCTTCTGGCTCTTTGCTTCTGCTTCAGTAGCCCCTTGTCTCACCTGGGAGTCAAGCATCTGACGGAGCTGCGCTGCACAGACTCATCACAGGTACCCACCCCCCACTAGTCTCTCCTCCTGGCATGCAGCTGTACGGCTCTCTCTTGCTGTCCCATCCTTCCGCTGTGTTGCTGCAGCATACCCTACTTGCTCATGGATTGTCATGCGAAAATCAGCTTACTCTGCACTATGCAGACATGCCAGGTGACTGTGTGGGTGGAGGACGCACAAGGCGCGAAGAGGGCGTCTCACAGCATCTGTGCAACCCTGAAGCCTGACGGGGCTCGAGAGTACAGGATCGACAGCAAGATAAAGAGCGGCAAGGAAGTCAAGGTGGGTCTGTAGATCATTGCCCTGCCGCTTTGTAGGCTGCTGCCTTGCAAGGCATGCCAGATTGAAAGCATGCTGCAGAACGCAGGCACGAAGTGGCATCTCAAGGCACCAGGCCACATAGTCTTGCCTGCAGGAGGTCTCAAGGTTGAAGGCATACCTTTAGTCACAGCGGGAGGTGAATAGCTTGAGTTCATGCGCAGGCGTTCCTGAGACTGAGAGGGCTGGCACTGGATGGCTGCAGCGTAGTCCGGCAGGCGCAAGTGACGACCCTTGCAGACACCAGTAGTATGCCCCTCTGCCTCGGTCACCTCACCCCTTTTACTACTCGAGTCTCTTGCAGAGTCATGTGTCGACTATCAGGACGGGCGCTGACACCAAATGGCACTAAGGCGTCACCTTTGACATGCTTCTGCCCTGTGCAGACTCTCAAGCTCTGCTGCAAGTGGTAGAAGATGCCAGTGGCTACAGCAGGTGATCTTCTTAGCTTCCACGCTCAGCAAAGCCTAACAGTGCTTCCTAAGCATGTGCTCTGCATGGAGGCTTCGCCCCAGTGGCAGACATGCGTTTCCAATGACTCTAGGCTTGCAAGTTCTTGGGCTGGCAAAGATGCATTCGCAATGACCCAAAGCTGCGATTTATTGAGCTGGCATGGCACACATGACAGGTGGCAAGATGAGACTGCTGCTGCTCACCGGGAGCTGTCTGGCACGCGCAAGGCCCTTGGCGACATATCCAACAACATCACCCACCTGGTGGGTCACCCTTTCGCCCCAGTGAGTAGCGTTGAGGTCTGGGGCACGATGTAGGAATGCAATGTGCTGAAGGCCAGTTGCGTGTGTCTGTACTCGTACTCAGCTTCCAGCACATGCCATGAGGCACAGTGTGCAATGTAGCCCTCTCAAGCAGCTTCATGGCAGATATGCCAGATCTGGGGCTGTCAGTACCTGATTTCACTGCCATGGCGTCTGCCATATGGTCCCTGACAGTACTGTATGCAGGAGGAGGCAGCTGCGTGCAACACTGAGAAGCTGGCGGCCCTGAGTGCCATTGCCAAGCTGGACAGGCAGATATATGAGGCCCAGGGCTCCATGGCTGAGCTGCTGTTTGCATGCAACAGGAGCTGCAGCAATGAGCTACAAGCGCTGGAGAACCAGCATGGCCTGCTTAAGGTCTGCACGTCCCTTGGCAGGCCTCCATGAGGGGAGCAAGCTTGGCATTCTGCATGTGCTTACTGTACCCTGCCACCGTGTCTGGAAAAAGTCCTGACTATCACCTCTGTATACATTCTGTTGATGGTCACTCCGTGCTTTCTGGCGCTATGGCTGCTGAGTACTTGCCACCATTCACCTGTTGGGGTACGGGTGTAGAGAATCACAGGAAATCCTGTGCTGCAGGAGAAGCTGAAGCAGCATGATAAGGAGCTGAGACAACTGGACAGTCACATTGAGCAGGATCAGTCCTCTGCTCAGGAGGTGCCAGACCTGGGCCAGCTTCAGGCCCAGCAGCAGGTGGCCTCCTCAGAGGAAGAGGTCAGCCTCACAGCCCCAAAGCCCCTTCCACAGCACAATCCGCAGTCAGCTCAAGAGGTGTCCGAACACGGACCCTTCACATGACAATGTCTGCTGGCTGTGCATTATCACAGTGCCATTGTTGAGTTCAGATTGTACTCTGAGAAAGGCCATCAATGTTGACCATGGTGCACATCACATTGTAAACAATTTTGCTTCATGGCCAAGAAAATGCTGGCCACAGGAATGTGGGTTTAGGACACCCATTGCAGGGGCTGGCTCGTCTGTGTGTTTAGTGAGACTTGAGCTTGAGCTGCTGAGTGTGCCAGGTACGCCTGCTGGAGGAGAGAATGCAGCAGCCTGAGCGGATCCAGAAGGAGCTGGAAGAGGTCAGAGCCAACACACAGCGGCTCACAGCCCAGGCAGCCAGCAGCGCGGCGCTGGCACAGCAGCTGCTGCCTCACATCAGCCAGCTTGAGCAGCTTGCATCTGCCCCAGGTACTCCTCTCCTTACGGCCTAAAGACCTCTACACCTGCTGCATGTCCAACCGCCCTTTTACATCGCCTGTCTGAAAGCGTTCCCGGCTTTCAACACACATAGTCCTCCCGACACAGGCCATGCAGCTTGTGCTGGTACCAGCACAGTACCGGTACTGTTACATTGATCATTCAGGCCCTGAGGTGGCGCTGATCCATGCTTGCAGGCGAGCGCTCAAAAGCTGTGGACATGTCAGCTGAGCTGAGAGCGCAGCGTGCTGAGCTTGCGCACAAGGAGGAGCAGATGCAGTTGTGTGCTCAGCAGCTCAGTGAGGCGTCCCAGGCGGCTGCTGACTCAGCAGCTTCCGCTGAAAGGTGAGCCTTCTGTTGCATTGCCACATGTGACCACGAGCAGGGCTGCAACCCCTCGCTCAGCAGCTTCTGCAGGAGAGTAGGTCCTCGATTCGTCAGAAACTTTGTGCCAACACACGTGACCACCAGCAGGGCTGTCACCCCTCAGAAAGATTATGCATAGGAGATATTTTCTCTGCTGCTGGCAATCCCGACCAGGTTCATGTGTGCTGGGCTCTTTCCTGGTGTGGGATGTTTCCGTTTGAGCAGTTGTGCTGATATGTGCAGGCTCCTTCAACAGGAGACTAGCTTGGCCAGGAAGGCTGCAGAAGCGTCAGGTGCCCTGCCGGGCATCCAGACATCCCTAGAGCAGAATCAAGCGCAGGCCACTGCCTGCACACAGAAGGCCGAGGGCCTGAGGCAGCGCAGGCAGCGTCTACAGGTGCGAAGAATTCTGAGCCGAACACTGGCCCTTGTGTCATGTAATGCGGTGATCAGTCGTGACTGGTGCTCAAAGAGAAGTCTGGCATAGGCACTCACCCTTGTACCACGGACAAATGATTGTCACAAGATCTAGTAGCAACGTTGACTGCAGCCAGACTGAAGTAGGCTCTGTGGGATGTGACCATGTGCAGCATTGACTCTGGGCATGCTGATCTGAGCTGCCCAAGCTCAGTTCAAGCTCAGCTCGCTCATCACAGCTTGTGGCAGTGGAGAAAGATTTAAGAAGTTTCTGAGTCGCCGCTCTTGTGCACTGCAGGTGTCCTTAGGTCTGCTGGCTGGGCAGACGGCACCTCCACCCCACAGGATGCTCCATGAGTGCTTCACTGTTAGGTCTCCAGCCAGCTTCGACAAAGACCTGCTGCGGCCACTTGATGTCATACTTGGTGAGGCCGTGTCTTTCAGCTCATCCAGCAAACCCCCCACTGTTCCATTCACAGCTTCTCTTGCATGTGCAGTTGCAGGGACTCTTGCAAGTGCAGTTGCCGGGACTCCATTATCCATGCTGGAATTTTCAGTGTAGCATGCGCTGTCTGCAACAAGTGGTAGACTTTCGCCTCTGTGGAAGTGCATCGTGAACGTGAGGAATTAAAATTTGATGTGCAGGGAACAAGACAAGCATCGTTGTTGTCAAGACTGCTCAGGAGGCTAGCGCTCTCTTGGCATGGCAATACAGCAACCAGCAGGCCACAAATCGTCCTCTGAGAATTTGGCCTGCAGACAACCTGAGGCATAGAGATATCAGTGCTCAGCAGCGTCAGGCCTGTGCAGCAATGGCACGAGGTAAGGCCCTGTAACATCAACAACCAATCTGCGTACAGCAAAGCCTTCAGGCTTGGGTTGCACCGTGCTGCTATCCCCAGCTCAAAGGCTTTACTCTATGCAGGTAAGAGATCCAAGTAAAATTTTGAGCGTACCCATTGTCAAGGCCCCTGGTCTGATCCAGTCTCAAAGAGACTGAGCGAGCGATGAGGCAGGAATGCAATGGCCTCCTGGTCAAGAAAACAGTGCCCCATCCTGAGTCTTCCCATGTGTGTGCAGGACTGGTCATTCAGCCCCTGGACCTCCTGGCCTTTGACGAAAAAGATCGGACCATCATAGAGCATGCTTTTGGCAGCATGCTCATTGCAGCGGATGCGCAGACTGCTGCGGAGCTTGCCACGAGGCATGGCCTTGCCTCTGTCACCCTGGACGGGAAGATCTCTCGCCCTGGGTCCCTGCAGGGTGGCTGGCAGGGTAGCGGGCCACGCAGCCAAACCGCTAGCACTGTCCTGGAAGTCAGCAATATTCGGGTGCGTGCCCATCGTTTGCTATCACACATGCCATTGCTCTGGGTAGTGTAGTCAGGTCCTGTCAGCTTGTGACAGGTTTTTGGAATCTGCTGCTTGCCAAACTACCTGCCAGAGTGTCTGGCTTTCAGATGCCCTGCCTTCATTCCGAGAGGCTTTCTGACAGTACAACTGATGCATGCGCAGGCAGAGGAGGCGTCTGTGGCCAGGCAGCTGGAGGCGCTCGACTCAGAGGCAGCAGCTCTGCAGCAGCAGAAGAGGCAGCTGCAGGAGGACATTGATGCGCACCTTGCACTGAGCCTGTCCGTCCAGCAGACCAGACAGGTGAAGTTCCCTGTCAGGTTGCTTCCAATGCCCTAAAACCAACTCTGCAGTTTGAAGGGCAAACAGATGAACCCTGCTGCATGCATTGACATCACCTGTTGCATGTTCACACCAGCCCATCTGATGACTCAGGAAAGTCAAAGGAAATGTTGTCAAAGGGCCCTGACAGGCTGCCATGTGTAGGATGCAGAAGCTTCTGCCTTAAAGGCAGAGGCAGCAGAGGATGCACTGGCGGCCATTCAGGCTGATGCACAGCTGCTCCGCAGCAGCCTGAAGCACCTTGAGGAGCTCCAAAGGATGTTTGACACTGCCAGGGAGGAAGGTGTTGACATGGCCAAGCAGCTCATTGAGCTCAGGTGTGGCAGTATAGTGATGCCCTATGTCAAAAGCTCTCACAAACATGCATGCAAATTTCTAAGATGCACGGAAGTGCCACACCCATTGAGTCGTACAACTTGCACATGTCATAGAGTCCTGATCAATTGACACAGTGCCTCTCACGAGGGTCAGCAGTTGCCAATAAGGAGCTAGCTCCCAAGCCGTCATGCAATCTGATAGCTGCGCATTGCTTGCAGGGCAAACCTGGCAGGGCATAAGGCCGTCGCAGACAGGTGCCAACAGCAGGTAGGGCTTCACTCTCCATATCCTGTGCTTCTGGGGTAAGGCAATACAGTACAGAAATGCCGGACAACGCTCAAAGGACTATGCGTACTGGCGGAAAGGTACTGCAAGGAGGCGAACTTGAGTCGGTACATGCACATGCAGCTTGAGGAGCAGGAGAGCTATGTGCTTGAACTGGAAGAGCGACTCAGCATGCTGGACCGACCTGCTCTGGAGAGCAGCCTGCAGGGAGCCCTCAGTAACCTGCACAAGCATCGGGAGAGGTTGCAAGCGCTGCAGGCAGAGGCTGCTGCTCAGCGGGAGCAGCAACAGCAGCAGCGCAAGCAGCTTCAGCTGCTGCAGGAGAAGAAGCTGCAGGCCCAGGTACAGACCTAATTCCTCCTGTAGCGTCAAGCAGACAATAGTGCTGGGAAAGACTGACAAAGCAGCTACACCCTGCCTTGTCAGCACTCTGCATCCTGAACCCACCTTATAAGCTGAGTCACAATTTTTGTCATGTGTAAGTCAAGTCACTACTGACTTACAAATGTGGCAAGCCGGCAATCGGTGTTAGGAAGTTCTACATCTATCGGCCAGGCAGAACTACAGGACGGCTTTGCTGATGCAGGATGAGGCAACAAGGATCCAGGCAGCCATTGATGCAGCAGGAGAGGCTGCTGCGCAGATGGAGAAGCAGCAGAAGTGGCTGCAGCAGGAAATGAGCCAGCTTGAGGTCAAGATCGCTCCTGAGCAGCAGTCCAGACCAGTGCAGGTATGCTCTGCCCAGTCCAGACAACCCAACAAGTTGCCTCAAGTTGCTGTGGCTCAAGTCCATGAGCTAGTCTGGCAATCAAATGATTAAAAGCATGCAGGAACCCTTCCATCAGTGGCTGACAGGGAAAGTGATAATGCACTGCAGGGCAACATTGCAGAAGGCATCTCGCTCTACAAGAAGCAGAAAGCAAAGCTGAAGTCCCTACAGGTGAGACCAAAAACTGCGTGGCCTCAGCAGCCAAACGACTGCACCCTGGAATGAATATTTACTTGTACTATGGATGCAGCCTGAGGCAGCTAGTGCTGTAGGTACAACCACAGTATGTGCTGCAGATCGTGGCCTTTCAAAGAGTGTGAAGCCTTGCATGTCTGCAGGCTGAGCGACGGGCCTGTGTGGCAAGCAGTATCTCAGAAGCTGAGCAGGTATGATTCACACTCGACGCCCTTACTTAGTTAATGTATGTTCCAACGGTGGGCAGATCAATTGTGTCTCCGGCTTGTTGCCTACAAACCAGGCAGTCTATACTTTGACGATGAGCGGGCAGTCCTAGGGGATGCTGCCATGTCACAGGCTTGCCTGCAATTGGCACGTGCTGCTGAGAAGCCCCTACTGGACCCAAACCAGCTCTTGTGCTCTTGTATTCTTGTGTGATGAGCCTGGCCTCATGGCCTCAGCTGTCTCCCCTGGACGTTGAATATGTGATGATGTGCCATGTGAGTGATAATGGTGTGTTGCTGGAAGAAATATGGGTCAATGCATGGGCGCAGGCGCTACATGCGGAGCGGGTGCGGAAGCTGGAGTCCTTCAAGGGGCAGGCGCAGTGTATGCGCCAGGCGGTGGAGCTTGTGGAGCAGGGCATGGCTGCCATGACGCTGCAGGCGAGGCCTCCTACTACTACTGTCATGCTCATGATGCTCCCACCATCTGGGAGGAACGTGCATTCATTGCCCGCAATACTGTGGTCTCATTCAGTCAGAGGCGTAGGCAGCACTTGAGCGGGGCATGGCTGCATTGACCCTGCGTGCAAGGCTCTCACAAGGCCTCCAGTCCCTGAAGGGTCATGTCCACAGAATGAATGTCTTGATGCTCTGTTCCAGTTGTGTGTCAATGGTAGAATGCAAAGAGATGCACCACAAGAAAGAGCTGAAGCTGAAGGGATGGTAAGAAGCAGGGGCCTGATGCTGCTGTGCACCCGCTTTCTGAGCAGTATGAAATTGCCACTTCAGGCCCCCTTCAGGCCTGCTTCAGCACACTTTCAGCTAGGGTCTTTCCTTGCAGCGCTAGCGCCAGCGCTGGGCATAGCAAACTCAGGACAAGCAGTCGATCTCAGGACATTGTAGTGAGTACGGAGACCGCAGGATGATGTGTATATTGGTAAGGGTATTCGTACATTGCCGTGACAAGTGCTTCAGAGGTCGTGCTTCATTGACACAGGTAGAGAGGACCAAGAAGGTGGTCTTCAGCAGCATGGCAGAGCAGTTTGAGGCCCTCAGCAAAGGCCTCATTCCAGCCGTGGAGCTGCGCCTGTCATGGGTGAGAGTTCATTCCCAGATGGCACTGTCGACAGCTGCTTGCACACATTACCAAACCATGAACATCCTCAGTTTGGGAGGACTGACAGAGAAGTAGGGGCACATGGAGCTCTGTCTGTCATTGTAGCTTCAGCAGTGCCACTGCAGCCTGCTAGTTGTGTTGCGCGCAACATGCATGCACCACCAGGGGTCACTCAGGGTGTGAGCTGCAGGTGGGTGAAGGAGTGCAGTTCCAGTGGCGCCACCACAGCGATGGAGTTGGCAGCGACACCTGGCAGGCTGACCTGGCGCAGCTGTCAGGCGGGCAGCGGTCCCTCGTCGCCATAGCCCTGCTTGTTGCAGTAAGCTCCAAACATTCATTCTGATGCAGAACTCCAACAGCTAACTGGGCTATGCAGCACTTGCAGCCCTGCTCTTCTTGTGTGCGAGGTCAAGGGAGGTGCAGCTTGCACTGGCTTCATGTGCACAACCCTTCTCGAGAGGAGAAGAGAGTCGGCTCACACGCCGCACTTCGCTGCATGAGGTGCAGGTAGCCCTTTACACATTACAAGGCAAAATATGTGCTGTTGCATTACCTTCGCATGCAGATTACGTGTCTCATGTGCTCTGAAAGAGACAATTGCATGGCTGCAGGCAGCAAAAGGGTCGCGCTCAAAGCTGTTCCTGCTGGACGAGGTGGATGCAGCCTTGGACGAGAGCAATCAGGCGGTGGTGGCCTCTCTCATGCGGCAACTGTGCAGCCAGCAGAGCGGCTGCCAGTGCCTTGCAGTGACCCACAGCGCAGCCTTCCAGGCCAACTGTGACGCCCTGGTGCAAGTGTCTCGTGGCGACAAGGGCACCACATTTAGTGCTGCCAGCTCTGGAATGGGAGTAGGAAAGGACCGAAAGAAGCCTCGGCTGTGACAGTGTCAGATCTGCAGCTGCAAGCATTTACATTGTGCTAGAGAGAGCCTATCACTCACATGCTGATCATGCCAATAGTCTATTGCTCAGCCTTCATGGATGGAAATGAGATGAGTATGTATTCATCATCATGTTGAGCGCCTACGTGCATCTTCTGCTGCTCACTCATCGCAGGTCTCTATGCGTGTTGTGCCTCATGTCCTGGCGCACATCTCGTCAATGTTCTCTTTCAGCTCCCCCGCTTGCTGCAACTCCATGATGATGTCACAGCCTCCAAGTAGCTCCCCACTGCATTAAGACACCAAATGTCTGTACTGAGATCCTTCCCATGTCTCCACTCCTGTAGTCTGTCAACGGCGTGTTCACCTGTCCGCCAACAGGGGCCAACAGGCAGAAAAGGCGACCGCAGTACAGCACTGCGTTGACTGATCATCTCGCAATCCACATCAGCTTAGAGGGCTCTCACCTCACATAGACCTGTGGGAACGTGGGCCAATTTGAGACTTGCTTGATGCCCTGCCGAACAGCCTCATCAGAGAGGATGTCAAAGGTGCCAAACTTCTCCCCTGTGCCCTGCAGCGCATCCACCACCTTCCTGCTGAACCCGCAGCGCGGAGCCTCTGGCGTTCCCTGCGCAGCACAGCAGAACGGAACTCAGCTCCCACAAGCAGAGCAACAGGAGCAGCAGCTTGCGAATGTCTGTGTCCTCATCTCATGTTGCAGAGGGGCGAACAGGTCTCTCCAAGATGGGGGCGTGAGCTAGAATTCGCTCTTTAAACTCAGCTGTGTACATCCTGCTCTCAGCGCATGGTGGCATGCCGACACAGACTTATGCTTCGCAATCTTGTCAGGGAGTGCTGGAGTATGTAAGCCTCCAGTGGGAGCAGTACTCTGTGCACCTAATGGGCCTGGCATCCTTACAGAGTCTGCTACAGAGAAGGCTGTGTAGGTTCGCACTGAGCACACAGGCTAGACTGTAGCTCTGGCACAATCTTATGCTCTCAGAAGACTGACGGAAGGTGGAGCTTGCCTTCATGAATAGCATGATAGGCTCGCGATTGATGAGCTGCTTGACCTTCTCTTCAAGGTTCTGCCCGCTGGGCGCAGCGCTGCTGTGCAGGGCGGAGCCATTGCTGTAGGCCTTTGGAGGGGCGATGCTGCCTGCTTTGCTGGACGCAGCCTGCGACTGCGGGCAGTGCCTCTGCACCATCCTGGTTACGGCTGCTGCGTCTGCGCCCTCCACCTTGTCGATGACCCTGCCATCCTGTTCAGGCGCCCTCAAAGTGTCAGGACACAGGGCGCAAGAGCCACAGCATGCCAGAAGCTTTCTGAACAGCCTGCATTTTCAGCAGCGTGCAGCTACGAGCTAGCCTTGAGGAGGTTTAGCAGTGCAGATTGGGCAGTACCTTGACAATGAGGAAGTACGGCACCACTGTCACTCCATAGCGGTCAGTGACATCTGGCACTTCCTCTGCTTCCACCTGAAGCAGAAGGGACGACCAAATCAATCGCATACGCTCGAGTGCGGCATCAGAATTTCTGTTTGTATTGTGCATTTCGTGGTCCTCACCCTTAGAAAGACGGCCTGCCGGGTGTCCTTTGCAAGCTCTGCGAACACCTCGTCGAGCTGTTTGCATGGCTGACACCAGTGTGCCCAGAAGTACACGGCGGCCTGCACAGATGATATTTTAGGTGACACCCTTTAATAAGCTTTGGCTATATACTGTGAGCGTTTTGAAGCAGAAAGTGTGGTAAGACTGACCGTGTCAGAGGTGCTGACTGCCTTGTCGAAATCCTGCTCAGTGGAGACGTTCCGCACAGGGGATGTCATGATTCCTGTCACCTATGAGTTTGAGAATGTTAGCAGCATTTTTGAAGTTGTGAAGCCATTTACTTCGCTCAGGGAGTGTCCAGGTACCAGACTCTGGGAAGCTGCCGATGAGAGCAGGGCAGCTTCCATTCCTCACAGCTCTCGCATCCTTGTCAGAATTCTCCGATTACAATGAGAGAAAGTATGAAGTTGCATGATGTGATACACTCTGTGTGAGCCTCAGTCTCGAGCGATGCTGGCAACAGTAGGCCTTGGCTCACAGCGTCATGCAGGAACACCGCATAGTACAGAGAGCAGGCAGAGGCCGGTGCTTTGAGGCTGCCAAAAGCTTACGGCCAGGAGACAAGATACACTCTGAGAAAGCGTACGAGGCTGTTCTGTACGACGACAGCGCTGCAACTCGATGTCACCACACTTTTGAGAGCCCTGAAAAGCTCCACAGGTGCGCTACCAAAACGGTGACACCACCACCTCGCGTGCGGCAAGAACATCTAGAATAGATACCAGACTAGCTGCCAGCCTTTACGTGAGCGAAAGGGGCTATTACTGCAGGTGCACCGGATGCAGATTTGCCCGGTATTCCTCTAGGAACGCGCAGAAGGCTGCATGGGCCAACGGCCACAAGGAAGAATGCGCAGCAGTGAAAGCATGCGCCCCAAGGTTGCCTCCAGCCACCATCAGGCTTGCGGCAAGGGTGCTTTGGAAACACCACAGGTACACCTCACTGGCAACACCACCAGCCCTTCCTGCTGCTATGCTCTGAGGCCAGCGCATCAGACCTGATGTATGAGCAGATGCGCAGCAGCAATGGCACCGACTGCCATAGGATTCTCAGAGGTTCTAAAGGGCATGCAGGGCATCTCACAACTATGATGGGTTGCCAGAGTGCATTGAGACATTGGAGCACCATTGGGAGAAGCTTCCAGACAACCGCAAGCAGACCTTTGCCCAGATGGCAGTCCTGACCAGGTAGCTCCCCTTCGCTGCCCCTTGCGTCACTGTCCTTGGCACTGGATCTTGAGCAGCAGATACATTCTGATGCACGGCACATAAGCTAGGCGGCGAACTCAGTGACATATGCAAGACCTTTTCTCCACAGCAAAGGCTTTGCCGTCCAGTTTGGAGAGACTGTGAGTTTGAGAAGTTCATCTTTTGTTGAAGGGGCCAGAAATAGCGTACTGAGAAGCCAAGTAGTTCTGATTGTCTTTTGAAGTCCAGGGAGTACATGGCAGGCGCCGGGAGCGTGGAAGCACTGGAGCCGAAGCTGATCGCATACCTGATTGCACGCTTCTCGTGCAACAACCACACCATCTGCAACGATGAGCTGCAAATGGTCGGTGAGAGCCCCTCATCTGATTCTTAGCCTCACCATGCATGCGCACTGCATGGTCCTGCACCCGCAGAGGCCTGATCCACCAGCAGCAGTACAGGCCGCTCGTTCCATCAGGGGACACTGGACACTGTGGAGGCCCCAGTACCGTACTGGCTGTACGGACGTTTTGCTCTATAGGGGGACTTTGCATGTGTCACCTGAGTTGAGCATGTGGAATGTGCAGGACCCGCCGTATTGAGACATGTGTCTGCGCAGGGGTGGGGCTGTATCCAGTCGGAGCCATGATTAATCACAGCTGCACGCCTAATGCGATGCAATCCTTCACGGGCCGGCGCATCGTCTTCCGGGCCATCAAGACCATTGCAGCCGGAGAGGAAGTTACCATCTCCTACGTGGAGCTGGCTGCCACCAGAGCCGAGCGCAGAGCCGCGCTACTAGCAGGCTACTGCTTTGACATCGATGCTGGCCGGGTATGACAACTATGTCTTATAGCCTACCTGTGCCTGATCAGCTGTGACAGCACCGCTCATATATGACAACACAGCTCATTCATGGGTGTCTTGGCTGGGAGAGCCCTGTCCTGTACAGCCTGAGCCTTCAGGGTCGACAGTCCACTGAGGTGCAGCTGACTTGCCTGATCAATGCATCCATGCCATGTCAGATTCTGAAGTCGCGCAATATTCAGTGAAGGCCCCTTGATGTCTGCTACGGTGCTCTGAAGGATGCTGGAGCGCGGCTGCTGGCAGAGAAGGCGCTGCCTGAATACAAGGGAGTGCAGGCAGAGCTGAAAGTTTACAGCGCCCCACCTCACAGCATGGACCAACGTGATGCAGAGCTGACGAGTCTGAGTCCTACAATGGGTGAGCTCTGTCAACTATGTATGAATTTATACCTCTTACCAGTTGCTTAGCGTATAAGGGTGCAGTGGAGAGTGGGAATGACATAAAAGAGCACAGGGATGCATGCACACACCGTGACTGCCCGTGCAGGGGCGAACGCGGCACTGCAGGATTTTGTGAAGGCCAGTCTGCATTCAGCAGCACCTCAGGAGTGTGAGTTGGAGGATGCGGTGCCTGGAAGCCAACCTGGAATCATGAGACAGGGACCTGGAATAGTCATCGAGTGCTGGGGGACTGCCGGTAGGCCATCTGAAACGCTCAAAAGCCTGCAGGTCACTTTCTGCACCATCCTCTCAGACCTGCATCGCAGGCAGACACATATGTCTGGGTGGAAGGCAAAGTTGTACTTTTGGAGCGCAGCTGCTGGCATTGCTGCAATTACTTGAAGCCAAAATGCCGCCCACGAGCGCGCTTCAGGATATTTCTGCTCAGAGGAAGATCGGCAAGTGGCTCTGCAGGCTCCCAAGGCGAATCGCAGCTCTTGCAGGAGGCTGTAGCTTGCGCGGAGAGCTTCTGCAGAGCGTACGTGGAGTGTCGAAATGCTGAGGTCAGCACTGCAGCTGGCAGCCCTTCTGACGCCATTGCAGCAGCGGCGCGGGGTCTCAAACACCTCGACAGCTGCCTTCCGCAGAGCAAGGTGAGCCTACTGTTAAGGCTTGCTCGTGATTGCCGCTTACCTTCCTCCAATTTTGCTTGCTCCCTATCCAAAAGGAGTGGAGTGCAGCAGGCGGCACTATGACTAGTTGTGCGCGTGACTATCACGCGCGCTCTTTTCACACAGCGCAGGACAGTCAGATCAATTGGAAACCTGGAAGGTGATGACACTGGCTTAGCGGTTCTGTGCTGACTGTCACCTTTTTGGTGTGCTCTGCAGGGTCACATCTGGCGCTTGCGGTTGCTGACAGTCATGTTAAGAGCACAAGTGTCAAATGGAGGCTGTTGGCGTGAAGCACTCCTTGTTGCAGAGCAGATTACACCATTTTACAAGCGCCTTTACCCTCAGGCATGTCCCAAAAAAAGCTCGTGATGCTTGAAAGTCTACGTAGTCTAGTGCTCCTGATGCAGGAATGCAAACTTGAGTAGACCTTCCAATACTGCATTGGTCATGCCGGGTGCGCGTATACAATCATGATGCAGACCTTGCTCCTGTGATGTGCATCACGGGTGTTTCAGATCCCCAAAAGTCGTGCTCTCAACAGCTTTTGGGACATCAATGACATGAATCAGTATTGCAGGTGTGGCCAAACATGGGCTTACATCAGGCATCTATTGGAAAGCTGGCGTCTCTTTTGGAGCATGATGACGTAGCACTGCAAGCAATCGAGGCTGCTGTGGATGTACTAAAGTACACACATCCAGACGGCAGCATTTTGCAACAGCAGCTCCACCTCAGACATGCCCTCCTGGATGTCAGGGTTTCACAGCCAAGCCCTGACACAGTTTGAATGCATCTCTGGTGCCTGAATTGAGGGTTCAGCACACGTGCATCTGCATACTGTGAGTTGTCTTAGGCAGGTCTATACACAATGCTGCACATGGAGAAAGCCTCCAGACAGTAGGCTATAGATATACATGATGTACATTTAGGAAATGTACAGATGATCGACCCCATGGTCTCGTCTGGATTGACCAGTTGAGCGAGACTTAAGAGGAGGCCAAAGGTCAGATTGCCCTATAACTTCTGCCATTATGAACAGCTACCTTGAACTGTCACCCTGAAGTGCTTAGCCAGTGCAGTGGTTCTCGTCATCCATAATGCATCATTGCCAGAGAGCTATCCAGGCTGTGCAGAAGCTCTGCTTAAAGGCAGCATTGCCAAGGAATGTGCATTAGGCGCGCAATCGACTGGCATTGTGTGTGATAGCTAAAGGATAGAGTCATGGTTGTACAGCTACAGCCGTCTGAGCCTGCAAAAGACTTCACTGCCAGCAGAAGTGTCTGCCAGCATTGCCTGCAGCATCCTCTCCATGCTGTCATGTGAGCTGTGGGTCATGAAGGCCCAAACACAATGCGCTTGCAGAGGGGGCAGGTGGCAGACATGCCCTGCTGGCGCAGCCACGGCTCTATGCATGCTGTGTGGAAGCTGTGCTTGCAGGGCAGCGTGGTCACGCGGCTGCACTCTGGGTAGCCCTCAAGGCACACTGAGCACTCCCCTGCTCCTGTACTCCCTGTGCTCTGAGGGCCCTGCAACCCCAGGATGGAACTTGACAAGTTCACAGAGATATTCATGCTGCGAGTACACGCAGGGTCACTCCATGGCAATGGAGCAGATGTCTCTGCTTCTGAAGCACAGAGCCACCTCTGGCCAAGAGATGACAACTCGGTAGCACCGCAGCATGCTAAGGCAAGACGCCACTCTGAGTCATCGCTGGATGCCAGGCATATTACAGACGACTGCAGAGACGGATGCACGCAGTCACAAACAGACTGCCGCCTTGTAAGCGCTGCCCTACCTTGTCTGCGCAGCTGGAGGCGTTGCCCGGCACGAGCCTGGGCGGGCGCTTGGGCAGGGCCTCGGTCTTGAGGCGGTGGATGTGGGTCTGCAGCCGGCCCAGCTCCCGCTCGCTCAGCTGCGGCCGCGCCACCGCCGGCTCACTGTCCAGCTCCAGCAGCGCCTCATAGTCGCCTTCGCCAAAATTTCTGCAGCCATAACACAAGCGCTGACTGTGGCACTACATGGCACACTGAGGTATGAGGCATCTGCAAGTCTGTTCGGCTGCATTTGAAGTATCTCTGACACCTTGTCCAGCTCCAGCAGCCACTTGTAGCCACACCCAGCGCTGCTTGCAGACGGCACATGGCAATATCCCCTATCCATCCCTGCTTCATGAAGACACCACTGCCATAGCTGTCGTGCGTGGGAGAGGGCATAGAAAAGAGATGAAGCCTTTCTGATGACGTCTTCACCCACCTGTCCATCAGCGCAAGGCGCAGGTTTGTGGTGTTGACATGGGCAGCATGCCCTGATGCCAGTATGGCCAGCCCGAGCGGCGAGGACAGAAGCCTGATAAACAGATCCCTGTCTCCTCCCATCTACATACATACCATCACATATCACACATAGGCCCAGTGGGCTGCAGCGCCACTCGTACACCGTCTGCACATGGGTGGTGATGCCACCCATCAATTGATACAAGAATAAGACATGTGACAACTGTGTACTTTCGAGGTGTGTGACATTGCATCCCCCGATTCGCTGCGTGTGGCCGTAGAGAGCAACAAAAGGGGGCATGGCAGAGAATTGCTCAGGATTGGAGTACTGCAGGGTCAGCAGCGGCGAAGGGGAAGGATACTTACTGCTAGGTTGAGTTGCTGCGCATTTTGATACAGCCGGTAGCAGGCTGCCCCGCAGACAAAAATGGAGAACCAGAGCACCTGAAGGCAGCAGAGTATCAGCTGGAACAGGCTCAAATGTTACTCAGGATTTGGAACCGATGGGGCAGTCCAATGATTTGATCCACCTAGGAACAGGAGAGCGCGCATAGCTATCTCACCAGATATGTCAGAGGCAGGATGCCAGCAAAAACAAGAAACAGAACGACCCCTGCATGGCATACCCATCATTCCTTGAGAGCAGCACAGACACCTGGGTCATGAGATGAGTCCTGCTGGAGGGTGTTGTTTGGAAGTTGGGAGTTGCTTTGCGTGTCTACCTGCTATCCAGCCACGTTCAGCGGTAACTCTCAATCCAGGGTGAGGCTGATTCAGCGGCTCGTGACGCCATGTATGCCCTGTCTCAATGTCTATGGTTGGCATGTGACTCTTATGGGCTGAGTCCTGTCACACTAGTTCACGAGCGCACCAAAGGAGCAGTAATTCACCCAAAAAAGCCTATTTGGTTGAATCCTCGATCACAGTACGGCCTCTGATGATGAAGACGCTCAGCATCCTGTTGCCTGCCGAACTATATCAGCGATATGGTGCAGGGCTACTCTTGTAAGCTGACGGTATTTACAAATTTAGACAACAATGCTTCACCACGAAACTTCCTGAGTTAATGTGAGTCTGCCCATATATAGCGTGTCATAGCCAAATCTCCGAGATGAGTAACCCCGGCTTCCGAGAGCATGGCTCGCCGAGAAGCTGTGCCTGAGCCTGTGCTGAAGAGAGATGCTGATGGAACCAAGTCGTATAGTCCAGTGCATCCTGCACAGCTGAAGCTTGTAATACCGGGCTGTGTCTGTGCGCAAGCCCCGGCCTAGGGGGCGTCGTGGGCCATAGCCTGCCCAATCTCGTAGGCGAGTCCTGATGGTCGCTGAAAGCACCCAGCAGGGTTACGTGCCCAGAAATATTCTGATCACCGGTGGAGCGGGATTCATAGCCTCGCATGTCGCTGTTGACCTGGCACTGAAGCACCCAGAGTATGAGGTAAGTGAGCTCCTCCCGGGTTCCGGAACGCTGCTGTGAGATATCGAAACATCCTCTCTCCATGCTAAAAGCGCTATAATATGGCTCACGTACCCATGCGACAGAAGGGCAACCCAAGTGATGCCAGTGGTGCTGCCTAGTAGACCTGAGGGTGCCTCAATTGCGCTCTATCTCCACCTTTACTCGCCCCTTCGACATTTAGTTGTATGACATAATCTTAGTTGCGTGCCTGCGCAGATCCACGTGTTCGACAAGCTGGACTATTGTGGGACCCTCAAAAATCTGGAAGCCCTCAAAAACAGGCCAAACTTCCAGGTCAGTCGAGCCGCTGCTTAACCTTATGGCCCTCTATAAACCTCGAATATGGCTGCGTGCCCCTTCACATTCTGTTGCTGACCTTGCTCTCGATGCCTGCAGTTCACAAGGGGGGACCTGCTGTGTGGAGACCTGTTGACATACCTTCTCAGCTCTAAGAAGATAGACACAGTCCTCCACTTTGCAGCACAGGTATACTGTTGCACGCTTGCATCAACAAAAGTTCCTTGGCTGTGCATCATGGCCAGCACAGCAGACATGCCTGAGGCCCCGGCCATGTCAGTGGATATCTCAAGAGGGTGTCTGCAATGTCAAATCCTCCTCAAGCCTGGCTGCGATGCAGTTGCAGTTGGTGCACATCATGTACACCGTGCATCATGTGCGCCCTGCAGACTCATGTGGACAACAGTTATCGGCAAAGCCTTGCATTTGCACTGGCACAACACCAACAGGCTACGTGCAAGCCCTGCATAGGTGTTCAATTGTGAATGCAAAGCCTATTGCCAAAGCTCTTGTCCTCATCAACACCGATATAGGGCTCACACAAAGCCTCAAGATGAGCAGCTATCAGCACTTCCACAAGTGTCAATGTTCCATGCAGACTCACGTGGACAACAGCTTTGGGAACAGTTTGGAATTCACCAAGAACAACACCTACGGCACACATGTGCTGCTGGAGGCCTGCCGCATGTACGGGGGCGTGCGGCGCTTCATCAATGTTTCCACGGACGAGGTCTATGGCGAAAGCAGCTATGGCCTCGACCAGGGTAGGACCCCTGTCTTGACAGGGAATCTCCTTGGGCATCTGGAAGCCTTCACTTGCTGTTCGAGTACCCTAGACCTTTCCCTATCATTACCATTCCTAGGCATGTCTGAGGCTGCATGGAGATCGGCCCTCCACCAGGTGCATGCCTGTATGCCGTTCAGGTTGCTTGCATACAAGTTGATGCGCTGACCGCCCATAGCAGCGGGGCCCCTGTACTTAGCAGCCGAGCCCTGAAGCCAGATCTGCGTGGTACAGGTCTGAAGGAGGACAGCACGCTGGAGCCGACAAACCCCTACTCAGCAGCAAAGGCGGCCGCAGAGATGATCGCCAAGGCCTACATGACCTCCTACAGGCTACCAGTGATCACGACTCGCAGCAACAACGTGTACGGCCCCAAGCAGTTCCCCGAGAAGCTGATCGGGAAGTTCACGCTGCTGGCCAGCCGCAACGAGGACCTTCCCATCCATGGAGATGGTGAGCCCGTCTGCCCTGCTCCCGATAGCGCAGCCCATGAGTTTTCCCAAGTTGTACAGTGCTGCTGCTGCGAGCATTTCTGCTCCCAACGCATACCCATGATCAGGCATCCTATCTAGGTCAGGCGGCTGTCTCGCGCTTTTCCCTGACAAAGCGCTCTGCCAGTGCTGCACTGCTGGCTGTGTTGCAGCTCTGGAAGTGTTCCTCAGAACCACCAGTCTTAGCAGCAAATACAGACGAGACAAAGCAGAGCCTTGGGCACTGATGAAGCCACTGAAAGCTTTGGGAATCTCGGAATCAAGTGGTCCCTCAGTACATGCGTCTCATCCCGGAAGGCCTGCTCAATCTGGGTAGATCCATCCAGGCTGTGTCTGAGCTGAAGGGGGGCTGAGGCATGACATGACATGTATGCTGTGCAGGGGCAGCGACGAGGTCGTACTTGTACATAGATGATGTGGTGGACGCCTATGACATCATCCTGCATAAGGGCGTGGACGGCCAGACCTACAACATCGGGTCCCAGGTGGAGCGCAGCGTGCTCAGCGTGGCACAGGACGTGCTCAAAATGATGCGGCTGCCAGCAGACATGGTCAAGCATGTGCGAGATAGGGCTTTCAACGACAGGCGCTACTTCGTCTGCGATAAGAAGCTGGCCAAGCTTGGTGCGCACCCTTTGCTGACCCCTCTCAATGTGTGAGTTGACTGCACACCATGCGTCTCCACCGGGCAATTCACAGCATGTGCTGGTCCACCTGCTAATTGTCAGCCAGCATCGACTGCTTTGCTCACTGCAGCCATGGCCTACAAAAGGTTCTGAATAGATGCAAGGGTCTGCTCACAGGTCCATTCTGACAGGGAAGGGCGCAAATGCATGGACGCTCCGCTCAGTTAGCTGCAAGCTGATGTGTTATATGCTGCTCATGGGACAGTGCAATGCTGCAGGGTGGCATGAGAAGACACCCTGGAAGGAGGGCTTGGCAAAGACCGTCGAGTGGTACAGAATACATGGGCTCAGTGGGTATTGGGACAATGATGCAGTAGAGAAGTCACTGGATGCCCATCCCACCTACTTTGCCAGTCAGAATGCGCTGACCATGCCCGCTTTGGGGCTCCCACATGATTCTGGGCACAGTTGATCCTCCTGGCATCACCCTGGTGGCAACATTGTGATGACATGTGCCGGCACAGAGTGCAGCTCGCCTGCTGAATTGCAATAGCAGAACTGATAGAATAACCGTGAGAATGCACGGAATTGATGGGAATAGATGGGAACAATTCTGCCCAGGTTGACCCTATTGAACATGTACAGCACAAGCTAAACTTAGAATGAGAGGCCAACAAACGGAGTTTGTTGTGTGTATAGCACTACTTGTATACGTTATATGACTATTGAGCCATCAAAGACGGCCATCACAGTGAGGCGCTGGCTAATCAGGTCAAGGTGTGACCTATGCTCTAGCTGAACGAATGTTGCGATATTGCATCACAGTGTAAAGGGATCTCCAGAGATCAACAATATTGTCAAGCAGCTGCCACTACTGTGTACACATGTGTGTGCTGACTCCCCAGCTCTTGTGAAGACAGGCAGTACTGCGGCAATATGACACTCATTTTGTTCTATGGTTTGATAGAAGCTCCATTCACCCGTGCACCCCGCAGCAGCACATACATAGCGCTGCATGAACCTCAGTCTAGGGCTGTCAGTGTGGTGCCACTATAGAAGCACGCCGTCGCATGAGTCCAAGATCGTGCATTTCTCGCGTGTTGGGGCTCAAATGGACTGGGCTGCTGGGCTGCTGATGCAAGGCAGCTCTGAATGCTGACAGGCCGTGCCTTCGAGTCAAGCTAGAGCTCTCAGGAAGTGACTCTGACAGCCATGACAGCCGAGCCGGGCGCCCAGCCCTTGACAGCCTCAGCTGCTGCAGGCTGCCCCATCACATCCTTGAGCACGCCTGCAGCCAGCAGGTTCAGGTTGTTCCACCTGCTAGCCCTACAGCAGGCCACGCGCGCTCTCTCTCTCTCTCCCAACAGCCCTCATCACTCCCTCCTCTCACATGCCCACTGTTAGCGCTCGGCTCCATGGGATTGCATGCTGGCTATGAGAGCCTGACAGGAACGACAGAGGGCCCGCTTTCCTCTACTGGATCGCTATCGTCTAGCAGGCTCTGCACTTCTCGCATGGCCCCTGCGCACAAAGCCTTGACGGCTGAGAATTGGCAAGTCTTCAGACCCAGCAAGTTGTGGTGTGTTCTCGGGGGAGGTGAAGACCAGAGGACAGTTGGGCCATACCGTGGAGGATTTCTTTCTCGATGCGTAACAACCTGGCTGCCACCTTTTGCCGGGGTCCCGCGGATGAGCTGGCAATCGTTGCCTCATCTTCCTCCGCTGTGGTGCGATACCTGCATGGCATGGTGGCATCTCACGTCTGCCCATGCAATTCTCTCTTAGATTGTTCACGGCATCAGGATGGAAAGGCGCATAAAGACGCCTAAAGGACAAGCCGGGACGAAAATGGCATGAGCTGAGCATGCTTGTCAGGATGGCAGAGGGCCGTGAACTTACCGGCTGAGGCAGGACTGCAGGTGGGAGGCCAGCTGGTGCAGAACAGTGAGCTCGTTCTCAGCGCTGATGGGCGCGCTGCAGCAGGTGTCCAGGGAGGCCTGCTTCAGCGACTCCGAGTCCGTGCAGTGGGCCAGCCGCAGATAGGGCAGCAGCATCTCCGGCAAGCCCTGTACATTGCTGCCATACATCAGCTCTGTCTATGGACTGCAGTGCCATACCTCCCGGACTGGGAAGATGTCTTCCAGTCCAGGAAGTGATGAAAACAACTCTTCTTGGACCCGCTCACCAGCCAGCATTGTCCTTGCATGTCTTGTGCTCCCTTCTCAGATGGCAGACAGGGTCTTCATATACAGCACCCAATGGACTGTGTCGTCAGACAGGTTCCCCCTGTACCCGGTATATGTGCTCATGGTGCAGGGGTGTCACACCTTGCCGCGCTGCAGCTGGAAGGTCTGTTGGGTTGCCAGCTTGTGCTGCTGCAGCACCGCGCGCTTGGCCTGGAACAGCGAGTCCGCGTGCGGCAGCGTCACCGTCAGCGCCAGGCGGTCGTAGGGGTTGTCGTCCGTCACGATGCCGTAGTTAAGCAGCAGGCGCCGGTTGGGCTGCGGCCCGCACCAGGCCTTGATGGGCTCGCCGCGCTTGTAGCTGCGGTCCGCCACCAGCTGCACCTCCTGCGTTTCTCTGCAGTACTGCAGCATCGCCTGCGCAGCACCGCAGCAGCAGCTGATTCAGGACACTTGCAGAATCACACATCCAGGCGCACTGGCTGCTGCACACTCTCTCGGTTGACTCTGACGGTTGTGCAATGGGAATGCATGCTTCAGGCGCAGTGCAGCACACAGCTGCAAGAACAGCAATGTCTGCAAGAGCAGGAAATCCTTCCTGCTGATGCATCACCATATACAAACAGTCCCAGCATTCAGGAAAAGCTGAACCAGGAAGGGTGATGAAAGGTGTTCAGGCTATGCTGAGCCAGTACCTTGGAGGTGGAGGAGTATGACAAGATGGGCGGACCAAGTGGTACCAGTGCAAAGCGCTTTGACAGGGGGACGCCTTGCAAATGCACCACACTTGCTTGGACAGCTGCAAACGCCTGCACAACACATATCACTCACCATATCTGGAGAGCAAATTCCGCAACCTACTGGGAGGACTCCTGAACAGGATCCTGCTATGCAATAAAAAGGGCACGAAGGCAGACTCAAAGATATCAGCGCATATAGCTGGGAAGCAGAGGCATGTATCCACACCTGTCTAAAGAGATTCAGAGAGAAGGCTTCTGTGGGAGAGTCAAAAGGGTAGGACTTGAAGAGGCTGCCCGCCAGGTACCATACAGTATCCAGCTCGTCATACTCCCTCTCGATCCCCTGCACATGCAAGGCAGCACGTTTAGACAGGGCAAAGCATGGCAAACTCTTCCTGGAAAAGAGTCCTCTGCACTGTACTAGCAACATGTCTGTGGGGACACCTGCATCATATAGGTGTGCAGTGCATCACACAGCTCTGAATGTGTCCCAGGAAGGTATGTGGCAGTGCACTGCCTTAGCCGTGTGTCGACACAGTGAGAGGGCACACCTTCAACCGCTCCTTGATCTCTCCGATGAGGGGGCTGCCTGCCAGATATTCCTGGACTTGATGGTCTTCCCACAGCAGCGGCGACTTGGCGCCCTGCAGCCCCCTGCCTTGCACTCTGTCTAGCTCCTGCACAATGGTAGTCCTCAGGTCAACCTCCCATAAGGCGCTCGAGGTGAATACTGCGCATTACAGGGCCCAAAAGAGAGAAGTACATTCATCATCAGCTAGGTGCGCATATACCAAAAGCAGGATCTCATGCTTCAGAAGAGTGCCTTGACTTTTGAGGGCAGCAATTGGGCGCAGTTGGATTGAACATGTACCTTGATAAATTCATACCAAACCGATTGCTTGCCGTTCTTCTTCTCATACATAAGGTACAGGGTGAGGCATGCCAGCTCGCTCAGCTTGTTGGTTGTCAACAGCTCTGCAAGCGCCTGCAGCAAGCACCCAAGATCCCTAAGCTGGTCCATTATGACATGCCCATGCAACAGAAGCATGAAGGCTTGTAAGGGATGTGACGGAAGGGGCTGACAGCGGCATACCTCGTCCTCAAATACTCTATCCAGCGTGATAATCAAATGCTCAGGGATTCGCAGCGCCAGGTCCCCTGCAGCAGGGAAGCATGCCGTTCAATGTGCAATTGTTTCAGCATGTGTGGACACCAGGCAGACACAGACGCTCGGTTGTCCACATCAGCCATGACTAGACCCACGTCAAAGCCACTGTGAATGTAGCACAAGGCTCACCCTGCTCGAGATCCCGCGCTGCTGTTGTGATGTCGAGGCTGTTTCCCTCTTGTACAACCTCCTGGATCTCTACAGCCTGCTGCGGGGCTCCATGATTCTGCAGTGCATGCACTGACAACATGATGATGCACGGCTAGATAGCTGAGGAATGACTCTGAGCAGGCATTCTGAAGAGAGGTACTTACGTATAGCCATTGTATCAATTGTGCACTCCTGGATGTGTCATTTGCGCTTTCAACGAGGGTTGCATGGACTCGTCCTGCATATTGCTGCAGGCCACATACACCCTCAGCAATTTGTGTCGTAACACCATCTGCAGGCGGCTTGCATCCCGATATCAGCAGGATGTGATGCCTGACCTGTCTAGCACTTATCCAGTAAGCCCTCCTACGATGCTGTGACGGATTGCTAAGGAATGCAGCGCAAGGAGTCTTTCCTCTTAATAGCAATATTGGCATCTTACTCAAGTCGTAGCAGAAGGCACGATAATTGAGGCATGTATCCTATGTCAGCGGTGCAAGGGCTTTTCAAAACCTGTGCACACAGGCCCAACAGAGCTTGCTGATATTCAGCAGGGCTTCAGGTTGTGCAAACTATTGCTTTCGGAGTTCGTCGCGAAGGCTATAGAGTTTCTGATCTGCGCCTCTATCCCTGGGCTGGGGAGTTGCCTGAACTGGCAATGGGCACAACGTTGGGCATTCCGTGCCCCTCTGCGGAAAGAGCAAATTTTGGCCCTGTCTGTTTCTTAAAGGTGATGAAACCCGTCAAGACATAGTCTTTCAGATCCCTGAGGTGTCACTTCTCACTGTGCGTCATTTGTGCTCGTGGCCCTGCGGTCCAAAGCAACACCACGGAAGTAACAGGCACTGCTCAGGCTTACATCAGCACAAGGCAT
This sequence comes from Coccomyxa sp. LA000219, assembly GCA_000812005.1. Taxonomy (NCBI): domain Eukaryota; kingdom Viridiplantae; phylum Chlorophyta; class Trebouxiophyceae; family Coccomyxaceae; genus Coccomyxa; species Coccomyxa sp. LA000219. The sequence continues at coordinate 1,224,698 of KN714655.1, forward strand.
CCTGGAAAGCACGGTGTGTTCCATATTGTTACCTGGCCTCTTGGCCAGAGGATTGCGCATTGCACGTTGAATGGCATCAATTGGAAAGGAGTGCTGCAATGAGTCACGCTCCAGTTGTACCCAGCCTGAGGGCTGTTGGAAGACAGCCACAGTTCTGTTTACCAGCTATACGCGGCAGAAGTACTCCGCACCTTCGCTCAGTGAAACAGTGGAAACGCCAAAGGCAGCTACAAATACGCTGCAGTAGCAGCAATGGGACCGATCCAGAGGCAGATGAAGCCATGGATCTGTTGGCTGCAGAGTGAGTAATGCTGCCTATCGTTACCTGTCTTCCAGCCTGCCTGCATTTGAAGGGGCTGTCTGTGCCGTGCTTGCCTTAGTCTGGCATGCTTGCATGTTGCTGAATGTTATTGATTTCGCGAAATGCTTGCAATTCCTGACATTGGATGCAGGGCGGATGCCTTGGACACTAGAAAAGCTCAACAAATAAATCTCACCGGAAAGAATCTGCTCCGGAAAGACACCAATGTCTTTCTCAGGCCGCAGCCTATCCTGAACGGTATGTTGGATGCTGCTTTGTCCTTTTGCAGCGCTGTGATGCGCAGGACGTGTTGCATGGTGTCAATGAGCCAGGAACGCTCAATGATTCCGCATCCTCCTGTGCAGGCGCAAAGGAGGTCTGGGGCCGTTTGGTGTACCAATATTTCAACTTTCGCAAGGTACCACAATGCTGGCTACAAGTATTGTGCAGCCTCTGAGGAAGCTGTCTGCAAGAGGCCATTGTCTGCATAAACACAGTACCAGCATGTCCTGAGATGTCATGCAAAGCACTGTGACAGCTTATACACATGGTCGCAGGACGCATGGGCGGATGTGCAGCTTCTGCTGCTGCTCAACACCGGGTTGGTCATAACGGGAGGCCTCATAAAGAGATTCCTCGTGGACAAGAGCAGCACCGTGGGTCCTGTGGAGGACTTCTGGAATGACATCTTTGATGTAAGCCCTGCAAATGTGGCAACTTGCTTGCCATTGGTCGGCCTACTGGATTCAGCCTTGCCTCACTGCAAGGCCAAGAGAAGCGCATCTGCATCACTTAGGAGACATTGGATGAGTGATTCCACTGGCTGCAGTCACTTAACAGGATCTCTCATGGGTGAGATGATGCTCAAGTTTCCTTGCATGCAGGTGCTCATTGTCTGGTTTGGGGAGTTCCCCGAGGTGCCCAAGGGCGTTCCCGCCCAAACCTTCTCAATCTTTGCGGCCATCACAGGCCTGGCAGCCTTCGCCATTGTGCTGGCGCTTGTGGAGCAGCTGGTGCTCGAAATCCTGACCCAGAACGTGAGCCGCGGCAGCCAGGTCTACGAGAAGGGCCACATCCTCGTCCTCGCATGGGCGTGGACGCAGCGGGACAGGGAAGTCATTTGGAAAATCCTCTCCCAGGTGAACCCTCCTTTCTCAGCATTCACCTTGCACAGCAGCTATCTCCAGAGCTGGCCCACCTCTTTGTGATACCATCAGCATGTCAGTCTGACCTCTTCCTACAGCACCTCTCAGACGTGCATCGCATCTGAAAGGCTGCCAAGGAGCTCTATATTGCCTCACGCGGAAGGTACATTGTACGCAGGCCGGCATGCATACTTGACTGTGTAGCATCAGGGAGCATGCCCCTAGCTCAGCCCTCCATATCACGCAGAGTAGCAAGCACCCTGCAGGGCCGTCCTGAGCACCTCAACTTAGTCAAGTGTCTATGCAGCTGTGCCTGGCATACCGCAACGAGGGCGGGCGGGTCATCGTGGTGCTGAGCCAGGTGCCCAAGACAGAGATGGAGGAGATGTTCCGGTACATCATCCCGGACCGCGAGCGCTACAATAGCACCTTTGTGTTCCGCCAGGGCAACCCGCTGCTGCCCGACGCCCTGCGCATGGTCGCGGCTTCCAGCGCCTCGGCAACCGTCATCGTCACAGACACCTCCAGGCATGTGCTCGTCCCTGCAACTGTTCTAGCGCTCTCCTCAATTTCGTTTTTGAGATCAGCGTCACCTGATGCTGCTCAATGCCGTGCGCATGTCAAGCGCCTCTAGCGCCTCTGCTATCTATATCACTGCAGGACACCTCCAGGCATGTACAGCCCTCCCTGCAGACTACCTAGCAATGGTTTCAGCCTCAGCATTGTCCAGCGCACGGTGCTGCTGACATCCTAATGAGTGTTGCTGCAAATTTGGCGCTCTCTATGGCTCTGCTTTTCGAGGTTATAAGCTTTGAGTGTGAGCTGTGCAGTCCCCTCACACATGGGACATGGCTGCAGGGGGCCGAATGAGGCAGATGCCCAGTCCACTAGGGCTGCCGTACTCCTTGACGAGCTGGACTACCCAGGTGACCCATCCAGTCCTGAACTCTTGAGCTTCATGCTCTTGCATGACAATCTAATCTGTGACAAGCCTGACTGAGCAGTGGAAATAGTGTCTCCTGGGACAAGCTCTTGCTCAAACACCGACGCTGGAGAGCAGTCTTGGTGCTGAGCTTCAGAGCTACAGGGAGAGATCTGTGTGAAGGAGTGTGTCTGGGAAATAACCACTGATTGCTGGTGCTGCTGCAGGGCCTCGGAAGGAGGACAGCCGGAGAGGCCACATCATAGTGGGGCTCCAGACACAGGAAGCGACGTCCATTGTATCATACTCCTGCTCGAAGCGGGTCATCCCCATCCCCACATCCTACCTGACAGCAAGGAGGTCTGCCTTCCCTCTCCCATACATCCAGCAGCGCATTGTGCTGCTCATTATGTTGCCTGGCTGTGCCCATGAAGCATGCTTGAAAGCTCCCTGTGCTCTGTTGGACATACTGCATGGGGATGGGTTCTGACTCAATTCACTCTATGCAGGATCTCGCGCAATATACAGTATCCAGTGCTGACCTACGTCTCCCAGATGCTGCTGAACTTCCGGTCCCGCGCGCAAGGATACCTCATGTCCTTCTCCCACCTGAACGTGAGCATGTCCCCGTCTCTTGCCGTGCAAAGTTAGGCCTATGCATGTGCTACAGTAGCAATGCCCCACTTTGTTGCCAGAGTAAAGCGGGTCTCTTGAGGAGACATGCCCATCTGAAGCTGCGCTTCAAAGTGTATGCCACGCACAAATGGGCGCAGGGCTGTCTTGTGGCTGGCTGTCTCCGACAACAAGTTGGAAGCATTTCTTGCGGGGGATTGAAATCCCGCCACTCTTGCCACTCTGCCTAAAGCGCATCTTGATATACATGTTGCTCGTGCAACACGCCTTGTGAGGGGCTTTGCCTTGCAGGGTCTCCACTTTGGTGACCTGTACAAGTACTTCCCGGACGCAATTGTTCTGGGCCTCAGCGACAAGGACACCGGCAGGAGCGTCTTGAATCCCGACCCGGCCACCGTCATCGGCCCAGACGACAACCTGGTCCTCATGCGCCCCAGCTCCGTCCCCAGCGCTGTCTACCAGCCTCTGAAGAAGGCGTTGCATACTGATCTTGGTGCGCCCATTACTAGCTGGCCTCCTCTGCACCAACATGATGATCTTTTGGTGGACATCTGTCATCTCTCGTCGCTGTGGCAAACTATGTGTCTCGCCTGGCTGACACTGGAGAATGCTGTGGATCCTGCATACACGGCTTCAACTCGAGGGCTTAAATGCCTGATGACGACTTGTCTGGAAGCCCTGCAACATGCGGTGAAGCATATCTGCTGGGATGTGTGGAATGATGCAGAGGGCTAGGATCCAGAGGCGTGTGTGCTGAGCAGATGCGACAGCAAGTTGGTGCTCGTGCGTGGTAGCGTCGGCGTGGACGAGAAATCGCAGTCCCCGGACTACTAAATCTTTGACTGAGAGCGCTTTAGTAAGACCCTGTGTCCTGCCGCAGGGGGATGGGACCCGGAGGCGTACGTGCTTAGCAGCCGGGACGACAAGCCGGTGCGGGTGCGAGGCAGCGCCAGCCTGGACGAGGACGCCAGCTGCAGCAGCGCCATCACGGGGCAGCCGCTGCTGGTGCGCGGCCAGAACGGCGCCCTGGCCAGCCAGCAGGCCTCCGGCTGCTACATGCTGCCCATGGAATTCTCCGCCACCACCGAGCAGTCCGTGGTGCGCACAGACACTGGCTTATATGAGATGCAGTGAAACCTGCTTAGTCATTTACGCCGGCACTTTCTCCTTCTTCTCCCTCAGAGCCTCAGCTCATTGTGCATCAGTCTTGTGCTATCCATTCTATTGCCTCTCTGCAGCACCTTTGCAGAGGTCACCTGCCTAGGCCTGCCTCCATGCTGGGTTTTTGACGCATGCTGTTCCAGACAGATTGTGCCCCTCCTCTGCTCTTACACACATTGCCAAGGCTGTGAAGGTAGACATGAACCAGGACCTCTTGTAGCAAGCTCTCTGTCAGAAGACGCCTGAACGCCTCTTCATCTGTCCATGGGGTATGGAAATGTTGCTGCTGTGATGCAGGATGTGCTGATCTGCGGCTGGGGCGACTCCACATTCATGGTGGCCCTGCTGCACAGCATGGACGAGGAGCTGCCCAAGGGCAGCCAGGTCACCGTGCTCAACCTCCGGCCCAAGGAGGAGGTGCTTGGTGAGCTCCCGCAGACCACCCATCCCTCCCTGGCCTTCTTGATTTGAAATTTTTGTACGTGCCAGCATTGCAGAGCATTTCAGCATGGAGAGCACGCTGGCCTTATGTACATCTACGCAGCTCCAGGAAGATGATCTCATGATCAGCATAGCAGCCATTTTCCTGTCTAGCAACCTTCTATCGACTGTCCTACCACCCGGCTTGGGACTGCAGGAGGACAATGTACTTACCTTGCGGAGGTAATGTGCGCATGTGTACACCCAGCAGAGTTGACAGGCAGTACCTGACGTTCTGCAGGCTTGGCCCGGGAGACAGCGAATCTGCAAAAGCTGTCAATGATGCATGTATACGGCGATCCCCTGAAGTACCGGGACCTGAAGGACAGGATTGCTGTGGAGAAGTTCAACAGCGCCATCATTCTCTGCGATGCAGCCTGGGTGGATCCTGATCAGGTAACTCATCTTTTTACCTGCTTCCAGAGCACTCACAGCTCCAGAAGCAATTGACAGAGGTGCTGTGCTACGTCCAACACTATATACACACTATCAGGACGTTGTCCCTGGGTTTGCATAACTTGCAGGCGTGCCTAACTGAGAGACGAATTCATGCAGAATACGGCTAATGGCATCGCCTTGAAGACCAAGGACGACATGCTGCGCCTGGATGCTATGGTGATGACGGTACAGCTAGGCATTCGCAAGCTCCTGGTGAGTCTCCAAGCATATCACTTCCTCCTCATTGCCGCATCCTACGACCTGCCCCGCATCTTTGGCCATCTGACCCTGGCTCACATATCATCTGTGATGTCTGAAGAGCTCTCAAATGTGACCTCTTCTGGCTCCTGTCAACAGAGCCGGTTGGACTCATGTGTGCGGTATAGGGCTTATTGAGTAGCCTGCAGACTGTACTCTGGCATGAGGTATAATGTCTGACTGGTGCAGCATAGGCAGAGCAACGCCAATGATTTACATGGCATGACGAGGGATTCCTGGTGTTTCAGGAGGAGCGGGGGTTCCCGGATATCAACATCATCACGGAGAAGGTGGCGTTCCAGGGCATCACCAGGTTCGAGGACCGCGGCCGCATGCCCCTGGGGTCGGTCTTCAATGTCACCTCCTTCAGCGCGCGAATCCTCAGCCAGGCCATGTATAACCCTAAGGTGACCCCCAGTCACCCCCAGGCCCTCTGCGAATGTCTGGCACTCGCATGAGCAAGCCATGCGATGGCAGTTGTGCAACCGGCCGCCTGACTTGTATCGCAGGCGTGCTGCAGGCTGATAACAGTAGCATATCCAAGGAGATGCTATGAGACGTTGTCTAGGCTGTGTCAGGGCTACTATGCATGTGCACAAGAGCCACAAGTCTTCGGGTTAGGTGTGCCCTAGTGCTTCAGAAGGCGAATTGCAGCATTTGGGCTTCGCTGTCATGTCAGGCATTCAGGAAGGGAGCTGTCCATGCATTGTGCTTCCTTTTGGCTGTGTCAGCCGTATGAATTGCCCTGCAGGCCATCATGGCCTACGACCAATTTGGCAAGGATACAGAGATGATAGTCCAAGATAGCTCCAGCTTTGCTGGAGAGGGGGAGCGCGTCTCGTTTCTGCAAGTCCAGGTAAGCAGACCCCTCCATGTATTCACCGGCAAGACTGTCCCCAGTTCTGTGCACTACTTGTGCTGCACCCTCAAAACTTGCAAGGCCGCTCCCAATGCTGTGCCCTCACTGCCCTGCGCCCCTCCAAGCTGCAAGCGCTGTGGCATAGCAGAGATGCATGGCAGGAGCAGGTCATGTGTCTGCTTGATGTGAAATCGACCTATGTGCAGGCAAGGGCCATGGCAGTGAAGCAGGTCTTGGTGGGCTTCTACGACATCCCCAAGAGTGTGGAACAGCCTCTCCAACTGGTCATCAACCCAGAGGTACCCATACTATTCCACCCCTCACTTGCGCTCTAGACCCCTCACTGCTATAACAGACTATCACTCCTCAGAGGGCGCACCCGGCACGCAGTGTTGCAGAATCTAGAGTGTGCATGGGCCTCTGCTTTGCTCGCACAGACTAGATACAAGCACCATACAGTGGTACACCTGCTTAGGAAACCCTTAGCTGCGCATCGAACCCCGTGTTCTTGTGATAGGCTCCCACTCCCACTTTTGTCTGTCAGTGCGTGCCGCAATAGAGTTAACCCCCCCTCCTTCGGGGGGTCAGCGTCTCATCAGCCTGGTGTGGCTGGAAGAGATGTGTTATGACCTGATCTGACTCCTCAGAGGGCGCACCCTGAGTCTTCCCGGCATGGAATTGAGCATGGGCCTCTGCCTTGCCTATTCAGGTTGGGGTATGAGTCTCTCAAGCCGGTGAAGTTCTGTGTGCTGCAGGGGGTGGAGGCTCGGGAGCGGGAGGTGGTCTGGAATCGCAACGACAACCGCGTCAAGTTCATCTGCCTGAGCAAGAAGGCCACCAGGGTGGACCACACGATCCCCCCCAGCCCAGGCACCAGAATAGCTGTTGGCCAGGAGCCCAGCACCAACGCGAATGGCGCCACAGTCATCGCCATCGCTGGCAAGAAAGCACCAGGCAGTGAGGTGTAGCTGTGTTTCCCCGGCCCCAAGTCATGCCTGGGGATTTGCAAGGTCGCACAGAGCCAGGCACTGTGCAAACAATGCCACAGTCATCGCCATTGCTGGCAAGAACGCACCAGGCAGTGAGGTGTAGCTGCTGATCCTTGGCCCCAAGTCTTGCCTGTGACCTTCCAACGTCACACAGAGCCAGGCACCGTGCAAACAACGCGACAGTCATTGCCATTGCTGGCAAGGGCGCAGCAGCCAGTGAAGTGCAGCTGCTTGTCTGGTGCGTCAAGTCATGCCTGCAAGGCGCGCTCAGCCAGGCCACACTCCACATGGAGTCACAAACGTTGCTGTATTCGGCAGGGATGCAATTTCCTCTGGAGTACAGCCCTTTCTTTGGCTCGCCAAGGCGTGCCTGCATTCTCAGGGTTGCAGGTAGCCAGGCACCAGTGCAAATGGTGCCTCAATCATGAAGTCCCCGGCAAAAATACAGCACCCACTGCAAGCTGGCAATCATTCTATGGGGCGTCCGAATCATGCCTGAGACTTTTAGATTCAACGGGCAGGGAGATAGGCACCAATGCAAGCAGTGCCACAGTCCCTGCAATCTGTGGCAATTCCTCAGCAGGCTGTGGACTTTGCTGATGCTTTGATGCACCAAGATATTTGAGATGTGTGGACACGGCCAAGTCAGAGGACAGGCAGACTCCTGGTGCTGACATGCAACAACGGCAAAAGTCAGGCGGCCCTCCTGGTCAGTCCAGAGGATCTGGATGGGATGAGGCTACTTGCAGCAATTGACTCATAGCCAGTCGAGGTCTACTGAAAGAACTGCACGTCCAAGCATCGCATAGGAAGCAGCACGATGTGCAACTGCTTATTGCAGATCATTGCATCTTCAAAGCTTTACAGCATCTTGTCTCTGAATTGACTGACAATGGTCCACATCATGCACCCAGGATCCTTGCAGCCTTACTGATATATACCAATCGGAGGTGTATTGAAGGCTTTGGCATTAGTGTTCTCAATGGCCAGACTGGTGCTGCATATATGCTGCTATTCCTTGCAAGGGCAGCCTGTCTCATAGATAGTTCCGGTCTGTTCAAACTTTGGATAACATGACTGCAGCTGCAGGCGCCTTGTAAAGCTCTAAGGGCTCCGGCAATTCCCAATCTTGGGAATTTCTCCATGCTCGTTGAACTGACGTCAGCATGGGGCGTCTGAATGTCTCCCGCAGAACTCACCTCTCTATGATCTGAGGCACCAATCTGTGCACTTTACCATGAACGGGTGTTCCTACCTCTCCATCTGTCACCTGGACCTACAGCTTATCTCGAGAGGCCGCCGACCTGTTGAGGGCTGACTGGAGCATGGAAGCCACAGCAGGCAGCTTCAGCAGGGAGTGCACAAAGTAGACAGCTCCTTTGCCCATGAGATACACTGCCCCTGCATGACGCACAACCCAGCTTCGTCAGATCCTCCTCAAGCACAGTAGCTGAGGGTGATCAGTCCTGTTGAGGCTGATCTGAGCAGATTTTGCAGCCGCAGTGCAATCATTTGCAACCTCCGTATCATGCATGCCAGCCTTGTATGAGTGCTTGTGGCATTATCGCCATCATCTGATAAGAAGGCCTGGCATGCAGTGACATACCTATAGGAAGGCCCAGGACAATTCCCAGCAGGATGATGACCAGTATGACTGCCAGGATGGACTCCAGGGTATCCAGCAGCAGCTTCCTTGACTTCTTCCTCGCAAGGATTGCCAGAAGATTTGGGAGCAGCACCAGTGCTGCTGATGTCCAGAGCATGCTAGCTGTGAAGTCATGACGTCCAGGCAGCGTCCTTGCTTGGTATGACTGACTCAACACCTGTGCGAACACGGTGGTACATCTCAACTTACATTTTGCGACACTGATGCTGAAATATCATTATAGTGGCATAAGCATTGCGGCTCGTACCAGCCAGGTGTGCTGCAGATCTTGCATGCGAGCAGTGGTCCAATCTTGGAATCCCTCCATTGACCAGACCTCGCCGCGAGTGGCAGAGATATCCCCCTATGTGCTTAAGACGCTCAAAGGATCTTGTCGTGGCATTCCCAGTCACTCCTGCAGGGAGGTAGCCTTGACAGGAGGGGACATGACACGACGCCAAGGAGGGTTATTGCGCTCGCAGCCTATGTGAGACAGTTTATACAGATCTTCTCGCAGCCAGAGGAAGATAGAGAAGAATTCTAAGCACTGAAAATGGAGAAGACTTTTCGCAACAGTGTCTTCAGCTTCGCAGCAAGCGGCAGCTTCGCGGCAGGCTGAAGCTAGACAACCCGGGAGGATGTTCATGACGAGCAGACGCTTGCTCAGAGCTACGTTAATGCAGAAGAAATGACGGGCCTCTAGTCCTGCTCGGCTGCGACACGAGCTGGGCGCCAAATACTTGGCAGGGGGCATGCTGACGTGAACATGCTACCAAATTGAGCCATGCACAGGCCGCAGAAGCGCGCTGTGAAGCTTTGGCTGCCAACAGATGCTGATAAAAAGGATGTCAGGTGTGAGTTCTGCTCCGTATGGGAGAAAAATCCTTCCCCATGCTTCCAGTAGGCAAGAACTCATGCAACCTGTAAACCTTCTAATGGTGCAGAATTGCTCCCGAGCATGACAACAGTCAACCAGGACAAGACGTTGACAGAGAGGCTGAGCCAGAGGAGGATCTGGACAAGCTCTTTGCGCAGTATGAGCAGCAAGCTGAGGCAGATAAGCGCAAAGTTGCTGCAGTAGCAACAAAGGAGAAGCCGGACTCACAGAAGTCCATGAAGGAGCTCAGAGAGTGCGGGCTCTCTCAGCCAATAGGGCAAGACACAAGGTCAGCGTGTGCCCTGCTAAAACATACATCATCCCTTGACTTCCTGTCAGATCAGTGCTCTGCCCAGAACTCTTCCTACAGAGAGAGCTGGGGAGAGCAGCAATGTTGCCCTCCTGCATGACATACCAGTGACTGAGAGGTTGCACGGCAGGGCAATGCGCCTGCAGTGCAACTAATGTGAGCCTGATGACATAGTATAATGTAGCTGGAACCCTCCTGCATTCGCGAGTGCAAAGTTTCCTGTCCATGGTGATGGTTGTCATCTGCCACGGCTGTCCCTACCAATACCCTCTTCCACCTTGTAGATACATTTGCCAGCGGCTGGAAGCCCCTGCATACAGGAGGACTTTGGCTGGCAGCAGCTAGCAAAGGTGGCTACGAGGTGGGACAGGCATCTGGCAAGCATACTCATGGCTGGGGACCCCTGTAAGCTTGGAACCCACACACCATGCACATGTCTTGTATGCAGGGGCTTCCAGCTGTTGGTCAAGATGGGATATAAGGCGGGGGAGGGCATCGGCAGGGACGGCCGCGGCAGGGCAGCGCCGATCAGCGTGGACCTGAAGGCCGGCAGAACCGGCCTGGGCGTGGACGAGGACCGGAAGCGCAAGCAGCACAGCTACAAGCAGCTGCAGGAGCTCCGAAGTATGCTCTGTCTACTGTGGACTACCCGTGTGTGTGCATCTGACCATATGTGCAGGCTCAGCACGTCGTGAGACCCTTGCGTACACCTTTCTAGTGCGCAGCTGGAACGCTATAGCGTGAAGGCTCTTTAATGTCGTACCAGATGCCATTCAGACACACTGATATGCACAGGCGCCAATAGTGCAGTGCCCACTGGTCACACATCATAGGATGACTGAGCTATCTGACTTGGGTGGCACTGGATGCAGATACCAAGCGCCTGAAGGGGCAGGAGCTCATGAAGGACAGCTATGTCACGCACCAGGCGACCTCCTTCGCGGGCAGACAGGCTGAGCAGCGCCTTGAAGAGGCGCAGCGGGTAAGGCTCTTCCTCAGCATGCAATCGGCTGACTGCCCATTCTCCCGACAACAGACAGATTCCCCTCCTGCTGGGTTCCCTAGAGTGTCCAGAAGTGACAATATCTGGCCATGATTAGATCCATGAGTGGCAGCATCTGGCCAGTATGTGCCAATACATAAGCTGGGAGGTGGGGAAGTTGAAGGCTAGGGGCTGCGTCCTGCAGGTATGTGAGACACTGGACAGGAGACGAGGAATGACAGAGAGCCTCTTGTGGCTGGCAGAGCCTTCCTCGCAAGAGCCAGATGAGGCTGCAGAGGCCACAGAGGAGGCTGAGGCAGGTCCGGCGAATTCCTGGGCGGAGCTGCCGGTGGCAGAGCGGCTCAGCGATGTGCTGCAGCGGCTGAGGACAAAGTACTTCTATTGCATCTTCTGCGGTTGCCAGGTAGGCAGCAGAGCTTAACTCATTTGCGCGCCCCCCTCAGAAGAGCGCCTGATGTGGGTGGCACCAAGTTCCCAACAGATTGTCAATACCGGAGGCAATGATCGGTGCTCTTGAATGTCCCTGAGCACTCACTGGAACATGCAGAGATTCTACTGTGCTTACCGGCTTTAGAAAAACCTGACTGATGACTGAGCTGCAGTGTGCTGCATGCAGTATGCGGACCACACAGAGCTTGCCTCATCATGTCCAGGCCCTACCGAAGAAGACCACTGAACGTCAATGTGAAAGGACACCGCCTCGAGGCTCTCTGTGTCGAGAGGCTCTACGGATCTGGGATAGGGTGAAATGACACCCAGCTAGTACAGCACACCAGTACAGAGCGGCAGAGACTGTTTGATAGCAGCAAAATATGAGTATGTGCAGATTCAGATTCAGATTACATCTCTTCCAGCCACACCAGGCTGATCAAGACGCTGTACTAGTGTCTCCAAGCCCTAAATAGGGCTAGGAATTTGTACTAAGAGTCCAAACACAGAGATGACAACCATGTAAAGTGACCGCTCAATTGCAATCACACTTCACTCTAGCGCACCGAGTCAATCTACTATCTTCCTTGAATATTTCGGAGCTAGGGGCTACGCCTGAGAAGGCATGACGTGACGACCTGATCACTTACATTTGATCACTCGATGGGAGCTGCAGCATCATATCTCTTGGGCGACAAGGAAGAGATCAATGACATTGTGCTAGTGCCTCCACTCTTCGAGAGGGACCACAAGGGAAGGAGTCGTCTTGCGAAAAGCTCATACGACTTCCTGTTCATCAAGCCTAATCTGCGATGGCTATTCAACGACTATCTCCCGGTCGGCGCAGTGAAGTCTATTCTCTATTTTTCGCCACCTGAGGATCCAAGGATCAGCGTGACAGCCAGGTTCAAGGCATCTGTGGATTCTGGGAAGAAGTACCTCGAGCTTGGAGACTCGAAATATGGTAAGGGCAAGCCCAATCGACATCAGGATGTGTTCTGAAGAGTGCACCAGTACACTGCAGTGGACATACGTCCGCCTGGGCAGTACCCTGTGTAAGTCCAGACCCTCTTGGTGCCTGAGCACAGTGCTTGTATGCAGGATCCGCCAACCTGAGGTTCCAGGAGACACCTATCAATCCGTCAAACTTCTTTGATGTCAGAGTGTCCACTCAGGTAGTGTATAGCCTCTGACTGCCACCAGAACAGCTGTTTTATGTCGTCTTTGTACGCGCTAGTAATGTCCCAGGCGGGTTGAACTGCACATGTCGCTCACAGAGGCTCCAAGCCACTCGCAAAAGTGAGCTGAAAACGCCGCATGTCAGTTGGGCCAGCTTGCAGCTAGCAGCAGTAACAGGCCTACTCAGACTCTACTTTCACTGCAGGACGAGACTGCAGTCCGCCTGAGGGGGTGCTACTATGATCCGGTGAGGGGTCTCGGGGTCTTTGGGACTCTGAAGCCTGTTCTGACAGACGATGAGGATGAGACCCCGGACGCCAGTATAGGCCTGAGATACAGCACGCCCCAGCTCTCAGCCGGCATAGCAGTGAACCCCTTCGCGGACTCCTGCAAGCAGATCTGGCTGGTGAGTCCCCTCCTCCCCGCTCGGGTGCACTGCGGCCCTGTGCTCTCTGTAGACATCCTATGCATTTCAGCTGTGTTGCTCAGCTTGCATGCAAGCTTGTCCGGACATTGCATGCTCTGTCAGCTTGGAAGGGCTTGCTCTGCAATGCTGTAGAAGAGCCCAAGCAGTTCATAGCAGCAGGGATGTGCTCTGAAAGTGGCAAGAAGTCAGTCACTAACAGCGGGGCTGCTGCAAGCAAGGGGTCAGGCTTTCTCAGGATGCCGTGTGTTGCTTCAGCATGGCGGTGCCCAGTCTGTCAAAGATGTAGAGAGGCCTTGTGCGACGACAGCGCTCGTGTGCTGTGAAGGTGGCGAGGGACGGCGCCCTGACAGCAGGGCTGCAGCTGAGGGAGCCCCAGTTCTCGGGCGCGCTGCAGAAGGATGGGCATCAGCTGTGGCGCGAGGTCCAGTCCAAGCTGAGCTACGCTGTGGCCTACTCTCCAGCAGGGCCTGCCATTGGTGAGCCTCATCATTCACCGTGGCCCCCTGTGCACCATGCCTAGCATCGGGGAATTGTCCAGTGTCCAGTCAGCTGCTGTGTCATGGGACGTCAAGAGCATTCTGTGTTGTGAGTTCATCTCCTGGACTGCTGCGCCTCTTTCCAAATGTTGCCAACTGGGACGACCTGCAGTGGCCATTGCAGATCACGTCAGGATCAATTTTCTGAAGCCACTACCTCTCATTATGTACACCATGTGATGCACATGGCTAGGGTGGACCGCTCAGGCCAGCAACACTGCACAACCTGTCACCGCACAAATAGGGTCTTTGGCCCGTCAACTGACACCACCTTTGTACATGCAGGCCGGGGCCAGTTCACAGCAGCGCTAGAGGTACAGGAGTCGCAGCGGCTTGTGATGTCCTTCCTGCACCACATGGCGCTGCAGCGCCTCTGCCGGAACCCCTTCGAGAAGGGCGAGGTCGCTGGCATCACCAACTACCTGGACATTGGCCTCCAGGTGATACACCCTCTGAGTGACTGCTGTCAGGGACTAGCCTGCATGCTGTGATACCTGCCACGTCGTGTTCCATGATAGGGAGTGGCAGCTGTCAGGGACCGACCTGCGGGTATCACATCCTCTGAGTGGCAGCTGTCAGAAGGGACTCAGCTGCACCAGCAGGACTGATCTGCATCACTGACCACAGCGTTGCACACCGCAGCCGTGCCATGAGTCGGGATGACTTGCAGAAAGGCGACTTGATGTGAAGCTTGGACGAGGTGAGGAGGGCAGACTGCGTTGCTGTGCTGCACAGGTGGCAACAAGCCTAAAGAAGAAGCACAAGGGCCAGCATGACTCCGCAACGAATGCACTGAGGCTTGGAGCATCATGCCAGGTGTGATACAGCTCTTCCTTTTCATGCAAACTTTTGATGAAGAATGAGGGAGGTGCTTCTCGGGATTGTAGCTGTCCATCGCAATGGCTGCGCCCTCCACAGTCCACCTGATGCTATCAGACAGGGTCACAACAGCTGAAGACAACATACACATCACTTCAGTAACCTGGCCTGATGTTACCTTGCTGACCCCTTGTGCTGATGTGGCATGCCAATTCCATGTCTACCCCACTGCACACAGCTGCGTGAGTGAGTGTGCTGACTGTATGCGACTGCATACCAGCATGAGTGCACTCATAAGGTAGCCTGAACTCTGTTCGTTCTGCAGAGATGTGAAGGATCGAGGTCTCACTGATATCACATGGCCTGCCTGCTGATAGCAAGCATGCTGCGCTGCAGGTCAACAAAAATGTACTTCTCAAGGGGAGGGTCGGCACGGATGCAGCAGTGGTGTCCTTTGCCTTCAAGGCCTGGTGGCAGCCCAGCTTCACTCTAGGGGCCTCTGCCGGCTATGACATGCAGACACGCAAGCCTGTGTTCGGCTTTGTACTCAACTGCGAGAACTACGGCAACATCAGGTGATGCCCACCCTCCTCCAGGGGATGTCATAACCATTTTACTGGGCCCGTAATGCATTGCAACCTGACAGAGCCAAGTGGAAAGCAAGTCAGAATGCCCACCGCGTCTATAAGGGCCGGCTGGTATCAACTCGCGTATCATCCGGCATGTACAGATCTGAGGCTCTCTGATCTGTGGAAATCCGGCCTCAGGACTGAGTACTGCTCGAGAGGGAGACGCAATGCCCTTGTCCAGTGCGCTCTGCTTACAGAGTGTGATGTGATGCCATGCTCAGGTATGAGCGGGGGCAGCGGGTGGCCCAGGGAGGAGCCCTGGTGCAGCGCCATGTGGCGCTGCCGCAGGATTTGGCCAACAAGGAGGGCAAGGGACTCCTGGTGCGCCTTTCACAGAAGCGCTGATTACATGTAATTGGAGAGGCGCCATGTTGGTGTTGTGCATTGCCTTAAATAGATGCTCAGTGCCCTTTCTCACTGGTCATAGCCAAGCAGGCGCTGGGCTATGTGCATGTGCTGATGGTTTTCTGGCATGGGCAGGTGCGCCAATCAGAGCTCGACAAGGAGACTCCGTACCAGTCGCGCATCCTTGGGCAAACAACAAACCAGAACAGCTTCGTCTTGTGAGACGTCTGCCTTTGGAGCTGGCCCGCCGGAAGGCTCACCCCAAAGCAGGCTATTAGCGTTCTAGACTTCGTACCAGGCAGTCACAGCTGTTGGCGTGTGTCTGTAAACTGCACTGTATATCAGGCTGACTTTGTCATGAAGGAGGGTATCACCATCATGCTTGACCAACCTAGATACCTGACAAGCATCAGAGAGGAACTTAGAAGCCTCAAGGAATTGTACTTTCAAATGTGGATCTTCATTTGTACACCCATGCAATGCTGATGCAATCAGGCTTCACATGTGTGAGCAGCAGAGCAGTTAAACAGGCCCTACTTGTATACCATAACTCTTGCAGGAGGTGACATGAGGCGGCTTTGCTGGATGATGTTGACGTTTCTGAACTGATGTCAGTATTATCCCATACTCTTCATGGCTTTGCACGGCCCCCTTGTATCTGTGTGGCCATGATAAAGTGCTGCAAGCTTCATTACATCTTCTCTTCCCAATCACAGCCCATTTTTCTCATGACAGATCACATCTCCAGAGCATCCAAATTTCTAGAGATCTCATGTAGATGCCCAACTCCAATGCACAACCCATCTCGCAACCAGTCAATCATCCCAATGGCAGAAAGGCTTCTGCTCTTGATGCGGCGATTCATTTTGCACAATCCGCACAAAGCTAGGACCTTCTGTGCGGTGTGTGTACAATCTGAACCCCTGTCATATGGCCGCTTCTCAGCAGGATAGCACCACAGAGTAGGTAGGCAAGCACATGCTAAGACTTGTGTGGAGCTCAGCATTGAGCTGGCAAGTGCTGTTTCTATTGCTGACATGGAGATCCGCACTGTGCCGATGCCGCTCAAATGCTGTGGAGACTGAACATCTCAAGCATGTCAACAACCTGCAATAATTGTCAAGGCAAGAACCGGGCTGGCGCAACAATATGGTGTCAAGGCATGCCGTGTGCGTGTGAGGAGGACCCGCAGGTGAGGCTGGGCCATTCAGAGTGATTCGCCAGGTGCAGAAGGATCCTGCTCCTCAGCAACATGTTGTATTTCTTGGTGAAGGAGGCCCCATAGATGCCGAGACGATGTCGTTGCCCCCAATGAACGAGTACAGCAGGCGATTGGGAGTCCCTGGCCTGGCACTCGAGAGGTCCAGAGTCCCCTTTGTGGCCGCTGCAATAAGGGTGCTCTTCACCTGCAAGCACGTATGCACCTGAGCAGGGCGTCCTAAAAGCATGCATGAGCGCTGTGCGCACCAGTCCAGTGTGATGCTTCACCGCCACATACAGCCTGGCATTTGCGCTCATGCATGCCTAGCACAGCACTATGTTGTTTGGCAGCCTGCTCTGAGAGGCTGCAGGCAGCTGGAGGTGGTTGCTGTTGCCTGTTACTCAGAATAAGGGACAGCAAAGATGTCTGGTAGCTGGGATCGTGGAGAGAATGACCTCAGACGGCAGGGCCTTGGGCTGCTGCTGCAGGTAGATGGCCACAACACCCGCCACATGCGGTGCTGCCATGCTGGTCCCGGATCCCCAGGTGTACGACGTGTCGTTCACCTGCAGCCAGCGCGAAGGGCATCTGACATGCGACTCGCGACATGCCCAGAAGCAGGAGAAGCACAATGACAGCGGTCCCAGAAGCATGCAGAGTGTCATGTCCTTGTGCATAGCTCAGGCAGCTCACAGGGCTGCCTTGCCGATATGCTTGCAGACCTCTGCGTAGATGCCATGGCTAATGCTCAGAGCAGCCATAAAGCCTGAGAGTTGGCATGCCTACCTGGGTACATCTGAAAGTCCCGCCACACGCCGCGTAAACATCCACGCCTGCACAGAAGGCTACCAAGATGGCTGCAATGCAACAGTGAGTGACAGGAGGTCACAACAGTACGGACTAGTCCTACATGCTCTTGCAGACTCGAGGAGGGCAGATTGAGTGGTAGATGAGGAGAGCCTACCTGGAGCAAAGATGTCCACGCAGCTTCCCAGGTTGGAGAAGGTGTAGTAGCCATCCTGTGCCATGAGGTTGGTATTGTTGAATTTGGTGCTCAGATCGCTGGCTGCCACTGACACAGTTTCCCCGACGTCAGCTGCAAGAGAGTGCGCCATCAGTGCACCACATGTGCTGAAGAATGCGAATTCTCTCAGTGCAGGCTGTGCAAATCATGCAAAACCTGCGCAAGACACGGGATGGGACCAAGGGATCATGTTCCAGCACATGGAAGCATGGAGCATGCCTGGGGCTATGTAGCAGCTGTCCTCCTCACTGTTGCCGGAGGCCACGATGACAGTGACGTTGTACTTTGTGATGAGGTTGCGCGCCGCCTGCTCCAGGGGCTGGCTCCACTGCCACATCAGCGCACACCTCAGCAGCTCATCGTTACTCATCCTTAGCACAACATCCCCCGCAGTTGCCAAGGTGCCTCTTCATCCAAAGGGCATTGCACGGCCTTGACAATGACTGGAGGGCTCGGCTTTCCCAGATACACTGTCAGGCAGCGGTGCAAGCATGCAAGCGCTAATGTTGCGGATTCTGTAGCCAGGAAAGGACAGCATGGGCTCACCTGTCCCACAGGAACGCCCAGCGAGAGGGTCGCTACTGCGGGCTGCTTAGCATTGCTAGCCACCCAGTCCAAGCCTGCCACCAGATCCGAGATCGTTCCTGTGCCCTGCATGGGCAAAACGGGCTTCTGGGCAGCGGACCTGCATCTGTGAGTGGCAGGTGCCCTGGTCACAAGAAGTAGGTTGTTGAGACACATGCACAGGACCACATGTGACGCCTAAGAAAGTTGCATGCTGCCCAGTCATACTGGAGGTGCAAAGGACATGGCGCACGTTCCACTATCAGCAGACGGTAGCAAACCATCTTGTGGTGAGGGATCTCTTACCTCACAGTCAAGCACTCTGACTGCCACCACATTGGCCTCCTTTGCCACACCCACATTTCTGCCAACAGCGATGGATGCAACATGTGTCCCGTGCCCATCACCTGCAGGTGTGGCCCCTTTGATCAGGCATCTCTCTTCTGATGACAGGTGCTCTAGACACGCTGCTGTGAGCACCTAAATAGCACGAAGTGTCATGTGATTATCGCGCAAGGATACAGAGGCTTTCAGTGTAGCAAGGGGCTGCTTACAGTCTTGTATAGGTGAGGTCTGGGAGAAGTTGCCAATGAAATCCACCCCGCAGCATTGGGTAGCCTCTTAGCGTGCTGAGACATCTTCATGGAGCAGTGTTTCTGAATTGGACAGAAACCTCGATCAAAGGTCACAGTAGAGACAACTGTATGAGTGCGCACCCAAAAGAGGCCCTCTTCTGGCTTGTCGCGGCAGATATGAATTCCTGATGAGTAGTGCGGATTCCGCTGTCCACAACATAGACAGTGGTGCCTCTGCCTGTGCCATCAGAGGTCTTGCTCCCATACCTGTACACACCATATCACACCTTCCTCCTCAGCTATGAGCCAAAGCTGCATGCCTGTAAGCTCAGGACAGAGAAACAGCTGCAACATGCACTTCAAGAAGACAGTCATTCTTTCAACCACTCGTTACATGCTTCCTGATGTATGGATCAGAAAGGGTGCAGCAGACAACCATGGCAGCCCTCCAGCCTGCACTGCCTTGGGAGCTTCTCCACCATGTGTACGAAGACTGACATTGCACAGTATGACTGCAAGTTAATGCACATGCGTCACTTCTGGGCACTCAAAGGAAGGTGCAGAGCAGGAAAGCCGCACGTGTACTCGCGACTCAGGGGCAGCTTGCGCTGGTCGATGCGGTCCAGGTTCCAGAGGACGCCATTGTCTGGGAGCATCTGGACCTTCAGCTTGTCCAATGTGCTGTCTGAGCCCTCCCCATTGTTCAGCTTGCTCATATCCACAGTGGGGTAGCTGGCCACTGGCCCGATTGTCTCTGCATTACACATGACTTAATTCAGAGCCTCAGGTACATACTCATTCATTCATTCATTAAACGCTTTCCAATCCGTAGATCAGGTGCGTTGCAGCAGACATTCTTTAGCAGCCCTCCAACCTGCCCTGTCTTGGGAGTTTCTTCACCATGTGTATGAAAGCCCTGCAATCTATAAGTCTTTC
The DNA here is from genome assembly GCA_000812005.1 of Coccomyxa sp. LA000219. Lineage (NCBI taxonomy): Eukaryota > Viridiplantae > Chlorophyta > Trebouxiophyceae > Coccomyxaceae > Coccomyxa > Coccomyxa sp. LA000219. The sequence goes on from KN714655.1 coordinate 1,244,383, forward strand.
CTGACATAATCCACCCATTGCTTTTGGCCACTGCCTCTCAGGCCAGAACCATCCATATGTGCATATAATACTCTCTTTGGTAGCCTCTCATCAGGCATCTCATGACCCAGCCATCTCAATCTCCTATGGCTCACAATTTTGAGACTTCGGCAACATTGCACCAAATCAGGATCCTTTCGTTGTTTACTCTGTCCTTCAAGCTACTGCATAGGATTATGCTTCAAGCTTGCCATTCTCAGTGATATTGCAGTGGTTCGAACTGATTCAGAAAATTGCCTCATCCCATCACGGGAGGCGTTGTTGCAGCTTTGACCGGTGTTTGGTCTCGCTCAGCACATCACAGGCGTGTGGATCAGTCCTAGACATCTAGCTCCTATGTCGTGTCATCAAGCATTCTATGCGTTGCGGAGGACTTCTGCAGGGTTCAGATGTGCCTGCATGAGTGAGCAGGCTGCTGCTTACCGCCGTAGCCCTGGACTTCATAGGCTGCGTCAGTACTGCTGAGGTTGCTGATGACGGTTTCCCAGGTGGAGGCGTCTCTAAATTGCTCTTCGCCAACGGTCACCATTGAGCCGGCTGCATTCTGCTGCTGCATGGCCCTGCGTCTGCCGCCTACCACTGCGACAGGCAAACTACACTTGTCAGTATATCTAAATAGCTTTGCTGAGGCCGCAAAAGCTCTGCAGGAATGCACACGCATTAGCGGTTAGGAGAAGCAGAGCCATGCAGCAGAATGCAGCGGGCACCATGGTCACAGTGGGGGACGAGCAGTTCAGACTATATGGCTGTGCCATTAGCGGTCACGAGGGCTAGCTGAGCACTCTGTGACTGTATATTGGATGCCATCACTGTCTGGACAGCACCTGCCCATGGTCTGCCCATAGTGCCCAATGCATCCTGCTGCATGGCTTTGAGGGTCTCTTTCTTCCAGCTGCCTTTGCAAGTGATGCAGCAGACGCATGCCCTATCTCTCTGAAGTCTCAAATTATGAAGCGTGCACGCTGTAGTAGCAGGGCGGAGGCTGTATCAATAGTGCTAGCACAGCACATGTTTGTGGAGCTGGAGAACACTACCTACAGCTCCACAAACATATAGTATAGGTTGGACAGTGAGTCACCCGGGCCGTCGTCTGCATACTCCCACGTCTCTGCTGATCGGAAGTCCTCCCCTGTCAGGGACACCAGGGGGCTGTCTGCAGGGCCCTGCATCGCCCGCCTCCCTCCCGCAGCAAAGGCTGCAAAGCAACGGCCACCAGTAAGTCACCTGAGCCTATTCACAACCTGTTTGGCAAACACATGTGCATGCAGTCTTCGGCCATAGACTCTCATAAGTCACATCCTGTGCAGGCGGTATCAAATGCAGGCAGGTGCAGATGTCAAGGTGCCAGCGCTTCCTGATGAGCCCTCAACGCAAGCATGCAGGAAGAGCTGGCTGAAGAGATGGCAGAAACGCCTGACCCTGATCGCACATGAGGAGGCGGTCAGCGATGTGCAAGCAGGGAAGAGGGGTGTACCAGTGACTTTGGGCTGTGGTGGAGGACTCTGAGCAGCGGCTGCAGGAGCCGTGTTGTACTGTAGCGCAGAGCTGAACTTCATTGCAGGGAGGGTGACCTGCACGCATGAACAGCAGCCTGAGAAAGTTGCATGGATGGCAGGTGGAGATGTTGTTTGATCAGCAGCATGACACTATGAGCTGGGCCCGGGCTTGGCACTGCAACAACTCTGAGAGGCGCGCAGCCTTGCTAGAATACTCTAGATGATGTAGGCTGCTTGTGATAAATGGAAGTCCGTCTGTAGGAAGCAGTGCTCAATTGAAAAAGGGAGATATCTCAGACCAGTGCACCTTTTCATCTGGCTCCTGCAGCTTTATTCCTCCCGGGATGCAGCGCTGAAGCAGAGCAAGCTGCTGTCCTGTGAAGGCGCCTGCGACGCCTGCACATTAAAGGGAACCCTCTCTGACATGGGAATTGCCATGGAAGCGTTATGCTACAAGATGGGCATGCTCTGTGATGTCAGCAAGCACAAACCCACGGATTCAACAAAAAGCTCATGTCTTGCGCCTGCTAGCCACACACGCAGCTGTCATACACATCATTCAGATCAAGACGTATCACACGTCTGATATATCAACATCGCATGATGCAAAGAGCTAATGAGCCTGGTAGGAACCTTGCCTATGACAGCAGATGTGTAGATCCTTCTGCATGTCCCTGCACATTTAACAGTAGCAACGTTCAGCTGTCAGCATGTTCAAGAGACATCACAGCGGTCATGTTGAACAGACTAGAGCAAAAGCAGCAGCATGAGCAGGAGGGGTGCATGCACCTGAAGGAAGTAGGCAGTCAGCAGAAAGGTTCACAGCGCCTGCCTTGGCCACAGCAGGACTTGCGGTTGTGTTGCAGACCTTGTACAAGGTTGCTGGGATCTTTGAGCCCTGGGCATCATACATCATATTATGCAGCACAGCCATGCAGGTGTCTCTCGCTCTACTGATCAGCACACTCAGCTTGAACTGAGGGGTCCCTGACAGCATGAGAAAGAATGAAGCCAAGCATGTTGTAAGACCATGCAGGCATAGTAATGAACCCTACCTGGTAGAAGAGGACAATGGAGGGGCCATGGGCACTGCTTGTGGGGCCAGGGCCTGTGTCAAGAACAGCTGCCGCTCCTTGTTGGCGTGCTGATGCCGCTGGAAGGCTCAAAGCAGCCAGAAGGATGCTCATGATGCGTGCTTTGCTGAGACTTTTGTTGAAGGTCTTCCTGCCAAATCCCAACATGACTATGCCTGTAGAATTTCCAATGGCTGTAGGTGCTCTCAGTCGCAAAATCGCTATGTCTCACAGAGATGCTCTGCGTCTTTAATGGGCTGCGGTACACTCCTTGTCTCGGACAGAACTTGCACACGGCCAGCCCGGACGGCTCAGCAGCATGCTAAACGGAGAGGTATCTGCTCACATTTGCCTATGGGACATCCTCAGATGAAAGAGCTGGTGCAAGCAGTACTAGGCGTCCAAGGCAGTCCTGTCGGGCGGCGGTGCCGACAGAGAGAAAGGCTGTCGGCTCAGTGTCAGCAACCCCCTGCAATGTGTTGAGGATTGCCAGAGAGGTCGCTGCATATTGCCGCAGCTTCGCTGGATTATCACGGTCAGACCGAGCCCTCCAAGGAAGCGACATGCCTGTTCTGGAGCACCTCACCTCGGCAGACAAGACGCTTGGCCAGGCACATTAAACAGTGCCCATATGCTAAGGCGAGATCAAACTACAATACTGACCATTGTGCGCACCTGCGGCACGCAACAGGCAAAGGTCATACTCTTTGAGATTGCATCTTCCGAAAGCTCAGGATGCGTTTGTTTGGTTGACTCCCGGGGTGTGTCATCAATACGTGATACCAATACAGCTTTAGAAGTCTTGTGGAGCTCTTTGAGCCAAGTACTACAAGATCTAGCAGGGGGCTGCCACACCGATGCATGGCATTTTCCTCAAGGGCTCTTAGCTTGTGCCGCAGCAGACTGTCGGAAGGCTTCAGAAAAGCTACAAGGATATCTACATATTTAGTTGGACGACCCTTAGCAGCATCGCAAACCCAGATAGCAAGGAAAGGTTTCAGTGCTGGCATGGGAAAGAAGCGGAAGTTCGCATCAATAGAGCGTGTGGCTGAAGCAGACGCATTCTATTGCCCAGCGTGCACCCAGAAGTCTCTTCGATGGCCGGTTTTCTCCAAGCATCTCCAGCGATGCTGTCCAGACCTGCTGCCTGGCAAGGCAATCCTGGTCAATGAGTCTCTTGAGGAGCCCTTACAGCACGCCAGCGACATCAAGAAGGCACTGGACTTAGTCACTGAGGAGGAGGAAGCCCTCAGGCAGCAGCTGGTACGCTCCCACACAATACCGAGTGCTGGGAGCAATCTTCCCACCTGACACCACCCTCCTTAGACACCGGCTGACACACCTTTGCCTGCTGCAGTTGACTTTGACCTTCAGAGAGAAGGATGAGGCTGGCGTACCCATCAGGAGGGACGTTTCAGCATGCGCGGGCCTGATGAAGCTGCCACAGGCGCGAGTGGAGCTCATGCTGCACAGGGCGCTGAGAGCTATTCCTCTGGCCATAGACCATGATCCCATTGTGGTGCGCCAGCCATCCTGTGCTGAGCTCCGCTCACGATTGCCAAACCACAGACACCCGCAAAGTCTACAGGACACCCAGGCTAATGAGAGCCTTTCCAGAGCCAGTCCTGGAGTCCTGACAACCGTAGTGCATGACAGGAGTTGAGATCACGCATCTCTGTGTCTGTTGCTGAGTTTGCAGCACCTCTGCTGGCTACAGTGTCCTGTCAGCAGCTCAGCAAGCAGGCAGCCAAGCTGAATCTTGACGCCTTGGACATCAGGTCGGCTTGCAGATTTCACCTTCCTGCTTTGCGCAGGTTGTCTACGAGGATGAGGACCTCCTGGCAGTAAGCAAGCCCCCTTTCATCTCAACGGCACCTCGTCACAGGTGGGAGGTGAGCTCCCACTCCTTGACACAACTTGTATGTTCCTGCCGCCAGGTGCAGGTAAAAGATAATGGTCTCATGAAACCACTGGTGAACTGTGGTATGCTGTGCAGGGAGGCAGTCTGGTGAACAGGGTGTACGGCTACTTAGGTAAGCTTCTATGCCTGCAGCCCTGTCATGCATGCTTACGCCTTGAAACGCCTTCTGTGAGATTTTGCCAGTCCCATGAAAAGCTGCTTGTGCAGGTCGGCCGCCCCATCCACTACACAGGCTTGACATGAACACCAGCGGGATAGTGCTATTCGCAAAGGCAGCTGACGTTGTGGCTGCCATGCACCTGCAATTCCGGCAGCAGCAGGTGCAGAAGCAGTACCTGGCCCTGTGCATGGGCACTCCCACACAGACACACTTCACTGTGGATGTGGGCATCACTGACCATCCATCCCTCAAGTGAGGACTCCAGCCTGACTATCCTCTTGCTGTTTCTTAGCCTCCTTACTCTGACCGCTCCGGATGCTCGAGCAGCCAGACCTTACTGTACAAGTTGCTATATGTACGTGATTTCTGTGCTTCAACTTGCTGGCACCTCAGGGTAGAGGGTGCCAAGTACATACTTCTGGCACCTGTGCAGCTTTGTTATCAGTGCAAGGGTGGAACTTAGGGTGGCAGAGGGTGTGCAGGGTGGCGCGCATGGCGGCAGATGATGGCCTGCCCTCCCGGACGATCTGCACAGTGCTAGGGAGCAGCCAGGTGGACTGCTCTGCTGAGGCCTCGCCCTCTGCCCTGGTAGAGGACACCAGCCTTTACGACACCAGGCACGCCGTCCGCTCCGCATCTGAAAGTAGCACCGCGGACAGCTCCACACAGTGGTGTCTGCATGTCATGCTTTAGCAGCTGACTCCTCTGGTGGTGCACCTGGGGCAGCACACAAGAGCCCACAAGCTGACCACGGGTACATGATTGACAGAGAAATGTTTCTGTTGCTGGCGCAAGGTCAGAGGGCGTTGCATCTCTCACCAGCAGGGAGACATTCCTGCTTCTTCTGACAGTCAGTCCTGCTGATGCAGGTCTTGGAGCCTACTGTGCTGTGCGCCCCTGACAGGACGCACCCACCAGATCCGCCTGCATGTGGCCCACATGGGCCATCCCATCGCCAGTGACAACCTGTATGGCCTCCAGGTGACTCCCTCCTTCTCTGATGCGCCCATCGACCTTTAAGGTCGTGAGGCTTAGTGCGCCAGGCCGCACATCATCCTGACGCAGTGATTACCAGCCCATGTTGTGAGGCCTAATGCAATGCTGACAGGGAGCCTGCCATTGCATCCGAGGAAGTTTTGTTCTGTCAGGAATGCCATTGAAGTGCAATGTCAGCATGGGTGGGCTGTGCACTGTACAAGGGAATGCTGAAGGGTGCGCTCTTGTTGCAGTTTCCCTGGGCGCCACGGCAGCTGCTGCATGCAGTGAGGATGAGGGTTGCTCATCCAAGATCAGGGGAGCCCCTGGACTTGCAAGCGCCCCTACCCTCTGATTTCCAGAACGCCCTTGAGCGTGTGCAGCTACCATGCAAGCTGCCCGACTGTCTTCCAGCACTGCCCGAGAAGTGAATGGTGCCATGGCTTGTGTACTGTAAGTGATGCCCGATCTTCAAGCTTATACCAGAATGCATCCTGTGGAGACTCCTCTCACACGTAAAGACTTCAATCAGGGTGTAAGAATGGGAATACTTCTCTATTGGTGAAGGCATTGCCTTCCCTGCAAAGCAGATGCCGATGCCCGTGCATGCGAATGCGACATGGCTGCTCTCTTAACATCACGACATGGGAGATGAAGGCTGCGCCTGCATGTGCACTGACGGTAATATCAACTAAGCAAGTCAAGGCCTTCCTGTTACACATACAAGCTGCCTCACCATCTATACCTCTGAGGACGCTCTTTCAGTGCTACACAAAGCTGCTGCCTTGTGAGCTGCGCATATGCAGCTCTAGAGATCTCTAGAGAGTTTCGAAGCCTTACCTACAGTGAACGTGCCTATCCATCACAATCAAATGGGTTCACCTTTCCCAACCACACATGCCTACGCCTTACGTTTGTCCTAGCACAACTCTAACACACTGGCATCACCGCCCACAGTGCTACTGCTACTACTCCTACTATAAGTCCTATTGCAATTCAGTAGCAGGTGACAGGTACAGCTCCCGGAGGGCTCGGGCAGAGATCCGGGAGGTTAGGCGGGTCACAATCTCGGGCAGCATCTGGGCAGCCACTTGGGGCAGCAGCGGGGCCACCTCGGGCATCACGTTTGCGCTGCTGGAGCCCAGCAGGAACTCCATGATGACCGTCACATTGTCCACGGAGCGCCTGTCTTCTGCTGACAGCTCCGGCGCCAGCGGGAGCCTGCACAATCCAAACCCCTCAAGAAGCCTGTTCAGGCTGAGACGCCCTTTGTAGGACGTCAGCGCCTTGCATATCACTTTCTGTGCAGCCTCGTCAGCTGTCTCCAACCATGAGCTGTGACCACAGAGAGAAACTAGGAGAGCGGCATAGTCAGCTGATCGGCGTCACAGACAACCAGGCTTGCATGCAAGGTATAGTGCTGCCCTGTGAGGAACCTGCGTCACATTGTAAGATGGCAATGGTGCGCACCATTGCCTCGATGCTCCGGGCAGCAAGATGGGCAGGTTGATGCCCGCCAGGCCCAGGCGCGCCACGAGGGCGGCCAGCTGTGCTCTGGACATTGCATCTATGCTGAGGACAACCTCGTTGGTGATAAACTCCCGGAAGAACTGGCCCTCTGGGGAGAGCAGTAGCTTCAGCGCCTCCCGTGCCTTTGGTGCATCTGTGGCAACACCCACCCCTGAATAAGTCAAGCTGCCCGCCAAGTGGCCGAAATCAGTCCTGTAACTCTTAAGCAGCCCTGGGGCTCAACTTGTAGCACCCGCCAGCTGTCTCCAAGCACCCACACAAACCCCCACAGTTGTCGTCACAAGGGGTTCCTCCGGACAGGAGGCACATGCAGCCTACTGCATTGAGACTGCTGCATACTGACCTGCAGAGCCGGTCTCCGGCTGTATGTACTCCCCCGAGGGACCGCTGCTGTTAATGCTGCTGCTGCTGGAGGAGTCACCAAACGCGGGCAGCGCATTCGTCTCCAGAATGCTGCCCAGGACCATCCCGGGCACGGCCAGGGCGTTAGTCAGCAGGCCCAGCGCAGGAGCGGGCAGCAGGTCCAGGATGGGAGCTCCGGGGAAGCCCGCTGGTAGGAAGCCAGCTGGCTGCTGTGCTCCTGCGTGGTATTGCTGGCTGTGCCCCATCTCTCCATAATGCCGGTCCTGTACCTGCAGGCACATAATGTGAGACAGGGCATTGAGAATTTGTACAGACATGACCTGATACAGACACCCAGCAGTGCAGGACTGTGCAGCGTGCTCAATATATGATGTGACAGAGAGCTGCTAACGCCTTCATGGAACATGGTCCTGCATGGAGTGCAGTGGCCTTCCATGTTTGAAGGTCCCGAGTACTGGTGTACCACAAAGCCACGGCGACATCAGGGCACACCAGCAGGCTGCTTTGACAGTGTCACATCCTGGCAACATGGCATTCTTTCTCACCTGATGCAGAGCCGAGCCAGGCTCATATCGGCCGGGAGCAGCACCCTGCGGGAGCGCTGTTGCTGAGCTGGCATCCAGCAGGTCGATGGCGTCCATGGAGCCGCGTGCTGAGGTGGACGCAACCTTGAATGACTCGTAGGCGCCCAGCAAATCCACCAGGCGGGCAGCATCAAACTGACCCTCCTTCCCATAGATCTGCATGGAGACAAACAGGACCTGAAGCCTCCTCTTCCACACCAGGCTGTAGGTGTCAAGCCTCCTTCCCGTATCTCTGCATGTGAACAATTCTGGGACAAGTTCCTCTTCACAAAGCTGTTGCAGAACTCTATATTCACACGGTATGCTCTCATAGGCAGGTTCTTGTGGATTCAAGGTAGAATGCCTGAACTTCATCCCAATCAGACATGGATTCCGGAAGGGATGTAGGATCCATATTCAAAGCTTATAGGGTGCACGAAGGAGCCTGACATCTGATGTGGGCTGATAGGCAAAGGCCTGGCGGTGCAGAGACAGCACAGCTAGTCAGAGTGTCGTCATGAACAATAGTGAGTCCTTGGACACAGCAGATACAGCTAGAACGAGTCAGTATGGGAACAGCTGTCTGGGGAGCACCATGTAGTGAAGGGCGGCCTTCAGGCGCGGGGATTGGTCTGTGAGGAGCTTCCTAGAAATGAAGGGGTAGGCCGCCTGGATAATCTGGAACTCTGGGTCAGCCACGAGGGCGATCCCCTCCAGCACACTAATAGCTCTGATGATCAGCGCTGCACAGTTCGCACATCAAGGAGCGTCAGCCTCTTACCATGCAGACAATGTCCAGGCATCTGAGGTCAGAGGGAATGCAGTGATCAGACCATGAACAGGCGTGAAAGCGCACCAAAGTACGGAGGGATCTCGAAAGGATAAGCGTAGGTGATCTGCGCCAAATCTGCCGCCAGCTCCTGAAAGTTGATGTTCTTTGCGCCCCCTGCAGGGGCGTTGCCAAGATAAGTGGGATCAAACCTCTGTGTACATGGGCACACGCTATGTGTGAAGTATATGAGCGCTCAAGTGGTACTTCAAACTGACATGCGCTTTGTGGCAGAGCAGAAAGGCCTCACCTCCCTCCAGAGCCTGATCAAAGACCTTGGCCAGGACGGGCAGAATGGGCCTCAGGTCTGTACCTGCATGTCAAAGACCAAGTGAGATCAAAAAGCAAGCCAAGCAGCAGACACAGTCTAGGCCACTATGCCTTCTGAAGGAGCTACACACTGAGGACCTCCACACAGACGCAGACCCAGGCGGCCTGAGCCCTCACCCTTGGGGATGAAGCGCAAAGTGATAAAGTCCTGAACAATGGCCTCGTAGTCGCGGTGGATAAGATGGGAAATAGCCTCAATCATCCCATACCTGAAAGCAATCATGCCAGTCAGGTGCACGAAGTCCTTGTGCAATCATTTCCTTGTCCTGCCTGTAATGTGTCTTGAATGCACACACCACATTATGACGAGATCACGCTGTGACCTTTGGGGGTGTTTCTGTCAGCAAGAGGCTCCCCAACAGCCCCAGACCTAGCGTGAGGAGGTACATGCAGGGGACACATGGGCTTTGATTGGTGGCATTGCGAAGGGTGTGTGGCACGCACTTGATGTCGTCATCAATCTCCACCATGAGCCCAAAGTCGAGGATAGACAAGCGGCCATCGGGTGTGCGGATGAGGTTGCCTGGATGAGGGTCCGCCATCAGCCAGCCTGCACAGAACAGGCATGCCTTCTCAGTAGGCAGCCCATCTCATAACAAGGCTGCCAGAACGCGCTTGGTCCCTTTCAGGCATCAGGCATCACGCCCTGGCTCAGTTGGGGGCTTGATATAGATGAGTCATCTCTGAAAGATGGACACTGCATTCATGCCCGGTTCCACCAGCTCATTGCATTCACTTTCCCATCACACCTTTCCTATGGAAATGAGCAGAGCACTTGGAACAACCCAATGGACGGCCTAGTAGACAGCCTCAAGCCAGACAAGGCCAGATCTCTGAGGATGATGCATACACGGCCATACATGACAAAGGTAACGCACCTATATCCAGGAGCTGGTGCAAGTAGGAGACAACTCCCACGTTGACGAGCTCTGCCACGTTGTCGGCCTTGCTCTGGCTGAGCTTCTCGCCCTCGATCCAGGTGGACGTGAGCACGCGCCGGCTCGTGTATTCCATGAATGTCCCAGGCACCACCACCTGCACGGCCGGGATGCAACTCTGAGGGGGTGGTGCAGCACTCGAGCCTTCCCGTCTGCACTTGGTTTCGTTGTTTCTGCAACACTATCCATCCTGCTAGTCTGCGCTCAGCCTGAAGCCATTTGCTTGCAAGGCGCCTCAGAGGATATCCAAAGCATCCATCAAAGGATCTCTGACGCGACTGCAATGGCCATATACGGTGCACAGGACCTCATATGCTGACCATTGGCCATGAGATGACACTCTCAACATATTGGTACACAGAGAAGAGGTGCAAAGAGCAAGTGCTGACAGACCTGGGGCAGCTCCTTGGCCATGAACTCCGAGAACCTGATGCCATTGTTGCCCTCCTTGATGTAGTCGAGCTCCTCAAAGAAGCGGCTGGCCCACTCGTCTATCAGCGCGGGGAAGTCCGTCCGCACCTGCGGGAAGCGCCGCAGGAACACGCCCACCGCCCTGCACCAGCTCCTTTGCTGAGACTTCACACATAGCCTGCCCACCACGCATGCCATGCCATGCCATGCGTACTTCTAACGGACACAGCAGCTACATGCCAAAGGCGCTTGGCATTGACCTTGTACACTGCTTGACAAAGAACTCTCTGCTGTGCCGGACAGTCATGGCGGCAGTGGCAACATCTCTCCTGATCATGGGTCACTTGAGATGATTTTGCCGCACCCGCTGTCATAATGGTAAGAGCAGCAGGCTCTAGAGTGAAGTGAGAAGTAGGAGGCGGACCTGATGATGAAGAGGTCTATGCTAACAGTCTCCACCACGTACGGCCGCTGCACCTTGACAGCCACCGTTTCGCCACTCTTCAGCCTGCCCTTGTACACCTGGCCCAGAGAGGCAGCGGCTATGGGCTTCGGCGTCAGCTCTGCATACACCTGCGCATGCGCCCAAGTTGGCCACATGACAGATGCTAGAGTCCAGTGATTGCCCATTTAAATACGTGACAGTGACGTCAGGCCAGTCTGCTGCTGTGCAAAAGGGACTACCCTTTCATGCATACATCATGTCAGAACTTTCCCTTTGAGCATAAAATGGCCAAGGGACCTGTTCTTCGGGAAAGAGGCGAGGGGAGAAAGGCTCATACCTCATGCCATGGTGCGCCAAGCTCGTCCGCAATGACTTGCATAGCCTCGCTATTATTGAAAGAGGGGACTTTGTCACACAGTTTCTGCAGCTCATTCATTGCAGCAGGAGAAAGGATGTCCGGCCTGATTGACAGTGCCTGTCCCAGCTGCGAGCACAGACACGTCCCTCAGTTCAGAACTCTCGCGTGCCAGAGCCTGGTGCGGCGTGGTCCTGCTTACAAGTTTCTCGGCATGCCTTGATACTGTGTCACCATTGCAGCAGCTTGCACAAAGGTTTGATTCAAGGGTCACAACCAGTGCACTCAAGAAGTGTGGAGCAGCTGGCATGGCCCACCTTGATATAAGCAGGACCCAGACTCGTCACGATGTTGCGCAGCTGGATGGCTCTTTTGACCTGCACAGAGCCAGGTGACTTGATTAACTATAACAGAAGCCCCAATATGCAGGGTTTGCCGCTTAGCTCTGTGCCACTTCCGCTGTCATCTGCGCACGTTTTTGAAACCTAGGACAATGGTGCATTGTTCAGAGGTGCAGAACCACTTTCAGGCATGGCGAGGGCAGCATACCTCATTCCTGGCAAAGCTCCCGTTTGCTAGATCCCAGAGGAGGCCGCTGATGAAGCCGCCCCCGATGCTGAGCAGCTGCGCGACCCTGGTCGCCACAGCCACAGGCCGCCGCGCCCAGAACTGTGCTATCCTCTCTGGCTCATACACCAATGGAAGGTCGTCCTCGTCTTTCCCGACCTCAACCTGCGCACATCACACAAGCTGCCTCTGACTTCTGATCATGAAGAGCCCTGCATTTGCAGGGGGAGCAGCGCCTGCTATCAATGACCCTGCTGTGGAAGATACAATCCAAGATAAGAGGTTGCGCCTGCTGGGAATCCTGAAGCGCTACCCATGAGACAATAGCCTCATTTGGTTCTGCCAACACTCACGAAGGCAAGGTCTCTATGTCAAGACAGATGCTCTGTTCCGCGGCAATGCCGGCTCACCTCAACCATGACCATGTTGACGCCTTCCTCTGCATAGTCGCTGTCGTTGAGATTGCTGCCACGCAGGCCAGCCATCAGGATTTTCAACTGCTCATCACTCTCTAGCTGCGCGCGCACATCCTGAAATTGCGAGGACATCGACTGGATGCTCTGCGTCTGTGCCTGCAATGCATCACTGCCTACCGTCAGCCTGACAGGTGTGACTGGTGTGATTGACGTTGCTGCCTCTCAGGCCAGCCATCAGGCAACTCAGCTGCTCGCCATTCTGCACATGTCCTGAGATTGCAAGGACAACAGCTAGACGCTCCGCGCTTGCACCAGCAAAGCAAAGGTTTTATCTGTCACCTTGCATTGCCTGCACCATTGCTTACAACAAGAGCTGTAAACAGTGATGAGTATGCTGAATAGTACCTGGGGTGCCCAAGGCTGCCTGCCTCTTCTGTGCGCCTTGCAGCCCTGAAACGGTCCACTGCGCAGGCTTTGGCCATGGTTGCCAAAGCATACGTGCGAGGGGCCGGCTTGGCCTGCACCAATATGCAACTAATCACATCTAGGGCCACTGTGCATTATCTCTCAACGGAATGACGATTGATAAGAGCTTCGAATCAGAAGTGTACTGACCTGAGCTTGCTATCCTATCCATGCAATCCATGCCTCGCCTTTCTGTGAATGCTGAAGTTGCTCTACATGATGCTTTAAAATTTGCGTCTGAGCAGGGAAGATTCTGTCCAATGTAAGCTCCACAAAGTTCTTGCCTCTGCCACTAGGGACTGCTTGCGTACGCAATGGTCGCAGCTATGAGACTGATGTTCAGCTTGCAGATTATCAGGGGAGCTGTTCCTGCTGCTTTATGTTGGTATTCCCACGAAAGGCGTGCTGGCTGTTTCCTGGCCACTCGTGTTTCCTCGGAAGCTGACCTGCTGCAATGTTGCCAAATTGGGACCCTAAGATAGGGCAACAGGGGTCCATAGACCGTACAGAGCCTGCAACTTATGAAAATTTGCATCTGGACCTTGGCGCCGGGTTCCCACGTAGGCTGAGGACTTGTGAGCAGATCTGGGCCGCAACTCATCTGTTTGCGTGTGAGGACGGCCTTGCCGAGGCGGCAGTGCCAGCACAGGGAGTGCAGATGCTCTGAAGGCAAAGACTAAGATCAAGCCCTGCAAAGTCAGCTGCAGCCATGGTCGTGCGTATGGGCAGTGTTTCCGAGCTACATAGCCCAGTGCCGCAGCCTAGCGGCTCTCAGGTACTGCCCCTGGCCTACTTGTGTCCGTGACCTCAACGCTCGCGTGATACAATACGAGGATGCTGGAGGGGCAGTCTCATGAGGCTGAGAGGTCACAGCTGCCGCGAACGTCCCACGGTGGCTAGCAAGCTATAGTCTCACACAATCCCACAGCCTCCAGTCAATCGTCTCGCCCGGTGTCTTGACGTGAATGCTAGGGAGGCTTTCCGAGCCGGCCGGTTCCTTCGGCTCCAAGCATCTTTCGCTGCGCTATAGCAGCTTGATGCAGCCCGTAGACAGCATTTGATATCCTGCTCTGCGGAGTAGCGCGGTCAGAGCGCCGCTCTTTGACTCAGAAAATACAAAAAGTGTCTCTGAGCTGTTCTAGGCTGTTGCGATCGCACATTTCCACCGGAGAGGCGTCTATGTTTCACTGGCTCGAGGAGTTGCAGATGCATCCCGCATTCATCAGCAAGTTGTTAAGGCCCAGCAGACCCCTATGCAGACCAGTCACCACGGTCAGAGCTGTTCAAGATCATAAGGGCAAAGGCCATCTATTGGGCTGCCGGCTGCTGTAGCTGCAGGAGAAGTCTGTAGACGCCTGATGACTGCTTTTGTAATGCCATACGAAGGAGAGCACGGCTGTGAAGCCTTTGTCAGAGACCTCTTGCTCAGTCATAGTTGGCAGCTGCCCTCTGACAAATTGGTGTCTCTTGCAGGCTCACAGGGAGGGAGCGCCACTCCCTCACTGGTCACCAGACGAGGCAAAGCTCTTCTTCAACGCCTACGGAAAGTACAACTCCCCAAAAGGCGTCCTATGGGAGAAGGTGCTGCTTCCTCCAGTCCCTGCAAGATGTGTTCAACTGGCACAGTAACTCTCTTCGACTTCATTGCGCATCAGGCCATCCTGCACACACACCTTAGTAACAGTCACACGCACTGCAGGTGGCGAGGGCAATCGGAACAAAGACACCAGATGACTGTCAGGCCCTCTACAGCAGATTCAAGAGCTACCTGTCCCTCCCCAAGGGCATCCAGCACCAGGTGGCCTTCCTGGCCATGGTCAAAGACATGGTCGAGTCTGAGAACAAGGTAGGGCCCTTCTGAACTGCCAACGGTCCCTCGCCATACACAGATATACCGACCGATTGGACTCTAGAGGTTGCTCCAGCTTTGTTCCAGGCAGTGTGGCGGACGTTATGCTCTGCGTGAACACATGTCGGGACCGAGTGTTGGCAGGATTCCAGAGGCATACTCAGTTCAGCTGAAAGATTGCTGAGCATGCAAGGCTGCAAAGAAGAGCACATGTTTGATGTGGAGGCTGCGGTGTGCAGAGCAAGGCAGAGGAGGCCGAGGACATGAAGGAGGGCCAGGGCTTCAGGCACGGCTCGGAGGATCCTGCAGAGGAGGACAGCCTGGACAGGACCCAGAGCAACGGCCTGGACAATACGCAGAGCATCGGCCGCGCAAGGCGCACCCCACGCGGGCCTCCAGCCTACTCTGGCCGCTCCGGATCCAGGGTCAGCTCCATGCCTCTCCTGCAACATCTGGAGATGTCCTCTCTGGCCCTGCTGAACATGAGAAACTCCCACGCCGGACTTGCCAGCTCTCATGCATGTGTCTGTGTCAGGAGAATGCAGCTGTTCTGAGACGGTGACTATCACCATCTGGCTCTTGTCCCAGAGACAGGATGTACAGGCACATTTCTCATCAGCCCAGCTGTACTGGGGAACTGCTGATCAGCCTCCGTGACATGGATGAGCGCCTCAGGGGTTTCTGTGCGCGATGCACAGGGTCAGGAGGGGCGCTCGCTGAGGAGCCCGGAGGTGCTGACGCCCAGCCAGAAGCTGAGGGAAGCCGAGGAGGACGAGGCGGCAGCTGCTGCTGTGGAGGACACCCCCCACCACACCTCCTGGGGCGGCCGCGGCCGCCGCGGCGCCACGGGACCGTCCCCGCTCTACCCTGCAGACAGCCTCCCGGCCAAGCGCAAGCGCGCCCAGGTGTGCCTGCGCAGCCAGTCCTGCCCTTCTTGCAAGTCTCATGTGCTCTGGCTCCTAGACATGACAGGACGCTGCCGCTTTCTACAACCGGCCCAAGCGCAAGCGCCCCCGTATATATACCAGTGCGGCCAGCCTTGCCCCTCACGGCAAGCGTCATGTGGTCCTGCAAGCTGATAGAGATTATCCTGAGGGGCTGCGGTGTCTATGCCTCGGGAAACTCTCAGCCTGAGGGCGTGTATGCCCAGGTGTGCAAGTGCAGCCAGCCTGCATGTCTTACATCCTCATTCATTCTGTGTGCCCTGCTGCAGGCTCGCCTGAGCTTCACCCACATTGGCGGCCCTGAGAGCAGCCGCAGGGCCGGGATGGATGCCGGCGATGCTGACGGGGCAGACGCGCTGCTGTCCCTGGCCAAGCTGGCGAATGCTGAGTCATCGGGCATCCTGATGGACGAGGACGTTGACCTGCAACAGGACACCTACATGGACCAGATTGACACTCCCTCCCTCGCTGCCCGCCCCCGCCGCTCCGCCAAGCCGCCTCCCAAGGCAGATGTGCGCCACTGCCCGTCTTCATAACAGCATTCATGCATGCTGCGCACCAGAATCCCACCTAGCAAAATTCTCTTCAGTATGCTGCAGCATTCATTCCTGAGCCTGGAGCTGCACATGATAGCTGAGCTTGTGCTGCTGTTCATCATGTTCTGGTGATGGCCGCAAGGCGCCACATTTAGGCACAGACTGGGGGAACCATCCCCTGGGCTGGCCGAAAGTGAAGAATAGTGCAGAGTTTGGCCACTACGAGCTGCGCATGAGAGGTAGGCATGTATGCTGCAGGACTCGCCGCCGCCGCCAGCCAGCACCCGCAGGGCGACGCGCAGGAAGAGGGAGGAGCCGGCCACGCGGGACAGCTCGGCCACGCACAGCGCCTCCACGGGGCAGCAGCGCCTCGGCCGCGGTCAGCGCGCACGCACCCGCCGGCGCAGAGGTGGTCTTCCCTCTGCTGCCCGGCACCCACTCACTGACCTCTGGGGTTACCTATGGTCTATCATGATGACATAACCATCTTGCTGGCCATGACCATGGACCTGTACAAGATGGGTGCAAGGACTAAGATACTGCCTGCCCAAGGCACTGAGGTGGAAGAGCTTTTAGGATCTGCATCTACCCATGCGGTGACTGGGGTTGATGCAACCGCTAGCAGAGCGTCCATGCTACGTCAGGGGGGGATATGCTGCCCTTTCTTCAGCCTCTGACGGGCCTGGAGTGCTGTGAATAGCCCAGGAGTGTCATGTTTACTGATGGCTGAACGAAATGGCTGTGCATTGCAGCTGCTGAGCTGTCGGACAGCGACTACAGCGAGGCGGACGAGGTGCAGGCGCCGCCCAAACGCAAGACGCCCGCCAAGCGCGCCACGCGCCTGGCCACGCTGTTCGCCAGCGGCTTCAACGCGCTGCAGCAGGGCGAGGATGGCGAGCCGGTTGAGGAGGAGCGCACCAACCGCGACGCCTTCTGGCACGGCTTTGGCGGCACCAGCAAGGTGCGCGCCCAGCCTGGGCTTTGCATGGCTGAGCTGCTGCGCTCTTCATGCCTGCATGTGGCTTTCTCAGGGAACCTTAATCTTGGTCATCCATCCTTTGAGTGCGTAAGCATGCTTTCCCGCAGTCTCATGCAGCACAAGAAAGAGGCAGGTGATCCAAGGGCTCCTCAAGCCTGGTCTCGGTGTGACATGGTTCAGCAGAGCCAGATGCAGAGCCACGAAGGTTCGGGGGAAGCTCACAGAAAGGAGTGCATTTGCAGGATCCCATGCCGCGGCTGAGGCGGCGCAAGGCCCTGCCTGAGAAGCTGCCGCCCATGATGTCCCCCATCAAGTCGCTGTTTGGGCGGCGCACAAACGCGGGCCTCATGCTGGGCCTGCCCGGCCACCAGGCCACCACTGGCGGCCTCCCAGGCGTCTGCTTCCCAGGTAAGAGCCCAAAGTGTTATGCTGAAGATGTGATGTGCAGTCATGGTGCTTTGTGAGCACGACAAGCCTATCACGTGCACACCTCACCAGAGGCGGTTTGGCACTCGTGCATAGGAAGGCACCCATAAATGATGATAGCAGACAAGCTTCATATTGGACAGGCATTTTGTTTTTCCGGATCTACGGGCCTACATCAGTAAGGGGCAGACGCGTTGCTGCAAAGTGGTACACGTCTGAGCGAGAGGATGTGCGCAGGCATGGAGGGTGAGGAGAGCGGGTTCCCCCCGGGCGAGGCTGAGCTGTCGCTGCGCCGCTGCCTGGACGCCCGCACGCGCCGCTGGGCCGCCGCAGAGTTCTTCTACAGCGCTGTCGACCGCCCCTGGTTCATGCAGAACGAGCTCAAGGTGTGACTCCTGCGTCACATTCAACACAGGCTGGTACATCATCAGCAAGCGCTGGTTGAGCAGTGCTCTCCTGGCTAGTCACTACTTTGTCCGGCACAGCCAGTTGAGATACTCTCAGTACCAGGAAGCTGCATGGGCCACAAGCATATGCATAGCATCTCAAGTGATTGTTCTCCAGTTTGTGGCTTCTGAATAGGGCTTTCTGGAGCATGTGGGAGTGCCCCAGGGTACCAAGCTGACAGCCACAGAGTGGGGCCTGCTGCGGGCGTCCCTGGGCAAGCCACGCCGCTTCTCCCTCACCTTCCTGCGCCAGGTGTGCTGCTGCGCCCTCCCTGCCACCCCAAATGTATAAGCTTGCACTGCATCTCCAGGACCAGGACTGGGCCCTTCAT
Organism: Coccomyxa sp. LA000219; assembly: GCA_000812005.1. Taxonomy (NCBI): domain Eukaryota; kingdom Viridiplantae; phylum Chlorophyta; class Trebouxiophyceae; family Coccomyxaceae; genus Coccomyxa; species Coccomyxa sp. LA000219. The sequence goes on from KN714655.1 coordinate 1,262,771, forward strand.
CATACTGGACTCGCCTGTCAGCTTCATAGTAGTCCTGGCGGCACTCCTGTGCTTCTTGGTTGCTCACGATGAAGCAGGTTGACTGAGAGTTCCGTCAGCAAGAGACAGGATGTGTAGAGCTTGTCTTGGGTGCCACTTGGCACATCCGCCAAACCTCACTAACGCTTCCACATTGGAATGCAGGAGCGAGCCAGGCTGGAGGCGTGGAGGAACAGCGTGCGGGAGAAGTATGAGAAGTCGAGCTTCAACACTGACATCCCGGCCGCGCTGCCGCGCCAGCTCACCGTCAGCCAGCGCGTCACCGCGCGCCACCCTGTCACGCGCCAGCTGCACGACGGCGATGTCCTCACCATCGCCCCTGACTGCTACAGGCAAGCCAGTCGACATCTCCACTTACCTTTGAGCACTCAGAGAAGATGGGGATGCACCTTAAGGAGCTCCTTTAAACCAATACAGGCCTCTGCAACTGGACAAACTAGTGGCAAGGGCACATCGTCAGGGTTGGGATTTGCTGATGGAGCGTGGCTGGCTGTGCAGGGTGCAGTTTGACCGCCGTGAGCTTGGAGTGGAGCTGGTGAAGGATGTGGATGTGATGCCCATCGACCCAACCGAGAACCTGCCATCCATCTTCACTCCCATGATGGTGAGAGGCTTGCTATGTTGCCCTGTCGCCAGTCATACTTGTCATCCATAATTGAGCTCTGCAGATGCGTAAATTAGACATGAGCTTGCCAGGAGCCAGAAAGTTGAATTTTAGCAGCACCGTTTGCATGAGGTGTCACAGAGGAGTGTGTTGGCACTCAGAGTCTTTGTCAGCTTGTGACTAATGGTGCATGCACTGCAGGGCTCCATCATCCTGAACGGCCGGCGGCCGCTGCAGGAGGCGCCGCGCGTGCGCCGCGTACAGAAGGCGTTCCGCGTCGACAACGGCCTGCGCGGGCCGGCAGCCGGCCGCGCTCAGCAGGAGGCACGCGCTGCCGCCGCCGCTGCAGCCGCACAGCAGCAGCTGCGCTCTGAGGCAGATGTCAGAGCCCTCATGGAGGTGAGCACACTCATCAGAGCGCGCCTTGCCCCATGCGACAGGCTTCAGAGATGGCCCGGACTTTATGTGCAACACTTCGGCCAGCCCAGTCAGTGCATTTTAAGGCGTATCACACATCCATTGTCGTAAGAAGTTGGAGATTGTACTGGGGAGGTCTCAATCTCAGCAGGGCTTGAGGGGCCTCATGGATGTGCTCTGCTTGCAGGTGTCTGCAGTGCTGGACAGGAAGGAGGCGCTGCTGATGCAGCTGCGCAACATGAACGATGAGGCCGAGGCGGGCCTGCACCTGGACAACACCGGCCGCCACACAGAGGCGTTCCAGGTCCAATACGCCCATATTGTGCTGGAGCTGAAGCAGGTGGGGAACCTATTCACCCTGACCTTCTTCCTGCAAGACAGCATTTGGCCAATCTTAGATGGCTTGGATCCCCTTCGCCTATTCGTCTGGACCTGCTGTTATAGATGTTCAGAGCTTCATGGGTCTGTGGGAGTGTGCAACAAAATGATGCCTTTTCTCAGCATGTAAGGCTCCTGAAGAGTGCAGGTGGTGGTCCTGTGAAGTTCACAGTTGTGTGCCAATGCAGATCAATGACATCCTGGAGGCGTCCCTGGGGCAGCTGCAGGCGCGCAACCACCCGCACGCGGAGGCGGTTGCGGCCGCGCTAAATCGCACCGGCTCCACCGAGCGGCGCAGCGCGCTGCTGCTGACGCCCTCCTCGCCGCTGCGCCAGAGGGCGCTGCAGACTGCGCACGCCTCCAAGGCCGTCGCCACCGCAGGTTTGCCCTCGATCTGCTGCTTCTCAAGTTGCTTGGGATGTTGCAAGCTTCCATGAGTCTCATATATGAGTCATTTGCACTCGCATGGCCATGAAACCTGCTGACCAGCGAAAAGAGGTGTCGTGAGGAAGCTTGACACCCCACAGCCCAATTAGGTCTGTGGACAAGTGTGCAAGCACGATAAGACAGCAGCCTGTATGGTCGCTGGCAGGTGCCATATCTGATCATGTATGTGCGATTGCTGCAGGCAGCCGGCATGGGCTTGCGGGACAGAGGTTCGAGACGCCAGAGGCCGCCTGGGATGCCTCCTGGAAGGAGGGGCAGCGCCTTGTCAAGCTGTACCAGGCTGAGCTGCAGGTGGGTGTTGGTCACTGCGCAATGTGCGAGATGTGATCCCTAGAGAAGTACATGCCGAGAGAATGCAGCGGCTTTAAGTCATGCCCAAGCAGCTTTCAGAGGGTGAATGAAGAGTACATGTTCGCAAAGTAAGGGGTCCGGGTGTGCCTTTCACGGAAGCAGGAGAGCGGTAAGGTGTATCCAGCGAACCTGTGCGCTGCCAGCATTCAGGCGGGTGACTTGCGTGTTCGCCTGATTGGGGCCTTGTCACCAAGCATTGTCATGTGCACCTGCAGGTACTGGACCATGCACAGGCTCAGAGCGAGGCGCAGACGATGCCGGCCATGGAGGGCGCAGGGACCGCGCAGTCTGCAGGGCCTGCGCCTGACTCTGGAGCAGTCCCGCAGAGCTCAGGCACGTCTTCCTTCACCTGCCATCACCATGCTGGAGTGCCCTTGATGAAAGTCACAGGGCACGCCAAGCTAGCCTGCAGGGTCACAATGCAGGGAATGTGCTGGGCCTTCTCAACAGGAGCAGTGTGTTGTGTCTACATGAGTGAAGCAAGGAATTGAGGTGGCGGCCATGTTGCAGGGATGGGAGGACCTGGCTACAGAGCGCCCCACGAGTCACAATGGCTGACCGACCTGGTCAACGGCTGCGTCTCCACACTTCTGCTCATCCACCAGGTCAGCCTCTATTCCAGCATTGTGCAACTCTGAGAACATCTGGATCAATCAATCCTTCCGGTGCCATGCCTGGGGCTAGTCTTGCTTGGCTTGACTGCTTCGATGTGAAAGTGAGATCTTTGGGAAGTTGAATCCTGAGAAGACTTGGCACATAGCTGACATTTCGTAGAGGGGTTCTGCCATGCGGTGAGTCTTCTGAGATGACAAAGCTCCAAGAAGAGCACCCCTATTCCATGAGGGAAGCCAGCTGAGGCAGGCAGGATGTGTTGAGCCCCCGCGCCACGCCACTGAGCAGAGCGCGTGCTGTGCAGTGTACCGAGACGGAGGCGACGAATGCGTATGTGGAGCTGGGGCTGCGGGAGGCCATGCGCTCCATCACTCCTCGCTCCAAGGGCAACAAGCACTTTCTGGCCGACATCCAGAACAATCTGGACCTCCTCAAGCAGCACCTTGTATACTGACGCCCCACCTGCCCGCCTGAGGCCCAGTACCTGGGTGGGGACCCAGAATCTGGGCAGTAGGGCATACCTGTGAGAGTCCTGGCAGCCTAGGCCAGACTATGAGGCAGCATCCACCTGATGCGCTGCACCAGCTAGCACCTGATGTGCTCCGCCAGCTCAGGCCAGACCATGGGGCACCGCCCACCTGATGTCTACTGCATGGGTAGCAGGCCATACCCTAGGAACAGACGCATGCCCATGGGAGTCTGGCAGCTTTACATCACGGGGGCACCATGTGGTGACACCAGATCTGCAGCAGGCACAGCGCACTGTAGGACGCCAGCTTTGTGTAGCCAAGTGTGTAGAGCGTGCAGTGAGGGACGGATGCATCAGCCCAAGTGGGCTACGGATGAAGAGTGACTGTCAAACATACACCAGGCTTTCAAGTGGTCACTATCCTAGAGTAGAGTCCTGGAACCCACATGTAGCAGACGTGGCTACTTGGTACAGCATTCTCAGGCTATAGTGGTTCTTGATAACAGGAAGATGCATGGAGTGCCTTACAAGCTCTCGCTTGGCAACTTGTGTATGTGCTGGGACAATGAACTGGAGGGTGCTGTGAAACACCCGGGAGGTGTGCATGTAAGTGAACAGTGTCAGATCAGCACTTCCTATCAAAGAGGCCACTGCGCCAGTGTGGCTGACTTATGCAGAAGGTACTTGTCACACTGAATTGCATGCTACTGCCTGTATCAGCAAAGGTGCAAGAGCTCATCATGGCTGCCCTCTATCAGTGATGGACACTCCTGCCTTAAGGGTGAACATATGGTGCTCACGAGGTAGAGTAGTCTTCTCTTACACCTTCATGCCATCATTGCAGATCCGGGGATGCGTTCAGCAGTGTCTCTGGTAGGACTCTTGTCACTAGCACCACATACTGACAGCTGCATCACTCCACGTAGGCAGGTCTGAACACCACTCTACTCGTAACTGTACTGGCCTGGGAACCCTCACAAAAATTCACAAGCGGCGGTCTTCAAACGTTGCGCTTGACCTTGTCAGCTGCGTCCTGGGCTCCTCCCTACAAACAAACAGCGATATGTCAAGACTGCAGCTGCAGAGGTGGTCTGAACAGAAGGCAGTTGCCCATTTTACAGTGCTGTATGAGGCAGCCCTCACATGTCACAAAAAGTACTGGCAGCGCTGTCATAGCACTCTTCCCATGTTCCACTATTGACATACTATCTCCAGCATGTCATTACTACATGGTTGCTAAAGGCTGTCAGGTATGCAAATGCAGAACGCACCTTGACGTCGTCAGCTGCAGACTTGACATTGCCCTTGGCGTCCTTGCCAGCGGACTTGGCCTTTCCTGCAGCGTCGTCAGCGGCGTCCTCGCTGCACAATGCATCACAGTATGTGAGTGCGCTTCCACAGCAGAGGCATTGAGAGAGCGCAATGCAAAAGCTTATGGGGTCTGCCCCCTACCAATAGTCCTGTGGCGCCTTACAAGACATGGTGGAGCTAGGGACTATTGCCTACAGCAACATTGCTGTAGGCATGCCAGGACTGCAAGGCAAGGGGCAGCGGACGCACCCTTGTCCAACGAGGTCCTTTGCCTTCTCTCCGGCAGAGCCTGCTGCGGACTTCACTGATCCAGCGGCGTCCTTGACCTGCACCAGAGCTGCAGCATGAGCCCTGTGTGCTTATAAGCATACAGATGGGTCACACCAACAGAAGCATTCCTCACCAAGCAAGCTGGACAGTGTTGCAAGATCACACGTATATGGCATTTGCAGGAGCAGGGACATAAACATAGCACTTCCGAACTCTACTGCCTGCAACTGAAAATGTATGAGAAGATGCCCACCGCGTCCTTTCCTGACTCGATGATGTCCTTGGCCTTGTCGCCGGCGTCCTGCAGCAGCCACTCTAGAAATAAGTACGGAGCTGCATTCACTTTGCCTAGAGGCCTGCCATTTTGTATCAATGAATCTATTCCCGATAACGTTGTCCGTAAATGGACAGCACGTCCCCAACCTCTCGCCAGTGCAGCCCAATGCATCAAGCGGTATCACACTACAGCCGTCAGACCCTGTAAAGATACTGCTACGAGTGCTGCAACCGTTCTGCTCCGCCTGTTGCCAACGGAAAACGACACGCGACATATCACCAGTCATGCACCCTGTGGTGCAACCCACTCCCCAATGCAGAAGGAGGCGGTGACATTTGCTATGCATGTAAAAATTACTCTATCGACACGCCACCAGAGGCCCCAACAAGGCAATGGGGTCACGTCGCCATCACGACCCCATCAACACTGAAATGCCCCCTATCTGGGTCCCGCCAAGCCCCTCTATGAATACAGCATTGGATTCTGATTATATAAACGGAAAAGCACATCAATGTAGAGGTCAAAGTCACGGTTTGCTAAAGTGCCGTGTCCACCTTCACAGCAGCGGGTGCGTCTGGATATAGTTCCTCAAAGGAACCTGAGGGACCCTGATAGCCAGCTCCTCTATATAGATGTGTATACTATCAATGAAGGAGTGCCTCACCGCACGCACGACGAAGCTGCGGCGCTGCACCACTGGGGCACGGGCGGCAGAGATCCTGGGGCGGGGTGCCAGGGCACGGGTGCTGCTGACGAAGGGAGAGCGGACGGAGAGCATTGCGGAAGCCATTTTGATCAGTAGGAGAGCTGTAAAGGTGGGTGCTTGGGCGTGAATGAACTTATGTGCGACGATCAGCCTGTATTATCATCCCTCAGCCAAAAACCGGGTCGAGTCAGCTTGTGGGCAGCTTCCTCCGCCAAGGAATCTAAAATTGGGTTTCCGAACCTGCGGGAAGCTGCTGCCGATAAGTCTATTCTAGAATCCGCCAGACCGGTTGCAGAAAGCTGTACGCGCCCTTAGACCAAAGATCCAAGGCAGGGGAGACGAGGAAGTGATACGCAGGCTTGTAGCGAGCGCATAGAGAGCCATCATGGCGGCTCCGAGATATTCGGTTCTCGGGCTTTCTCTGCTGGCACTCTTGCTGGTGACGGCGTGCAGCGGATCCATCTTTGGAAAAGACGAGTCGAAGGTGGGCGCCCTTCCAGTGCCCCTTTTGACAGGACGTGACCTGTCCAGTTAGGCAGTACCTAGGCGCTGCACACTCAGCGGAAACGTTTCGGACCCATGCGCGTCCAAACCCGCTGAGATGCCAGATTGTTGGTATAGGACAGCCTTTTAAGTATGTTTTGGTTTTTTGCTGCCGCTCTTCACATCATCGCCCAGCAAACCCGCGCGTTTTGCTTTACTGATGTGCTAGCTCACCCCTTGACTGGTGTACCCGCCTGCCTGTGCAGACCGACGAAGTCATCCGGAACGCGAAGGACACAGCGCATAATGTTGTCGAGGGGTAGGCGTTGGCTTGCTTTCTCTGTCTTGGCACGTTTCAGTGTGCCTATTCATGCGTGACATCCCATATAAGCAAGAGCGACGGCGTCTGGTTCACAGCAGCCTGGCGTGATGCTGATGTTGCTTTGGCCATGCTCTGCAGTGCTGGCGATTTCGTGCACGATACTACCCACGAAAAGCCCAAGAGCACATGGCAGGTGAGCAGGTCACACTCCCATTTGTCACTCATTGCCTCCCTTGTGCAACTCACACTACAGATTCACGGGTATTGTCAGCGCCACCCAAGGCGATGATATTAATTGCTGTCTCAAATCTGGCCCATGTGTAGTCGGTGAAGGAGACAGTGGCGGGTCGCCCTGAGACCACAGCTGAGAAGGCACAGAGGGTTGCTGGTGAGGCAGCTGGCACCGCCTCCCAGAAGGCTGGAGAGTACGGGTCAGCGGCAGCATCCCACGCCTCTGACATTGCCCAGGACGCCCAGGACGCCTACAACGGGAAGCACAAGAGCACATGGCAGGTGCGCAGATCAGATAACTGTCACACGATGCCTTCCTGTTGCAACTACAGCACGTTTACAGGTGCTGTCAGCGCCACTCACGGTGATGTTCTCAATTCCTGGCCCACTTGCAGACGGTGAAGGAGACAGTGGCGGGCCGCCCTGAGACCACAGCTGAGAAGGCACAGAGGGTTGCTGGTGAGGCAGCTGGCACTGCCTCCCAGAAGGCTGGAGAGTACGGGTCAAAGGCAGCATCCCACGCCTCTGACGTTGCCCAGGACGCCCAGGACGCTTACAACGGGAAGCACAAGAGCACATGGCAGGTGTGCAGATCAGATGATTGTCACTCATTGCCTTTTTGTTACAACTACAGCACGCTTCACATGTGTTGTCAGCGCCACTCAAGGTGATGTTCACAACTGCTGGCCGATTTGCAGACGGTGAAGGAGACAGTGGCGGGCCGCCCTGAGACCACAGCTGAGAAGGCACAGAGGGTTGCTGGTGAGGCAGCTGGCACCGCCTCCCAGAAGGCTGGAGAGTACGGGTCAAAGGCAGCATCCCACGCCTCTGACGTTGCCCAGGACGCCCAGGACGCTTACAACGGGAAGCACAAGAGCACATGGCAGGTGTGCAGATCAGATGATTGTCACTCATTGCCTTTTTGTTACAACTACAGCACGCTTCACATGTGTTGTCAGCGCCACTCAAGGTGATGTTCACAACTGCTGGCCGATTTGCAGACGGTGAAGGAGACAGTGGCGGGCCGCCCTGAGACCACAGCTGAGAAGGCACAGAGGGTTGCTGGTGAGGCAGCTGGCACCGCCTCCCAGAAGGCAGGAGAGTACGGGTCAAAGGCATCATCGCACGCCTCTGACATTGCCCAGGACGCCCAGGACGCCTACAACAGGCAGCATGGCGACTCTGCCTACCAGAAGGTGAGATCAGCTCCTTTGGAGATTGCTGTCCTCTCCCGCATTATACAGACTCATGCAGTGCATGCATGCAGAGTTGCCACATCGCGCCAGACACATGTGTTGGTGCCTTCCGTGTGTGGATGGTATGTTGTGAGAGCACTGCCCAGTGGCAGGATGTCCAGCGTGATGTGCTTTCAAGGCGAGGCTCAGTGTACTCTGGTACCAAAAGTGTAGTCTGACCTGGAGAATGGGTTCTGTGCAGGTGACAGAGGCAGCCAGGAAGCACTCTGGCACAGCTTCCCAGAAGGCGCAGGATGCCAAGGACTATGTTGCGGACACCGCACAGGCTGGCAGCGACTACGTCAAGGACACCCAGCAGCAGGGCGAGTCCGCCTGGCAGAAGGTGAAGGACAGGGTCACCGAGACCGTCGACAAGGTACGGCCCTCACCTTTGCCGCGTATCAGATCTTACCTCCCCTAGCTTTGTCTTCTTTTGGACTGTATATCTTGTCAGGGCGACAGCTTTTACCAGCACTTCAAGGAAGTGGTCCTTCCTGAGGCACATTGATGAAGGTTTCCAGGGGCACCTGGACCTGCCTGGCTGGTAGCATGGTCCGCATTTGTATGTCTTGCATGCGCCTGCTCTTGAAAGTGTCACGGATAGTGCCAGGCTGACCCTGCACCGGGCATCCTGTAATGGTCCTAGGCCATGGCTCTACAAGACAGAGCAGGCAAAGGATGCTGCTGCCAGCAATGCAAGGACTATACCGTCATCCTTCCTTCTCAGGTTCTTTGATTGATAGTAGACTGACCTGCACCTTGCATGCGTGAAGGTGATGGGCCACGGCTCTGAGAAGACTGAGCAGGCCAGGGCAGCTGCCGGCGATGCACAGGACTACGCCACTGGCAAGGCCAAGGACGCGCACAAGTACGCCAAGGACAGCGCCGAGTACGCGCAGGCCAAGGCCAACGAGGCTGCAGAGCAGGGCGGCTCCACCTGGCAGAAGGTGAAGGATGGCGCCTCGCAGGCTTACGACACTGTGAGGCCTCCCCGCCTGTGTCTCATGAAAGAGCCGATGCCATCAACAGGCACTGCAGACACGCTTGTCTGTCATGCCGCAGACTTCTCCTGCAATGCAGCAGAGGCAGCATGATTACCATGGTGCTTTAGGATGCTCTCTGTGTGACTGAAGAGTGCACAATCTGCGTTATAAGCAGAGCACCTGAAGGTTGGGGCAGTGTTGCTGTTGTGGGCTCCTGCAATTCTGTGTGGCAAGTGGCAATTCACCCGCCGTTTCTGATAGGGACTTTGCGGCTGTGCAGGTGACTGGCAAGGCCAAGGATGCCACAGACACGGCAGCTGCCCACGGCCAGTACGCCAAGGACAAGGCCAGCAAGGTGGCATCTGACACTGCTGACTCCGCCACCGCAGCTAAGAACAAGGCTCACAAGGTGGCCTCTGACACATACGACTCAGCCGCTGCCACCAAGAACAAGGCTCACAAGGTGGCATCTGACACTGTGGACTCCGCCTCAACTGCCACTGGCAAGGCCCAGCAGATGGCCTCTGACGCCTATGATGCGGTGAGCCAAACTTCCATGTCCATTGCAATCCATTTATCTGGCTCAGCATTGTATGTTTCCACTGCTTGAGTGCGCAGAGAGTGTAAAGGTTGCTCAGTATTGTCTCCTGAAGCCCTACAGTGGCGTTGCTTTCATTGGGGCATGGAGGCTCCCCACCCCCCTGAATAAGGGACGCTGCAGCTGGTGCGCTGCTTCTGGTGCGCTGGCAATGGGGACAGCCTGCTGAGCGTGCAAAGCGGGTGCGCAGGCGGGCTCTGCCAAGGACAAGGTGGTCGAGACCGGCAAGGACGCCTACGACAGCGCCGCCTCGACCGGCCAGCAGGCGTACGACGCCACCAAGGGCGCAGCAGAGGACCTGGCCAGCACCCTCAAGTCCTACCTGACCTGGGCGCAGACCAAGGCTTCTGACCTCACCAAGAGCTCCAAGGACACCACCAACGTAGGCTCCCGGCCCCATTGCCGCCCTGCACTGCCACCTGCTGTTGCTTAATCATTGACAATTCATGCTTCTGCATCCCCAAGAGATTGCATCAGAGACGCCTTATTCAGCTTCTCTCTGCGGCCTGAAGGCCTGCATAGGAGAGCATTCCTGTTTCTCATCTGCGTGCTGGAAAACAGGGCCCTACCACCCTTGTGCAGTACTGTGACAGCTGAGCAGAGGCATGGGATGCTGACGTGTCTCCCACGCTGTGCAGAGCTTCACAAAGATCGCAAGCGAGAAGGTGGACCAGGCCAAGGACGCAGCCTCCAAGGCCACCACCAAGACCCACGGCACTAGCAAGAACGTCTACGACAGCGTGGCCGCCAACCTGCAGAGCGCTCGGGACGCCAGCGCCAAGCAGCTGGAGGACACCAGGTCGGCTGCTGACCAGCAGTGGGCCTCTCTGCAGAAGGTGCCTCTCCCGCCCCTCCACACTGCTGCAGTATGAAGATGCTACTGCAAATGGCAGCTGCATTGTGCCTGGCTGCACATCATGCTGGGAGGGCACTGCATCACCGGGCTGATGTGCTTAGGATCCTGTCGTCACAGCAGATTGGAGGATGCACATATAGAGCAGTCACTGGCAGACATGGCAATTGAGTCTAGTCCGAATGAATGCTGGGGCAGTGCTATGCAGTGCTGTATCAGCTTCACGCTCACAGAGGCAAAGCCTGTCTGGTCGCGTGCATCAGTGGCATGGACAGTATTTGGTGGACACAAAGCTGACACAGTGTTTTCTGCATCTGCAGGCCTACAACAGTGCCACTGCTGACAAGCGCACAACATCGCAGAAGAGCTGGGACAAGGCTCAGGTGAGCTGCAAACAGAAAAGCTCATGATGCCTGCATTATGGCCACAGTGCTGTGTCATGCTTCTAATTACGCACTGGGCTTGTGTCACTTAGTGCTGGGGCCTGCTAGGAAGATAGGTATACTCACACACACACACTCCATGCATGCTGAGACATGCTGACACTGCGCATTGCTGTTGGCAGAGAGAGTGCAGATACGTGTCTGAGAATGTCTGTGACACGCAGGAGTTGCGCGCGAGCATGAACAAGAGCATCCTGCAGGCAGAGCGCCAGCTCGAGAGCTCGTATGTGTCCGCAAAGGCAGCCGCTCAGAAGAAGTGGTCCAACGCCAATGCAGAGCTCTGATCTCCTAACTCTGCCAATCACACATGACATAGGGCTGTGCATACTTCAGCATGATGCAACAGTCATTATGCGTCATGCAGCCTTATAGTGTCTTCGCCGTCGCCTTGTGCTTGGTGATGCCTTTCAGGTGCACTCCCGGGCTCCTGACATCTAAGAGCATCAACTGGACCACTGTACTATGTGGTCTTGCCGCTTTCATGATAGGAAGTAGGGCTGTGCGTCATGGAATGAGGTTTCAGCAAGGGGGGTTTGTCTGAGTCTCGGTCTTGCTGGCAATTTTGACTTGTCTGTGCTGGCACGAATTGTCCCAAGTACAGTATGTGTGAGCATATCAGTTGTGGCCTGCCTTTACCTGTGTGATGCTTAGCTGGTGTAACAGATTGAAGTTTTTGTGAAATTTGAAGTCCGCCTTTGTCCGAGAGGATGTCCTGCCAATTGGCTCACGAATATCACCGGAGCTGATAGTGAGTATCCATTGGATGCGTCCTATGCCAAAAGGGCCGCATCCACTATATATACATGTGAAAATCCACTGTGGCCGAGCCGGGCATCGATTTGTTTGACTGTGTTCTCGGATCGATGTCGATTGCCTGGAGAGGCAATCGGATGGTAATCCCAATTGGTATGCGGGTGCGCTCGCATATCTACGGAGGTCCAGCCTGGTGAGTCTTGGTACTATACTCGGGCTTTTTGGCTTTCAGCCGCAAAACTATGCTGTACCCTTCTTTCGGATGACAAGAGGAGCTGGCCATACAGTCGGGATGCAGATCAGCTGAATGAGAGGATTGTTCAAAGTACTTCGTGTACCTTGGTTCCGTGGTTCAGATCAGTTTACAGTGGCCAGGACACGTCACTCATCGTTCTTTCCCCACTAGTGATTGCCTGGCGAGAAGGGAATGGATGGGCACGCTCCAAATGACCTGACATCCTCAGCTTCATACCCTCCCTTGGAAATTTATCCAGTCCATGCGAGGTCTTATGTCAACATGCAGACCGTCACGGAACGTCACAATTGCCACAGTCACGCGGCTGCAAGAGCCCTCATACATGCTCAAAGTGAGGACTGCCACAGGCCTTTGTCGGGTTTTACGTGCGAGCAACACCACGAAGCAAGGCAGCGACTCCACGCGAGCGTGAGAGGATTTGCCCCAGCTCACTGCAAATATATTATGATGTGAGATCCTGATCTATATATACGTGTGAAATTCCACCGTGGCCGAACCGGGCATCGATTTGCTTGGACCGGTTCCTCGGATCGATGTCGTCTGGATTCCCCGGATTGGTATGCGGGTGCGCTCGCATATCTAAGGAGGTCCAGCCCGGTGGGTCGTGGGTACCTTCGCTCCTTTTTTTGCTTTTTTGGCAAGCTCTGCCTTCTCGATCTTGTGAGTTCCGTTTCAGATGACAACAGGAGCTATCCATGGGACCCTATACATTCAGGGTGCAGACCAGCTCATTGTGAGCTTGTCCTGAAACATTCGTGTTCTTTGGCCTAGAATAGATTATATCTTTACATGAGAAAGGCCACGCTACGCCGTACATCGTTCCTTCCACGCCAGTGAACTGCCTGGCGAGAAGGTACGAGATGGGCACGCTCCAACTGATCTGACATCCTCAACATCATACTCTACGCAGGACATGTATCCAGTCCATACGAGGTTGTATGTCAACATGCAGACCTTCACGGGACGTCTCTCCAACACTCACGCGGATGCAAGGGCCCAAAGAGTCTGAGGCTCAAACATGCTCAGAGTAAGAGAACTGCCGTAGGCCAACGTCGGTCCTCACGTGTGAGCATCACCACAAAGCAAGGCACGCGAGGCTGATAGAAGGTGCCCTCAAGGGTAGCTGCGAAGACATTCTTAAAGGTCTGCCGTGACATCTTGATCTATATATACATGTGAAATTCCTCCGCGGACGAGCTGGGCATCGATCTGTTTGGACTGTGTTCTCGGATCGATGTCGATTGTCTGGAGAGGCAATCGGATGGTAAACCCAATTGGTATGCGGGTGCGCTCGCATATCTAAGGAGGTCCAGCCTGGTGAGTCTTGGTACAATACTCGGGCTTTTTTCCTTTCATCCGGGAAAGCTCTGCCTTCTTGATCTTCTGAACTTTCTTTCAGATGACAAGAGGAGCTAGCCATACAGTTGGGTGCAGACTAGCTGACATCTCCTCGGTCTGGATGTACTCGTGCTCCACAGTGAACATGAAAGCAGCCTGCTGGATATCCCATTCACACTTCCTCCCACCCAACTGATTTTCTGACGGAGCGAGAAGGGAAGGGATGGGCACGATCCACCTGATCTGATGTATCCTTAGCACACTCATCACCCAACATGCAAGCCCCCTCAGACCCCTGTGAAAGGAGAAGCACATCTCTAATCCAAGCTCGCCTGCAACATCAATCGAATGGGAATGGCTTTACAATGCGCAACTGTTAGTGTTCACCTACATAGGTGTATACATTGTGTACCTTCAAACAGGCCACCACCTCCAAGACATCCTGATTGGAGCCACACTAGATGAGTCTGAGCTGCGGTAGAAGTACGCCCCTACTGTATTTTCAGCATCGCAGTGCACATGTAGCTGCAGTGCACACGAAGCTGTATGTCGCATATCGTAGACTTCTGCTTCTGTAGCAATATGTCAGACAGGCCTAGGGCTGCACAGCTGAGCACTCCCACAGACTTGTGGAGGATGGTTCTGTTCCCGTGCTCATGCGACCAGTAGACCACAACTACACTGGAAGGAAGGATGCATGCTGCTTATCAGACTTCACCCTAAGGACTCAGTCCAGAAGGTACTTAGGCAATGCCCTGAACAGCTGATGTCCAATGCACTCCACAGACAGCGCAGTGGAAGACCAATCAGTTGATGTGACTCTCCTACAGGCTTGTCCTGACCCATATGAGCCTGTCCAGGTGGGGCACAGAAGTGCTGCCCCCCACTGCTCTGCGCACAGTGGCCTGCCATCTCAGCTGTATTCCCTGCTATCCAGCCGTAAGAACACACAACAGCGGACAGGCTGCTGCCTCAGCACTGTTTGCCTGTCCTGGGTCCAGGCGACATGCAACAGCTGGCAAGCTGAAACCCTTAGCAGTGATTATTGCTTCCAGACCCAGAGGGTTTGCAACAGCTGGCAGGCTGCTGCCAAGCAATGGACGCTGCTCCCAGACCTACGAGGACATGCAACAACTAGCAGCTGCTACTCAGCATGAGCTGAGGCTCCTAGACCTAGAGGGCATGCTGCAGCCGGCTGGGTGCTAGCGCAGCAGTGGTCGCTGCTCTGGGCATCAGAGGACATGCATCAGGCGGCGGAACTGCTGGCACTTGGCGCTGGTGACGATGTTGAGGTGGTTGCTGCACTCAGACAGCAGCTGGGCAATGGCAGGGGCGGTCTCCTGGGAGAACTTCCTGGCCATGATGGGACACTGCAGAGCCAGCACATGCAATCTCAGTCTTTCCTGGCTGCGCAGCAGCACAGAGAGTTGCGCATGCACCAGAGACATAGCTATGCGATAAAGCTCTCTCAGCATTGGAGGCATCAGCCGAATTGCGGATGCAGCATAAACTGAGCATGGATGTCAGTTGCTGCGTCTCCCAACAAGGCATTCACATGTGCCACAGGGAGCATCATCAGTGGATACTTGGCAATGAGCAGCGTGCAAGTATACTATTTAGTCTGGTTTAGCAGATAAGCCACCAAAGGGGCCTGAAGTCATTCTGTCCAGTGATCTGGCGTGCACACTAGCGTTGCACAGCCTGGCCACTGCTTCGTCTATAATACATTAACAAGAGCTCTTCTTTGGGCCGTGTGTCAGAGTGAGCCTGTAGAGGCAGGGAGGGCTCACATGGTATCCCAGGGAGTAGGAGTAGTCGATGGGCTTGGTGCTGCAGGCCTGCGGCGTCACATCCGCGATGTCTATGAATTGCGCAGCCGCAGTGATAATCGCAGATGGGGCATTGCACCCGGCCTGCGGCTGCCGCATCTCCCTGATCCTGCACATGTCACCGGCCCCGTCAACTTCCACTGATTTTGGTTTGCATGCTGTCTGATCTTGCACCTGCAGCCTGTGAGTTGAGTTGCCGATTGAGGTCTG
The DNA here is from genome assembly GCA_000812005.1 of Coccomyxa sp. LA000219. NCBI lineage: Eukaryota > Viridiplantae > Chlorophyta > Trebouxiophyceae > Coccomyxaceae > Coccomyxa > Coccomyxa sp. LA000219. The sequence goes on from KN714655.1 coordinate 1,278,186, forward strand.
GCGCATTATCCTACACCCAGTACTGGACTGCAGGGGGCGTCTTCACAGACAGCTTCCCTAAGCGTCAAAGAATCACAAGGCAAAGGCGGGCAAGGGAGACATTTCCTGCACCCGTACTGCGGGCAGGGCAGTGTGACGAGCAAGGGGCCACATGAATGTCTGATGAGAAAGGGGCAGCAGACTCACTTGTCTGGATTGATATCGTCTGGGCCGAAGGCTTGCGGGTGAGCCTGGCCCCACTGCCAGCTGGTGTACGTGGTCCCCCCAAAGCAGTCCGTCTCATTGTCCAGCCCCTGGCAGCACACAACACAATCTTCATCAGATCAGAGATGATAAAACTTTGTTGACACCTTCAAGCACAGATCTGCACCTGTGAGCTCAGCTGCGCTCCCAACATGGATCAGAGGCACAAGCAGCCTGGATGCGTCTGGAGGTATCTGTGATGTCCTGCTGCCCCACACTCAATGAGGGTGCCTTAAAGAAGCAAACTACAAGCACCCTCTGTAGCCTGAGCACCCTGACATGTGCTTGTGCAGTGCTGACCGAGTGGGCCAGGACTTCCCATGTGGTCAGGGCATTCAATGCCAATAGAGCAGCAGCAGTAGCTGACCTTGGAGGCCAGCAGCGTGCTCAGATAGTGCTCATCAGAGTAGCAGTCACGCCAGTTGTTGTCCTGCCACTCCATGTAGCACCACTTGATGAAGATGTCCGCCAGCTCCTTGTCCTCTCCTATGATCTGCGCGTGGTCCCGCCTGCATGGCCATGGCCTAGTGGCATCAGCACAACCTCTCCATGCACTTGCCCTCATCACTAGAGGCCTTGCTGGTGCTCAAACCATGTCTGCAACAAGGAGTGCTGGCATGTAGGACCTGTGTTAGGAGCTCCCTTCCTGCAGAAACTTTCTGGGTCACAAGGTAATAGCTTCTTGGGGATGTCTGGCAATCTGATCTGCCTGAGTCTCTCAGAGGGCCATCAGGTCATGGGTTGCTGTACAGGATAGGAGCTGGCAGCCTTAGAAGAGTGATGCTGCAGTACATACCTCAAGGTGACCCACTGGCTGCTCTTCCGCCAGTGATGCTGCTTGAGGAAGTCTGTCTCCATCTCAGGCGTCCATCTGTGGTACATGTTGTTCAGCGTCTGCACAGCACCTCCACTCTCACTGTGTGTTTCGGCCCCACATGATCCAGCCTGGGAATTGCGCTGGCTGCACCTTGACAGAGAAGGTGCAACAAAATCCATGAACCCTTCTTTCGTATCAGAAGAGCCCCAGTGCGCCATGCATGACGCGAGCAGGTATAGGAGGCCCGACAGAATCCTGCACCCTGATAGGAATGATGCTCTGGCCCCATGACACGCCAAACTGTAGTCCACCATGGAGGCCACAGTGGTGGTATTCATAATAGGGGGCTGTTTCGCGCCTACAGAAAGAGAGGCAGGGGATGAAGGGACTGACCCCTAGCTCGCAGGCATTGATCCGGCTCTTCTCCTCAACCATGAGCTCCACCCACATGGTCTCTCCCGGGTACAGCGGGATGCCCGACTCGGATATCAGCATGAACTTCTGGTTCAGCCGGTCCTCGAGCCCGCTCATGATGAGCTCCTTGAGGGCTGCCACCAGCGAGAATGTGCCCCAGTCCACGTGCACCCGGGCCTTGATATCACGCCCATAGAAGATGCTCGTCTCCGGGAAGCCTGCATGATCAGTGTTCATTTTGAAACCGTGATGTTCATGCCATGCTTGTCCCGGGAGAGCCTTCATGATCGGGCACCCACTCTGGAGGCCTGATGTGCATGCCCTCAGGGAGTGAGAGACACCCAAGCATGCACCTCACGTCAGTAGCAGAGGCTTGAAGGTGAAGAGCCTGAGCGTGGTTGCATTGAGCCAGGCACATGCAGGCCACGCTCTCCACAGGTGGTGGTTACATGGCAACGTCCTATATCTGGAAGACATTCAGCAGCTTACCTGTGAAGTTGACTTCATTTGCTCCAACGTGGACGTACACATTGAAGAGGTGCTGCTGCTGAATGACATTCCCGCCAGCAGCAGGGCCGCAGACGCTCTGCAGAAACTTCATCTGGTCTGCTGTGCAGCCGTCATGTATCTGCACAGTCAGTCAAATCTTGAGGAAGACGAGATGCTGCACTTGGGAACGCCATATCAGCTTTGCAAACGTCAGCTGCTGGTGCAAAAGGAGAACGGCGCAGCACTCAAGAGCGCCCGTGTTTGGCATGGCGCGCCCTTCCAGAGCCAGCTCAGTCTCATGAAGGTATGGGCTTACCCTGAGCGCCGAGACAGGCACCATTCCAGCCAGGTGCTGGAACCACAGCTTCCACAAGGGCTCCTGGTGTATCTCACCCCTCGTGAGAAACATCATGGCCACCTGCAAGTGAGCTCAGCCGGATCAGGCATCTTTCGATGCCATGTGTCACCAACACTGTGTAAGCTCCTGCAGGGTCAGGCATGCTGACATGAGTATCATCCTGCTGCAGGCTGCTGCATGCACAGGCTGCTGCATTCAAAGCAGGAGCCAGCAACGTGTGGCAACTCCTAGACAGGGAGCAAGGTGTACCTTGGGAATATCCAGTGCTGCGCTACACCGGTCTGTCGCCACCTCAGGATGGGATAAACTGGATGCTGCGCCGTCAGTCCTGGTGCAAAGGTCACACGCCACTGAGCATCAACAACACGAAGGCACTTGTACCACTTTCTCATCCAGGTTGCAAGAAGAGTATGGGCATGCCACATGAGTGAGAAGCTGATGATGCAGATCAGGCACCTCTGCCGGCTTCTCTTGCTCTCACACAGTGGTGATGACACCCTTACTGTGGCAAGTGCTTACTCAGGGCATCATACCTGGTTGCACCCTTGCCCCCAAAAGCCCCACCAACAGCGCTCTTTGCCTTGTGAAGCCACGATGTTGACAGCTTCCCTTTCTGTTCCCTTCCCTCCAATTTCCTCGCCCCCTGTACACCAGTCACATGACAACATCACATGAGCTCTACACTGCGTGGGCTGGATGCCCATCAGCACCTGCTCAGAACCAAGCCATGCTACTCAATGCGCAGATGCAGGGGAGACAGTGCAGGCCCTGATATGTGGCCGAGACAGGGCCAGGTACTCCTGAGTGTACACAAAGCTGTGCAGTGACCTGCTTGCAGAGGGTAAAAGCTCAGGATGCTCACCTTAGTGCCCATGCCCTGCCAGGACTCCGCCTCTGCAGCAGTCTCTGGCTCTCCCCACAGTGTGCTCTGCATGGCGACACCAGATCAGATCAAATCCTTGTAGCAGTAACCCTCAGTCCTTGGCCTGTCGATGCCCTCTTCGTCAAGCCCAAGCAACTGAGACATGTATGCCCTGATGATGAAAAGCATGAGCAGACTGTCGAATGCAACTTCCTGCCCTGCATTAGCAACATGAGACACACGTGCGATGGCACCATCCCACCCGCACAGAATGTTCAGTAGCACAGTGTGGCAGCGCCTGTGAAAACAGCGTAGTGGGCAAACACAACATCATTGGACACCATTGGAATGGAAAGGTGTCGTTGCGGTGCAGGTCCTGCAACTTGCAGTAGGCACTGCAGGTTCTGATCTTCCAATAGACATTGCAGACAGAGGGGTCACCTGAGGCTCAAAATTGCTGGAGTCCACACGGGACCAGAGAGTCGTCCCCATGCCACTGCTGCTGCCGCTTCTCCCGTGGAGGCTCTTCGCAAAGTAGCCGGCCCAGCTGGTGCCCCCTCGCCCAGTGCCCAGGAAGATGTACATCGCCACCATGGCGTTCGCCAGCAGCACCAGAGCTGTCAGCCTTGCACATGTCTTGGACATGCGCCCCTGCACAGGCTCGAGATCGTCTGCCACCCATCGCCCCTGCCATGTACTCTTTTCAAGAAATCCTGCCTCCACCATTGTGCCGGCGTGACTGTGAGGAGCATTCTATGAGAAGCGTCTGGCATGCAATTTTTGACTGGTGCTCTATGATGCTGACTGCAGGGGCCAGGGACTTGAATGTTCAGGAAGGAGCGGATGTGTACCTGCTTTGCTCCTATTGAAGACTGCCGCAGCAGAGGCGACGCGTTCATCTTCTGCTGTGGTGTGGACTGCCTGTCTATCAGAATGCTCTCTTCTGGGGAGCCATGCACCCCATTCCTCCGGATATCAGCTGATGCAGGTCTCGACATGCTTCAGGGGGTGTGTGCCCCTCAGCAAATAGATTATATATGGCTTTGTCACTGCTTCAGCCCAACGAGATGACGGTTCTGCCCTGCTGTTGTCCAATACTGCCCAACGCTCGGTCTTTCGGGTGCAGCGCCGTCGCGTATGGATTGAATGTGAGGCATGGCCTGCACTATTTAATGATGTCCAGTTTGCCACATGCTACAGAGCATTGCTACACTTTCGCCACAATCTGATGGCTGATCAAGAAACCTTGCTGCTCTTGGTATACCTGCATGCAGCAGTACAGCGGCCTTCACGAGGCGGAATATATGCCACTAAAATTATGCAAATTTCCAGCATTCCCATGTGTTAGCAGGGCTCCCTCTCCAGACTGCTGAAGATTGGTGTGGGAATATAGTAGCTGGGTACTCATCACAGGACACACCTCACGAGTGCACGGAGGCGCCCTGCGCAACTACTGTTCTTGTCTTCCTTCTGATGATTTGCAATAGACGGCAGTCTCGTGATGGTTGTAGAAAAGTGATGTCTGTGGCCCTTGCCACCTGGCTGCACTTTCAGTGATGTCAGCAACGTTGGCTGTAAGATGGCAACTATCACATCAGATGCCCAAACAAATAAGCTTTGAACTATCTTCCTACGCTCATTAGGCTTAGCAAGGCGAGTTTGCCCTCATCGATGTCATCGCACTGAAAGGGTGGGTAAAAAGAGAAGCCCTAACCCTACCTTTCACAAAGGTATGAACAAAAAGTGAAGGATTGGGACACCCCTCTCAGGAGGCCTGTTGTGGTGCCCGACGAAGCGTTCGAAAATGTCACGGAGGGAACGCAGAGCCTAGAAGAATGTAGATCCTTCGAAAATAATCAGGTGCTGGGCGAAGGCTGTACCTTCACAGGCTGCTTCACCGTACGCCGCCTTACCCTGGAAGGTACGAGCACGCCACCTTTACCGGGATGCTTGAAGACACCTTTCCGATTACCGGCAGAACCGGCGCAACTCGACGTATGGTCCAGAACTCGAACACTGACATCTTGTTACATACATTCTTGAGTACCCCAAGCGGCTGCAGGGTAGCACGAGAAGTACCCGAGCCATCTTTGCTTTCTGGCTGATAGACTGTTCAGGCGCCTGCACCTAAATGGCCCCCAGGTTTGGGGGTCAGTGAGCACCTGAGCACCATCTGAGTAAGCAGTTGAGCTTCAAGCACGTCGGCCAGACTTGTCCAGTCTTTTCAGGCGATAGCAGACCACATCCGTCGAGCTGAAACATGAACGATCCATACAGGCTGGACGCCCGAGGCTGCAGAGTGGGGCCAGCTGACAGTGGCAGGGACATCTTACAACCACAGAGCAGTCAGTCGAGGATGGCAGATCCAGGCAGTGCTGAGGCGCACGCCTCCCAGCGCCCCAGCATGCAGCCGCTTCCACAGGTGTATCAGCCTGCCCTGCAGTCAGCTGAGAGGGGCGCCAGCTCAGCACCGCCCCACAGCATGGCAGCTGGCGAGAAAGGGGAGCTCGCTGAATACTTTGGAGTGTCCTGGACCCCCGAGATCAGCTCCAGATCACCCGGAGGCAGGATCCGCAGAGCAGTGGGGCGCTTCTCCACTGCGAACGGCTCCCCAATGCGGTACGTCCCAGTGTGCTGCCTTACTCCCCTGACTGTGTCTTCCAGGCAGTACTAATAGTACGAACCTATCAGCCTCCAACCCTACATACTTCTGGCTCCTCAGCTGGATGGTTACTACCCTGCATGGGCTGAGCAGGTTGCCCTGACGTGAAGCTTGCGCTATGCAGCAGTCTCGGGCCCCTGGATGGGTCTGTGCCTGGCTCTGCGCCAAGGGCGTCCGGCAGTCCCTTTCCAGAGACACCCCTGACCGCACCCCCGCCCACATGGGAGGACCTGCACATGATCCAGACGCGCGCCATGCTGGAGCTCCGGGTATGGCGCTTTACCTCCCAGAGGCCTGTTGCTCCTTGTCATCATTGCACCGGGCCACTTCATGGGCTGCAAGATGCCCCTTGCAAGAGCCACTTTTATTTCAGACAACTCCCCAGCTGGGCGAGGAAGTGAGATACATCAAGTGTCAATGTACCTCTCAGGTTGGCCGTTGTGTTGGGACGGCATTGAGGCTATGGTGAGAGCAGCAGGCGTAGCGTGCACAAGCAGGCAGACAGGAATAGCCTTCATGTGCGTGGGGATTTCAGTATGTAGTACATACTATGGACTGAGACGGCAGTGCAATAGGCAGGCATCAAGGCCTGGGTCAGCGCATCCATGGCATGCGCTGTCAAATGTATGCAGGGGAGTGTTGTGTGCTTTGGAGTGTGAGCAGGGTGCTAAAGTGACACCTGTGATGGTCAGGGCATCGAGGCCAAAGTGGGAGCGTCTCTGGCGTGCGCGATCGGGAACATGGAGGGCCTGACCAAGCGCAAGGCCAAGATCCTGGCGCGCCAGTGCGGCAGCATGCTCAGCGGGCGCCCAGCGCGCGAGCGCCGCAGCGCTAAATCGACCTGGAGCGACACCGCCGCGCGCCAGAATGCGCTGCGCGAGGTCGAGCGGGGCATCCGCGCCAGCTGGACCGAGCGCGCAGAGCAGCTCAGCATGGACCGCGAGGTCAGCATGTCACCGCACCACCATTCTCTGAGCATCCCGTTGGCCAAAAATTGTCCCTCACATGATAAATGGAAGATTCTGCCCGCATATGCTTTGGGCTGAGCACTTCACAGCGAGAGCCTCAGCAATGTTTGGACACCTGGCAGCTTGATATATTGCAGTTGTTTGCTGAGGTCCAAGAGCCACAATGAGTGTGATGCATGCAGGTGCCCACGTCCGCGGCCAACTTTGTGGAGCTGGAGGCGCTGCGCTGGGAGAATCGCAAGCTCAGCGACGCCAAGGCCGTCGCAGAGACTGAGGTACAAATTGTTGTCCACCTCTGCATCATGCAGGCTTCTTGCAAGGCATCTGAGAGCTGGCTTGAACAATACAGAGGAGCATGTTCTGCAGGCCCTGCCATTGATATCCGCCTCAAGATACCAGTTCCAGGGATGTCCAGCCTACTGACTGCTGATCTGTGCTGGCAGTTCCAGGAATTTCCGCAGACCAAGTGCGTAAAAAGCAGGAATGCTGGTGGGTGCTCAAGTGCATGGCTGTGCAGGTGAAGGACCAGGCGCGGAGGCTGATGCAGCTGGAGGAGATGCTGAAGGAGGCGCAGCTGCGACCGGTGGCGCGCCGGCGCTGCGTGGATGGCGAGGACGAGGGTGGCGCCAGCCTGGAGCGCCAGGTCAACAGCATCACCCAGGAGCTTCAGGCGAGCGCACAGGACTCTCCATTACCTAATTACTGATGGGACCCTCTGCATTGACCTGAGAGCAACCTAGAGGGCATGCATAATCTTTTTAGCTCAGGGACAGGCACGTCGTGACGTGATAAGTGCAATCGTAATGGTGGCCTTGGCAAGTGGATTGCATCATCCCTGAGGGCCCAGGACAGAAGCCATGCTTGGCAGGAGAGTGATGTCATGCAGTGAAAGTCTTTCGCCTTTTATGGGTACAGCAAAGCCCAAGACCAAGACCAGCAGGCATCACCCATCAATGTGACATTGGGAGCAGGTGCTGAGGGCGGAGCACGAGGGGAACAAGGCTGAGGTGGCGGAGGCGCACGCGGGGAAGCTGGCAGCCGCCAAGAAGGTGGCGGACGCCGTGGCGGAGCGCGACCTGGCGCGGCAGATGCTGAAGGGCGTTCAGGCCATGCTGGGCCACGCTGAGGCCGCGCGCTCCAGCGCCCAGCGTGCGCTGCAGCAGGCGCAGGCCGAAAAGGCCGCCTCACAGGTGCTGGCTGCCTCTCTCTTTGTGCTTCTCTGACCTTGACATCTGAAAGAAATGCTAGCCGGTCACTCAGATGCTTGCTGCCTCTCTTTTGCCCCTCTGATGGAAGCTGCTGCTCTGACTGCCCAAGAGCAAACACCTTCAGGTCTCAAGGGTACCCTCTAATTCTGCAGCAGTCGCATTTCATTCGCCGGTAGCGACGTGATCGACCAATATGACAGACTGTGAGACGCTCACCTGTCAGTAAGACACTCCAGGCTACCATTAGCTGCGGGGTGTCAGGGCTTTGAATGAGAGTAGGCACCTGCTACAGTTTGTGCCATCACCTAGACCGCCATCCCATGTGCCTGCAGGCAGTGCTGGCGGAGTCGGAGGCCCGGCGCAGCAGGCACCTGCAGGAGCTGGAGGGCATCCGGGCCAGCCGTGAGCAGGTCGAGGCGCAGCTGGCCGCTGCGGAGGCCAAGCTGAACGCCACCCAGGCAGCCCTGGCCCAGGTCTGTCCAGTCATGCCCCCCATGGTTAGTACAGGAGGCAGTACCTGCCTCTAGTTGCCCAGCCCTATGCAGTGCTTGCACAGATCACTGTGCTCTTGATCGTGCTCCTGCAGTCAACCCGCTGGCATGCCATAGGAGGAGTGATAGATCCTGGGCAGCACGCTGTCAAACCTGCACATGACACCATGCTTTTGTCTGGAGTGAGTGCAAAGAATGAGTGAGCCTGGCTGAGTGAGCCTGGCTGTGGTCTCACCCACTGCTGTGCACTTGCGCACTCAATTGCCCTATATCGGAGAGGCGAACATGCGAGAAGCGACCATCTGGGAGGGTGTTTCTAGCTTGGTGTTGTGGTGCAGGCCTCAGGAGGGTCTGAGGAGAGAGACAGCCCAATTGCTGACTCCAAGAGCCATACTGCTGACATACTGCCGCCACCTCAGCCCTTGGGAGTGGATGATGGTGCCGCGAAGGCTGCTGACCTGGCAGCTTCCAGGAGCCAGGCAGCTGCTCTGCAGCAGGAGCTGTCAGATGTGAAGGAGGGCCTCGCCGCTGCAGCAGCAGCGCAGCAGGCTACAGAGCTCTCTGCAGCTGACAGCAAGAGGCAGCTCTTGGACATCCAGGCCCTGACCGGGCAGCTCTACAGCGACATAGCAGAACTGAAGAAGGAGCGCCAGGCCGCTCATGACAGGGAGGAGAGCCTCTGCAAGCAGCTGCAGAGCGCTCAGGGTGAGCTGGCGGGCAGCAGCGCAGCGGCCGGGCAGCGGGCAGCCCAGCTGGCCAGCCAGGCCAGCGCTGCTGATGCATCCACAGCGAAGTTCACAGCGCGTGTGGCGGCCCTGCAGCAGGAGCATGCGCAGGCGATAACGGCAGCGCAAGACGAGCTTGTAGCCTGCCGGAACGCTGGCATGAAGGTCGGTCACAGCATTCTCAGTGATTAAAGCTCCGGCCTTGAGTGTTGCTCCAGTTTTGTGCAGTGACGACACTACAGAGGTCAGGGCTAGGGCCATGACATAGCAGCAGGCACAGGCGCTCTTGCACGTTTTGCCCCTGCAAGAATGTATCAGGTAGGCTTTAGGGACCTCCCAGAGCATAGTGGCTGACCATGCAGGCTGTGGCTGAGCTGGAGGCCCAGGTGCAGCTGCTGACCAAGGAGAAGGCCTCTAGGCAGCAGGCGCAGCACCGCCTGGAGGTTGAGGTGGCTAGGCTGAAGGAGGGCATTTCCAAGAATAGGGTATGCCCATCCTAGCCAAGCACACAATGTAGGTGTTTGTCATGTCGGATGATCTTTTGCAGGCTCAACTTATGTCGAAGCAGTACCTGTGTGGCTATCCATCCTGCAGACTCTGTCCACACAGTACAGCTGTAATTCTCAGTGGCGACCCCTGCCTGTCACATGCTAGGATGCAGGGTGTGCCATGACTGCCTGCCTGGTGGAAATGTCTTAGAGAGGCGATCTGTGACACAGGCCCAGGCGGAGGAGGAGTTGAGCATGGCTGAGGAGCAGATCCGGAAGCTGAAGGCGGCCAAGCAGCAGGCCGACGTGGCGAGCGCTTTCACCGAGGCGCGCGCCGCCAAGCTGGCGGAGGAGCTGGCGGACCTGCGCGCACAGGGGCAAAGCGCAGCGGGGCAGCACGAGCAGCACATGAGGGACGTCGCGCTGAACGCTGCCCGGGCAGAGGAGTGCCACCGCCTGCAAGAGGAGGTAATCTAGTATTATCTTACACACCATGCTATGGACTGTGATATCCACTAGGGCCCCTCACCGGCCTAGCGTTGACACAGCAAGACAGCTGCAGCTGGCCCTTGCATGAGCCCTATCCGTGCATGCACCCTTGCAAGCACCCGTCTGCGGCTCGAATCTCCGTGAGCTAGAGTGCTGAAGAGCTACGCAGTCGGTGCTGTGAAACAAGGCTTTTGGTTGTTGTATAGTGCACTCAACAAGCTGCAGATGAGAGCGCCTTTTACAAAAGACAGTCAGCAGACCAATGAAAAGCTATGGGTGCCGTGGCTGCAGATCACTGCGCTGACAAAGGAGCGAGACTTTGCCATGGCCAGCAAGCACGCAGCCGCAGGGGCTGCAGCGGCCCTCGAGACGAAGGCGCGCGCCACAGCGGAGCTGCACAAGGGCGAGATCAAGGCCCTGCAGAGCCAGATCAGCCAGCTCAAGGTAACCCCCATCACAACAACTTTAGGTGCTCGGCAACATCTGTAAGTACAATGAAACTGTGTGCAAAAGCTGCCTCAACTCTTTTCTTACAGAGAAGTTGACTTCCTCATCTGGAGTGGCAAGCCCGTGAGATGACTTGACTGGAGCAGGTGAGGGACACACTGAGCAGTGAGCATGCGTATGCATGAAGCAGAGCAGCGCATGTGCATTGCAACTGGCCAAGCCTGCACAACACAATTTCAGTGCCGTGGATGCTCACCGTGAGGACCCATGCAGATGGAGCGAAACATGGTGAGCCAGGCGCACGAGGCGCTGCAGGCGGCGCACGAGGCCCTGCGGACGGAGGCGCAGCAGGCCGGAGAGATTAGCGCGGAGCAGCGCCGCACCGCAGCCGCCCGTGACGAGGCCAAGGATGCCGAGGAGGCGGCGGCTGTCGCGCAGCTGCATGCGCGCATGGGCGAGCTTCAGGTGGGACCCCATTGCAGCATACCTGGACGCAAGACGTCGCTACCATCCCGCTGTGGGCCGTCGAACAGCGTCATGACCCTGCTACACCGGTGGCTACAGGCCAGCAGGTTCTCCTTCAAGCAACTGGGATGGGCGCTTGAGGAAGACTCGCCTGCCTGCCTGACTGTATGGCAGCCTGGACTCTTCTGTTCATGAAGCAAAGATGAGTATGTAGCAGAAGCAGGTTTCCTGACACATGTAAGGATGCGACAGGCACGACTAGAGGCGGCCGGGCAGCTGAAGGCTGAGCTGGCGCGGAGCAACGACGAGGCGGAGAGCCTGCGGGAGCAGCTGGCGGCTGCCAGCAGGGCGCTGTGGACCGGCCAGAGCATGCCTCCTGGCGCGTCCCCATCGCCCGCTGCACAGTCGGCCTCTGCAGGTGCTCTGGCGCTCCACCAGGGAGCAAGGGGCGGCTCCGGCAAGGGACCTCTGAGGTAACTTGAGTGCTTGCTGTGGCTCTGTGGCATGTGCGTCTTGCATACGGGAATGCTCGACCATGCCGCAGATACAAGACAAACTAAACCATCACATTTCCGGGAAGGTGTGTGTATGAGTCCGGAGGTACAACAATCAGTTGGGCTTATAAGGCTGCAACTGACTGCGGTTCATGTGATGCAGGATTGTTGCGCGGCTACGCCCAGTCACCAGGGGCGAGCAGGCCTCGCGCGCGCAGCCCTGCGTGAAGGCTGCGGATGCGCAAACAGTGGTGCTGACGGCCTCAGAGAATGAGGAATCGCAGACCCTGAGTTGCAACCGCGTCATCGCCCCATCTGAGGTACACCCTAGCCCTCACGATGCAGCACTGGCTGACTCATTCTGCATTCTCTGACTCCTGAAGGCTATCTGTGGGGTACACTGGCCTTCAATCATAGGCAAGGATTATTCTCATTGCTGGATTTGGATTCCCGAAGTCCTGCTACATCAGCAACTGCAATGACGCAGGGGACCAGAAAGCATCTGGAGGGGATCACGCTGAGTAGATTGAGGGGCTGTCATGCGCAGGGGCAGGAGCAGGTGTTCAGCGAGGTGAGGGGACTGGTATCGGGCGTCATGAATGGCATCAACGCCTGCGTGCTGGCCTATGGCCGCAAGGGCTCCGGCAAGGCGCATGTGCTGGCCGGGTCGCCCAACGAGCCCGGCATCAACTTCAGGGCCACCTCGCAGATGATCCAGTGCGCCCCTGCTGCCCATGCATGCCTGCATGTGTCCTGCCGCCATTATGAGTCCCGTCATGGACTATCATGGAAACTCATCAGTGCGGATAGAGAAGCGGCAAAACCACATTGGTCGCGAGACAGCGTGCCGGCTGTCACATAGCCGCACAACATGGGTCAGAGCACACCAGACAATGCCAGGCACATGTCTCGGCCGGGCACATGTCTACATGCTGATGCTTTGCGTGTGGCGCCAGGCTGGCGCAGGGCAACAGCAGCGTGAGGGATGTGCGCATGGCCATGAGCGTCATGGAGATCCATGCTGACTCCATCTCGGACCTGCTCTCCGCAGAGCCCCACCGCCGCCTGGAGGTCAAGAAGGTGCACCCCTTCCCTGTGCAGTCTTGTAGCTTGACTTATTGAAATGTATTGTTGAACTTCGGGCTACAAGCAGAGGCCTTCTGCTAGATCCGCGCTATGTAAATAGTTTGTCAATAGGAGCGCTCATCTGATGGGAGTACCTTAACAATGCCTCCCTTCCACGGGAGTGCCCAGATCCATGTCAGCAGGAATGCTGTCTGTCAGGAATACAAGGCGAGAGGCTAATACCACAGCTGCTGCCTAGCATGAGCGGCCTTAGAGCCCTTTGTTTGCACAGGTGGAGGATGGGGTGTGCGTGCCGGGGCTGACCATCAAGCAGTTTGCATCCACGGCTGATGTTGAGGCACTCATGTGCTCGGCCTCAGCGCAGCAGCACGCTGCCAGCTCGCACCTGGTGCTCTCTGTCTACGTGGCCTGCAAGGACCACACCACAGGTGAGGCCGACAAGCCAGTACGCTTCAACCCATGCGCCAGAAAATGTAGAGGCTTGAGCAGGGCCCAGGGCCATGTGACTGTCCTCTTGGCAAGCAAGGAGAGAGGCGCTGCACGAAGTATTTGTGTATTTCGAAAAAGTGTGCAGAGCATTTTCAGGGGTGTCCACACTCCTGGAAACCCTGTTCTGGTGTAAGCATGAAGTGGAAGTAAAGACCAGGGCTCAGCGTGCTGTGCTCTGCAGGTGCAACTGCGCTGGGGAAGCTGCACCTGGTGAGTCTGGCTGCGCCCGAGGAGGCCGAGCGCGAAGGGGACCGCTCCCTTCCCGCCCTCAGCACCTGCCTGCAGGTGAGCTGGCAGCCCTTAGGGTTCAGCTGTCCCTGAAGATATACCTTTCCGTTCACTGAAGCAGAAGCAGGTTAGAGAAGTCCACACAGGAGCTCCAGGGAAAGTTGGTCTTTCTGCTATCCTATTGCAACCATTCATGATACACAGATGCAAGGGAGGGCAGGGTGTGGTGCTGCGGCGTACATCCACAGCACTTGATGCGCCGGTCTTACAGGTTCTCGTCTATGATGGAAATGTGCAGAACATTCACGCTGAGCATTATTGCAGGCTGTACAGAACAATGCGGAGCATGTGCCGTACGGGAAGAGCTGCCTGACCAGGCTGCTGGCTGATTGTATGGGCTATGCACGGTCGCGTGTTGTCTTCATCGCCACCTGCAGGTGCTTCTCCCTAACCCAACCTCAGCTCGGCATGACAAGGGGCAGAATAAGGCAGCATGGGAATGCCATGTCATGAGCGTAGTGAGTACTGCATGCTTTCTGTCATGGTAGCTCCCTCGATGCGCACAACAACTTTGTCCAAGAAATGGTATCGCATGCTGCGTCAGCAGGAGGAAGCCATCCACAAGGTGTTATCACTGCTGACCTGACGTTGCTCGCAATTTTGCAGCCCCACAGACGCAGAGGGTACCCGGCGCACTCTGGAATTCTGTGCGGGTCTAAGCAAGCCCCTGGCAGGCGCTCAGGAGGTGCCTGCTGGAGAGTCCATCACTAGCCCGGCCACAGTCGCAGCGCTGGCGCAGCAGTTTGGAGGCTCCTCCGCGCAGAAGAAGCCGAGCCAGGTGCGCCTGTAGCTCAGAGGGGCAGGACTATTTCCCACTTGACCCTTTATTGACCAGTTGGAGTCGTAAGGATGCCAGAAGAGCTATCTAAGCAAGTCAATATGTTGAGAAGACTGTTCAGACAGAGCCTAGAGGCACATAGACAGCTCGAGAGGCTTTGGTTAGCTCTGGACATAAGGCATGTCGTCAGTAGGAACATGCAGATGTGGATGCATGTAGAAGAGTGCGGGACTGTGCTGTAGTATTGTACTGAGTCATGTACGATGTGTTCCCAGGAGGAGAAGCTGTTCAGTCCCAAGACGCAAGAGCACAGCAAGACAGTGAGGCGGCTCAACATGACGGCCATCTGTACAGCAGAGAGCATGGCCCAAGCTGCAAAGCAAGGCACAAATCCATTCAAGTGAGAGATGGTAGTAGGACTGAGCACAGGAGAATGCGAGAGTGCTCAATTTGGCCGTGCTCAATATGGAGACAGGTCTGTGGCCAATGTGAACAGACGCAGAGCAAGATCTTGAGGACGAGACTTTTGACTGCCATGGTGCTTCTGTAAGCAGCAGATGCCCTGAGACCCTGTGACACACGGATGGATGGCTGAATCACGCAGGGACAGCTGTCGACGGACCTTTATAAATTTGCAACACGTCTGGAGGTGAAGTGCATCTAGCTGTGAGCTGCTCAGGCTGCTTGCAAGAGCTCTTGTGTCATTGCAGTATTTGGGATAGCTTGTGATGCCTGTGGCATGGCCTGCGAGGACTTGATGTGATGGAGACATATACACTACTTGATCACAGATCATTGATTGTCCAACTCTGTAAAACCCTGCTTGCAGCTTTTCCCCACATGGATACATTGCCTGTTCACTGTTGACAGTGGGGCCTAGAGCTGTTTACTGCGGCCCTGTACGCCATGCACATTGTCTCCCTGTATTTCAAGGCTGTCTCTCTTTTGGAAAGAGTGTTCTAGCGCTGGCGCAAGATCCTGGCTCATCAGGACGCTTGCAAGCATCATGCTTCAGTTGTGAAGCGCGTGAACCCATGAGCACTCCTGACAAGCCAGCGGACTGCTGCTCAGAGAGGTGCACCCCAGACTCTGAGATCACTGTGACGACTACAGATCTCGCAGGAGTGGCGGCCAAACCCCAAGACTTGAGCTGGGTGCTGCACCTAGCGTGTGGGCGGGGGTAAGCACATGAGGCCTGATGCGCCAGCGCCAATGATTGCTAGATTGCCCACAGGACTGATCTGTCCATTGCAGCTCATTTGGAACCTGCAACAAGAGGTAGCACATGAACTTCAAATGCTATAATTGAGAATGACGCCCAGATACCCAGCCCAGGCCAACGCTGCTGAGACCTATTGTGCATCTTACTTCTTTCTGCACTATGTTCCCACCTGGCGTGCCTTCTTCACAGAGACCCTCAAATTATTGCACCTTCAAATGATTAGTACAGGCACACTGCCAGACCTAGGCGGAGGCAACTTGCAAGCGGAAGGCGGCGCAGCGGCTCACCTGGCCTTTGTGTAGGGGTCCTCTGCGTAGGAGTTGCCCCGGTAGATGGGCGTGAAGGTGAGGGAGCAGATGTCGAAGGGGTTGCGAGGGTCGTAGTCCAGCTGCAGCTTGTCTGTGCCCTTCTGCTCGCAGCCGCTCAACACCTGCTTCGCCAGCGTCTGGATCTGCACGCACAAGCACTTGCATTGAGTGCACTGCGCCTGCAGGGTGGTATGCACCTGGTTGCAGGCCCGCAACCCATAGTGCCAGGTGCACAGGTCTCATTCCAGCACTGGCCTTGTAGCCTGCATGTTTGTCCCCGAACATGTACCACCCATTCTGGAGAAGGACGTGGGTGTGCATGTGGGCACCTGTGCGGGCGTCTGGGTCTTCTCCAGGAGCCGGCGCGCAAAGATGGCGGCCGTGGCAAAGTTCTCCAGCTTGTAGAACTGGACCATGGCGGAGCGCAGGCTCAGCACCTCATGCCTGCCCTGCAGCGCCATCCAGAACATCCATCATGTCCCAAGCAACTCATAAACTGGCCGCTTTGCAAAAGGCTTGACTGGCAGGCCCCGCCATGAGATGCATGTTGTTGTGATGGGTGATGAAGGACACACCAGAGACAACATGCACATGATGATCAATGGTTCATACAGGTCAGGGATGTGTAATATGCTCGCGACACTGCAACTAATAGCAGTGTGCATTGGCAAGTGCTGCTGGCCTGTCTTGTGTAATTGATTGTGCCCAAGAATCAGTGCAAACCTGCAGCTTGGCGTGCGTGAAGTAGGCGGCCAGCTCTGCGGCGCGCTTAGGGTTCTTGCCCATGTAGTCCTTCTCCGGGTCCTTGCGCTCGATCTCGCAGCGTAGCCCGATGCTGTACTCCCTGCAGCGTCAAATGAGGGTCAGCCTGGTACAATCCCAATATTTCTATTCTGCAGTATGCCTAGCATGTCATTGCACATCTTGCGCTCAATCTTGCAGCGCAGGCCGGTGCTGTAATCCCTGCTGTGTGAAGCTGCACTCAGCCAGATGACTTGCCTGACAGCCAGCGCAGATTGCGCCACGCACTTGAGCTGGCAAGTGTCCAACTGAGGGCCGTACACAGCAGAGGGTCCAGCAAAAGCATGTACACTCCTTTGTGAGGAGGGCTTCACCATAAACGACTGACGCAAGGTTGGCAGGCAGACAGGATGTTGAGGGACATGCCTGTTTTGCATGAGGGAGAGCTCCTGCAAGTAGCAGGCATGCTTGCACTATGCATGTGCTGTCAGGAGATGAGCAGCACACCTGGCAATGGAGATGACCTCTTTGAGCTCGTCCACCTCATGCCGCGTGTTGACGACCGTCAGGGGTATGATGGCCAGGATCATGTTGACCTGGCGCAGCGCCTCGCCAAACTTGCCGTCCGTCACCGCCCGGTACATTGCGGTCATCTTCTCTTCCAGGATGTTCAGGGTGTAGGGCTGCAGAGGCAAGGGGAGCACCTCAGACGCAGTCTTGCCATTGCACATCATTGGGGCAACATCAATTTCTGTCAAAATCCTTTCCTGAGGGGTGCACTGTGGATATATCAAGCACGCGCATGCTCCGTTCTTGGCCATTGGGTTGTGGCGTACAAGCCCTTGGTACACATGCCATCAGTGAGACGACGGCTTGACATATAATGTAAAGCTGGCATATGACGCATCTCAAAGCGCGCAGGTCTGTCTGCCATTCTGCTGCTGTCAGACACAGATGCCTTGCGCTACTAGCATGCCCGTGCTAGTCAAAGAACAGGCGCAGCACCAGGGCAGGGGGCTATTCTGCGGTTGCGCTCCTCAGCGCAGCTGTCACATTCCTTGAGTCATCATCTTGCACAGCGGTGCGAAGTCTGTCGGGCTACTGCACTGAGGACAGGGGATGAGGGCCGCACCAGGGCAGGGGCGTTGGAGGGCTTGCGCTCCTCGACAGCGCCGCTGGCGGCATGCTCCAGGGGCAGGGGCACCACGGCCGTGCCCGGCAGCGTGGGCACCACGGCCAGGGCCCCCGTGTACACCTCCAGCATGTAGGGCTTCAGGGGCTCAAAGTTGCCGATGCCCAGTTGCCTGCAGACCAGCACCAAAACACACTCACAAAAGGTGAAGTGTGAGAGCAGGGAGGTAGACACGCCTCTGAAAGCTGTGCACAATATCTGAGATGACCTTCACAGAGCAATGCGGCCAGAGAAGTCCTAGAGCGGTCAGCCTCCCCTTCGGCAACCAAATTCTCAGATTGGTAGGGTCGCAGGGCTACATCCTGTATGGACAGGCTGAGGCCACAGCAGCAAGGCTGATCGAGGTGCAGAGTAGCAAGATAGCACGGCTCAGAAGCGCAAGCGCACCTGTTCAGCAGACGCATTGCGGAGTCGAAGGCGCCAGCAGCCGCGTGCTGGGCAGCCAGGTTGCCCTTCTGCAGCCACCGCTGAGCTGCTGAGACGCCCGGCGTGGGCGCTGCAAAGACCGCGGCCTCCGCTGCATGCACTGGTGGCGCGACCACCTCGGGAGGCAGCTCCAGATCCTGCAGTGCCATAGCGCAGCATCAGCACATACCCTCCTTGCATTGTTCCTGCAGCAGCCTTTGCCTGTCCTAACTCTTAGCTCACAGAACAACCTCTGCAAACCAGCACAATGCACCAAATGAGCTGACAGAGGAGGATCTGGGGTCTGTGCCCTTGATCACGCCATGACAGTGGGCAGAGTGGACGGCACAACAGTGTCTTGGGATGCCTTGGGTCGGCTGGCCATGCATTGGCGCCATGCACCATTCCCACAGGGTCCGGCCACGACCAGGAGAAGGGTCAGCAGGCGGCTGCATACCTCCATCTCCCAGCCACCCTCAGCCTCTTCGCCCTGCTCGCCCTCTTCGTGGTCCATCTCGGCCACGCCATTTGCTTCCCCGGGCTCCCCGGCCTCCAGGTCCAGATCTGGATCGCCCCAGGCGCCGGGGTCCAGCTCCTCGTCTCCCAGGTCCACATCATCCTTGCTGACCTCTGCGACA
The DNA here is from genome assembly GCA_000812005.1 of Coccomyxa sp. LA000219. Classification (NCBI taxonomy): domain Eukaryota; kingdom Viridiplantae; phylum Chlorophyta; class Trebouxiophyceae; family Coccomyxaceae; genus Coccomyxa; species Coccomyxa sp. LA000219. The sequence continues at coordinate 1,296,953 of KN714655.1, forward strand.
GGCAGCACAGGTCTGTCAGCTTCTTGTGCAGCTCTCACACATGAGCATAACATGCTGCACTGAGTTGGTGACAATTGCAGAGCCGTTATTACTTGTATGAAGGGCTGCGTCCGTGATGTATGCAGAGCCACTGTCAGCATGCAAAGAGAGAGCAAGCTTCCCCCGCTCACAGGTATGCCATACCCAGTGTGAATTACACCAGATTGATGCAGCTACTATCACTTGTGTAGCCGGCCTGCACAGAGGAGCACGCAAAACTTTGCACTTCATGCCCATGTTCCGCAAGGCAGAGAGGCACGCACCACCAGCAGCCAGGCTCTCGAAGAAGCCCTTGGAGACGGTGAGCAGGGGCCAGTTGTCCTCCTTCAGGATGGGGACGGGGGGTATCAGCAGCTGCGCATCGCTCTGCAGGCCGGCCTTCAGCTCGGCGGCCAGCTCCGGCTGCAGCGCCTCCTCGATGCGCGCCATCTCGTCCTCCAGGCCGTGCGTGGCCGCCGTCACAAACGCCAGCGCTCCCTGGCCTGCAACGGCGTCAGCACAGATTTATGAAAGTTCTCCACAGATGTGTAACTGCCACCTCGTCCTCCAGGCCGTGCGTGGCCGCCGTGAGAAGGCCAGCGCTCCCTGGCCTGCAGAGAGATGTGGGGCTTCCATCAGCATAGTCCTCAGCTGCATCTGACTGACATGAAGTCTTTGCATGCTTGATTTTGCAGCCTGACATGCCCATGTAGCCCGTTCTGCCGGCATTTGTGGTGCTTACATGAGCCTTGCTGAATGGTGCATTGTCCCCTGCCCATGAGGCCATCAACGCAGCAGAGGTGGGGGTCGCTACATGGCATCAGCATCTCTGGGGGCGCAGTCTCTACCCATGCAGGGCTAACAGCAATCCTCATGTCTCAGGTATTCACCAGAGTGGCGAGGGCAGAGATGCAGTACAGCCTCAGCAGCATCTTCCAAGATGAGCAAGCATATGCGCAGGGACTGATACTGTAGGGGCAGGCTTGAATTACCCTCCTGTATCAGTCCTTGCGCAAATTGCTCATCACTGGATGTGGGGCTGCGGGTGTGCCTGCTCTCTGTGCGCAAGGGGCGACCGTTATGCTCATAATTGTGGCCAAGCAGGGTGGAGCCTCACCGGCGTCCTCCAGGATGCGCACACGCTCGCGGATGTCGCCCAGGTAGAGGGCGTTGTGGAAGCTGCCCATGACGTCGGCGCGCATCTCGCTGATCTTGAGCATCTTGGCCAGCTTCTCCATGTTGCCCGTGATCAGGTACAGGAAGCTGAGGCGCTCGAAGTTCTTGGTCTTCTGGTAGCTGTACTCCACGATCTGGTGGTTGCCCTGGCGCAGCGCCTCCACTCCCAGCCTGTGCCACGTCTCCTTATCGTCCAGCTCCTGCATGAGCAGGGTGGCACTTTCAATGCCTGGGCTTCTGACACCCACAAACTCACTCTTACAATCCTGAAGTAGCCCAACACAAGACTCACATACACTCCGCTGCCTATTAGCTCGCTGGTAGAAGCCTGGCATAGCTCTCATCAGATTGTTGAGCATGACAACCCTGAACAGGTGTCAGAGGCCCAATCTGCTGCATACAAGAAGAAGTCATTTGATGGGCCTTGCTCCTTGGGCAGCTACGTCCTACTATGCTTCAAGGGCTCAGCGGGATGTGAGGAAACCATTGCAGATGTGTCAAGAGTGTCAGTAGATATGTTTTGAGGGAGTAGCACCTGTGCGGAGCGCAGGGCGACCTCGATGTTGCCGCACTCGATGGCCAGCATGAAGCGCGTGCGCTCATCCTGCACAAAGTGCAGGGCGACCTCCGGGAAGCCCTTGGACTGCAGGTAGGCGATGATGGACTGCCCGCACAGCTGGCTGCTCTTGATCATGGCCAGCACCTGGTCAAACTTGCGCTGCATCAGCGCCAGCTTGAACACATACTCCGTGTTGTCCACCTGCGCAAGAGAGGCATCCTGAAGCAGCTGAGACGGCTTTGGATGCTTGGGGTATCTCCATACCAGCTAGAATTGCAGAGGCTGCACTTCTGAGCTTTGCAACAGGTTTTAACCGGCGTCACAGCTCATCCCGTCATCTCGGTAGGTCGTAATCAGGAGGCGTCACTGGACTGCGGGGCTCCTTCAGAGCTATTACAAGAAGCAGCCGGCCCCTCTTCAATCATCGTGTTGGTAATGGGATCAATGCACACCTGGATCTGGCGGTTCTTGCCATCCCGGTCCAGGCAGTAGATGATGCTGCCAAAGACCTTGGCGATGTACACGGGGACGTCCAGGGTGCGGATGATGCCGCTGTCGCCGTTGGGCAGGCAGTACTTGATGTGGTTCAGGGTGGTGTAGATGAGGACGTTGTTGTCATCCCACGCGGCGCTCTTCACCCTGATGGTCTCGTGCACTGCAGGCAGCACCTTCTGTCAGTGTGCAGCTCACTAGGTTTACAAGGCAATACTTGGTACAGCTCAGCCACAGCTCAGGGTGGTGTTACATGAGGACAGTGTTCTCATCCCACACAGAGCTATTCACTCTGGGAATTTCATGCACTGCAGGCAGCCCCCTCCATTACATTGCAGATGAGTGAGTAGGCAGGCAGGTGAAGATCCTCTTGCAAGGCACACTTGACAATTAGATCGTCCACTGCCCGTCGCTGATGCTGGGCAAAGCCTGAAGTGAATCAGCTGCGAAGGCAAAGAGCATGGTGTCTTCGCATGCGTGTGCTGCACGAGGTGGAGCGCAGAGGAGGGTGACTGAAGGGGGTGGGCTGACACCTGTCGAGGCCTGGCCCAAGCGCTTGTTGGCGATGATGATGGCGTGCTTGGACAGCAGGGCCACATGGCTCATGTCATTGGACCACACCATGTACTTGATGAAGGGGGTGCTCAAGTCTGCAGTGGCCGTCCTCTGCTGCACGTCAAACAGGGTGACCTGCAGAGCCACCACTCTCGCTCAGACTTCCAGCACGTTTGGGATGTTCTCAGACGCCAGAGAATCTGCCAGTGATGCACACGGCTCTCCAAAATTGGCATTAGCGCAGGGGTGTGCGCATTGCCATAAGAGGCAAGGTACCATGGCCAACCATGATTTGGGGTGATGCCTTCTCCAAGCTGGAGGTGTATCAAACACATGCAGGGGTCGATATGTGCTGGCAGGATCCACCGTTGCGTGCGGTCCTGACGTTCCTTGCAAGTCGATCAGATGTGCTGTGACTCATGCGGGGAATTACTAATGATCAATCGTGTGCATTTGTAACCATTGGACGGGGCTCCGACCTTGTCCTCGGAGCGGCAGAGCAGCGCGCCAGTGCCGGCGTAGAATATGGCGTCCGTGGGGGCTCCCGGCGGGCAGGCGCACTTCTTGGTGATCTCGTTCTGAAGGTTCTTGATCAGCAGCATGTTACTGCTCTTGTCCAGCACCGCAAACCGGTTGCGCGCTATGAACACTGCTGAGCCGCCCACATCCCGCTTGCCCTCCTATGTGCACAGCACCCAAAGTTCATACTGTCTCCTAACAGCACTAGAGCTGCAGGAAAGAGCATGTCATAGCCTGTATGCTTAGGCAGGACTCCTGGTCGGTGTCTGCATTAGACGCTCTGCAGCAAACACTGTGCAGGAGAACTTCAGCAGGTAGATATGTCAGCAGCAATGTAGCTCTCAATGGCATGAAACTCTTCCGAGAAAAGCTTGCCACACACATCTGCGCTTGGGCACAACTTCTAAAATTGTCAGGATCTGCAATTGAGGCAGGGCAGTCTGCGAGAGCAGAGAAACAGCAGCAGAGTAGCTTGCTCCAGCTGTATAACTTTCAGTGTGCTTGAGATCAAAGGGAGCACGCACCACAGAGGAGCCATTGGCATCCTTTGGGATAGTGAACAGCTCGTACGACCCCCCCTCGTGGTCTGTGGTGAGCAGCACAGCGTTCTCTGCTGGGTTGTAGCTGACGCCCCTGTAGCCGCCACTGCCCCCTGCGCCACACTGGAGCTTTCAAAGCACACTCATTCAACTCACCACTCCAGGATGCAGAAGCTGTAATATCAGCAGGTGTGGTATGTCTCGGTGGGCCATGTCCAGTGCTCCTGAAGCCACACAGGGGACCCTGTGCCACAGGAAAGCTCAGGCACGGGCTCTCCTACTGGTACGGCTTTCTATTGACCACTCCCAGGGTGCAGATGCTGTGGTTTGTAGCAGCACAGTTACCTCTCAGGCCAATGGCCTCATGCCTGCCCATGGGTCTAGGACCGTGTTTAACAGCCCCTGTGCCACATCAGGCTGTTGAGCACAGGCTCTTAAAGGCGGAAACAAACTGCTGGGTGCTGAAATATTGCAGTTTTGGCCAGGTGGATCGGATGTTTCTCTCTAGCAGGAATGCTGGGATGAAAGGTCATTCAGGTGAGTTATCTGGTGACGTTTCAAGGAAGCTGGAGCATCTCACACATACCCCTCAATGTTTTCAGAAAACAGGAGCAAGGATCTCTAACAAGAAGGGATGTGCAAAGAGGAGCACCGCACAAGCCTATGGGGCGGGCTTGGCTGAAGCAGAAACCATACCTGTGACGCCCGGCCGCCTGATTGTGATGAGGGCTGTATCCCGCTGGTTGTTGAAGTCGTACGACCTGAGATGCCTGTCCTTCACATAGTACAGCATGGAGCCATGCGTGGCATAGGCTGGCCTTTCCCTCTCCAGCTTGAAGACAATCATGCCGCTGCACGAGGGCACCTCAATGGTCAGGGTGCAGGCAGTGCAGCTCTCACAGCAGGCCCGCTGTGACGTCCTATGACACCCATGCAGGCATGAGGGCGCTGCAGTCATACGCAAGCCCATGCGTTACCAGGGGAGGAGCGTGCACAGTGAACACACCTGTCATGGCCTGCCGCTAGCAGGTTGACCTCTGAGTGCGCTGCCAGGATCCAGAACCTGTCGTGCTCTCGCCTGAAGGTCTGTACGCCTGTGCGCTTCGACATGTCCCAGACGCGAATGCTCTTGTCCTCTGAGTTGGACACTATGATGTCCTGCAAAAGGCAACCCTGGAATCGGGTTGGACCCTTGCGTCTATATAAAGATATATCTCTGGTTGGTTGGTGTGTCCCTGCAACTCAAGAGTGTGTCCCTGGCTTCAGCTTCAGAAATATATACTTGGGGAGCTTCAAGAGGTGCAGCTCACCTGCCGCGCGTGAAACATGACGCAAGACACATTGTTGACGTGACCCCTCAGCGTGTCCACCTCCCACGCCTTTGTGTCTGCAGCGGGGTGAAGCCATTCAGTGCAACTGCTCACGCCACAGCGCCGCAGCTTGCTCTTCTGGTGCAGGCAGCTTTCAGCAGTAGCACAGTTGAACTCCGTCTTGGTGGAGGGTATGAGGCCCTTGATAGTGACTCACCGTTCATGCGCCACAGCTTGACCTGCCTGTCATCTGCTCCGGAGACAATGAGGGGAAGGGTGGGGTGGAAGGCTGCCCAATTTACCCCTCTGTCATGCCCCTCCAGGACATACTTCACCACCGCGTCTCCCCCGCCAAAGAGATCCGCATTCATCTGTACAAGCTGTTTTCTTCAGGACTGTCTGTCTCACAGCTAAAGTGATGCAGGAGCCCAAACCCTAGGATCACTACAAGTGTTCTGTTATCATGCACTGGCCTGCAGTGGGCTGAGTTGGACTTGATGACAGGCCGACAGGGCAGGTGCTGCAGGGAGAGACTGAGTGCCCAGCAGAGAGGCCAGATGCATGCTGCTTTGTTTCACAGTGTGGGCGCAGCAGCTTGTCGTGTATGCTGGTGAAAGCAGCAGTTGATGGGGCTCCAAAATCCTGACCTGTGGCAGGCGCAGGACGTCGTCGCCACCTGGCGCCACAGTCTTCTTCCGGAGCCCGCTGATGTCCCAGACGCGCACGGTCTGATCCAGGGATGCCGAGACCACCAGGTCGTCCTTCGGGTGAAAGCTGGCTGACATCACATAGTGATTGTGCCCTGCGCCGGCACATGTCCCAATGAGGATGTTGCTCAGCATGGAGTTCAGTGCAATCCAGTGAAGGTGTCAAGGACAGGATAGGCATATGTACCTTGCGTGAGGGTCACGATGCGGTGTGCATTGTCATTTGCATGTTCACTGGCCATGTGAGGAATGCGAAAGAGGCAGTGACTGGGTTGCGCACCTGTCAGGACGCTGATGCATGTCCTGCTCTGCCAGTTCCAGATCCGGATGGTCTGGTCATCGCTGGCAGAGACCACCCAGGGGTACTCCTGGTGGAACTGCACAGTCCTGATGTAGTCCAAGTGGCCCAGAAGGGTGAAAAGACATCTCCTCAGCTTGTAGTTCCAGACCTGCAAGTCCAGCATGTCTCAAGAGCACGCAGGAGCAATTTTCCTGAATGTCAGCAGGCAGCATGATGTTCTGTGATGACGGACCAAGGTTGTAGGCCCACCTTGATTTTGTAATCATCTCCACCAGAGACAAAGAGGGGCTGCGACTTGTGGAAGTGTACTCCACGGACTGGGCCATCGTGCTCATCAAATCTGTCTATAAGGGTTCCCATACGGTAGTCCCATAGCTGCAGGGGCACAACGACAACATTGATGCCATGCATCTTGCAGCAGCATTGTGCCAGCTATCCAGCTTTGGCGAAGTCGTGCAGAGCTGCCGCAAGGAGGCCTGCTTCAGAGGCAGGCCTTCCTCACGGGGAGGATCGAAGTGTAGTTGTGATCAGGAATGTCATGTCCGGGTTAGCTAGGACTGACCTGTATCACTCCACTGTGCAGCGATGCTAGAATCCATGGCCTGCGGTTACAATGCTGATGAAATCAGCTTTTGCAGAGAGGTATCATACTGGTGCACTGTACTGTATGGAGAGCCATCAGAAGCTATACATCAGACACATGAGATGCCAGGGTGCCGGCAGCTGCCTGTGTGTAAATTAGAAAACACAGAATGCTACAAGTAGACCTCACCTCTTGGGATGAAAAGACAGGCCTTTCACCCGATTGGACTTGGTCTCAAACTTCGTTAACTGCACATACAGACCTCGCTCAGCAAATGTGACCCTCACAATGATCGTCATTCTGATACGTTGCTTGACTGAATCCTCACCATGGTGTCACCTCCGAGGGGCACTTTCCAAGCTTGAGAATGCTGTCACCCCTGCAGCTATCCAGGCTGCTCTAAACGGCCCCACTCGCGCATGTTACCGCATGCACTCAGTCTATCAGTGCTGCACAATCGGCCCGTTGGGGGTGCTGCACGCCTTTCCATGCAACGAGGTGCAAATGCCCGCTTTCAGTGGTGCATGCAGCCAGATTAGGCTCTCAGCCCTGGTGGAGGGAACAGCAGTTGTGGTCGTATAGTGTCTCTGATTCTTTTCGAGCATCAGAAGAGATTATGGTTGACTTTCTCTTTAGCTTCTGTGCCTGACGCTGCTCGGGCCTTCCACAAACATCTACGAGGGAATGTTTCTGGACAGTGTGATCAGTGTGGGTGGGATCTTCAAGCCTCAACGATCCGAGGCCAAAAGGCAACCCTCGGGCGTATGCTTCAAAGACTGCTATTAATCGACAAGCAAAGCTTGCTGAAGAGTATCTCTAAATGGCCACAGGAAGGGCTGAGCCCAAGTTGGTGGCCTCTCCACTGTACTAAGCACAGCTCTGGGGATCATACGTTTGCTCATCACGCCAATGCACAACGTTCAATTCTCAGCATTCGTTCACGCAAATCACCTCTACATGCTCCTATGCAGTTAGACAAAAGGCGGCCTGCCTACATGGCCATGGGCCTCTGCTGCCCGCACAACCAGTGCAGGCAGGGTCATGGAGGACTTAGGCGAGGTCACCACTTGCCATATCCGCTGGCAATGGTGCCTGCTCATCCAGTGTGTCGGTCATGGCTGTCACTGTCTCCACACCATTGAGCTCGGCACTGTCATGGGAATCCTCATGCGATTCTTGGGGCTGAGCCTCGTCATCGTCCAAGGCTATGAACTCTGCAGCTGAAAACATGCCTGTCGCTCTGGGCTCGTCCCGCCTCTTTAGGATCTGCCGGAGATCTGGGATGTCCAGCTTGGGCACAGCCACTTCTGGCTCCTCCTCTTCCTGCTTGGACTCCTCAATGGTACCCTGCACCAGGCAGAGGAATTGTAAGAAGTTTTGCAGGTGAACGCTACACCTGTATATGTCGTTGCCTGCACAAGCCTTTGTAACATGGCAGCAGACAGCTTCTGCTGGCAGGTGCATATTAATGGGAGCTGACACAAGAGCCAGGGCTAGCTCAGTCTGCACCTCTGCATCAGCCATTTCCACATCTCCGCGGGCGCGCTTCCGCTTCCTCTGCCGCTCGCCATTTGATGCCTTTGCGCTGCTCATATGAACGTCCTCTCCATCAACACCATTTCTTTGCTGATAAAGCTCCCTCTTCTGTAGCCTCTGTGCCTGCTCAAGCACAGAGACTCTCGGATCAGATAGAGACATATGGAGATTCCATCCAGCCACACCAGGCTCATAAGATGCTGACCCCCCCGAAGAGGGGGCTTCACCTTGTTGGGACATGCATTGACAAAGCTTGCAACGCCAGTCAGATCGTCTTGCCACATGAAAGCTAGCATTGTCTGTGACCCCTCAAGAAGTGATCTCCCGGAAGCACAGAAGTTCTCGGCACTGTATGTCACCAGGCGTCGTGCCAATTGGTGTCCTCGTCAGCACTCATAGGCCAGGCTGACACCAGAAAGATCTGAATGCAAAGACATCACAGGGGGGCGCACCTTCTTCACAGGCAGCTTCCACAGGTACCGCGAGAACTTCTGTCCTCTGGGCGGCTTCACATCCGCAGTTGTCGCCATGCGGTACATCAGGGAGATGGCAGTGCCCGCCTTCTGAAAGTCCTCTCCCTTGTGCCACAAGAAAGGAGCATTGTTTATGTCTGACGGGTCCAGACCTGCACATCATATCTCTGTCACGCATGCTTGTGGCTGAGGGGAAGGTCCTGGTTGCCTGTGGCATCTGGCAGGCCTTGCTTGGTATGCCCATGCACTGGTTTCCTACCACGTCGCAGATATGGCTGACGCAGGTGGAAGGCCTCTTGCATCTGGTACCAAGAGTGAGGCGCGTTGTGCAGATTCAGGACACTTGGCGCATGCAGACGGAAGCCCTTTGCAGCTCAGTGCTGCTACTGCAGGCTCAAACACGCCGATGACATGGGCTGGTAGGCAGCTGTGCAAATAGCGGGTCATACCTGCTGTATCGGGTGCGGCGTCCTCCGGGGGCAGGGGTTTGCCGCGGCCAATGAGCGCGCGCTTCGCGGTGAACTCGTCCTCGAAGAGGATGTTGCAGGAGGAGTCATCGATCCACTCCACAAAGGTGGGCCCGTAGTCGCCAAAGTAGGACAGGCAGTCCGAGTTGCTCATGCAGTCCACCCCATACAGGTGGATCGCTTCGGGCCTCCGAGGAATGTCAGGTCCAGGCTCCTTTCTCTCCTCAAGCACATCTGCATCACCAGGTGAAGTAGTGTAAGTCTACGCTGTCGCTCTCATCCCTGGAACGTCTCCTGTCACTGGCCTGTCTTCCTAAGCAAGCGGTCTCTGAGCCCCTGGCCGGGCTTGATGAAACATCATATGTGCTTGTGCTGGCGAGTTTCAATCGACACTCATTCTCCTCACTGAGCCAGAAATCAACATTGACGCAAAGGTCCTCAGGTATAGCTAAGCAAGTTTGGCGCACCAAGCATCTCCCAACAACACACTGAGACTCGGCTCGGCTCGGGTTCTACAAAGCATACAGGATTCCGAGCTAGGGAATTAGCTAAGCCTCACATCTGGAGAAGCATGATCGCGGCTCACTCGCTTTACACTGAGAGAGGATTTCACAGGGGTTGCTGCAACAGGGAGGTCACCTATGTCCATGAGGCCCTCTGCGGGCTTGTAGTCCACGCCAAAGCGCTCAGCGCGCTGCTGCTTCTTGACTTCATCCTCGGGGATCTGTGCTGGGGCATAGCTAGCCATGCTGGGCTCCACTCCAAAGCGTGCCGCTCTCTGCTGCTTCCTCGCCATCTCCGCCTGAATGAAAGCAAACAGACATGGTGACAGCACTGCTTCCTCGCCACCTCTGCCTGTTCCCAGCATTGCAAAGCTTAGATGCATGGATCTGGGCTGTGCTTGCTCCATGGGCCGAGCAAATCTCCGGCATGTCTGCCTGAGTGCAAAGTGCACATGTACACGGCTGGCACTGCTTCCTCATAGGGGCTGGGGACAGCTTGGAAGGTGCACAACTGGCGGTGTGATTTGTGGGTGGCTACCTCATCGTAGATGTCGATCCCAGTCTTGAAGCCGTCCTTCTTGAACTTCTCCTTCCTGAATGCCAGCCGCAGGTCCTGGCGCTTCCCGGGCTCAACGAACTGTGTCCCGAAGCGTTCAGCCCTGCAGAGTGCACAAAAGATGTGATGCTGTCTGCCATCCAGGAAAGCCAGAAAGCCTGGCCGTCCTGTGGGCAGCAGGCACCAAGGCTGATGTCTGGAAGCGGTGCCCTTTCACACCTTTTCTGGTGCCGTTCCCTCTCCTCGTCAAGCACAGAGGGCTCCCCCTGCTCAGTGCCCGCTTCGTTCGGGAAGACAATTGGCACGGGACCCTCTGTCATTCGGTTGTCTGTGCGAAAAGTGTGTTGCTCTTCGTTACGTTTGGCAAGAGGATTAGCCTGCTAATTGTAGAAATGCTAATGTGCCAGATCAGTCTCAATTCATAACCGAGTCTGCAGCAGTTTCAACTCAGGATGGCGCAGGTTGTGCAGCTCAAGCAACGCAACACATCTCTTTGCCAAGCAGCGGTCAGAATGCGCAGCCGCAGGTGCGCGAGAGGGGCGGTCATAGAGGTGGGCAGGTCTGGGCACTGCCCGAAGTCTACCTTGCCATGCTTGGCACGGCCTCCTCGCAAAAATGTGCGACAGCTAGAAAGTAGCCCTTGAGCTGAATGTTTGTGCTGATGGCCGTATGTGCAGCACAGACTGACCGCAGACTGAAGTAGAGGGTTCCCTGAGAACACCCGCCAACACCAGAGACATCCTTTCTTTCACTTAGGATGGCTCCAAAGGTACAAACCTGCTACAAAGCGCTACTCATATGTGCTTTGTTTTGCCAATTACTGTATCGAGGCATCTTTGCCCAAGACCGCAATGTTGATCTGACCAACCTTGCTACAGTAACTGCCAAGCCCACACTTCCGGAACGCTGCCACCAATCGCATTGTGGAATCGATTTCTGATATTGTTTGCACATATTCCTTGGCCAAGCCTTCTCACAATGGTGCAGGGGCCCAGCAGAGAGGAAGACCCACTCAAGCAGCTTGCGGACAAACTGCGAGCGAAGAATGGCGTTGAGTGGCGATCGTCCATATTGCAAGACCAGCGTGTGGAATTTATCCGAGGCAAGGACCTGGCCAGGTACCTGCGCAGCCACGAGGAGCAGCTGCAGCCCTTTGTCAGCAAAGGTATGACCTGCTGTTCTGAGCTGTCCCTGGCAATGCATGGCATTTTGACTTGTCCACCTGCGTGATGATTGTCAAGCACGGAGTGACATGTGGCCTGCGCGCAATTACATTGCTGATGAGGCACAGCCCTCACAGTGCTTTGTGCTGCGCAGCTAGCAAGCAAGACCAGCAGGTGAAAGAGCTGGGGGAGCTCCTGCTCAGACGGAGGTTCCTCATCAAGGCCGACCGGATGTTCAAGAAGCCCAAGCCCGGCAGGAAGCGCCTGGTGAAGTGGCCCAAGAAGCTTGTGCCCACCGAGAACCCCTGGGTGAGCCTCACTGAGTGGACTCTGCAGTGACAGCTCTGCATGCCAGAGTTGCCAAGTGAGCATACTGTGGTGCATCAACACACTGGCCACCGGTCAGGCTTCCATGCGGCACTGTGCAGACACAAGATCTGCAACCTACCAGCTGACTGGTGATATTGTGTCTGCATCTTGCTGAGTGCACCCGAGCACGTTTGACTGGCCCAAAAGATCACAATGAGGCGTCTGGCCACTGACATCTTGGAGACAGAGGCTGGGCGCATCTGGTCTTGCCCACTTGGCTGTCCAGGCATCTGCACTCAGGCTGTGCCTCTCAGGAATGTCCGTGGCCTCTGTCTGGCAGCTTGCATGGATGTGCTGCCATGTAGCCTCAACAATACCGGCTTTATCCTGATGTTATCACAGGGATGCACTGGCCGCCATCGCTTGTGCACTGCAGACCTTCCAGGAGGAGTTCTTCTACGCCTGGACCTACGACCGGCCCAAGAGCCCCTGGTACTATGTGCTGTGCGGCCTGGCGTTCCTGGGCATCACGCTGTGCACCATGTTCCCGCTGGCGCCCCGCCCCATCAAGCTCGTGGCGCTGTACGTGTCCATGACGCTCATCATCGTCATCTTCAGCGTCCTCCTCGTGCGCGGCCTCGTCGCCATGACCACCTGGATCCTCCTCGGCCGCAGCCTCTGGATCTTCCCCCACCTGCTGTCTGAGGTGTGGATTCCACGCCTGCATCACTCCAGTGCTGTATGGTGCCTCTCTACACGACAGCCTCAGCTGTCTGAGGTCTGGACTTCACCCGCCGCACTGCATTGTTGCAGTGTTGAGATGGTACCAGGTTACATATGAGACAGCAAGGATGGCAACTGCAAGGCCGAAATGACCTCCTGTGCAGCATCGTAGGCTCTGGCCGCACTGATATGCAGTGATGACAGCTGTGGGTCCAGATCTTGCAGCAAGCTTAGCATGTCACTGCCGCCAGAGGCTATGATGCTGCACAGCAGGTCGGGCAGATCGTGCTGCACCATGCCTGCTGTTGACAAAGCCACAGAGAGCACAGCTGCCCTACTGTTCGTGTGGGATGACAGTCATGCAGGAACAATGCAGCTCACTAGAAACTTTCTGTCTGCAGGAGAAGGGCATAGATGAGGCATTCTGGCCGCTGTACGAGCTGGATGAGCAGCCGGAGAAGGGCAAGGGCAGCCACTGGCTGGTCAGAACAGGCATGGCGCTCACGCTGGCAGGGGTTGTATGGGCGCTGCACGTTTATGTGCCAGACAAAGCAGGTAGGCATCCTGCAGCGTGGCTTCAGTTCTGTTGCGTGAACTTGGGATAAGTCATGCAGCTTGCTCGCAACATTTTTGCTGGCCTGCTGCGAGGCTGGAAAGCCTGCAATCTCTGAGAGGGCCGGATGTCAATCATGCTCAGATTAAGCTGTGGTACACAGAGATTAGATCCTTTCTGAACTGCGAGCATACTGATGCTGCAGGAAGTGTGAAGGATGGCGCATGGCAGGCGCATGATGCCATCTTGGAGATGCTGAACCTGCATGGGGCTGGGCAGCAGAAGCTGGGCACAGGAGGCGAGGGGCCGGGCAACTTCTCGAAGCCGGGCGCTGCGGGCAGCCCAGGCAAGCCTGCCCAGGCAACTGAGGCTGCGGCAGGTGCTTTTCCAGGCTCTCAGAAGCCCTTCCTGTTCCTGACTTGTCTGAGTGAGTACTTGGAGAGGTTTGTGTTTGCAACGGGCTGTCTAGGGAAGACTGAACTCCTGTGCATGCAGGTGCATTTGGAGATGACTTTGCTGGAGGGCAGGATGCTTCTGGTGAGTTGTGAAGCGCTGGGTGCTGCAGCAGGGAAGGCTATAGAGAGAGCAATAACATATGGAATATTGCCAGCTGTTGAGCGGGATAGCTACTTTGAAGCTCTTCTGAAGGTGGTCTGTGTGCTTACCTAGACATAAGCATGCCTCTAGAGGATGTATTCTATGGCGTGTGTCAAGGCTGCCAATCTCTGCCATGAACAGAAGGGCAAATATCGACTCTGACCTCCTCTGTGTAACGCAAAGTGCACTCTAGTGCACTAGCATAGAACCACACATGTCCTTATTGCAGCATGCTGCGCAGAAGAGGCTTGCAGAATTGACCTTGCCTCACACAATACAAACATGTGGCAAAAGCAATCCATCTCCACAATACTGACAACTGCGCTGCGTCAGTTGCGCATATCCATGGCCTCATGCACAGATCTGGCTGCAAGTGCCCCGTGAAGCAACAGAGAAAAACCACAAAGAAAGGCCCATCTTAGAGGCAGGACAATGCATGCCATTACATAACAGGTGGTCATCACGGCCAGGTGGGAAGTCGCGCCTCTTGCAGCTTCTCCTGTAGGCAAACATTCTACGAGACGCCAATTTGTGACTGGTTTATGCACAAGATTCATCGTATCAACACAGGACTGCGCTTCAAGCTTCTAAACATCTGGCTGATGACGCTCCATAATTGATGACAGCCTTGGCGAGATCTGGCCTCTTGGCGTAGAGAGGGGAGTGTAATATCCATGGGAGCGGTGGAATATAGTCTTTGCCAAAGCTGGTCCGGCAGAACGAGAGCTGAGGCTCACTCGTGTCAATGATCTTGGCTCTATGGTCTCTCTTAGCATAGCAGCATGTCTGCTGCTGCTGACGCCCCTTGGCAGATGTGAGGTCATTGGAGCTTCGTGCGCATCAAAGACATTGCCGGAGGCCTGCAACGCCAGCAATCAGGGCTCCCGAACAGAGGTCAGGCCAAGCCTGTAGTGTACACCGAGGCCATGCTGTTGTACTTGACAGTCCTTGTAGTAGAGCAGACGCGCTTCTGTCCTTCAGCATTCATGTCGGCCGCAGGGATCCACATCTATAGGAACTTGCGGCATCAGTCAGCCTGAGCAACCTGGGAAACCCGAGGCCATTCCTGATGCCTACATTGTCCGCTTCAATGTGTACAAGATGGCAGCTGAGCACAGAGAGGACGTCACGAGATGTCTTGGAGAGGACTCTGGCAGCTGGTCCTGGATTGACCGCAACAACAGAGCAATGGCTTTCCCGACAGACTTTGGGCTTCTGCGGCTTGCAGCAGGCGCATTGGAAGCTTCCATGGCAAGCCCTCATAATTCCTTTGCTCGCAGCTCAGCTATTGTGGAGCCATGCTGACCACATTGTATCTGATCATGTTTCAAGGTGGCCTGCTGCTCCCGCTAGCAAACTATGTTTGTGTGCGCTGAAATGCCGCACTGTCATGCAGGCAGCTCTGGTAGCCCTGGAGACTGTCAAGGACATCCACCCAGAGAGACGGCTCACCAGGAGCTTGCTGCGTGAGGAGAGCGAAGCAGGACACCCAGATGTAGAGGGCTCATTGTCAGAGTGCAGCCTTCTACAGGAGGGTAGCGGAATAGAGGGATCAGTAGCCAAGCGGCCCGGAAGGTGCGCTGTCAGGGCTTCTATCAAGCAGCTATCTTGTCTGTGCATGTAAGGCACGTATCGCCCTTCATGCCGGCTGTATTTCCACCATCTGTGGTCTGTTATGGCCTTGTGAGTGCTCCATGTTCCTGGGCATGATCAGCGCCCCGTGAACACGCATCTGCCTCCCTCATTTGTCTGCAGCCTGCGTACTGCTCTGCCATGCTCCCGGCAACAAGCGCGCAGTTGGCCTCCTCTGTGTTCCATGCAGCTTCACAGAGTCCGCCGCAGAAGCTGAAGCTGCAACACTTGGCTGAACGTCATGCTGCAACCCTTTGACCCTATCCATCTCCCACCCTGCGCAGGCTCTGCACAAGGTCAACCATCGGGTTGCATGATGAGGAATTCAGAGAACCCTTGAATGGGACCGGGGACCAGCGGCGGCATCTCATGTCCAAGAACAGCGTGACCGCGGCCTTCTCAGCACAGAGCCTCTGGGCAGCAGGCTACCAGGGGAAGGGCGTAAAGATGGGCGTGTTCGACACAGGCATCCGCGATGACCACCCCCACGTCAAGAACATCAAGTGCGTGTCGCCTCTCCCTGTGAAAGGGGTCTGACTGGTCCTGTCGGCATCTCACACCTGAGGCCAGCTGAGGGGTGGCTATACGTCACAGATGTCTGCCTGCTCACGTGCGTGGCTCGTCGGGCACAGCAAACAGTCAGCTTTGTTGCATGCAATGCTCTGTTGCATGCATAACTGCTCTTCATACTCTGCGGCTGAAGTAGGACGCACCCTTATACCACTGCGCTGTCTGCCTCGCAGCATCCTGAAGCCAAGTTGAACGCTGCAGGGAGAGGACAAACTGGACACATGAACCCACGCTGGAGGATGGCTTGGGGCATGGCACCTTTGTTGCTGGGGTGGTGGCCGGCAGCGATGCAGCCTGCCCGGGCTTTGCCATTGAGGCAGACATCTACACTTTCAGGGTCTTCACCAATGATCAGGTCTGCTCCGCAGCCCATCTGCTCTGCACACGTCCTGTTAGTGTGCTTCCCGGCTGGATGTGAGATGTATTTGGGTTAGACGGATTTGCAGCCGCCTTTGCAAAATGATTGCCAGATGGTGCACTGCAGGTATCCTTCACGTCCTGGTTCCTTGATGCGTTCAACTATGCCATCGCCACAGAGATGGACGTTGTCAACCTGAGCATTGGCGGTCCAGACTACCTGGACCTTCCCTTTGTCGAGAAGGTGAGTCACCTCAGGATAGACTAATACGGCTTGAGTGCGGCCCCTACCAATGTCACTCTGCTGCCGCATGAGGACTTCCTGTGCTAGATTGCAAGGTCTCACCTGGTTGGGAAGCCTTTGCTGGCGTCATGTAGATGTGCCCCTAGGATCTTTAGAAAACTGCTAGGCATCACTATAGTTTTTAACCGAAGGCATGTCTCTGGCAGGTGTGGGAGATCACCAGCAATGGCATCATCATGGTCAGCGCCATCGGGAATGACGGGCCCCTGTACGGAACCCTGAACAACCCGGCAGACCAGAACGACGTTCTGGGAGTGGGCGGCATCGACTACCAGGACAAGATTGCCACCTTCTCGTCGCGCGGCATGTCCACCTGGGAGCTCCCTCGGGGTTACGGCAGATCCAAGGTGCTGCTACTCCCCCACATCTACTTCCTCGCAACATCATCATGGCTCCCGTGCCGCTCAACCCCTGCATGCAGCAGACCCTGTCTCCTGGATGATGCTCCGGTGACTCACGGGCCATGATCCATAGCAGGGCATGGAAACAGCTGTTTGCATGGCTGTGCACAAGTTTGCCTGCATGTCATGGAAACCTTCGTCAACTGCGCAAGAAGCTGCATGCTGCCCCGGTGGTCATGAATTGCATTGCATTCTGCTGAATGCATGTCTGAATTAGGCTGGGCGGTGCTGCAGCCGGACGTGGTGGCGTATGGGCGGGACGTCATGGGGAGCCGGATACAGGGCGGCTGCCGGAGCCTCTCAGGGACGTCCGTGGCGTCTCCTGTGGTGGCGGGCGCTGTCTGCCTGCTGGCCTCCACAGTGCCTGAGGAGCACAGGTGCCTTTCAGTCCCTTTCCCTGAGGCAGACCCAATCTGAGTGAATGCGCTCTGCATTCAAGAGCAGCCCTGCCTCTGCCAGAAGGCAATAGAGATGTGCGCACGCCACAGCAAATCCCCTCATGATGGCTTGCCTTCTGCTGAGCGCTAGTCCATGACCAAGGTGTGCTCAGCAGCAGATCAGCTGCATCAGGGTGTTGGCTTAGTGGCAAAGACCTTAGTACTGCGGGAGTGACCTTGTGTCCCACAAGTCAATGCGCAACAGCAATGTCTGAGGCATGTGCTGGATGTGCATTACTCGACATAGGGGCGGCACACGAAATCTGGCAAGCATGAAGCTTCATTTCTGCTGGACATGTCGTCCTTGCGGTTTCTGCGCTGCAGCTGTGTCTGACGCATGTGCTGGGTGCGCGACAGGTGGCACAGGAAGGGCGGGATCCTCAACCCTGCCAGCATGAAGCAGGCGCTGGTGGAAGGGGCCGAGCGCATCCCAGGCATCAACCTGTACGAGCAGGGCGCCGGCAAGATGAATCTGCTCAACTCCACGGTAGGCCCAGCTTGCCTGGCACATCTCTCCAGATTGAGCAGGTCCTGCAACTGTGAGGGGGTCTCCCCTGATGCTCAAGCACAAGCCTTTCCACTGGATTTTCAGAGCTACATGTGGCAGCGCACGTGCTGGCATTGCTCCAAAGTCTCGGTACACAGCTTCCCATACTTGTCTTGCCAGGCTGGCTTCATCTGCCCGTACATCATTTGAGCAGAGATGCCATCATGTTGCCCCTAGGCAGGACTTCTGCACCTGCTCAGTTTGCCAAGTGCCATGCTGCAGGAGATCCTGAAGCAGTACAAGCCGCGCGCCTCTGTGGTCCCAGCCGAGCTGGACTTCACGGACTGCCCCTACATGTGGCCCTTCTGCCGGCAGCCCCTCTACGCCGGCGCCATGCCTCTCATGTTCAACGCCACAGTGCTCAACGGCATGGGCCTCATTGGTGCGCCATGCCGCCTCGCTTCTTGCAGCTCATCATGTTTTCCCTCGCATCTCCACTCTCGCGGCCTTTGTCCAATTGTACGCCGGGCTGTAATGTTCCCGGGTGTGTGTCATGTAGCTGGCTTGACTGGCCCTGGCTGTATGTCCTTCTGTCTTGCTGTTGGGCGAGCTTGCTTTCTGCAATGCTACATGCTGGCTTTCTGCAATGCTAGATGCTGGAGAGGAGGCGCTGTGTGCTCCCAAGAGCCAGCTGTGATGAGACTGTGGCATGTGCAGGGACATTTGCGGAGGAGCCCGTTTTCACCTCGACGAACGAGGGCGGGCGCTTCCTGGATGTGCGCTTCGAGCGCAGCCTGCAGCTGTGGCCCTGGTCCGGGTTCCTGGCACTGTACATCAGGGTGACACCGGAGGGGTCTGGGTTCCAGGTACAGCCCCCCGCATGTAGTGCATCTACCATGCTGAGTTTCTCGGGTAAAAGCCACTGAGCAACAAGCAGACATTCTGGACATGTGTCCGCTGGGCATCACAGTAGGCAGTCACGCAAATATCAGAAGCCGAAGGGCCACACGCCACAAATTATAACAGAGAGGCTCATTTAGTAAGAGCTGGAGATGCTGTCTCGCAGGGGATTGCCAAAGGGGAGGTGTCATTTGTGATAGAGTCGGCCCCAGAGAGGGGCGAGAAGCAGCCACGGCGGACTTCTGTGAAGCTGCCAATCACCCTGGAGATCATCCCCACCCCACCCAGGTCAATCCTCGTGCCCCTGCACCCTATCGCGACTGCCTTCAAAGCATGCCATTCACCTCTGCAGATGCTGTCCAGCTTGCCTGTTCGTACTGCAGATCTGATGTGATGTCCTCTCACCAGTATCAATAATTGCGTGATCTCTTACTTAGGGGACAGCCAGTGGTCTCTATATATACAGAGGAGTCAGAGAGCGCTGTGACCCTTGCAGACATTGCCTGTGATTCCTTCCTGCTTCCAATGCAGAGGAGCCAGGTGCTGAGGCTTGATTCAATGTCTGCAGGGACAAGAGGGTGCTGTGGGATCAGTTCCACAGCCTGCGCTACCCTCCGGCCTACATCCCTCGCGACTCCCTGGACGTCCGCAATGACATCCTGGACTGGCACGGGGACCACCCGCACACCAACTACCACGACCTGTACAATGCCATGCGGTCGGGGGGATACTTTTTGGAGATCCTGGGGTCCCCCCTGACCTGCTTTGACGCCTCCCAGGTGAACGCTGCTCATCCTGTATATCTGACCTAGACTCTGTCTGCACTGTGTCAAGAGCTCCACTGCAATATCACCGCCTCTCTCGCTCCCTTGGGAGCGGGTGCATTGTCCTCCCTTTCACAGCCAACCCCAAAGCAGCCCTTACCTTGTATATATGTATGTTTTTGCGGCCACACACATTGTCTCTTCCTCTGTGCATAGGCAAAGCCAGTAATGAGATGCTGCCTGCTGTCCGCAGTATGGGGCACTGCTGATGGTGGACCTGGAGGAGGAGTACTATCCCGAGGAGATTGCCAAGCTGGAGCAGGATGTCAAGGAGGGCCTGGGCCTCATAGTGTTCGCGGACTGGTACAACGTAGACACCATGGTCAAGATGAGGTTCTTCGATGACAACACCCGCTCCTGGTGGACGCCTGTGACAGGTGAGCACTTGCTGGACCACTGCTTGCGTCCCTCCTTCTCCCGGCCTGGTGTGATAGGGTGCTGTCCTGAGTCTACCCTCTTGGCCACCCATCCTGCCTGGACATGCCCAAGGCTTGCTGTATAGCAGCCGGGAACTGAGACATGCCCGGCATGCGGAGAATAAACAAAGCGCATGAGCAATGACGATTGAGGGCATGTTCCTAGGGCTCTGTAAGCAGGCAATGATGCATCTGGCCACACCTTCTCCTCTGGGGCGGGAGCATCTGTGCCGCTCCAGTGGATCTGTGGTGTTCTCAGATCCCATGTTATTCACTGAGCCAGGCTGATACAGGTTGATCTGCACTGCAGGCGGCGCCAATGTGCCGGCGCTGAATGACCTGCTGCGGCCGTACGGCATTGCCTTCGGGGACGCTGTGCTGGAAGGCCAGGCAGCCTTGGATGGGGAGCAGATCTACTATGCCAGCGGGGCCAATATTGTGCGCTTCCCAGCAGGCGGCTACCTGCATGCACAGAACTTGGCAGACAAGGCGGCTGCAGGTGAGCGTAAACCTGTTCAGTCAGAATGCATCACTTGCAACCAGTACATGACAAATCCATTCAGTAAAGACATAGAGTCAGCACGAAAAGAACGCGCTCTCTCATGTTCTGCAGCTGGTTCATGCCTCTTCGGTAACTGGATGCAGCATACCATGATGGCTGACTTCTGTAGGTGACTGATTGAGACAATGAAATCCACTGTGGACATTGCTTTCAGACTCAGTGGCGCATGCATTGCACAGGGACCACAAGGTCTGTGGGGCGCTTTGGCACGGCAGCGTCCGGGGACACGCATGCCGTCCTGGGCGTCACGGAGTACGAGAAGGGGCACGTCGCAGTGTACGGGGACAGCAACTGCCTGGACAGCAGCCACATGCGCACGCCCTGCTTCCGCCTCCTCAGCAAGCTGCTGACCTACGTTGCCACGGTGAGAGCCTCTGCCCTCCCTGCCAGACCTGTCCCTGCTTGCAGATGAGGCTTCTGCATCAACCTCTGCACTATGTCTGCCCGCGTGCCCTGTGCAAGGACTCAGGGTAAAGTCAAGGGGGCCTCTGATTTCGGTCGGCAGACATCAGAGTGTCCTGCACAATTGTGTGCCTGGGTACATGCTTATGATGAATCACAAGCTCTCAGCCTGTGGAGCGGTGTTGAGTGCAGAGAGCTGTCACGACAGTCCACCAGTACTGGCTTGACCCTTGTGTGGTGCAGCGTCTGCTTACATGCGAAGTGCATGCTTGGAGAGGGCTCAAGCTGTGAAGCGCTGTCACTGCAGATAGAGGGCAATAGGTCCCTCATAGTGCCCCAGCCTTGCTGGCCGAGCCTTTGGGCAATGACAGTCGTTAGCAGACATAGGAGTGTCGTCCGCAGTGGTGAGCCTGGGTACCTTATCAGAGCATGGGCGAGGGCTCAGGCTGACTGCAACTGCAGGGAGAGGGTGATGGGTCCCTCATAGTGCCCGAGGCCTTGCTGGCAGAGCCCCTGGGCAACGAGGCGCTGCTGCTACCGGAGCGGAGGGTGGATGTCGACCTGGCGGCCGTGTCCACCGTGCTGTCGCAGCGCATGCTGTGCCACCCCAACGCGCCCCTGGAGTTCCAGCAGAACACCATCCCCCACCGAGGCGCACACAAGGACACCCGAGAGGTTTGGCCCTCAGCTTTCCTGAAGATTTTGACACACGTGTACATGCACCTGCAGCTGTATGCGGTAAGGCTTGGTCGAGGCATGTCAAACAGCTCTGATGACAAGCGGTGATCACACCTGGTTCGGCATTGTACAGTTGTTTACAAGCACCACCAAGGCCACTGTACGCACAAATGCCTCCTCAAAATTAGGGCCCAATGGGGCAAGGGTATGCAGGAGAATGTCCGGCTGAGTTCTTCACACCATGGATGCCATGCAAATGTGCTGACGCCAGGTGTGCGCTGAAAATGCAGGCGGCTGTAACAAAGCTGCGCAACGACGCGGTGGTGGTGCCGCTGAATCAGCAGAAGCCCCTCAACACGAGCGGGGAGAAGCAGCAGGGCGCTGAGGACGGTCTGCAGCTGAGCAGCGTGGATCCAGATCTGGCGGACGTCGCTGTGGCCGGGGAGAGCAGAGCAGCTGAGAGCAAGGGCGGAGCTGGGGCGGGAACTGAGGGTAAGATGGGGACGGAGGAAAAGGGCTGGGAGCCGGGGAAGAACCCTAAAGGCATGAGGATAGAGGACGCCTTCAGGGAGAGCGGCCCGGCCAGCATGGGCCTCAGAGGCAGTGAGCAGGTGTGTCTGGTAGCTTCCAGTGCCTCAAATTACTGTTCTCGGCCTTGAAGGACAGACATATCTCTCAGCACATATGTGCTGTGCACTATGCTGTGCTATGCAAACTCACAGTCGATGAGACCATAATCTAGGAGGGTGAAGTTCCTTGAGCATGTGACAGCTGCAAGGTGATCCCGCAGACTCTTCCCAGTCACTGACGTACAGCTACCTGTGCAGGATGGACGGCAAACAGGCGGGGGCTTCTCCATGGAAGGGGAGGAGAGACCGGCCAGGAGGCGAACCTTCCTTTCAGACACGCTGCAGTTCATGCCCCAGGCAAGCCCCTATGCATGCGCAGCAGTGGTTGAGCCTCACATTAGAATAGCTCATTCTGTACCATGTTTTCTGTGTGGCACCTAATATTCTGTGCTTAGCTGGCAGCATCAGCAGAGCATAGAGCGACGTTGGCATGTGTTGGCGCTGCTTTACTTGCCCATGCTGCATGAAGTACTTGTGCAGTCCATGCATACAGCAGCTTTTTCAGAAGGAGGATGTGTGCATGGTGCAGGTGTTAGCTGTGGCAGGTGCGCTGGCAGTGCTGGGGCTGTGGACGCTGAGTAGGCGCGGCAAAGCTAAGCAGGCGCCCCTGCCCACCCAGGACGTGCCTAAAGAGGCCGTCAACATGGGCAATGGGCTCGGTGCCCGCTCTCGTGTGCGGCACTCCAACGATTGAGAGAACTACAGTGACAGCTGCGCTCTGCATGAGCACCGATAGGGAGCAGGCATCTGTGTACTCTCATCAAAGTATCCGGGCGGATGCTCCACAGGCTGAATTGTGCAGTGCTGGTCCTCGTGTGAACAGAGCTCTGAGCGCCTCCTTTCAGATTGGAATAAGCTGAGCAGCTCTGGATTGATTTGGGCAGAAGACTGCTGCTTGTGGTTGTCGCTGTGTGCGGGAGTGTCGAGCGTACACGTGTGTGAGGAGACTGCAATGTTGTGTGACTGAGGCTTGTCTCTGTCCTGCCTGGTGACTGCCATGTGTGATACCAACATGAGGTCTGATATGTCCCGCTATCTGCAACTGGCATACACTCTCTTCTGAGGTGACACACCTTGTAACTTACCTTGAAGGCAAGAGTCTAGACCTCTCTGGATGGGAGATCACAGATCATTTGATAAAGCTTTCTTCTGCCATACTCAGTGCATGTTTGTGGATTGAGGTGGTGTAGATAATAGTGTCACAGGCCTCTGTCCATATATTTGCATCCTCCCTGGGCCCACGGTCTATGGCAGCTCAGTAGCTACCACCTCCCCTGCAGTCGGAAGCTGCCATTCGCTTCAAAAGCCACCGCAGCCGAAGCCAAATTTTCAGAGTTTCGTAAGCCTTTGCTGCCCTTTCAAGCCTTTATAGAGTCATGGTCGACGCTACGGACAACGCTCTTCAGCCTCATGACAAGGTATACATCTATATACATGCCTAGTAAACTCTGACCGATGCATGGACTGATGTCTGCGGACAGATGTATGACACCTGGTTGGGCTGCAGGAGATGAAGAAGCATCCCAGAAAGCGTATGTACCGTGCTCGAGCACACAGCAATCCGCTCAATGATGCAAATTTTGATGTGCCTGCCCACCCAGATGAATACGACTGGTAAGGAATCCACGCTCTTCTGGTATCGAAAGACCTGTGAACGTTTATTGGGTCGAAGGAATGCTCCAGTGGACTGAAAGTGCTGCTGGGGATTGCAGGTCTAGACACTTTCCTGCCTTCTTCTCAAGGGAAGCGCCTGAGGGAACAGGCTCACAACAACAGGAGCCAGAAGATCCTGCAGGACCTGGGACCCCCCCAGCACAGCAGCAGCAGGCTGCTGTCCGATTTGCAGACGTAGGATGCGGCTTTGGGGGGCTTCTTGTGAAGCTTGCGCCGCTGTACCCAGACACCCTCATGCTTGGCATGGAGCTACGAGACAAGGTAATCATTCGATGCAAGAACTGAAAATCATGCATTACAGATGAGGCTAGCAGTAAAAATACAAGGAATAGGCAACGTGGCAGCTACCATCAGCTGCTTTCCATGGCCAGTCACATCAGCAGGGTGACTAGTCCGGCAGACTGCAGACGACTAAGGTAATGGCTATGCAGGTGTCAGAGTATGTGAGAGAGCGCATTCTGGCGCTGCGCGATCAGCACAGCCCCCAGTACAGCAACATAGCCTGCCTGCGCACCAATGCCCAGAAGTACCTGGTCAACTACTTCCGGAAAGGGCAGCTCACCAAGCTCTTCTTCCTTTTCCCGGTGTGCACACTTTTCTCTGCGTGCATGTCGAAATGGGAGCTCTGAAGGCTCCACCCTTCCGCCTGAGGGATCCTTTAGGGTGTCATTGGGCCTCCCACATGCACAAGCCATAGTAGAGGACCTAATCTTCAGGTTTGACATGGGAGTCCCCAAGGGTATCCCATGGTGTGAAGGCCTGGTGAAGGGTACTACCTAGGAGTTTTACCTAGGGTAGACCTTGTTGCAGGACCCGCACTTCAAGGCTGGGACGCACAGGCGCCGCATCATCAGCAGAGCGCAGCTGGCAGATTATGCCTACCTCCTTGCGCCAGGCGGCATGCTGTACACCATCACAGATGTGCCCGAGCTCGGGCAGTGGATGCGGGAAAAGGTCAATCTTTGCCTCATCACTGGAGCATTTACAGCGCATGCAGGGTGCTTGGAAACAATCAACTGTCTGCACATGGCACTGACATGAGCAGGGGCAGCACATGCAAGACAAGGTCACTCTCCACCCAATTGCGAAGCATTGACAGAGCATGCTAGGCGCTGGAAGGCATGTTAAGCTTCAGAGTGAGGCATATGAACCTGCATGACTCTCTTCAGCTCTGTTGACTCAGTACTATTAAGCAGAGGCTGATGTGGTGCAGACTGATGCGCATCCTCTCTTCCAGCGGATGAGTGATGAGGAGCTTGCAAGTGATCAAGCAGCATGCCTGCTAGAGAAGGCTACTGAGGAAGGCCAGAAAGTGGCACGCAACTCTGGACTGGTGGGTCCCTGCCACATGTGTTCGCTGAGCACTGCCTGACAGATGTTCACAAAGGAACACAGACATCTTAACAGTCTCACATGAGACGCTGATCAGTGCATGTGCACGTGCAGACCATGCGCTCAGTGTACCGGAGGCTGGAGTCCCCGATAAGCTTGACAGCGCAGCCGCAGCAATGATCAGCGTGAGGTCTTGCAGTCTCAGGATGATGAGTCTTGTACACACAGAGATTCCGGCATGCATAAAGTACCCCAGAGGTGCTCTTTCATCCGAGAAGGTTGGCACTATGCCTGGGGTACTCCGTGAAGCACTCCCAACGAGAGTGCTCTATGGTACTAGTCTGAGGCTCTGTATATGTTTGAATTTGACCACCGACACCAACAGCTATGTTACAGAATTGATCTACAAGATGATCTCAACCACTTTTCACATGTTCACGACACTGCATGCAATCTGCTGTGCTACGAAATGCCCATGCAATGGACACTGTCTTGTTATCTTTCTCATCATACTACATGGCAAGCTTGAGGCATCCTACTCTATACAAAGCAAAGGGCCGAGTTCTTGTTCAGGGCCTGAGGCCCATATCTTGGTAGGACTCGTTCTGGGTCTGGGAGAAGTTTGCTGCATACACTGGCGCAGTCGGCAGCCGCTCTGAGTCCTTTACGGGCGTGGTCAGATAGATCTGAGACGGGTCGTTGGGATCCACAAACCTGCAACAAAGCACCCCTGCTCAGCAGCCTTGAGAGTGTTCCCACACCTGTATCACTCCTGCAGTCTGTGAAGAAATTTGACTCTTTGCCACATGAAGGTCTGGCTTGGGAGGTCAGATCATGTCACATCTACTCCAGCCACACCAGGCTGATCAGATGCTGACCCCCCTGAAAGAGGGGGTCCATCTTTTCAAGACACACTTGACAAATTCAGCAACGCCAATCAGATCAGGTTGTGGTGGCTCACGCTCTGGACAGCATCTCTTCCTGGCTGGTCCCAGATCCCGGGATAGGAGGCGCTGACGCTGCTGCAGAGGCGTGGCTCTGGGGAGCCTGCTGGGGGCCACGAATCTGTTCCAGAAAGCTGCAGCGCATGCCCAAAATCATGCACAGATCTTCATTATGTCTACTCAGGCCATGCACAGCTGTCACAGCACGCCCAGCCCAGTGCGGCAAGGTCCACTGCACTCCATAGAGCGAAGGCCATGTGATTTTCTGGACACACATCTGAAGAGAGACGACAAAGGTATCATGGATTTCAGAGCGGTCTGCTGGCTCTGCACGGCTGTCAGGCTAGAGCATACCTGTAGTACAAATTGAGGAATGTGCCGACCCCGCCTTCCCGGAAGTAGAGAGTGAACTTGTGAGGAGGCACGCTGCCGGCAGGGCCGCCGCCTTGCACAGCTGGCCAGCAGTTGCCTGCGCGCCAGCAGCTGACACTGAGTGATACCAAACAGACAGGGCCACTCCTCCTGCTCAGCTTGTGAAGTCTCAGCAGTCATGTGCATCTTCACTTCTCGTCAGCGCCAGCCGATGAAGCCTCCTGCACACAAGCCTGGTAAGCTTGCTCTTCTGTGCTTGATTGGGCACTGTGCTGGAATGCACCCACAGCGCTAGGGGCGCTTGTGGATGTCTGTCATGATGGAGCGCCTGCAATTATGGTTCCATCAAATATGATGCGCATACAGGGGCTGTGCTGCAACTCACCGGAGAGGTTGTTGGCGCCAAATATAGGTTGATTGAACTTGTCGCTGTAAATGTATGCCAATGGTAGCTCAAAGGCCACGAGCCCTGCATCCAAAGGAGGGTCAGACTGTTTTCAGAGCTGTTTTCAGAGCTTTTACCACCCCAAGTGCGTCTGGCCCATGGCATTAGCGTCACTTGCAGAAGGCAAGAGGGAGACTGACCGGATCCTGGGTCCTGGCCATCTGCTATGAAGACTATGCGCATGTTCGTGAGGTATAATGTCCCCTTCGCAGACCACCTGCGCAGAATCTGGAGTGTGAGTATGCTGTGTTGGTCTTTCCGTTCTCTTGAGCGTGCAACCGGGAGGAGCCTCTCACTTTCCGTCAGGAGTCCGCACTCCGTCTATGTTCAGCAGGATGCCCTGCCTCGACAGACATATCGCTTCCGATGGGTAAGGAGTGGGCCCCAGACTATTCTGCCCAAATGTGCTTCGCAGAAGCGGAGGGTTGGCTGCCATCTTTGCACCAGAAGTGACACTACAGAGTGAAACAGCTTCCCTTTTCAGGTGTAGTACCTGTGCTGCTTAGTAAACTGCTGATTTCAGCACTCTCTTTCTATGCCTAGTAATGGAAGACGCGAGCCCTGCTCTCGACCTCTTGCTCTGCACTAGCACTGGCTGTAGATAACACAGTCGATAGGCTTGCTCAGAGTATTGCTCGCGTCAGCTCACGGTGGCGGGTATGGAAAAGGCTTGCGATGGGACATAGAGCCTCCCGCTGTGAGCGGGGGATACTGCTGAGCACAAGAGCCACTCCTTGGCACAATTTAACACATTGCTGAGTTCTTGAGATGCTTTCATATGCTTTCTGAATGCTTCAGGAAGGTACCAGCTTGTTGCATGTGTGGTATTCAAATTCTCATTGAAGGACATATGTGGCAGTGCAAGTATAGTCAAACCTAGGCTGCGGTTTGCAGCTCGTAAGTGGCGTTCTCTGCATGGCTGATGCTTTATGCACGCCAGAGTCGGCCGCAGTTAGTGTGCCAACAGCCTCACAGACAGACGAGCTTGAGTATCTGTCCAGCGCAACACTTACAAAGAGAAAGGACTTTCTCGACAGAGAGGAGGAAGCCAGGGGAGCACCGAACCGTGTTCTGTACTACAGAAGGAATGCGGATCACGTCAAGCTCATTGCAGCTTGCACAAAGACTCTGGAAGTAAATCCGAAGAGCGTGAGAGCGCTGCTTCTAAGGGGCTCATCCTTCATCAAGCAGGGTAAGAGCCCTTCGCACGACACCCCGGTGTATACAGTATTGAAATAAGTAGATAAGAACAACGGAACTACCGATCACTTCTCCGGCAAGCATGCTGAAGCATCACGCCTGTCATCTTGTTCTATACAAAATGGGATGTGAGGGCTATCTTTGCCATGCTCGCCGCAGGGTCTTATGACAGAGCTGTCGCAGACCTTCAAGGCGCTCTTGCGCTCGAGCCAGACCATGCAGACGCCCTGCTGCAGCTGGGGACAGCTTATGAGAAGCTGGGCGCACTGCAGCAGGCCTATGACACTCTTAGCGCCCTCATCCACATCGACCCCAACAATGCAAAAGCCCTGTACGCTCGGGGCGCTTGCCTCAACCTCATGGGCCAGGATGCACGAGCCCTAGGTATTCCCGGCTTCATCTGTCACTCACCAATGTACTGCTGCATGTGCCACAGTCTCGAGATGTTCCCCATCCTGTCAAGGTATCACTATGGCACGCTGTGGCAGATAGACATACATGCAGCATGCCATGGATTGCGGCAGTGGGTAGCAGGCCTTCTACGGCGCTGGATACTCATCTCAGGAGTGCCCTGTGCGCGGTCAAGTGCGCTGAGACGCATGTGTATTTTGATGCAGAGGATTATGAGCTTGCTCTGGAGAAGGACCAGGTGCAGGAGCGGCTTCTCCTCCGGCGCGCTCACAAAGCTGAGGGGAGCGCTCTGCACAGCACTCCTGCAGAAGCAGGCATTGCCAGTGCTGTGGCCGTCAGTCAGGTGCGTACCCTCAGCCTGCCAGGCCTTCCCTCAACCATGCAGCATTGAGCCATCTTAATTTGTGGATTCCAAAGGGCTCACAATGTGTATTGGAGATTCTGCTAGCAGATCCCCTTTACATGAGATGCTGCAGCGTTCCTGCGAGGTGCACCTTCGGATATGCAGTGACCAAGGTCCATTGAGGCTTACTCAGCACGTGCAATGCGCAGAGCTCATCAGGGGCAGAGCAGGCAGCCAGTCCGGGCAGGCCTCGGGCGCAGGATAAGCCCAAGTCTGCCCACAGAAGCAGTCAGCCCCTGCGCACAGAGTGGTCTATCGCAGCTCTCACGCCCAGAGACCCAGTCAGCACAACGCCGCGGGACTCCGGCGCTCAGCAGGTGCCAGCACCTGGCCTAGCCCCTCATGAGGCTGTAGAAGCACCTTGCGCTGACGATGCGCCACCTGCGCACAGCGCAGAGCATGACGGGGGTGCTAGCCTCGCCCCACTTGGCAGAGATGGCAGCGAGCTGGCAGGCCCATTGCTGCAGCCTGAAGGCCTAACCAGGCGTGCAGGCAGCACAGCGCAAGGGAGCAGCGCTGCTCAGAGAGACACCTTGCGATCGTCAAATGCCCAGCGTGCAGCCCAGCAGCAGAGGCAGCGCAGTGAGGACAGCTGTGGGAGAGGCGATGCGTTGCTTGATGAGGATGCCCTCGCTCCGCAGCTGCCAGGCAGCAGCCCACCCCAGTTGCAGCCGCCTGAAGCTGTGAGCAGCCGACCCCAGGCGAGCCTGCCGATGCAGCAGGATCCTCCTGCAGGCAGCAAGCACCTCAGACCTGAGAGGCTTGAGCTTGAGGGCGACACAGAGGATGCGAGAATGGAGGGCAGCCTTCCATCGAGCAGGCAGGCTCCGGTGCACAGCCCAGCGCAGCATGGCAGGCACAGCAGCAAGAGCCCCAGCAAGCAGCCCACCACCTCGCACTTCAGCATCCAAGTCGACAGCAGGGCACACGTCCATAGGTACAGCGCAGCACCCCCAGCGCGCTCTGACAGCGCTGCAGCCAACGAGCCAACTCCGCCCCAGGTACGCCTGCGTGAGGGTTTTGTCTGAACTGATACAACCTCAGATGTCCCTGTCAGACAAAACGCATGCAGCTGGACCTACACAAGCCGTCTCGAAGGACTGCTGTTCTGTGGTTCACACCAGTCCCTGCTAATTCATGAGCCAGGAGTCCTCTCTGGTAGCATTCCCATGCAGAGGCTGGCTGTCTTCCATGCTCTGCTGATGCTGATGCTTGTCAAGGGGCCACCTGGGGCTGCCTGCTATTGCTGGAAGACTGCCAGACATACAGACGAGAGTTCAGTAGTTGAAGGCAACCCGGGTTGCCTGTACAGTCACCTGCTCCTCAGACCCACTCTTGTAACACCCCGGTGCTGGTGCAGAGTGGCTCGCAGGAGGCCCTTAGAGGGAGCGCGGAGGAGCACCACGCCATGGGCTACATGCTGCGCAAGCGGGGCGACTTCCATGGCGCCATCCTGCGCTACAGCCAGGCCCTGGCGGAGCAGCCGGGCCACTTCAGCGCCCTCTTCAACAGAGGCTTCTCCTACGACAAGGTACCCCCGCATGCCTCCTACCACGCTCTCACTGAATAACACTGCCAGGATGCAGGCCAGTGTCGTGCCGTGGGGGACCTCTGCGGCCGCCAGTCTGGATTTGCAAAGCTGTGCACCCTCGGCATACATGAGCGCAAAGGGGTGGGAGGGTGTGTGGACACTTCAGAGCTCCGGTTGCAAGGGGACTAGCCAGAAGCCTGGCAGTGCAGGCTTCTCACATGCGCCATGTTGATGCTAATCACTGAGCACACCAGACAGCATGGCCTGCCCAGACATCCTTTTGCTTGGCTGCAGATCGGCCAGTTCGACAAGGCGCTGGAGGACTACACAGCAGCCCTGGAAGCCGACCCACGCAGCAGCTATGCGCTCTACAACAGAGGAATCCTCAACGACCGCCTGGGCTGCTATGCTGCGGCCATCAAGGACTTCAGCGCTGCCATCGAAATGGAGCCCGGGAATTCAGACTTTTTCCACAACAGAGGCTACGCGCTACGCAAGCTGGTGAGCGCTCAAGAGACCTCTCCGAGTCGTTTGCAAACCGTATCAGCCCTTGCGGAATGTGCTACACCAGCACGCCAGATCTTTTCTAGCATTCTTCCCATGTGAAAGATGATTTAGCTATGTCCCATGAGGAGTGGACCCCTTTACAGGGACAGAGGGGGTTGCTGGCTTGCACATTGGTTGTTGGGTGCTCCTTTGGCACCAGGGTGACTTAATTTGGGGTGCGGCTGATGTACATCAGAATATTCAGACAGCTTCTGCCGGCATGCAGGGGCACTTCGAGGCTGCAATAGCTGACTACACACAGGCGCTCAGGATAGACCCCAGTCACACCAGGACACTATACAACAGGGCATCCTGCTATGAGAAGCTGCAGCGATTGGATGAAGCTCTTACGGACTACAGCACAGCCATCACCATGGAAGAAGGCAGTGCCAGAGCATTCTTTACAAGGCAAGACCCTGCTGCTTCGGTCTGTGGAAATCTCAGCCGCGCTGATGTGATCATGCGTCTACCTGCAGCGGAGGCATGAGGCGTCATTACTTGCCTCATGCCCTGCCTGTGGTCCCTGCCACTCTTCTGACATGCAAGCTGGTACCTCCTGAAGATGCTGCATCTGCTCAGAGCGCCCTTGCATGGCTGTCAAGGCGTCTTGCATCAATTACCTTTTGTGACACCTGAGCGAGGTGGCGGATACAGGGCGGGGGTGCATGAGCGCCTCGGCAAGCACAGTGATGCGCTGGACGATTATGATCGAGCCATCTCTCTGGACGGCAGCTTTGCAGAGGCCATCCATGCAAGGTAGGCGCAGCCCTGCACGACCAGCACTGCGACAATGACAAATCATTTGGCGTCCCTCAACACCTGCGACAGGGGTTTGCGCTGTAATTTGCCGACAGTACTGTTTCACAAGCTGATTTCTGCAACACAGTGACGTCTGCCTTCTCGTGTGCCTAGCATGCTCCTTCCGCTGAGATGACAAGGCTGATCCCGTGTCACACTTGGCGTTACAGGGGGCGCTTACTGGAGCGCGCAAATAACCCAGACGGAGCGCAGGAGGACTTCAAGGCTGCCTGTGAGCTGGAGCCCGAGAATGCAGAGTACGTGGCCAGCATGGGCCTGCATCATCGCAACCAGGGCCGCTGGAGGGAGGCGCTCGCGGATTTCAACCGGGCGCTGCAGCTGGATCCTTCCCGCGGCCCGGTCTACTGCCACCGAGGGTCAGCCCCATGACGTACCCACGCCCACACAGGCAATGTAGGCCTGTTCTGGACATGTTGATCTGACCAAGCACAGAGTGTGTGACTGGGCTCTTCAGAGCTGGATCTTCTTGCACACCTAGAGTCAAATTGTCAGAGGCAGAAACATGGAGAAGCTCCCACAGTCAGTGTGTGCTGCTTGCAACATAGCATGATGCGGAGGCTTGTCAAAGAACAGCGCGAGCTGCACCATGTCAGGTCACAGGCAGCAAGAAACTGACTCCCAGGCTCCATAATAGGATCTCTGAGGTCTGCTAGAGATCGCTCAATGTCACAGGATGCACAGCAGAGCTGGGCTGCCAGTCCCTTGTAAGTCATTTCTGCCCCTAACCACCTCTACTGTGATATCACGGGTTGTGCATTGCATGCAGGTATGTTCACAGAAAGATGAGCAACTATGAGGGAGCTGCGCGAGATTACAACGAGGCACTGCAGCGGGGCGAGTGCAATGTGCGCACCTACACCAACTTCGCCTTCTGCCTGGCCAAGCTGGGCTACTATGCGGAGGCGGTGCGCGCCTACGACAGCGTGCTGGAGCTAGATCCTGCCAATGAAAACGCCCTCCACAACAGGTGAGGCCTTGTGTTAAGGGATTGCAGGACTTCACAGGGAGCTGAAAGCCCCAATCCTCTCTGTCTCGCATCCTGGACCGCATTTGTGTGCTGCAATCCATCCTGAAACGCCCGCCTTGCATGGGGAGCTTATCTGCCGTCGATGCAATTCCACCACTGGGCTGTGTGCATCTGCCTGCACCAGTAGGGCATTGTGCTCGGAAGTCACCTTGGAGTACCACGTGCAGTAAGTAGGGAGCCAGCTAGCCTGTAAACCAGAAACATTGGATGTCACCATGCAGGGGCATCTCGCTGCACAAGCTGGACCGGCTGGAGGAGGCGGTCGCGGACTTCTCGGAGGTGCTGCGCATGGACCCCAGCAACGCCAACGCGCTGTACAGCCGCGGCTCCGCCCGGGACAACATGGGGCGCTTCGACCAGGCCCTCTCTGACTACACTGCAGCCCTCGTCCTTGACTCCTCTGGCGCCATCAGCACATAGCGCAAACGCATGCGCCAGAGAAATTGCAACCAGCACTAAGAGCACGCCCCAGATGAGGCCCCCGTCAGCGCCCAGCACAGGAGCAAGCGCTTGATGAGTACACTGTCAGCGCTCAGCGCAAGCGCATGCGCCAGATTAAAACGCCATCGGCGCTTAGCGCGAACGCATGCTCCAGATCATGATAGCCGTCAGCGCTGAGCATACACATTCCTTACAGTATGAAGACATCAGGTTCTGAGGACGTCAATCGCCCATGATCTTCAGCCATCAGCATTTCTGAACCTCGTGCACACCCAGGTCTGAGCGTAACAATGGCGGGCCAAATTGGGTTTCCGGGTGTGTTGCCAGCCCACAGGGGGCTTGCAGATGCTCTGATTAGACAAACACTTTCATTGATGCAGTTGCCTAAGGTCCCAATCAATGGCAAGTGTAACGACTGAGCCTCCTAGTCAGTACTGGCTTCATAGCATGCAATAATCAGATATTGTGATCATTAGACCATCAGAGAGAGCAGAAGTGAGCGAGGTGCGGTACAAGCTGCCTCTTGACACAAATGAAAGCGCCGGAAAACTTTACATTGCGCAGCTTTGAAGACATCTGACCAA
This sequence comes from Coccomyxa sp. LA000219, assembly GCA_000812005.1. NCBI lineage: Eukaryota > Viridiplantae > Chlorophyta > Trebouxiophyceae > Coccomyxaceae > Coccomyxa > Coccomyxa sp. LA000219. Next base: position 1,330,920 of record KN714655.1, read on the forward strand.
ACAGTCTGGACTTGACATGGCCGTCTTTAACGTACACGGTGCAGCATGTTGAATCACACGCTCAAATGTGGATATTCTTTTCCAGCTGTGTCCATGGCAACACTTACAAGTAGGTGCCACTAGAGGTGTTACATGGCTGCTGTCATACAAGGTGCACCGTGATTTGTAGAAAGAAAGAAAGACTCCTGGTAAACAACCATCAATCAACAGACCTCTATCCCATGCCCCAACAACACTCCCTTCACAACACATGAATATGCAATGAAAGGACGGCAAACCCTAGACAATGTGCAACAAGTATCTCCACAGCTGACATGTACAGGTTACAGCCATTCTAGACAAAGCATGTGCAGATGCACCCTGCTATGATACACAATGTGTCAAGCTCACATGTCCAAGAATAGAACTTGTATGGTACTATATTCAGTACAGTAGAATCAAACCTCAAAGCACCGATGAGAGGGTCTCAGACACAGTACTTAGAGAAAGAATGCGCTCCGAAAAGTAGGAGACTCCTAAAAGGAATATACCAGTCCTCCATATGTCAACCTGCACAAACCGTTTTCCAGCGGGACCCTTGAGCCACTATGCTATGCCCATACCGCCGCGACAAGACCAATTTGATACGCGCGCGTCGAAGTGAATCTACTCCTCAACTGTGGCCACACGCGGCTCTGCCAGAATTGAAGCGTGGCCATTTGCATGCCCATTTCCATTTGCGTGCCCATTTGCATGGCCGTTCTGGCCATTAGCTGAGAGGACGCCGCAGCACTGGCTGGCGAGCTTGCTGGCAGTGTTGATGGTCCGGGGAAGGTCTAGGGCAGGGTTGTGCTTGAAGAAGCCAACGGGCTTGAGGTGAAAGCCAACCGTCTCCACAGGCATCACTGCATCAGGCAGGATCCACTGTGGACATAGCCCGCTGCCAGAGGGATTAATGACTCAATGGTACCCACCAGGGTTGTTGTTGAGGGCATGCTACAGGGCATGTATGTACTGTCCAGATAGACTTGTGCTAATGTGAGCCATAGGTTTGGAGAGACGCCATACCTGGAAAGTCTTCAGGGCGGACAAGGTGGGTGGCACCTGCACACCAGAATGTGAAAATCAGACAGCTGGCACGTCACACTTGCTGATGAATGCCTCCGCTGCCAGAATGTGTTGACGTATAGGTTCTGTACAAGCAATGGCGCAGCAAGGCAAGCCAAAGCTGAGGCCCTACCATAGACATGCCAGACGACTGGGTCGGTGCCTGCGGCAATGGACCGCCCCTGCTTCACCCACTCTGCAACGCCGCCCGTGTTCACGTTCTGCAGTGGGTAGTTGCCTCCGGGGAAGCGCTCCTCCTCGCTGTAAGGCGTAACCCACAGGCTGCACGGGCGCAACCAGCCAGCTCAGCGTTGGGCGTCCATTCTCAACATGCCGCTAAAGCGCTCTCACGCTGCGCAATGCTCTGATTCCTTGCTCCCGTGCTGAGCGCCTCACTGGCGTATGCAGATGCAACGCCAGGCACGACATTGTTTTCAGGCAGATGCTTCGGATTGCTACAGTGCAGCAGTCACCTCTTGGTTGCGAAGGAGGCGCGCTCTGCTGTGGTGGTGCCGGGCTGGGCCAGAAGCAACTGGGTGTTGGCTGGCATGAGTTTATAGGCTATGGGATGCCCTGCATGAGCGAGATGCCTCAGATCACCCTGTATCGGCCTCTCCATGAGATGCAGCCATAGCAAAGGATGCAGCTGTCAACAACCCAAAACTCCCACAGCAGCATGTGCTTCATGCACAGCCTGCTGACATCTTTGGATGGATCATTGCTGATCATGGAGGCCACTCTGGGAAAGTGCAGAAGGGGGGTATACAATGGCATTGGCATACTGACCCTACCCGAGTACTCATGGCAGACGGCAGGGTTCTTAATCTTCCAGAAGCGGGCCTTTAGGCAGTCGACAATCCGCCCTGAAGTGCTCTCGTCCACAAGGTCTGTCTCCTTCTTCACGAAGGCGTTGCCCCAGGGGTTGTCCTTGCCCGCTGGCAGCAGCTCTGCCTCCACCTGGCACCATAAAGTACCAGTCAGTTGCAGTACAGTGCTGCTGACTATCCCGCAGCTGAGACAGCCTCTGTGCATGGCGGAGCTCTTGCCAAAACGTCAGCAATGCCTGGATCCTGTTCTCACAATCCAGCACGTCGGCCCCACAAGCTCCACAGGGAGGTGCCTTGCACAGGATGCCCGATTCCTTGAGAAACCCGGCTGTCTGAAGATGCCTCATGTCTCTGCTGGTGTCACGCTCAGGCAAGCGGTTTCACAACATTAGGGTGCAAGAGGGCTGCCGCTGACCTCAGAAACGATAAGGCCCTTGCCGCCTTCAGGATCGTCCACCGCCATGTCCAGGCGCGCGCAGAACAGATGCTGATGGTAGGCGGCCACCACGTTGGGCGCCACCAGCGTGCCTGCAATCGGCCAGACATAGTGAGCCCTTGTCAGTCCTAGAGTTCCAGGAAAGCCCTGTTTAGGCGGCCCGAGTACTGTGGTTGACTCTTGAGGGTGACTAACCTGCCTGTCAGGTAAGGATCACTGGTCGGCTTGGCCAGAACTTGACTGTATCGTGACCGGGAGCAGACCTGGATCTTGTGGCAGGCAAACAATATGTTTTGCAATGAGCAATGGTCAGGGATGCAGCAGCACAGCGCTGTGCATGACAGTGCGGCTCACCATGCTTCGGATTGGTGCCGTCTGCAGGAGATGCAAGCGTCGTCGACACCTCTCCAGTCAGCTTGACTTCGTGCTCAATGGTGCCATCTTGGCTGCAGGCACCACACGATGTGATGAGATGCCATCCTATTTCGGTTGCAGACATTGAAGACAAGCCAATGCAATAGCTGACGCAGAGGCTCAGCACGCCACAATGTGACACAACAGGAGTGCAAGTTGTCGAGGGGGCCTGTGCTCACCCAAAGTACCAGTTGAAGCCGTACTCGTAGTTCGCTGCATCAGCAAACAGGACAGTCAGACACTTGAAAGCTCAAGTAACCACCTATGAGCAAGGACTTGTACGGTAGCTTATGACAAGAGTGGGGAAGCAGGACGGAATGGAGGGCCCTCATGCAGTGACGATAGGATGCAGAGCAGCCGGGAGCGCACCGACAGTGGCCATCGTGGAGATGACGAGGCGGCGGCTGCGCCGGGACTCCGGGTGCATTGTGCGCAGCTCCGTGTGCTTCCAAATGATGCCGGCATCCTCCTCATGTAGGCAGACCGCCTTTTTGATCTCAAACGGCTCTCCTGCACAGCCAGTAAGACTCATCAAAACCGGCACGATAGCTGCAAAGCTGGCGGGTGCGTGCCCTGATGTCTGAGGCAAAGAATATCCTTGCCAGGATGCAAATACGAAGAAGCTTCTGTAATGTGCATAGCACAGACTGACAAGCACTGGGTGTGACTGTGAAGGATCTTGCTGAGCGGTGAGTGCGCACCCTTGCTGTTTGCCATCAAGGCGTCGAAGTAGTGGATGCTGCCCAAACAGTCGCAGCCTGCGCAGCGCAAGTGTACCTCATCTCAGTTTGGCATGTGGGAAGGGTGTCACTCGTGGCAGCATCCAGGACGCTCAACTTGATACGAGCATGACCTTATTGAGCTAGCTCACCTAGCTCCAGGGAGTTTGTGAGGACTCCAAGACCCAGGTCACCAATGTCGAACGCCAATCGCCTGTGGAAAGGCTCCTGCAGCCAATGATTGCACCTTACACTATGCACACTCACAGGACAGCATCGTCACAGTCGACAGCATCAAGCATCGGGAGCACTTGGGGACACATGAGACATCAGCCTGTCGCAGTCCATTTATCACTGGGCATGTGACTCCTCGCAGCAAGCAATCACGCATCCGCTTCAGTAAGGCTGTGAGGCAGCCCTCACGGCGCAACAGGCCAGCGCCGAGCTGCTGTTTAGTACACATGACTGGACACGGTCTATCAAGTGCATACCTGGGACTCAGCGTACGGAACGGCCATCTCGGCAATGGAGGCGCGGAAGAGGATGGGCCGCAGGCGGCCCTCGTCCTCATAGTTGACGTTGTAGATGACGAGGCCCTCGCGCCAGGTGAAGCCGATGCGGATGTGCCACTTCTGCCACTTTATGAGGTTGCCCTCAACCTGGCGCCCACGTCACCGCCTCAGCGCACACAGCACACACGGCATGCCCAGCGCAGGCGCTAATGCAGGCAACGGCTTGGCAAGGCCATGTGTTTCCAGTGGCACCAAAGACATGACCGGGCAAGACAGCAGGTGAGTGCTGCGCTTGATGCGCAGCGCTTCAGAGAGTGCATGCAGAGTCAGATTTCTCAAGAATCTCAGAGAACGGAGAATGAAGCTGCAAGAGAGGCTGCCTCAGCAGCAAGATAGGAGAGAGCCTCACCGCGAAAGAGGGGCCCTCTGGCTGCAGAATGTTGAGGGGCTTTATGTCAGTCCGGGTGGGTCCAACCAGCTTGTGGTGGTAGTTGAAGTCCTGCCTTGCGAACGGCGGCTGCCCCTTCCAGGCGCAGTCTATCTGGATGATCTGCACCACACACTCTAGTGTCAAGCCGAGTGCACTGTAGAGCATGTGCTTGCTAGCTTGGAACTGTGAGACCTTGACATTGGGGTCATGGTGTAAAAGCTAGCAGAGCTCAGATACTCACCTTCTTTGTTGCCACATCCATGATGGGGACCTGCACCAACCAGGGAAGCTCTCAGAATCCAGTAACATGAACCCTGTTCATGCACCGAGGTGACGTCAGTTGGTCACTGCAAAGAGGAGCACTCTCTCCATCACATGACTGCTGCTCCAGGACGATGAAACTCACCCACGGGAGAGGGTGAGCATAGATGTTGTCAAGGTCGGTCGACCTGCACATATACAATTAGTGTGAGCGACACATGCCTGCGATGTGGTGGGCTCTGTTGCATTCACGCATGCAGCATCAGAACTACTTGAGCAAGCTTTCCATGGTGCCTCACCTATAGTACATGAGGCCCATGATGCGCCTCTGTGTCGAGTCTGCCAAGTCATTTTCTATTTGCACAGGATGCACTGCATGCAAGGAGACCTTCAGTACATTGCCACCATGTTAATGAAATGCACAGTACGCAAACATCGGGCTTCTGGCGTTTGTGTGGTGTGGTCCTAACCTGGCATTGAGCATCGAGCTTTGACAGCACAAGCCTTCCTAAGGATCAGGCCGAACTCCGGCTATGCAAGTATCCTGAATTCGGCCCTCACTTGGCCAGCAGTCGATGGCAACGTGGTCCATGTTGGGGATGCCAAAGTCAGTGCAGAGCTTGATGACCTCGGGCGCTGACTTGAGGGCGCTCTCCCCAACATCGAAGAAGTCGTCCAGGATGACGGACGCCAGCACACCGTCCAGCTGCATCAGCACCACAGCTCAGCGCTGTGTTAGCGTGCCCTGCCATGCCTGCGCTTGTTGTTTGCAGCAGGTGCACGCAGTCAGCTGCTTGAGACTCTCAAGCTCGTATGCCCTGCTCTGCTGCAGCAGGCAGCAGATTGCGCCATCACTCTGCAAGTGCTGAGTGTCCTGCACCTGGATCACTTCAAAGGACAAGGGCTGAGGGAGTGCGGGTAGCACAGGACTCCGGAGGGTTGTACTCACCTTCTGGAAAGACGTGACAGCCTCAGCACCCAGATCCACATCCACTTCAATGGGGTTGGACTTGGGAGGCTGTGTCAAGACCACCTGCAGCATCGCAACATCTCTCACTGCCCAGCAGAAGTAACACCATGCGTCAAGCTTGAGTCTCAATTGTGGAACAGTAGACAGAAGACCTGTTGTCTGCTGCTGCCTGTCCACCTAGCAGTTGCCGTATTCACACAAATGAGCGCATGGTAGCAGTGCTTGATGCACACCACTCAAGGACATGGAAAGCTCTTGTACCTCGGCTACACGTGCTGGCCTTCCCTTCCCAGCCTCAAAGGCTAGCAGAGCAGCCTTTGTTGGCTCCTGCACACCAGATGATGCACTTACAGCTGCTACATGCCAACACCAGCGTGAGGCATGCCATCGAACATGAGCAGACTATGCTCTTCTGGGAGCTGTCAGAGGCTCACTAATTGCATACATGAAGGCTGCCTGGTTCTATTGAGTGCCCAAAAGATACAAGGGTGCGTCGACGTTGATATGCGGTGGTATACGTATCAATCACCGAGGGCAAGACGACAGGGTGGCCATGGACGAAACAACGCTGCACCATTGGCTCCTACAATACAGATATCTCAATGCCTTACCCTGAGACCAATTGTGTTGAAACGAATGGGTCCACAGCCATGTTCCTCGGCGTAAGCCCTACAGAGCTCGGCAACACGGTGGATCTCCACGGCACCGAGGGGATCGAGAGGATGACTGGAAGCTGAATCCACTGTGTCAGACACTGCAATGACACCGACATTCAAGGCCTGCCCAGGCGAAACTCGAGGTTGAGGAGACAGGGCATGCATTGCCTGACGACTACCTACCTGCCATGATGACAGCCTTTCGAGGTAGCGTTACTGAGTGCCTTCCTTTGAATTGTACCTTCTGCTATGAGAGGTACAAATGTTCCTGCGGCCGGAACAGTGTGCGCACAGGCACCAAAATCTTACGGAAATGCTGGAAAGTAATCACCAAGGTGTCAGATGGCGTTGTCGTCCACGTCGAGGGTCTAAGATATTATTGGAATCTCTGCGGCATGGCATGACAGAGGGAAAGCGCATCTTGCCGTCTTGTGAAGAAGAATAGTACATCGCCAAGGTTTTGTCTGCACACCGCATCTGTCGTCTGAACAGGCCGAGTCAGGGTGTGCTGCACGCTGAAACACATTGAGCTAGAGTGAGCATATATCAAGACAAGTGGGCACTGTGGGAATTGTGCTGGGCAATCTGGAATACATATGAGTGGGTCTTTTGACGCCTTTTTGGAGTGCGACAGCAATTGTAGGGCAGGCGGGCTCCTTTCGAGGTGCCTGTCGTGTCAGGAAGGAAAGGCATTGAATAGTAAATATCCATGAGAACAGGCTTGCTGCCAGCACCCCAGCCATCTATCTTCCCTCGTCCCGCAATGTTACAGCGCAGCAAGAGTGCTGGCAAGCAGCCGAACAGGCCAGGCTATGTGCCCCTTCCTGCCACCGATGAGCAGGCATCGGGCAGCAGAGATAGGAACAAGTCGCCTCTGCCAGACAATGCTCAAAGAAGGACAAACGTCCCAAAGCCCGGGGCGAAGCCCGTCACCAAGAGAGCGATAGCCCCAGGACAGGTGAACTTGGCACAGATCGTCAGGCATTGCTTAGCGATGCCAGCCACTGTATCCCTCTTTTGAGGTTTTGCACTGACGCCCTTACATTGCTGTCCAGCCTGCGCCTGGAGCAAGATCCAAGGAGAAGTTTGTATCTCTTCCAGAGGAGCTTGAAGAATTGGAGTTGCCACCTCCACAATTAGAGGTTCCTCCTGCTCTCTTCGAGGTAGGTAGACACTCTCAGCAGAGCATACTCATATGATATTTTGGCAGCACAGCGCAGCAATGCATGTCTGGCCAATGCTCTGAACATGCTGCCAATGCTTTGCTGCAGGATATAGACATCAGCGAGAGAATCTCGCAAGCCCCAAAGCAGAGAATTAGCATATACTGTATAGCAGAGAGCCTGGATAGGAAGCTGCTGGAGAAGCGCCTTGAAGCTCGCGGCCCAAGCTGGCTTGTCAGCAAGTACCCTGACGTGCTGTATGGCCAGTATACCTCTCTAGAGAATCCCAATCCAACAGGGGTGAGTCCTTCTGCCGTTCCCTGCTGTGATTGGCCCCTTTCCTTTCTGCTGCAATGCTTGTGGCCACTGTGTAGGACGTGCACTGATGTGATTTCTGTGCTTGTGCAGTCCGTCTTCTACTTTGACTATGGCTGCGTCTCTTTCTGGAACCTGACCCCCAAGCAGGTATGTCCCCAAGCCATCCCTCATCAGTTGTCTGTGTTGTGATGCGGTGAGCCGGACATGCCCTATCCTGAACAGGTGCAGCTCAGTCACTCTTACAGCTTGCAGCCTTTCCTAGACGAGAGCATGCTGAATGCAGGAGCAAGACATCCTGAAGAACATAGTGGTGCCCTGTGAACTCAATCCCCTGCCCGTGAGAGAGGTGGAGATAGATGAGTTCGACGTCAGATACACAGCCAACGAGAAGATGAACATCCAGAATGACACCATCACACTCAACTATCGGCTGTCAGGTCCGGCTCCTACTCTCCCTTTCCGTTAGAAACTGCAAAGTCTCGCCCCAGGCTGATGCCGCACCACTATACTGAAGGCATGCAGCAACTCCTGAGATGTGCTGCTGCATTACCACTGCAGAGCCAAAACTAGAGCTGTCTATCACAGACAATCGAATGCAGTCTGACAAACCTCCCGGAGACATGTCTGAGGTGGCTTGGCGTGTGCAGGGGACCACTCAATCAAGCTGTCCATCTCCTATGCGCTGTCCCAGTCCACAAAGCTGTGCGTGTACGAGGAGCGCGTCCTGGAGATTGTGCAGTCCACCAAGGACCTGCCAGAGTCCCTCGCAGAGACAGGTGCAGCTCCACACTTGAAAGTTCCCCTTTTCACTGTCAGCATTGGTAAGTTGACAATGATGTGGATGGCATCATGAATAGTCACGATACAGCCAGCTCTGTAGAGTCATTGAGTCACAAGTCCCATCTAACGGATCACATACAGAAGCATGCTTCCCTGCTCATTCTGAGAGGGCAACTTTGCGTGCAGGGAAGGTCAGCATGTCGCGGAAGGCCATCGCCCAGCTCATAGGAAAGGTGCGAACAAGGGCCACCCCGCATAGCTGAGCAGGACCAGATATTGGCTCTCGGCAGCTGTATAGCTGCAGAAGACTGTGCCTATGCATGCAGCTGGGATTGGCATGACAGCGATGCCTCCACGCTGCCCTATCATGTTCCGGGTCATAACCTAAAGAATATCAAGGGGCTGCTGAGACGATTTCAAACATTGGATTTCACAGTGCTCAGCGCTTCTGACAATGGAGTTTGGTGTGTGCCAGGTGTTCATCCAGAGGGCAGCAGTGAATCTGCTGAGCACGGTGCTGGACACGCCCGAGTTCTTCTGGAGCGCGCCGGACATCATGCAGACGCTGTACAAGCGCATCTGCGAGTACATGGAGCTGGACGACCGCGTGGAGGTCCTCAACAACCGCTTTGCGGTGCGCACGCCTCACCCTTCTGCCACACAGCCCTCTCACGATGCATCATGTTGCGCATCTGGCCCTGCTAAGCATGCTGGGGTTTCCTGAAAGGTGCGTAGGTTGCATGGCAGCAGACCTCAGATGACAGACACAAGGGCAAGGCGTACAGGATGACAGAAGCCACAGCAAGGGTGTCCTGAGCAGGACAGCTCTGTGAAGGGGGTAGCGATTGCTCTCATGTCATGGACGCACGTAGGCATCTCTCATCAGTTGCATCTCACCACAGGTGCTGAGCGACATGCTGGAGCTTGTGAGGGATCATGCTGAGAATGCCCACTCCTCCTATCTGGAGTGGATTGTCATCATTCTGGTGGCCATATGTGTGTTTGTGGGCATTTTCGAGGTCATGGGCACTGTGGGTCTTGTGGGGCCCGGAGGTCATTTCAGGCCCAAGGCTGCCCACAGGCCCATTCCTGCCCTTCCTTTCAAACCCGCTAGGTAGCTTAGCATTATACCTGGTGCACACCCTCTGCAGCACTGCCACCTCTGTAGGAGAGGGGCTGCGAAGGGCATGGGTCAAGACATGGCCCTGTATCTAGGCGGGGCCAGAGTCTAGACAAGGTGTAGGGTTGTAGCAAGCCTAAGTGTCTATGGTCAAGGGCATGACTGGATTTGTGACATGCTTCACAGGTTCTTCAGGACCTACTGAACATGATCCGGGAGCACCAGAATACTGGCCACACAGCCCGGCTAGAGTGGATTGTGATCATTCTGATCGGGGTCGAGATTGTCATCGGCATTTTCGAGAGCGTCAGTATCCTGGGCTGGCTAGGGACTGGTGAATAGCTTTATGCAAGCAAGAACTGAGATATCCAGAAGTGTGGATCAACACTGATTGGACTGATCTGATCAGGGGGCTCCAGTCAATCGGACATAGCCTTGGATATATCTCATTGCGGCTGCGGCATTCAATGCATTGATGCTGAGTGTTACAGATGTGAGACAAGCTTTATGTGGCATAGCTGCTGTCTGCCTGCCTCTGTGACTCTCTACAAGCAGGATCAGCCCAGAGCTTTTCTAGATTGTACTGCATCCTGGCTTCCTCTCCCTGAAAGATGTGAGCTATGACCGAGCCGCAGTCAACCACCTGCACACATAACACTTATATTGCCAACAATGGTCACTCCTTGGCTCCTGCCCTGGGGCAGCTGGTACAAAGCACCGGGCCTTGTGTCACACGGGCGGGAAACCTGTACGCGCTGATCATGCCATGATTGAGCACAGGCTCATGTATGGCAGGGCAGAGGTCAGAAGCCCTACCAGCCAGTCTGTGTTTGCATGATGTGACGTGCCCATGCCCTCTATCCTGGGCGGTATGCCAGGCGCTATCTCCTTGCAGGCTTGCTTCAACTGCAGCAACGCAGCAGCATAGTCAGAGAGACCATCTGAGACATCTCGACTGCTCAAGCAGTGGTCAGGGGAGCTGAAGAGAGTTGGCAAGCATACCCGGTATACCACAGCCTGTGCTGCTGTCTGGCAGTGCAGCTTGGAGCGAGCAGTCGCGATCACAATCTCGTCTGTGAAGTCGCACTGGCGCGGCCTGACATCCAGCACTGTGACGTCGTCTGTTTTGGCATCCTTCAACATCTCAGCCACCTGCAAGCTATGCCTAATCAAACCCTAGACCATATATGATCAACAGAGCTGAGATCATGGCTGCACTAGACACAGGCAAGAATGCGCAGCGTCCTGTACTTACCTCACTGCCCGTCACCACATGAGAGAAGGCCATCTGTGGCCGTGATGGCTCATCTTCCGAGATAGGATGCGTTGCTTGCGTCTCTGCTCTCTGCTGCTTGCTTTGACTCCTGCAGGGACAGCTAGCTTTTGCGCAGCTACGTACTGAACACACCACATTGCCCTCCTTATAGGCAGCATCTGCTCATGAAAAAACCTTCATGTTGGGGCTACAAGATGGAAGCCCTGCACACCTTGGCAACTCAGTAGTCCACCCTGAAACACGCTCGCGACTGGCGGCCTGCCAGACGCTGTCAACCAGGAAGCTTTTGAGACCTCTCTGGGGAAGCGACAGTGCTGCCAACACTCGTTTGAGGTCGACCACCTGCACAGGACCCGCGATGACTTGAGTCAGAGGCTGGAGCAGATCAGCCAATGACTGTGAAGTGGCCCAGAGGTGTTGCTGAGACATTGCGTGAAAGCTGCCAGAACCTCTCACCCGCAGCTTCTCTATGGCGTCTCTATCCATGTTGGCCATCTCTATGTTTCGGGTGGCCAGCAGGCCTCTTATAAGCTCTGACACACGGCCTGTGGGCTCAGGCGCTGCTCTCTGAGGTGCTGCCTGCTTCGTTACGCTCCTTTGCTTTTTTGCTGAGCTGCTAGCACTGGAGCTATTGTCTTGCGCCTGCTCTGCCCTCTGCTTTTCCTGCAAGAGCTTCTGCGCTCCCAATAGCTTCTGAAGAGGAACGTTATCTGGTACCTCCGGAGGCGGCCACACAAGGCTGTCCAGAGCCTCTGCATGGATGCTTGAGCGATCAGCATAGACGTTTTCTGACAAGCATGCATGCTCGAGCTCAAATTATGTTGGCTGCCCTACCTGAACTGAATAAGGCCCGAGATCCTGATGCATACAGCTTTTCTGCAATATATGGGAGCCTTGCGACATGCATCCGTACAAAGGCCATCGTGCCAATCGCTCAGTTGCAGCTCAGATCAACAAACCGCAAATGTCACCAGGCTGCGTCTAGAGGATCACATGAATCGTTTTAAACCCGCACGAAGCACTGCTATACCACAAAGGCATCCTTTTGTGAGCGCTGATGCTGTGTTTCACCGAATCGTCAATCTGACGTCTGCAGTCGAAGCCCTACCGTCACCGATCACCATAGCACCTTCCGTGCCTGCGTTCACATGTCACAGACGTCAATACGTCTCCTCATTCTCCTCATCAATGGTACTGGTAATCTTTAAACATTTGTGGGCAAGCAGCTAGAGGAGGCAGAGCTGAGCAAAGCAGGAAAAAGTGTTGCATAGACTCACGTATTGGATTCTGCGAGTTGCCGGCACACCCGTGCGATGAACCTATAAGATACTCGGAAGGTATTGCAGAAGCATTAGAACTATTCCATATGATCAGATCATAAGACAGCAGCATCCTAGCTGCGGGATACGTAGTGTGACAAATGCTGGTGCGCTCTTTGCTTCACTTTGGTATCAGGTTGTCCTTGTCTTGGATTCCATGTTCAGCAAGCTTTGAACACCAGAAGTCTCCACGCAGGCACATGCAGCATAGGCTAATCGCTGGTTGTCGATAGCGATAAGAACGCTCAGCCTGGATGGTTTCTGGGTCTTCTCAGCTGCCTGCATGGGCCATTTGATCGACTGCAATGGCGTCTCGACAGAGCATGAGCCTTCCTAGGCTCTAGCTACTTGTCTCACTGCGTGATGATTACCTCTCCAGACTGGGTAGCAGAACCGCCTGGATGGCGCTTGGGCCTCTTGCAGCTCAAGGTACACACCTCTCCTAGATATCAAAGAACATGCCATATGGAAAAGGGACAGCAAGAGGGGCTCCCTTGTGTGGAAGCTGCAATGCACTTGAGTGTAGGAGTGCAAATACGTGCCTCCTATGGTAGTTGTGGTGATCACTGTGCTGGGACTCTGCCAAGCTACGCATGTCGCTGTGTATATCCAAATGTCAACGGACCTGTCCTTCCTGCTGTTGCTGGTGTAGTATGTGACGTCTGGGTGCATTGCAGGCCATGCTATGGCGGCAGTGGCTGCTGAAGAGGAGGTCCCTTGCCAGCACCATTGTGGAGGTCCTGTCCCCCATCGTGCTCATCAGCATGCTGGTGAGTCACATGCCATGTCGCGCTATTGCAGTCTTGCACATCTCGCATGCCTCGGCTCCTGCAACATGGTCTCCCCAGGACGCTGCAGCCTGCAAGTAAAAAGCTGTAGGCACTCCACACCCCCTGCCTCAGGAATGAAGGAATGATCCCGCATGCAGGTCGTAGCGTACCTGGAGGTTACTCCGGACGTCATGCCCGCCAAGATATATGTCAATGAGACTGCCCAAGCGCTGCGAGGCCTCATGGAGCCATTCTCGCAGATGCACCGCCAGCCCTACAACAGCAATTGTACAGACCTCCTCAACCGTGTCATGATAGCAGGCGCGCTTGTACTTCACAGAGTTCATGCAGAGGCGGCCTTGAACCGACAGTTCCTGCGCTTGGGCACTGAAGGGGCCACATTAATAGGGTTTCCATTCTCAAGTGGCAGATGGCAAATTCATTGCCTACAATGTAAGAAAGAGCCATTGCACCTTAAACCTGTAAAGCTCCGGAGCTGCAGTAGGAGGCCATCAGCAACTCAAGCTGGGGCTGCATTTTGCATTTTGTGCAGTACTGATTACGAATGCAGCCCCTTCCTGCAGAAAGGGAGGCTAGTTGCCGTGGGATGTGCAGAAGTTGAATACTGTGCATCCCACAGCTCCTGCACACTCAGGCTATGAGGTAGAGGTGCTGGTGCAGGAAAGGGTGGTGAGGCCAGCTGGGAGGGAGACACCTGGCAGCCCTCACCAGAGGACATGGCTGCGGTGGACAGCTGCCTGGGGACGTTGGACGGAGCCCAATCAGGCAACCTGACCCAGGCCCAGTCAGCCCTCGCCAGCGGGGCTGTGAAGCTCCTGCAGGCCTTCATCGACAGCAATGGGTGAGTGTCTTGTGATTTGGCTCACCTGTCACTCTTCTTGATGAGGCCAGCACATTGTACGGACATGCTGCGTCTGTAATGCTTGTACATGTCTCTGCTGAGGACATGACCTTTCCTCAGCCTCAGCTGGTGCTGAGGGAGAGTCCATGATCTCATGCAGGGGTGTGTGCCCGCTCTCAAACATAGTGCTCTGCCAAGAAAGGCTTGCTTGCTCCAACCTGCTGACCACTTTGCAGGCCTGTTCCTATACCGACCCTGGACGAGTTCATACTGCTGCACAAGGCTCTGCAGGCTGCAGTGCAGGCGCAGCCTGAGATGCTGGGCCTGCTACAAGGGGCGCGGCGCAGCTTCGGCTGGAATGTGCTAGGTATGAGCATACCTCATGCTCTCTACCTCTTCAGACTGGGCACGGGCCAGAGCTGCAGGCCTCTGTGCTATGAGGCAGCTTGTCTCCCGCCTTCTGGACAGCCATCTCTTGCTAGCTTTGACCCTTCAGCACCTGGAAGACGAGGTTCCCATGTTTGCAGGGAACCTTGTGGATATGGGGAAGCTGGCGTTTGCCCCTGCCAGTCCGGAGGTTCTCAAGCTGGCAGCTCATCTGGACAAAACACACGAGTTCTTTGGCCAGTCCTTCCACGGCGTCTTCAGGCACAGCTCTTGTGTGCTATGCCTTTCCGGCCTGCACAATGGCATTTGCATGGTGTGAGATCAGAGCGCTGGACGCAACCTGCAATTTGGAATGTAGACCCCACAGCAGCATTGTAGACGTCCTGCTCTTGCTGTGCAGGACTGAAAGCGAAGCAGAGGACTTCATTGGAGGGTCTGCAGAGAGGCTATGGGCCCTGGTTGTGTTTGACAGCGGCCCAGACGACAATGGTGCAGGTATAAGAGTCCCACCTGGATACCTTAGTCAGCTGTGTGGAGCCTGGGCGTGTTGTGCTTTCATGACCCTCTCGTATCCTCTGCTCAGTCTGACCATTTTTGCTCTGCTTGCAGAGTATACCATACGCGTGAATTTCACAACCGTCCCTCGCACTTGGATCTCAGTCAACAAATGGCGTCACAGCGTCCCAATACACTACAAGGTATCTCACAAACCACCTGCTTCACCCCATATCGTCCGGAAACATTGCAGTCGCCCAAGATGTGTTGATACTGTCCGGCACTTCCTCCTTTCTTCTGACAAAGCCTCGTGTGCGCACAGGAGTACTACACATCTGGGTTTCTCTCTGTTCAAGGCGCCATCGACTCGTATGTTCTGGGCCTCAGCTCAAGCCTTGAGACCAGCCTGCCCACGGGCATGGAGAATGTCACCTTTGTTGATTCAGGCGCCATTATACAGCGCCCCAGCTTCTGGACCGAGTGGGGTACTGTGTTCCCCACGGCAGCATATATCCACAACGAGTTCTACGACGGGGTGAGCATCACCTGCTCTCACAGTTCTGTGCCGTCAGTTCCTGCGCAGCCAACGCCTGTGGCCTGAGCATCATATGCAGGCACTGCATCAGCTTTTAGCATGTCTTGTCACTCATCATAGGATTGTCAGCAGCCCTAGGCGGCGCATCGAGCGTACAGTGGCATTTTTTCTCTTGCGGTGTGACATTTTTACTCTTGGCTGACTGCAGGTGGGACCCATGCTGGGCTTACTGATGTCCCTCTCGCTGGTGTACCCCCTGTCGATGCTGGTCAGAGGCATTGTGGAGGAGCGCGAGAAGAGGCTCAAGGAGACGATGTGCATCATGGGCCTGCAAGGCTGGGTGCTGCATGCTGGTAAGGCATCTGTGCATGTCTTTTGCCTTGTTGCTGCCCTGGACCTGCATGCAGAGCACATGCTGTCTGCTTGCCTTCACCACCTTCTGCATGTGAAGCCATCGCGATCGCATGGGGAGCATACGCCGCATACTTGTCTTCAGTCCCTGATGCGCCTGAGGCTGGACATCGAGTACATCTTTCGGCACCATCCAGAATCACTCCTCCGGTGCTGGTCTGTATGCCATCATGCGATGCGGCTCGTGTGGCTGCGCAGCGTGGATGATCACATACGCGGTCATGCTGACCATCATCAGCCTGGCGGTCACCATCGTGTGCTGCGCCTCCTTCCTGAGGGCCTCCGACCCCTCGCTGCTGCTCCTGCTGCTGCTGTTCTTTGCGGCCAGCGAGCTGGCGTTCGGCCTGCTGGTGGCCTCTGTCTTCAGCAACGCCAAGATTGCCGGGATTGTGGCGCCCCTGGCGCACTTCGCCTGCCTCATGCCCCGCTACATCTTCTTCCGCAGCGAGGCCCCACAGGTGAACCTCCTGCGACCCTTTTATACTTTTTGCCATGCTCACAGCTGTCGCCTGCTAGCAATGGCGTGGATATGTGCTGTCGTGTTCTGACGGCATGCATAATGTCTGCAAAGGTAGAGGTCCAGATCTGCATGATATATCGAGCAAGTGCTGTGTTTGCTTTCAGTCTGATGCAGTGGCGGCTGGGTGACAGCTTGCCATGTGTATGCTTGCAGGCAATAGCTGGGAAGGTGGCTGTGAGCCTGCTCAGCCCCTCAGCTTTCACCTTTGCAGCTGATCTGATTGGCCAGTACGAGGGCTCGGGTGTCGGCCTGCACTGGTCGGACATGTGGAGCGATCCATTGCCACTTGGCGCCATCATCTTCCTACTGGCACTTGACGCCAAGCTGTATGCTGGACTGGCCTGGTGACAGCTCACTCTACCAAGCATCATACAACTCCATGCTGGAACCTCTGGACTCCCAGTCTTGCATGCTGCTTGCAGCGCACCCCTGTGTTAAATTGTGTGGCCATGCGTGCACATGCCTACGTGAAGCAAGCAGAACAAGAGCCGCAAAGGGGAGCCCTACAAACACGGAGCACAACATGTCACATGCACCACAGGACATGGGTTGCATGTGTACAATTCTGTGTGCAGGTATCTGGAGAAAGTGGTGCCAAGCCCCTATGGGCCTCGGCTGCCCTGGCACTTCCCCTTCAGTCGGTCATTCTGGCTTTCTGGGGATGTGACTGAAGAACTGGGATTGATGCCTGTGCTCAAGGGTCTCCTCTCCAAGCTTCCCTGGAGGAAGCCAGACGCTCAGGCCTATGAGCAGGTGCAGAGCCCTTTTGGCCTCATACTTGCACTCACAGTGGGTCCACCGCATGACGCTGACATGTCTTCTGTTCACAGCCCTGCCATGTGGCGGAAAGTGTTCACAGGGAAAACACGTGTCATTGACAGCTGGGAATCTGAGTCTGATCTGCCTTGCAGCTGTCAGAGTCACGTAAATGCGCCAGATATCCTCCTCTCCTAGCTTGAAGCTCCTCAGGTGTTTGACCTGTATGTTGTTGCACAGGTGGGGACAGCAGACATTGAGGAGGGCGCTGTTGACATCCACAGGCATAGTGCCAGCATGGCATTGGCCAATGGTAGAGCCCAGGAGGAGCCTGCTGGTCTAGGACCAGGTTCTGAGGCTCTGGCGCAGATGCAGAACCTGCACAAGGTACAACTTTCTCTGCAGAGTTGGGCTCCTGCTTCTGGGAAATCGCACAGAGTTCTCTGCTATGTGGTCAGGAAGGAGGAAGGCAGCACTGAGCTACGTTCGAATGTGTGCTACAGGTATATGGCCGGCATGTGGCGGTTCACAACCTGACGCTGCCCCTCAGGGTTGATGAGATGACTGCACTCCTGGGGCATAATGGAGCAGGTTTAGCACCTCTCTGAATCACCCTTGTTGCTTACCCTCTGTATGTGGATACGACTCTCAAGCCTGCCCTTGATTCAATGTGCAACAGAATGGTGCTATGTCAGCTCTGCCCTTTGCGTGGTACCTACAAAATAGAGTGAGACAGAAGTGGTTGAGTGCGCGCTGACAAGAGGTGTGGACATGCTGCAGGGAAGACAACAGCGGTAGGCATGCTGACTGGGCTCCTGCGGCCGACCGGCGGCAGCTGCTCGGTGATGGGGCACGACGTGCACAGCGCGGCGGCGCACGCGAGGCAGCACATCGGCTACTGCCCGCAGGCCAATGTCCTGTTCGGCACCCTCACTGTCTGGGAGCACCTGCTGCTGTTCTGCGCCATCAAGGGCCTGTCCTCAGGCGCCTTTGGCCCTGCAGCTGCGGCTGCCAGCCAGGACATCATGCAGGCAAGGACTTGCAACCTGCTTATTCTTAATACATCTTTGAGAACAGGCGCAGAGTTCCTGAGATATAGAGCGCAGTACAGCGCCTCTTCCCCAGCCGCCTGTGCACAGTTGTAAGAGACTGAGAGGATTTCTCTACATGCGACAGCTCAATGTCGAGGGTCTGTGGTGGCTGCCACCACAGCTTCAAGTGTGGGCATGCACGTGGTCTGGGTGGCTCACATTGAATGATCAAAGTATTGTAGGCACTGGCAAAGTGTACGCTTGACGCTCAAGCTGCATAATACCATGCAGGCGGTGGGGCTGCAGGAGCAGCAGCATGTGAGGGCAGACGCGCTGTCGGGAGGCATGAAGCGGCGGCTGCAGGTGGCTCTGGCCCTGCTGGGCAGCTCCCGCGTCATTCTCCTCGGTACGAGTCATGCTCCTTCTGCACTACTGTTACTGTATGGTCAGTCGTCAAGGCAGCAGCCAGCTCAATAAGGTGGATAGGGGTGCCATGTCATGCCTCGGGGCACCATATGATGACCACACAATGACATGGCACCTTTGTCCTGCTCCCCTAGCTGACTGCTGCCATGTCCCATGACATCTTCCTTGGTACAGAGAACGCTCCTGCTGCACTGTCACCACTGTAGTCTATGTCATCAAAGCAGGAGCCGGCTGGGTTGATAGGCATGGATGCTGTACAATGGCTCAAAGCACTGCATGATGCCCCTGCCAACCTACGGCACCTTTGGCCTGCTGCAAGTGTAGCTAGCTTCTGCTGCCATGAGCTACTCTAGATGAGCCTTACATTGACAGCTGTCTCATCTCGGGGTCCTGGCATTAAGCTACCCAGTGACACCATTGCTTGCGTGCAGATGAGCCAACCTCAGGGGTGGATGCGGCATCGAGGAGGGCCCTGTGGACGGTGCTGGCCAGGTACAAGAAGGGGCGCGCCATGCTGCTGACCACTCACTTCATGGACGAGGCCGATCTGCTCTCGGATAGTGTGGCCATCATGGCGGAGGGCCGGCTGCGATGCTGGGGCACCTCCCTCAGCCTGAAGCAGCGCTACAGCCATGGGTACGCTGCGCGTGTCCTTTGCATGCACTGATCTGTGATCTCTAGCGAATGTGGTTATGCGCCTCTGCCAGCCTGCTGCTGTGCATAAAAGAGTCACGTCAGCAGTGTCGTGTGTCCCGTTTTGCTCCTGACACTGCTGTCGAGCCCTCATCTTAGAGGGCAGACTGTCAGATGGTGGTTGTGATTGGAGCTCCCATTCCAATGGCGTGGAACAGCGATGGGTAGCTAGTCACATCCAGCGCTCTGGTAACCTGCCCTTTGGATGTAGATTGAATATGTGGCAGTAACTCAGGAAGGCACTAGCAGCCAGCCAAAATATCCTTAATTTCTAGCTGACCCCATTGTGTGGCCTGCAGGTACACTCTGACGTTAAACATGTCACTAGAGAGTGGCAGGCCCGCAGACAGGCAGGGCGTCACCAATCTCGTCTGCACCACTGTTGCTGGTGCCGCATTGCTGCGCACGTCTGGAGCAGAGACGGTACGCTACCCTCATGCTCACGCCCTCGATCCTAATTGTAAGCATCCGTGCAACTGGCATATCAGTGCTCCTCAGGCTTCTGCTGACTGCATGTCACGCAAGCAGGCGCCGCACAGTGCCTTGTGTGCTTTGTTGCCCGCTCTGCATTGCTGGGAATAAGACTAGCATGCTCTTGTTGCTGTGCAGGTGTACCAGCTGCCCATGGAGAGCAGCAGCAGCTTTGCAGACCTGCTGGAAGCTCTCGAGGAACAGGGGAGCGCCCTGGGGCTCACACACTACGCAGTGTCCATGCCTACTCTGGAGGAGGTCTTCTTAGCCTGCACAGCCGAGGCCCCCCAGGCAGAGCAGGATGCAGCGCAGGCAGGGCAGGGTGCTGACGTAGAAGGAAGAGCCGTGGGAGCAGCAGCTTCCCCAGGGCAGTTGCTCAGCCCAGATGGCAGCTGCGTGATCCAGATGTCAGACTTGAGCGGTGGAACCATGCCGAGTGTCGCAGGGGCAGAGAAGCAGGCAGCAGCCAGCAATGCCAGCCTCTCGCAGGGGCAGCGATCATCTCTCCCGCACACTGCCAGCATTGCAGAGGCACCTGAGCGCCAGAACGCGGCAGCTGCTGAGAGAGGGCAGTCACCCAGAAGGGACGGCAGCAGTGCTGGAGCAGCTGCAGAGCCTGATGCAGTGGTCAGCTCTGATATGGGAGCCATATCAGATGACCAGCAGCAGCATGATGCTCCTCAGCAGCCAGCCCTGTCGATAAGCAGGGACGACTCAGCTCAGATGCTCTGGCATGCATCTGAGGAAGCGTCCCGGAGCCGTGAGCATGCGAAGTCGCATGTGGGGACTGAGCAGCCGCCTGGGCATGATGCCTCTGAGCCTGGTCCCAGCAGCAGCAGTAGCAGCAGCCATCAGGGCGCCTCGTCACCCAGCCAAGGATCGCAGACAGGTGAGAGGGCAAGAGAAGCTTTATTTGCATGTGGACCATTGAGGTGCATGTCATGCTGTGCCTTCTGGCAATAAGCCAGCCTCAGCGATGAGTAGAGCTAGATGGACAGGAAAATCGATCCGGGCCAGTGCATACTGACAATACTCCTTGCTTTGACATGCAGGCAGGCCCGGTGAGCAGCCTCCTGACGAGGAGGAAGCAGTGATGGTGGATTTGCCTTTAGATGGGGCAGTGCATACCAAGCAGGCCTCTCCTGTATGCTGGGGTGTGGCCCTGAAGGAGATGCTTAGGAAACGAGCCCTAGTAGCAGGCAAGGCTTCTAGAGTCCTCCCGTCAGTGCTGCCGAAATCTGATGATGGGCATTGATGCTGTTGTCCCCATCTTCTCCAAGCATATACAAATTGAAGATGCTCAGCAAGTGCCGGCATAGATCCTTGAGCGCATATGATGTGTAGAGCTGTGCAGGCCGAGACCTCCTGCTGATGGGCATTCATGCTGCTGCTGCTGTCCCTTCAGACTGAGCGTCACACGGTCCTGAGGAGATTGCAGCCACAGACAGTCTATTTTCTGGATGACAGTGTTGAGCATGTCTGTGCAGGCCGAGACAAGAAGGGGATGCTGTTCCAGCTGCTGCTTCCACTGGCGGCCATCTGCCTCGTCATGGCCATTCTCAAGATCAACATCAACCCCACATCTCCCAGCATTGTCCTAAATTTTGCTGATCTGCTCCAGCAAGACCCTGTGATTGCAGCCAGCCCGCCGCAGTACATGGCACCGTGCATCGTGGAGTCCAAAGCTGCATCTGTCGGTGCAGCCTGTACGGGGGGTTTGCATTTCAGGTGTGCTCCTCCAAGAGCTCTCATTGCTGCAAGTCTTGTGGCAGTCATGGTGGCGTTCATAGCTTCTCAGTCATCCTGATGTGCAGCTAAATTTCAGCTGCGTTTTTTGCTGATTTTTAGCTTCACTCTCATGTGGCTGTCAGCTATGGACGCCTTGTTGCGAGGGCGCATTGCAGTATTCATTTCCTGCTCTGTGTGGTGTGGAGTCCTGTATCAACATGCAATCGGCCCGGTGCGCCTGGTGTGCAGCGCTTGATGGCTGTTCCCTGTAGCGTGACGCTGCTCACAGAGCTCCAATGACATGCATGTAGTGTCAGGCTGCGGTACATTCTGACTTGCACGCATGTTGCAGGTCAGTGAACGCCACGAGCAGCTACCAGCTCTCTGAGCAGCTCCTGGCTGATAAGTCTGCCGGTGCATCACCACAGTACGGCGCACTCGTCTTCAACGACAGCGTCATCGCTGACATGGCGCAGCCATTCGCCGCGCTGAACGGCAGCCTGGCGGACGTGAGCCCTGCCAGCTGGCTGGGGTTGCTGCCCCTGGGCCTGCCCCTGAACCCTAGCGCGGCTGCAGGGAGCGCTTTGGCAGGGCTTTCACGCCCGGAGTCCCGCGTGATCTCAGATGCTGTGCGAAGATTCCGGCAAAATCCGGGTATGCTGCCGGTCGTCCCTTGCCACAGAATGAGCATATGCATCGTGTATGGCTTCAGAGGGAGCTGTTTATGAACTGGTACCATCTGCCACGGCAGTGTGCCATGCACTGCTCTTCCCGACACGGAGCATATTTCTTATGGTCTTGGTGTAGGATGCCTCTCTGACTTCCTCAACAGTTTCCTGATGTACACGGCATAGCGGAACCATCCTCATGACGAGACATGCTTTGCAGGGATGATGATCATGCACAACGCTTCCAGCTACCATGCTCTGCCCGCTCTGGTCTCGGGGCTGCATCAGACCATGGGCGCGCTGTCCTCCAACGGCACAGGGCCTACCTTCACTGTCAAGTCTCACCCTCTGCCGCTCACCTCTGAGGAGTCTGTGCAGCTCGACAGCCTGCTCATGGTGACACTTCTTCTCTTCTGTCCTGACATAGATGAGCATGCACTTCTATGTGCTTTGTATTTTCTTTTGCAGGCCGTCTGTGCAATAATCATTCCTGCATGGTCAGGATAGTAGAGGAGCTCTCTGGCTGGAGAGCTGGCAACACAACATGGGTATGAGACGAGTGCATTGTGGCATGCAGGTGCTGGCAGCTCTGTTCGTTCTTGTGCCGTTCTGCTACCTCAGCGGGTCGTTCACCATCAACCCAGTGACAGAAGCATCCTCCCAGGCTCGCCACCTGCAGCTGCTCTCCGGCTGCCCGCCCCTCATCTACTGGGCAGGCTTCTATGTAAGTGCTCTGCTTTGTAGCCCTGCTGTCATGATTGAATTGCAATCATTCCTGCAGAGAAGGGTATTGTTAATTCTGTCTGAGGCCTTCAAGCTGACCACGCCAATCTTGACAGATGCGTAGCACAATGCTGGCTGCAGGTGGTCTGAAAAATACGACTTCTCGTGCAGATCTGGGACGTGATGACTTATCTTGTTGTGGTGGTGCTATCATTGTTGGTGTTTGCTGCCTACAATGACCGCGCGACGACTGGGAGCCTCGAGCAGCTGTGCGGCAGCTTCCTGCTGCTCTTGCTGTACGGCGTAGCAGTCATTCCCTTAGGCTATGCCTACTCCTTTGGCTTTGCCAGCCCATCAGCCGCCCAGGTGCGCTGCTTCATCCATGCTCAGACTTAGCGGCTTGTCATGAGCCGCAGTCTGTGTGCCTTTTGTTCAGCATGCTTGCATGCTCTTCCTCTGTGTACTTTGACGTCTTCTGCTGGATGCCGGGTTGTAAGGTGGGTGCCGGCAGAGAAGTCGAACCTGCTCAGATAGTACCTTGCAAGGCTCACATGGAGGTAGGAAAAAGTACCAAGGCATGAGCACGGCGCAGTGTGGGTGTCCCTTTCATGCTAATGGCGTAGAATTTCTGGCGGCTTGTCTGCAGGTGTCGGTGGCGGCGCTGTCCTTCGTGCTGGGCTTCGTGGCGGTGACGGGCTCCTACGTCATGAAGCTGATCCCGAAGACGCAGGCCCTGCAGCGCGTGCTCGTGCACTTCTTCCGCGTGCAGCCGCCCTTCCTGCTGGGCGAGGGCCTCATCGAGCTCACGCGCTTCAACTTCGAGAAGGAGCTTGCGCTGGCGCGGGGCGCTCCCACCAGCAGCAGCGCGGCATCTGCCTCAGACGCAGCTGTGGGCGCCTCCTCAGGTGCGCCTGTCCCTCGTTGAAAGCTAGACCTCACATCTCAGACGCGCAAATGTGAACTGAGCTTGTCTTCATTGAATGATCTGAGTCAGATGGAGCTGTGGGTGCCATTTCAGGTTTGCCTTGACAATTCGTTCTGTGTAAACCCCGCAATCCATCTGTCTTGATGTGGACAGGGCTTGGTGCTGTGAGTTGCGAGTCAGCACAGCAGAGTGTCAACAGAGCTTTATGCTCTCAACAGGGACTTACAGAGCGGTGTGGGCTGACTGAATGTGTCTGCCTCTGTTGCAGGGGGTGAAGTGAGCCTGTCATACGGCAGCGTGTACGAGTGGCGGACACTGGGCCGTTCTATGACCTATCTGATCCTGGAGGCGGCTTTCTTCTTCGTCCTCACACTGTGCATTGATGCGCTCACGCGGCAGGGGCG
The DNA here is from genome assembly GCA_000812005.1 of Coccomyxa sp. LA000219. Lineage (NCBI taxonomy): Eukaryota > Viridiplantae > Chlorophyta > Trebouxiophyceae > Coccomyxaceae > Coccomyxa > Coccomyxa sp. LA000219. The sequence goes on from KN714655.1 coordinate 1,355,012, forward strand.
CATACCTTTCGTGCCCGCATCCGTGCACAGGCTGCATGCCAGGTACACCCCTAACTTATGCGCTGGGAAAATACTATCACTAGTGCATCCTGGAAGCTGTGTCCTGCACAGCTGCATGTAGCGAGCCTGTCACCTTGTGATGTCTTGATTGTCCTTGCTCATATGTACATGTAGCAGCACGTGAGGCTTGTCGTGCTCTAAAGGACAAGCGTGTTTTCTCTACTGCAGGGTTTGTCAGCTCTGGACAGGAGCTTTGCAGAGGGTGAGGGGCAGGCATGACCACAAAGGACAGTACAAGGCCATAGATCAAGAGCATGCCACAGTGCAAATGGCTGACATCAACGGCTCGTCAGTTCTGCACACCTCAGCATTTGAGCACCAGAACCACCAGAATATACAGGTAGGCAGCCGGATGCACAGCCTGCCCAAGTGCAGAAATTCCCCACCCCTACACATGTCTTGGACGGAAGAGAGCCTGATCAGGGATGTCCCAGCCAATGACCGCCTGCCTGGCAACAGCAGCAACTGTTCCCTATGCACCACTGTCTCTGTGTGCAAGGACCGTCTGGGCAATTGTTACATCACTTATGCTCAGATCGTGGTGAGACATACTTGTGCTGCTGCTCTAATGGCCTTGTCTCGTTCATGCAGGAAGTTGGTACGGCTGTGCATGAAGATGTGGATGTGGCAGCCGAGAGGCTACGAGTTCACGGGGGCGGTGCTGATAATGACAGCCTGTCCCTGAAGAACCTCCACAAGGCCTACAAATCCAAGGTACCGCACGCCTGTCCATTGCAAGTCATTGACTCGTGTCCCTTTTGGCCATGGATTGGAGACTGTGTTAGATATTGGACTGTGTTGGCAGTGGAAACTACGGGCTTCTCACTCTCTAAAGCGGTCTTGTGAGAACAGCCAGCTACAAAGGGTGAGAAGCCGAGGTTGCCGCTCTGCAACAGAGACCAATACCTGACCCTAGAATCATACATGCAAAGAGGTGCTGTGCACATGGCTGACCAGCTGCTGGCACTGGTGACAGGTGGCTGTGGATGATCTGTGCCTTGGCGTGCATCGAGGAGAGCGCTTTGGACTGCTCGGGCCCAACGGGGCAGGTGTGAACCTCTGCTCTCACCGATGTTACTGATTACGATTTGTGCCCTGCTTGCTAGCTGCTTTGCTTGCAAGGGTAGCCAGTTGAGCCCATACCCAGAAGGACGGACCGGCTATGCTATCTGAAGACACCTTTCTGCGCTGGAGTCAGCGAGCTCAGTTTGCCGCACTGCTTCCTGCTCTGAATGTGTTACTGAAGGGCGTCCTGTTGTGAGCTTGACCTGTTTCTTGAGGTGTATACAGAGAGCTGAGTGTGCTCTGTGCATCCTGCTACCACATGTGAGAGAGTCCTTGTGCTCGACAGGCAAGACGACCATCCTTGGGATGCTGACGAGGCGTACGCAGCCCACCAGCGGTGATGCCCTGGTGGACGGGCAGAGTGTGCTCAGCAGCTCAGGGCAGGGGCATGCTGTGCTGGGCTTCTGCCCACAGCAGGACCCTCTCATGGATCTCATGACAGGCCGCGAGCAGTTGGCCCTGTATGCCAGGCTCAAGGTGAGCATGAGGCATCCTGCATGGCACAGTGCAATAGGGATGTATGGGCCACATTATTGTGCTATGCCGGCTCCTATACTGCTACAGAGTAGCCTGTTGGAGAGGTAAATTCATCACTCTTGCAATAGCCACTATGCGGTTGCAGCTCGGCTATCAGCCAGGGGTTCACTTGGCATACGCAGGCAAGGCTGCAGACTGTCCTGGGAGCACTTGTGCGCACTGTGACCATATCACTGCAGTCATCACTGCAGCCCGCAATTCGTATACATTGCCCGTCCAGGCAAGGCTGCAAATTTATGGCAATTGGCATAGGCAATTGGCATTTTTGGCTACTGCAGGGCGTGCCGGAGGAGCGGGTGAGCGCGGAGATCGCGACGGTGCTGCAGCGGACGGCGCTGCCGCTGGAGATGGCGGGGCGGCCGGCGGGGCAGTACAGCGGCGGCAGCAAGCGCAAGCTGGCGCTGGGCATTGCCCTCGTGGGCGGCTCCAGTACTATTCTACTGGATGAGCCCAGCTCTGGCATGGTACGCCGGCCATCAACTAACCAAAATCCTCAGCGCTTGAGAGTCTCAGAGGATGAGTGATGGGATGGAGAGTATTGACCAGTGCCACCCCTTGTAAGGTCGCATACTGCGATATTGCATGGCATGTCTGCGCAAGGTCGCAAGGCCTTGGCCCCTTGCCTGAGTGGCTTGCCATTTTGAAGGACACTCAGCTCCCCTGCATTGTGTGCTGCGTTCTTACTTGACCGGGTGCTTCATACTCTTGCAAGTGTCTGAAGATGTCCAGATGAAACAGCACAAAGCTGAGAACACTTGACTGTGTAGGACCCTGGGGCGAGAAGGGCCATGTGGAACTTCATCATAGACGCCACACAGGGCGAGGGTGAAGGCAAGGATGGGGGCCAGCGCTCTGTGGTGCTGACCACGCACAGCATGGAGGAGTGCGAAGCGCTCTGCACCAGGGTTGGCATCCTAGACCAGGCAAGCCAACAAAGCTTGCACATGCCCATGGGCCTGTCATAGGCTGCGCTCACATCATGCCAGATTCCAAATGCCCTTGACTGATCAGGCATTATATTATCAGATCATGAAAATGTTGCTCTGGGACGAGGATGGCTTCATCAATGTACATTGCCTGTCTGAGCCCACTGCAGCATCATAGAACAAGAGGAATGTAAAGGAAGAGGAGTGTAGCTGTCTGGCACAGAGCAGACCTTCTCACATATGCATCTGCTGCAGGGGCGGCTGCAATGCCTGGGGTCCACCTCGAACCTGAAGCTACGCTTCGGGGGAGGCTATCTGCTGGAGGTGCATGCACCAGACGATGAGGCGCTGCAGGCGCGCCTTGGCGCCTTCATAGCGCGCGAGCTGGGCGGCCAGGAAGACGAGGAGCGCCACCTGGGCTGCGCTATATACCGCCTGCCAGCTGAGCGCCAGGTAAATCCACTTCTTCCACTCCTAGACAATGTACAGCACTGAGCCATGTCTGAGTGATTTCCATGTTACCAGTATGCATAGTGCACCTTCCGTCTCTTGTGTGCTCTGTGACTGTGACTGTATGGACCAGTGAGATGTGTCCCAACCTGTGTGGTGCAACACTTGCTGAATATGCCTATGACTGAAGCGGGCTGAGCGCTCTGCCGGTGTATGCTATGCCTCTGAGGAGTGGTTGATTGGTGCAGAGCATGGCGAAGGTGTTCAGGCTGATGGAGGATGCTCGCAAAGTCCTTGGGCTGCAGGCATATGGCGTGTCACTGCCCACTCTGGAGCAGGTCTTCCTTCGCGTTGTTGGACATGAGCTGCAGGGCTGAGCAAGGAGCAAATATTCAGCAAGCTCTACTGTCATATCAAGGACGTCATGAGTGCATATTGATACAGCTTTAAAGAGAGTGTCATGAATGGGTTGACGGGCCACACTGCAGCTGCAGACCAAGCGTTACTGGCCTAGGTTCGGCCAAAGGTCTCATGATAAGTCAGTTGAAGGCAGATGATTTGAGGGATGTGATCAGAGAAGTGTTGAACGCAATGCCCCTGAGTTGTGCCTGTTGACCACATGGATGCATAGTCAGCTGCAGCATCAGATGTATCGAAAGCATATCTGAACCAGAAGGAACCATGAGGAACACCGCTTTGATCAGAGCCGTGCAAGCAGTAGTGTAGGGGCCAAAGGAGCTCACATGCAAGTCCAGATAGGGCAGGTCTTGGAGGTGGTACAGAGACCACATTCTTGTATGCTCAGGACAGGCTTCAGTTATAGGGCGGTATACAAATACAAAGTTTTGAAGATGTAATCCAGTTCCAGCATGTCTCAAAAGATCTGCAAGTTCTCTGGCATCCTGACCTCCAGTCTGTCTGAACTCGGCTTGAGTTCAAGTTTGACTTTTACAATGTGTCCTCAGTACAGGCTGCCACGGTACATGCTCCTTGGGAACCTTTGCTGTAGGTGAGGCCACTGTACAAAGAATGCATCTGCCATGCGCGTGTGATACAGGACCTTCCCAGACAGGGACAGTGACTCCACACGAGCTATACTCTCCACATACACAATGCGTGTCCGCCATCTGAATAACCTGCATCGGCGCAAAGTGAAGCACTGAACATTCAGACCAAGATTGAGGTAGCCAGATCAGGTATTTATGAAAAGCAGGTGTTGAACACCCTGTCGCCATTGTGGGCATCACTTGAGGTTTGCAGTCAGGGTGTAGGCTTCAAACAGCCTTTTTCCTGAGTTGCATGAAACAGCATGAGACAGATCAGGAGGTCGAAGTGCACACCTGAAGAGGTGTGCTGCAAAGCAGAGAGGTATACATGTGCCTGGCCCATTCACGAGAACCTGCAGCACACCCCAGTGGTCTCTTGTCCGCCCTCTCTGAACATACACCATGATCCTCCCTGCTTCATACGGGAAGTGTCAGCTTGTCCATGTGTTATGGCCATGCGGGAGACCTTACCAGATCAGGGGCTTCTCTCCACACAATAGCCAGAGCTGCCCAGGCCGCCACAAGAGTGGTCCAGATTGAGGTCAGATAAGACTGCCCCACCTCCCTGCTGCGAGGTATCGCTACAATGTTGGCCTGGCCTAGTCCTTCATCCTGCAGCACAGATCAACGAAAGGTTTCAGAAGACGTAGAAGCAACCCAACGTCTCAGTGTGGTCGGCAGTACAAGAGCTGCTGCAAAGGCAAGGCAGCAGGCATTTTGCGTGCAGTCCCTTAACAGCATGCAGTCCCTTAACAGCACACATCAGGGATGGTCTTCACCCTGGCTGGCTCCAGGGCTATCACAGATGATTCAGGAGGTCTGAATGGCGATGCTGCAAAGCACCATGGTTTTACAGCTGTGATGCTGCAGGCTGAGCACCTTGGGTGATGAGAAGGCCTTCTCAGCTGCAAGGGCTTTCTGCGCCCCCATGCTGTCGGTTGATGCAATGACGTATGTCCGTGGGCGTAGCTTGTCCTTGTCTAGGTGCTTCAGAAGAGCCAGCATCTCCGCAGTGTGGCCACCTGTGCATTGTCTTCATTCTCACCGGAAGAACACGCCATTTGATGTGATGCATGAGCTGCCCTTCACTGCGTTGTATACCTGAGCCAAGAACGACTAAGGTCCGAGCCGTCTTCTCAGGCGCAGTGTGATGGATGGGCCTTGGCATCACGCTATGTACATAAATGGCCTGTCATCTGCTCTCGTGGCTCTTGACACTTCCTGAAGTCTGTATAACTCATCATTTGCCCTTGGTGCATACCCACGATGAATGAAGGATAGCACTCAAGACACCATAATGGCTAGGGACCAACAACAGCATGTCATCAGCTATACCAAGGCACCGAACCCATCGCATCCGCGTCTTATACAAGCTTACACGGCTCTTCTACGTCTGCGCTTTGCGACAGGGCTTGGAATCGACGGACTGATGAAAGACATAGCTTCGGGCATGACAGAAGCTAGCTGAAGCTGCATGGGCACCATAGTAAACTGGGACATCAGCGCAGATCGTGAGGAGAAAAGATGAAGTGAGAATAAAGCTCAGAGACGAGCTGATCCATTGAGCGCTATACTGAGCGAAATACGGAAGCCCGCAGTGCGCCGTGTAATGGGCCTACCTGCTGCAATCACATAATGCTTTGGTCAATGTATGACCTTCCAACGTAATGGATTCGTAGTGCAGTTACAAGACGCAGCTTGTTACCTGACGCAGCTTGTCAAGCTTCCGCTCGTAGCATCTCCCCAGCAAGCGTGAGCGGACGTGAGCAGAGTCTGCATGGTGTAGCCTGGCATGGTGCCAAAGCGCACCAGTGAAGCTCTTGACGGCATACCTGAGCAGAATGGCAAACGGTCAAGGCCAGAGGAGGTGCGCCACGGACGTCGAAGTCCATACAACCTTCCAAGTAGACCTCAATGACACTGCCATAGGCCTGCTTGTCCAGTGCGGGCTCGAAAGATGCCTGCGATGATGCCTGTGTTTTGGTGCAGCCAGAACATGCGCTCCCGGCCTCACAGACTGTGGAGCTGCAGCTTGCTCTTGCCCTGCCGGCTCCACAGCCTGTGCCAAATGGTGTGGAGCCTCAGTCAGCACCTGCACTGTCGGCCCCACAGACTGTGCCGCAGCATGGGGAGCTGCAGCCGGCACATGCACAGCCAGCAGAGGCATTGCCGCCCCAACAGCCTCCGCCACTAGCTTTGGAGCAGCAGCCAGCACTTGGGCTGCCAGCCCCACAGCCTGTGCTGAAGGAGCTGCAGCCAGCACCTGCAGAGCCGTCTTCTCAGCCTGTGTCATCAGGTCTGCAGCCACAGCTAGCAGCACACGCATTTCCGCATTCACAGGCTATGCCCAACGGCGCGGTGCCGCAGTCAGCACCTGCAGAGCTGCTCCCACAGACTGTGCCGGAACATGCGGAGCCGCAGCCAGCACAGGATGTGCCTCCAGCGCGGAGCATGCAGCAACATGAGGAGCTTCAGCCCGCACATGCCCTGCCGCCTGCACAGCCTGTGCTGAAAGTCCTGGACGTGCAGCCAGCGCATGAACAGCCAGCTCCACAGACTGAGTCAGCAGGTCTGCAGCCGCAGCCACCACATGCGCTGCAGGCCCCAGAGACTGTGCCGCAAGGTGTGCAGCTGCAGCCGAAGCATGAAGCATCGCCGGCACAGGCAGTGCCGGAAAATTCAGAGCCGCGGCCAGCACCTGCATTGCCGCCTCTGCAGGCCATGCCAAAGGGCCTGGAGCTGCCCAGTGGGTGGAGAGAATGTCCTGCAATGGGAAATCGGATGCACATGCTTCATGTGGTTCCCACTAAGGTGCCGCTTACATTTAACTCATGACCACTAAGAAGCAGCATGCTTGAATCAGATGTCAGGAGGCTTCTGCTGCCTCAGATGGTGGCCTCACCTTGTACAGGGCAGCTCAAATCCTTGGCTGTCACTTGCAGCACAAGGATGGGCTGCCATCAGTGAATATACCTGTTCTGTATCATGTGCGCTGGTGAGTTCCCCAGTCATGCAGGTACCTCTGGGCAGAAAGTTCAGGCATGTCCTGACAGAGGATCAGCACTTTTCCCCAGAGAAGCTGATTCAAGATATGCAAGCAAAAGGTAGCGAGGTGAGACTTGGCATACTCACATCGAAGAAAGCAGTGCATGTTGGCAAAGACTGTAATAGGCAGGGCTTTCGGCTTTGCAGTGAGGAAAGGAATGCTAATCAAACGGGAAGACTTCTCATGAGAGCAAATATGCTTCAGGTGGGGCTCATCATAGACCTCACCAACTCCTGGAGGTACTACGACCTGGATGAGGTCACCGACCTGGGTGTGGAGCATGTGAAGATCAGATGCAAAGGACGCGGCCAGGTGTGCATATCCTTGAGCCACCACCCTTCATATTGCTTGCTAGCCCTATAGTGTCTGACTACCTAGCCTGGTCACTGGCGCCCTCCAGATCTTTCTGATAAGCTTCAGAGGCACGAAGCAGAGATGCGTGTCATCAGAAGTCTCCTGTGGATTGCTGATGACCCAGTGCATGTGTGTGAGCTAGAGCCATCTTGCAGATGTCCCTTCTGTGCAGGCACCAGAGCCACAAGCAGTGAATCAGTTTGTCTGGAAGCTGATTAATTACAGAATGCTGCATCCGCAAAAGTGGGTGGTTGTGCACTGCACACATGGCTTTAATCGCACAGGTACATACTCTCGCCCAGCACCATTCTTCTGCTGCCAGAGGCATATAGATATACATTACATAAACCCCATTTACGCTGTGTATAAGAAGCTGAGTCTCGCACTCTCTGCCTGGGCTGTGCATGACTAAGCAGTCAGAGCTGTTTGCCTGTACCTTCTAATGCCGCAGCCCTTGCTCAGCAGACATGTCCCGGATGTGTGCAGGGTATATGATAGTCAGCATGCTCATGCGGCAGGGAATGTATATGCGGGGGGCGTTGGGTCTCTTTACGCAGCACAGGCCAGCTGGCATCTATAAGGATGACTACATCAGGGCGCTATATGACTATTATCACGAGCCCTTGTGAGTTTCATATTCTTCCACCAGGCATGCAGCAACTGCAGCGCAGCACACAAAAATGCTGCACATTCCCTTCTCACCTGCGTTGACAGGGCTTGCTGACTTTCACAGGAGTATCCAACCCCAGCAGTGTTCTGTGTAAGATTAGCAACCCTACAGTGCCATGTGATGCAGGCCTCCCAAGTACAAGCCTCCTGCTTTGCCTCTCTGGAAGCTCGAGGAGCCTGACTCGCCCAGGATAGACCACGAGCTTGATGGTGCGTCTCAACGACTCTTGCTGTTTCTATCTGCATTGAATGTCTCTGTCCATCTGGCACAAACACCGCTGTGTGGGCTGACATGGCTTGTCTGCCAGTGTCATGCTATGTGGACATTACCTCCTCTTCTGCTGTTGTCGTTGCTGTGTATGCCATGCCAAAAAGTGGCTTCTAAGACCTTGATCTGACTGTAAGGTTGTGGGCTGCATGTGTAAAAACTGCCCGCTCTTGCAGTTGAGGAGAATGGCACTGAGGAAGCCGAGCCCCAAGGGCTGCAGCATGATGATGACATCGGAGAAGAGGTCCCTTTTGAAGAAGCTGAGATGGTCTGTATGAGCATTGTCCGTCAGGTGAGCTCCTTCCCGTGCAAAGCCTACAGCAGTGTCCCCCTGTAGCCATCAGATGCTGCTGATCACGCCTCGCTGATATCCTATGCAGGAGCTGAACACCCTTGCTGCAAATCCAGTCTCAAAATTTGGTGCTCTTATGCTCCTGCCACTGACACTTGCTGTGACTCGATGTGACATTGTGACTGGCCCAATACAGGTCAGAGGTATGGCCGCGGACGAGTTCCTGCCAGACAACTGGATCAATTTTCCTGGCAGCCAACCAATAAGCCTGGACCGCCAGAACCTCAGCCTGCTCAAGCAGGAGCGCTATGCAGTCACCTGGAAGGCAGATGGCACCCGCTACATGCTACTGATCCTGAAGTGGGGCACCTATCTTGTGGATCGCAGCTTCAAGGTCAGGCGCTTGCAGGTGCGCTCTGAGCTATGCCGCTTTCTGAGACATCTGTAGCATGATCTATGGGTTTTTTCATTGTACATGCTGGCTGGTTTCTGTAGTCCTGGCTTATTGTCTCCGGGGCCACCTGGATCCTTCCCCAGGTCTCACAGCCCTCACATAGGAGGATTTGGCTGTGCAGATGCGCTTTCCCATGCAGCCAATGACAGGCAAGGAGTACCTGTCTCATCATATGACGCTGCTGGATGGCGAATTGATTGTGAGCGAGGACAGAGACTCTGGGAAGCAGACGTACAAATACCTAGCGTACGATATCATGGCCCTGGCATGCAACTCTGTGGTCCAGAAGCCCTGGAAGGTATGCGCATTGCTGAGAGTCTTGATACCCAGATTGCTGGACCCCTTGAAGCCTCCCAGTTCAGCCAGCATCATGATTTAAGACCTGCGTGTCCTGAAGGGCACAGCTCTGATGCATATGCGGCAAATCTGGCCTGACCTGCTGATCCTCCGCAGTGCTGTTGTGTGAATCTCTGTCAAGTTGCAGAGACACCGGCAGATTCATTGTGCAGCTGTGTTGTGCTGCAGGAAAGGTGGCAGATGGTGGAAGACCTTGTCATGAAGCGACGTGCGACAGAGAGGCACTCCATTGAACAGGCTCAGAAGGGCAAGCAGCCATACCCTGTGTTCTATGACTACCAGAGGGAACTCATCAGCGTCCTGCGCAAGGACTTCTGGCCGCTCTGGATGGCTAAGAGGCTGCTGCAGGACATCATCCCCACCCTGTCCCATGAGTCTGACGGCCTCATCTTTCAGGTATTTGGATCAAGGGTGCCCACCTGTTAGTGTGCATGACAGCTCTAGATGCGAATGTGCAGGGCCATATATATGCCTGCTTGCAGCAATGCGACATTTGTAGATTCTCTTATGCTTGCAAACCACTCCACGCATCTCTACCACTGATGCGGTAGTACATGTGAAGTGACCTCATCAGAGTCATATATTTTACATGGGCTCTGCACACAGGCGAGGGAGGAGCCTTATGTAGTGGGCACTGATGAGAAGCTGTTGAAGTGGAAGTATGGCAGCATGAACTCTGTGGACTTCCTTTTACGCTCGAAGGCTGCAGGTGAAGCCTGGATACCACATGTCAGCCATGCACCCAGTCACATGCATTGCACTTGTGTGTACCATCACCTGCAGAGACCAGACTGCTGAGCTGTGCTGCCCCTTGCAGGTCCTGAGTTGTATCTTGGCAAGGGTTCAGACATAGCCCTGTTGCCAGGTAGGCCCTTACTGCGGATGCCTTGTCTCAGACTCTCAGTTGCTGTGATCCTTTATAGTGCGTTTCATCGCACAGATGGAGAGACGAGCCCTTCTGAGACCGCCTCTTGTCAGCTCATGCTGGTGTAGGTTCTGCAAATCCTGATTCCCTTGCTTTGCCTGTTCTGCGGTGTAATGCAGATGCCGCCTTGCGTGCGCTGATCTCCTCGCTCTGCTTGAAGGCGCCAAGGTTGAGTTTGCTGAGGGCGAGGATGTGAGGAAGTATGAGAACTGCATTGTGGAGTGCGCCTTCGACGGGGAAGAGGGCGTCTGGCGCTTCATGAGAGCGCGCACGGACAAGCAGCGCCCCAACGCCTGGCATGTGTACGAGAAGGTCATGACATCAATCCAGGACAACATCGAGGAGGACGACATCATTGCAGAGGTTGAGGAGGCTATGAAGAGCCCTGTGTATGAGAAGGACCGCCCTCCTGGCGGGTCCCAGCATGGCCACTGATCAGCTGATCAACGCATGAGCTACATCCTAGGGGGAAGTGAGTTGGGGCGCATCCATGCACTGTGCCTTGCTGATCATTAGGACTGAATCAAAGTCTGAGGAGAACTCTGGTCATGGGGAGAGTTTCCAAACTTCAAGTTGAAGACTGTGCTGAAGTAGTCTAGCTTGAAGGAAGCAATCGCTAGGAGGTGCTTCTCTCTGCAGTGTCCTTCATCGGATTCTAGGACAGATCCTGCAAGCTGGTCTGGAATTACATATCTATGCGTATTTTCCCAATTGCATTTTGGCAAACACTGCTGGCAACTGGGACAACTGGTGGTGCTGGTCGTACTGGTCTGGCATACATAGACATTGACTCCTTAGCAAGTGAAGCTCTGAAGATCTGGAGGCAATCCCCATATATATGCTTGCATGGGAGTGAGAGGATATAATGCCTATCCTCAAAAGACCTGCAGTCACTCTATGACTGCGAATTATCCTCTACACCTGTGGCAGGATGACCGGCACATACTGATGGCGTTCGCCAGCTTCAACATTCGTACAGTCTCTCAGCCAGCATGAACAGAATAAGGAGCGTTCTTTCTGCGACAGATGAGCATGCGAAATCACGAGCTTCACCAGTGTGTCCGGAAGCTACAATACGATTGCGGCCAAAGCAAAAGGATTGCCAAGCAGCACCCAGCGAATGTGCTGCGGCATGACACGCACATCTCAGAGTTCATGAAATGAAGGGCACTCAACATGTCAGGAAGATGCCACTGATGCGTGTCGTGTTCGACTGTGGTAGGGCTGGACCAAAACAGGGTATTGGCGGGGGGTGCTACTCATTCAATGGCAGTGCTTCTTTTGTGTCGTTAAACGACGCGGATGCTCGTGATCAAGCCCCCTTACACGTCCACATGTTGACCCTCGTTGCCTGTACGTACAACACAGTCTTGGGTGCCTGACAATCGTGTCAGAGTACTGTCAAGATTCTTTCAGCTCGACTTCGAAAGGGCCTGCCAGTAGTATTTCAGCGGCTCGCGTGATCGAGCCCAGCTACACGCCAGGGTGCCAAGGAGAATGGAGATATTGCAACAGCTGAAAGAGTCGAGTTCACAAGGTCTGTCCAGGGCCACTTTCAAGAGCATCTCGTAAGCTGATGTCAGCTGCGACCTTTAAGGGAGATATGGCAATATACTGCGCTGCCTTGTTAGGGTTTTGTACCCTTTGGCCCGTACGAACGTTTCCCTCTCTGTATTGTGAAGTTGGCCATGGGAAGGAAGACCGGGCCAGGCATGACCTGATATGAGATGGTGTAGAGCAGCGGCCCGGCTGTCTCCGCCACTGTTCGCGACAGGGCTGCAAGTGGGCATATTCGCAGAAACTGAGCGGAAAGGGCCATTTATGTCGCCGTACCGCAATGGACTGATAGCACGACCATCTGCTCACGCAGAAGCAGCCGGATAATTCGCTTCCACATTTGGGCTGAGAAGTGACCGGCTGTCAGGCCCTGTGAGGCGCTGGTGCGTGTCCAACGTGGACGGTGGCACAATAAAAATGTGTCAATTTACACAGGGCGTGTTGGTGATACCAAAGCCTCGTACGAGAAACATGGTGGTATAAGGAAGCCCGATCGGCCAAGACTTGAATTTTCTGCGGCGTGTTCCAGGCAGAAGGCGCACTTTGAAAGCTACGCTTGTATGACAAGCCTTCCAGATAATACCCTGCTCATTTGGGCCCATCCCTGGCTCAGCACCGATGCTCTCGAGCATGTTGCTAATCACCGCTTGGTGAGTCGCCCGTCAATATAGCATTGCAGAGTGTTATCAGCCAGTAGAAAGGGTGTCTTTCCCACTCAAAGTGAATATTGCGCTCTAGCGAGCCTTGATGCTGTACACTGCGCTCATTGTTGTTCACAACGAAAGGGACGTGTGTCCTGCAGTTGAAGGAGCTTAGGTATCCATGCACAGCCCCAGGCCACCTGGCAGCACAAGTGTTCCTAAGGGCAGCAACAGGTATACTCCTGTGGCCTCCAGCCAACACCATGCAGCACTGTTGATCTGCCGCTCATGTTCTGCATAGAGTCTCACAGCATCAGGGCTTGACGCAATCAGTCATGAGGATTTGCTCAGAGAACAGTGCGGTTTAGCGTGCAGTACAGGCGTCTGATGCATTTTCAGCACATGATCTGAACATGATCTGCTGACGCAAGATCTCGCTCAAGAGCTATTGGTCGGGTGCAGGAGAGCTGTCATGGGAGACAGCCTTGACTGGGCTGCACTCAAGGAAGGGCTTTGAGTATCCGGGCCAGCTCAACAGGTATGGGCACATGCAGTGTCCAGCCTGCCAGCTGTCCCCGACAGGTGTCAAGTGCGGTCAGCATGACTGTGGGACACCAGACTGCTGGAGGCTAGTAACCGGTGAGTGCTCACCCCTCCCTGCATGTCAAAAGATTGACGCCATGGGCATGATCCTGTCAGCACAAGACCTTGTCAGCGCCCTCAAGGCGGCACCTCCTAGCATGGAAATTTCCTATTTGCGTGCTACTGGCGCTGCATCTATGTGTTGGTTGTGATGTGACTGCTGAAGCTGAGCGCTGGTTGCTGCTGGCAGATGGGGGCAGGATACAATGGTACAGCTCGCAGATCCTGAATGACGTGGGCGGAGAGGCGTCTGAGGCTGACAGTCCAGAATGTGCGTCACTGGTGCCTGGTGTATATCGTGCTAATATAACCACAAGAGCAGTTGCAAGCCAACTGTGTCATGTTACGGGCTGACTCACTTCATTGCACGATGCCATGCTAGAAAGGGCGTCCCTTGCATGCAAGCGCTCAACGCCATGAGACATGCGAGATGCCAAATGGGGTCATGTCGGTGCAGGGTTGCGCAAGCTTCTTCTAGCGACAGGCTGCCCAAATCTGCCCGGTGTGGACACAGAGGCCAGCAGGGCTGCAAAGGGCCCCTTGCCCTCCTGGCAGACGCCCCTCTTCTGCCTGTCCTCTGAATCAGGACAGGTGGTTCTTGCTCCTGCACACCCCACACCACCCTACTTGTCAAGCCCCTTGCCAGTCTGTATCTGGAAGCAGAGGATGACAGATGAGACATCGATATAAGTTGTTGCTGGCAAGCTGGACTTTGCTGCAGAAGCCTTGGCGCTGTGCTTGAGAGGGCTCGCCTGAACAGGGCCCTGAGCGCCCTTGCAACCTTCTGCTGAGTAGGCAATGCTCTGCCGTGCAGCTCTTCAGGAGCATCTGGGCGGCCTTTGCTCAGGCCTGGGCCGCTGAGAGGGCTTGGAACGCACACACCTTCTCCACTGAGAGAGCAGAAGCTGAGGTACACTCTCAGATGTACTACCCGCACACTAGACCCAGCCTGCACCTGTCACAAAATGCATCACTAGCTTAGCCAGCGAGCACAGCTGAGTGTTTACATTGCAAGCAAGGTGCAGACACACAGAGAAAGGGGACAGCACACTGGAGTGTTCATTGAGAGCACACTGAGATTTCTGTGCAGGCGAAGGATGCGTTTGCAAGGAGGGAGAAGTTCCAGCTGCACTTCCTGCTGTCGCACCCCTCGCAGCCCGCCCCGGCCAATGGGGCAAGCCTGGCCCGTAGTCATGCAGCTTTCTTTGATGGCAAGCTCCAGGAAGCGAGCATCCTCAGCCCACGCAGAGACACAGGCAAGCACAAGTTCCTGGCGCAACATAGTCCAGCTTACACACACAATAGTCTGGCATGATAGACATGGCCTCTTGTGTTACATCAAGGATGCGTCTGGCCCAATTCTAATGTCACGGGCAGAAGACACTAAAGGATCTGGACATTATAGAGCATGCTGTGACTACCATGCAGGTGCCGTTGGGAGCGGCAGCATCGCACAGGCTCAGCCTGTCTCAGTGAAGGCGGAGCAGGATGCTGCGCCCATGGCTGCAGCAGCACCTGCGGAGGCAGCTGGTAAACCCTTGCTCTCACCCACCCACCCCTCTGCATGCTCTCTAGCCTGTTGTTTTCCACACGCCAAGGAGTGGCTGACAACCCCAGCCCATGTAGATCGCATCATGGTGCCTTATGGTCTATATTGTACCCGGTAAGCATGCCTTTGAGCTGTGAGCTGTCCATGACTCAGGCAGTGCAGCAGCTCTGAGGTCAATGCTCTGTAACATGGTGTCTGCTGGGCTCAAAACACATCTGGCCATGCAGGGGTGGACACCGACTCTGGGCACCTTGCTGTCCAAGCGGACTCTGGCGCTCAGTCGCCTCTGCCAGCTCAGCCAGTGCAAAGCGCGCCTCAGCAGGGCCCGCCTTCTCCTGCCCAGGCGCTGCTGCGCAACCTGCAGCAGATGCAGAGCAGAGCCACTCGGGTCTCCCCAGAAGTGATCCGGGCAGCGATACAGCTCACCAGCTCGAGTTCTTGTGAGATTCCAGCCGGTAGCATGGCGTGGGCGCCGCATGCAGCCATGCAGAAGTCTGGAGGTCATGTCATGAGCGTTCCAGTGACCTCGCAGCCTGCCAGACTGGCGCCGGCACCGCAGCTTGCGCAGCCCAGGGCAGGAGGTGCGCCGGTGGCAGCGTCTCCCGAGGTTCGGCATGGGTGCGCCTCCGCAGCGCCCGCAATGCTGCGGGCTGGGCCCCCGGGCGGGCCGGCCCGGCAGAGCTGGCTGATCCCTCCGAGGACAGCTACGGCGCCCTCGGCACATGCCGGGCAGCGGCCGAGCGCTCCCGTCAATTTGCGCATGCTGCGGCTGCGCTACGTGCGCGCTGCCACGGCAGCGGCTCAGGGGCCTCGCGGCGGGGGACCCATGATGCCTGCCCCGCAGCGGGCGCAGCCTCAGTCGGCCTTCAGAGCTGTCGCGCCCGCCTCCCATGCCGCCCTGCTGATCCGCCCATTTGCCAACCGGCCTCGACAGGGGCCCACTCCTGCAAAGTCTCCCCTCCTGCCCATAAGGATGGGCATCGGGCAGAATGGCCTCGCAATTGGGGTGCCCGTGACAGGCGTAGACAGCCGCCCAGTAGACATTGCTGCAGCCAGGGTGGCTCACGCTGAGTGCAGCATCCCGAAGATCAGTAACTCAGATGCTAGGCGCCAGCTGGGAGGCGCTCTTGCTCGGCCCCTGCCCGATGGTTCAGCTTCAGCAGAGCATCCAGTGGGAGGAGGCCAGCAGGGCGTGCATGGCATGTACCCGAGAACCCCCTCAGGTCAGCTGGGGAATCCTGGAGGCCTGCGGAGGCCAGAGCAGCGCCCTGGTGCGAGGCTCAGCACAGTCAGCAGCCTCAGCCCGCCTCCTGCCAGCATGAGGTCCCTGCATGACCACATTCCAGGCCGCATCCCGCACGGTGAGCCTGTTGTGCATTTTACTCTGCTTCTTCTGCTTGTACTTTTTCAGCAGATCACCAAACCACGGATAGGCAGGCATCCTTCAGGCGATCATAAATCTCGTCACTTGTATTGATGGAGGCCGTCACAAATTGCTGGCTGTCAAGCCCCTGTCTGACAACACTGCCTTGCAAGCAGGCGATCAAGCTCCAAGGAAGAGGCCCCTGCTGGGCGCTTCAGGGAGCGTACCCAAGCGCCAGAATTATGCGACGTCACCAGGCGAGCTAGCTCTTCATGTCAATCGTCCAAATGCGAGACCTGTAAAGGATCTGTATGCCCATGCACAAGCACGTGCATGCCCCTGATTCGCTGATGTTCTCATCAGCCAGACATTGTCAGAATGCTTTAGGTGCACTGGCACCTTGCTACTCAGCTTGACGTGCATTGTTGGTTGTTGCTGTAGCAATCTGATGTGGGTAGCTGTCATCTGAGCCTGACGCCTTGCTGCAGGGCTCCAGCAGCCAGGCAACAATTATGAGCCACGCATAAGTGTGATCCCTGCCGAGCCCAAGTTGCCCACGCTGCCCAGCTCGCCGCCCAGCCCAGTTCCATTTGTCCGAAAGAGGGCTCGCACATGGAAGCTCAATGATCACAGCATGCACAGTGCACCCAGGCCCAAGCTGTCACCTGGCAGGCCCCGCGTCGCGCATCCGGATTGCACTCCTCCGCCTGATCAGGCTGCCGGAGAGGCGTCGGCTACCAGCCCATCTGTGCAGATCATCGGGGACTCACCCACCCAGAGTCCGCTAGGGCGCAAGAGGGGCCGTCCAAAGGGCTCCAGGAGCAGCACCTCCAGGAGCCCGGTGCTGCTGCCCGGCAGCCCGAGCGAGGCAGGCGCGCTGATGCACTTCGGGGCAGGCGGCGCTGCTGACGGGGCGTCCCCGGGCAGCCCGAGCCCGCGCAAGAGGGGCCGCCCGAAGGGCTCCAGGAACGCCCCTGTAGGCGAGTTGTCACTCATTTCCAGCCCATGCCTTCTTCTTACCGTCAATTTTCAGTACTAGCTCTGTACCTCCATCATACACAGTGCTCTGGCCACTGTAGCCCTTTCATACCAGAGCACTTCACCTGTCAGCATGCAGGTGGTTTGTCAAGGCTCAGACAGAGCTGGACAGATGATGAGAGTGCTTGCGCATGTGCTGAGTGTGAGGTTTTGCGCGTCCTGCTGCAGGTGTGAGGCTGGCTGCTGACATGGCACGGAAGACCTTGGCACCGCATGCCAGGCCTGACCTGGCTGGCTCACCCAGGCCGAAGAAACCCACTCAGGTGCGAGCAAGACGTTTGCTGGTCTACGATCTACAGTATCCTTGCAGCCCTTTGTGTAATACGCAAAATCTTCCAGGTCCTCAGGATGACAACCCCGAGCTCAAAGCTGTGAATTCAGTCAGCGCTGTGTGAGCAGAATACATGAGATTTAAAGGGTCATGCAAATATTGTGCACCTCATGCCAGCGACAGACAGTTGGGCAGATGCTTCTGTGCTGGATTGGCTTGCTGGTGCATGGGCAGACAGGATCTTCGCTGTGACTTAAGTGGCCCTCCTCCTTGTGCAGGAGTTCGGGTGGCTGGCCCACTATGCGCGCGGCGGCAGCGGCGTCGACTACAACGAGGCGCAGCTGCGCAAGCAGAAGTGGAGCGTGGCCAGCCGGGTCGTCAAGAAGGCCATGCGCCACCGCCGCGCCGCCGTGCAGGCCCGGGACTCGACCGCATGCGGCGACTGCACCCAGACGCTCCTGCGCATGACGCCCGGCCAGGGCATGGCGCCCGACGGCTTTGCAGGTGAGACCTCTTTGTATCGTGATGAAATTCTGCATTGTGACTGCGCACTTTCACAAGAGGAACCAGCAGCATCAATAATACGGCAATTACCTGGCTGGGGCGTATATCCTGACTGCTGTTCTAAAGATACCCCTCCTAAAGAATATTGAGTTTCATGGTCACACCACCAAGGACACCATCCTCAGCTGCATCATCATCATCACGGGTTCATAATCATCATCACGGCTTTGCATGTTGGAAAAGTCTCCGCAGGCCTTTACAATCGGGAGCTGGCAGCACTGTGTTGAACCTGCGCAAGTTCTGCATGGTAGGATGCTGACGCTCTCTCTGATTGGCTTGCAGGCTTCAGCATGCTGGAGCTGTGCAAGGCGGTGCTGGCGGGCGGTGAGGACGGCGCACAGGCGTCCCTGCGCCTGGCCGCGCTGACGCTGGAGGACATTCAGGCGCGCATGGCGGCCCTGGAGAGCGCTCAGGCGGCGCAGGCTGCGGACGTGCCCAAGCCGGTGCGCGCCGCGCAGCGCCTCCTGCAGCTGGAGTGCGACCGCCTGGCCGCCTGCCTCCCCTCTGCACTCGCCAGGTGAGGCAACCCACCTGTTGTACCTAATCTTCACATGCAGCTGTGAACACCCTGATGGAATGGCCTCCTCGGGCTGGAGCGTAACCACCTTCCTACCTGCCCTGCTGTCAGCGCTTTCCCGACATGCAGGACCCCCTGCTTTTAGGGATTTTGTGTTGCCACAGTGCTTCAGCATATTGAGGCTGCAAATGCATCTGGTTCAACTGCCAGATCAACACACATGCCTACAAACCCTGCCTCAGCTGCAGCTTGCCTCAAACATCTGTCAATCCCCTTGCAGGCGGGCCTCAGGCGCGGCCAGGACGTCCAGGAAGCCGCTGAGCCCCAGTAAAATCGCACTGCTGGCGCCTGGCGTCGAGCAGGCTCATGATCCCTCTGAGGCGGCCCCAATTCCCCTGTTCTCGGCAGACCCAGTCATCATTGATCTGGATCAGGTGAGACCCCGCCTGATGCCCTGCTCTGCTATGACTTTGCGCAATGCTCAGCCCTCAGTTGCCGTGCAGCTCTTCCATGACGTGGCATGACGCTCAGGTTTGGTGATCAAGCACGTGCCACATGGGACTGCCTTCATGTGATACGTGGTGCAGAGCCATCCTTGGCAACTCTTGAGAGGCCTGGACGGGACGATGGACAAGCTGGGGAATGGGTTTGAGCAAGGTGTGCTGGTGCAGGAGGCAGATGATGGGCAAGCTGAAGGAAAGATTGCCAGCCCTGAGAGGGTTTCAGCAATGGCAGATGGGGGTCAGCCGCATGGGACGCCACCAGCGACCCCGCAGCAGCTCAGGGCGGCTGTAGACGCACTGACAGATCAGCTGGACTCAGCCAAGAAGAGCCTCATGACGTGCGTGGGCAGCCCGGCTGCTCAGCGCCAGCGCGACGCCAGCCTGGCGCGGTGCGCAGCGCCAGCTCAGGCGCTGCTCGCTGGGCAGAAGCTCAGCGTGCCCACTCGGGCACGTGAGCTGCCTGAGTACTTGAAGGGCGCTATCGCAGCCTCAGCCGCCCCAGTGACGTTGCTTGCAGCAGCCGGTGACAGGACGCAGGACACGTCTGAGGCCTCTGCCATGCAGCGCAAGCCAGCCATGTCCGCTGCTTACAGAGCGGAGCATGGCAAGGCAGAGGCTTACATCAGGAAGGCTCCTGCAGCAGCAGCAGCAGAGCAGGCCCCCGCAGAAATGCCTGATCTGTCAGCAGCCATGACGCTGCTGGAGATTGGGCGGGGCGCAGACGCGGGATGCAGCAGTGAGGCTGCTGCCGAGGAGTATGCCGCATATCACGCAGAGCCTACAGCAGCCCCAACGTTGACAGCCATGAACCCCAGATCAGAAGAAGAGGGGCTGAGCATGCGAGAGACCCAACAGCCGAGCCGCCCTGCAACGCTAGCTCCACAGCTGCTGGCCCAGGCAGTAGAGAGCAGCCACAGACCTGCGAGTGAGACAGTTGGAACGGACACTCTGGCCCCAGGCATTTCTGGGAGCCCAGAGCAGCATGCAGGTACTGCTGCTGCAGATTGTCCAGCCAAGACAGGAAGGGACGAAGGAACAGCGCCAGAAGGAGGTCTGACGCTCCCAGATAAGAGCAGCACGGCAGCTGCTGGCGCAGGAGAGGCTGCAGCCTGCATCGTACAGACCATGCAGAGAACACTGGAAGCAGCCACACTCACAGAAAGGGACATCAGCCCCGACTTTGGGGAAGGTGCACAGCAGGGAGAAGGGGTGCAGGGCAGGGTGATGGATACTGTGGGCAAGCTGTGCAGAGACATAGATCCCACACAGGCTCATGCATCCAACAGGGAGCAAAGTCTAGCTGCTGAAGCAGCCAAGACAGGCCCTCAGGCAGCTGCTGTGCGGGCAGAAGCTGATAGCAGCGCCAAAGCAGGCCCGCGAATCTGTGTGGTGGAGGTTGTGCAGCACGTCAAAGCTGCAGAGGCGCAGCGCATCGAGGATTCAGCGCATTCGAGCGGGGGAGACCCCAGCCAGGGTGGTGCTGCAGGAGGCGCTCGCAAGGAAGGCTCAAAGGCTACCGAGCCTCAGGCAGCTGACGAGAGGAGCAGTGGCAGCGCAGGAAGCTGGAAGACCTGTCCCGAGACAGCCGAGGGCTTGCAACCAGAGAAGCCCGCTGATGTGCCTCTGACAGCCACAGCTGCGCCTGGCAAGCAGCGCTCCGCAGATGAGGCCATGACTAGTGCAGTGCCGGCCGTTTCTGGCAGCGCAAATCGTGCCACATCAGCAGCTCTGGGCAGCGGACAGCACCCTGCTACATCAGCAACCCTGGGCAGCGGGCAGCACACAAGCTCGAGGAAGTCAGCGAGAGCACCGAGCAGGGTTCCCGCCAGGTCAGCAAGGGTGCAGGCAGAGCACAGCAGCGGCAGGAAACCCAGCCGCATGGCACACGCGTCGCCAACTCAGGCGCAGCGGGGGCGGGCAGCTGGCAAGGCCGCTTCTCCGAAGGCACTCAGCAGTGCATGCACCACCTCTGAGGGCGGCAGTGAAATCAATCTGGGCAGTCCTGCTGCGGCCCGGACGAATGTCAATACTCCTCTCACCAGCGGCTGCATCTTCGGGTGCGTCTGCAGCTTCACAGCTTTGCCAATGCATCAGTCCAGTTGCAATGACATCTGTGAGGACTGCACCTGATGCAAAAGTCTGTGGTATCAGGTCATACTCACATCTTTTACCACCTGGCACCTTGGCCGTACCTCAATCCTCATTGAGGAGCCGGCACCCGCAGTACCGTTCTGACAGACCTTTCCCATGCCTGCTCGCCTGACAGTGCCACTTACGGCTGTGCCAAACCTGTTGGCCATGGAGGCAGATGCAAGGCTCTGAGCATATACCTGATTGTGCTGCAGGCCTCACAAAGCCCGCAAGACTGCAGTCTGGAAGAACATCCTGAGCCGCGCATGATTCACGGAACACATCAGCCAGCACGACAGAGGCCATGCCAGACGTGATTGGCGTCCTCGAAAGAAACTGCAGTACACACAGCAGCCGGCCTTAAGCATTCAGGTTCAACGCACCACATCCAAATGCGCGGCTACTGCCAGACAACGGCATCACCTCGACTATGCTTCCTCTCGATCCAGTGCTGTGAGGGCGATATCTTACGACCCTCTCACCAGCAAGACTCCGGACATTCCCGGCTCAGGCCACGTCCCAGCATCCTCTGAACAGATGGAGGATTTGCACGGGTTGATCATGTACTCAATGGCATGGCGGGTAGTTGGACTGCAGATGCAGACCTTCGCTTAGTGATATGCCAGGCAGCTCATGACCCGGATGATCCGGCGGAGCTCGCCAGAGGCTACAGCTGAGACTGGGCACTACGGCCGCAAGGCGTGTGCCCAGTCTGAGCAATAATGCAGTGGTTAGTCGGCATTTGGGAAGGGACGTGATTTAGCGCAAGCGTCTGAAGGCATCAGCTCGTCCCAGGTCACAGGGTTGTGTGGCAGCCCTGCTTTCATGAAGAAATGTTCTTCACGTGCTTTACCGGAATGATTGTGACCATGCTGCATTCACTCAGCACAGTGTGCACTTTCAAGCAGCTCCCTGGGTGAAATGGCCTGCCATGGTAATAGGTGGGCAGTCAGCAACTTCAATGGGATGCAAGATTCTAGCAATTGATCCTACCATGGTAGGATGGTCATGAGCCAGAGAGTCATTCGCAGGTCAACATATTTCCGGCAACTCTGATTCTGCACTGTACATAGCACTCTTGGAGCCGGGATTACGTCTATGTTGCCCTGCATGTTGACAGGATATATGTGCACAGTACCTGGGCAACTTTCTTGAGTACCATCTTTCTCCACTGCAGCCGTTCCTCTGATGCTTACGCAACGAGGCACTGAATGTGTTAATACATTTTGCGTCATACCTCGCTGGGGGTTGTTAACATTAGCAAAGGACCGTAGGGCCTTTAAGACATCGTTGACCTTCGTTTTTCAAAGGCCATCTTTTGGGGATATCCCACACTGTGAAGGGGTCTTTGGATTTCAAACTCTTGGAAGAAATTGCTTGTTGAGTTTATGAAAAAGACTCGACGGGACGGGATTACTTTGTCATATGAGGGATGCTAGCATGCACCTGACCAACTCAACTTGATGGTGAAGGTTTTAACACTGAGGTTACTACATGGGATGATTGGATAGTGGCTGTCCAAAAATCTGACAAAGGGCAAGGGAACAACGGGTGAGAAGCCCGACTGCGGGGCTGTTCTTTCTTGGGTGTTAATGTGGCATATTTTCCTGTAAAAGTCTCTTTCTTTCAATGATACGTCACAACACATATCAATTCCAACCAGCTGAGCTGGCCGATGAGTACTGACTCCATCCTTCCGGACCATTCTTTTGAGGGAGATTGTTGCACAATCACCGCCTACCCGCTGAAGTACGTCATAACGAGGGTGCTGCCTGTGCTTTGCACAATTGCCTGCTGCAACGCCGCTAATGCAAAGCTGGGCCTTGCTATTGCGGCAATCTGGTTGGCCTGCTCATGCCAGGGTTGCAAGCTTGCCCTTCCCTTTTGCAGTGGCGGAGATGCCCCCAAAGCCAGGGTCTCTGCCGCCGCGGAATTTGCTATAGATGGCCTCCAGCCTTTCCCGCTCTGCCGCTGGTATGCTGGGCCGCGCTTTGGCTGCTGCTGCTGCCAGGTGCTTCACTGATAGCGCAGGGACGCCTTGAGCCTGCACGATAGATGGACACTTACAAGCAGCCCAATCAGGCAGGACACACTACTTGCTCTGCAAGCTCACAAGCACTGTCCAGGGCAGCCTATGGCTGCAGGTATGAAGTAAACATACTCCAAAATGAGGTGATACACAAGAGTCCGAGACAAAGCCAGGAAGGCAGAGGCATTGAAGGCGCCAAACCTCAATGCAGTACGGACAGAAGTGTTTCCTACTGCTGCACAGCCACCAAAAGCAGACCCACGGCATGACAGGGGCACAGCGCCTTACCTCGTCAGCGCCACCCGGGCGCGCCAGCACCTCATGCACAGCCTCCAGCTGCGCATCGGCCAGCAGCGCGCTGAGGTCGGCGCCGCTGAAGCCCTCGCAGGCGCCCGCGACCTCCTGCAGGCTCACGCCCGCCTCCAGCGCCAACCGGGACGTCAGCGCCCTCAGGACCTGCAACGCAAGATTGTTTTGAAAGTTTCCCAGTCAGTCATGCCCTTCAGGCTACTCAGCAGGAAAGCCCCGAGACCACCTCGTGTGGAAGACACCTGCCCAGGGACTGTGTTGGTGACTCATCAAAGCTTGACTGTGGGGCATGCCTGGTGCCACAAGGCTCTGAGACTGGAGTGTCTTCCTGCAGACACTGTGAGCGCAGGGAGCATTGCCATGAATTTCAGGATCTAGAGGCCAGGAGATTGAAGTTGCCTGCCTCATGCTGCTACATGCAGCTCTATAAACCTAGACACCAGGTCTATCTCTTAAGATCAAAGACCATGCTCTGTGGGTATAAGGTGTGTGATGAAGGGAAGGCCTGCAGCACACCTCGAGGCGCTCGCGTGCTGTGGGAAAGCCGCAGTACAGGAGCCTGTCCAGGCGCCCAGGCCTCAGCAGAGCCGCGTCCAGCATGTCCGGCCTTGAGGTCGCCCCGACCACTATCACGCCTGCACACCCGCATGATCTTCAGCCTCCGAAAATCCTTTTCATCGAGAAGTACAATATACACTGCCGGTAGCTAAGGACCCCTGACATGACCTCCCCTGCAGTGTTGCCTGCCCTGAAAGTATGCCGGACACGGCAAGAGACACATCTCGGTTAGTGTGCCACGAGCCTAGACACAGAGGATCCTGTTAAGGGCATGGGGCACGTGCTGTGAAAGCACACTCCACATAGCAAGAGACCAGGTCCTGGTTTTGCCTGCCACCGTCTTACACAGAGGGTGTACCGGACAAGGAGCACAGCATGTGAGGCCTGTAATGGAGGCAAACCTTTGAGGCCTTCCACGCCGTCCAGCTCAGTGAGGAGCTGGTTAACCACGCGGTCCGTGACGCCGGTGGAGTCGTGGCCCCGGCTGGGCGCTATGGCGTCGAACTCATCAAAGAACAGCACGCACGGCGCAGCCGCGCTCGCTCGCCTGCGCACACACAGAATACGTCTCAGAAGATACAAGAGGAGGAGCAAATGCCATGACCTCATAGGTGTGTTCATGCATTTCAGAATATACAAGAGAGCAGCTGCATATAGTGGCCTAACAGCGCAACCTCACATCTGATGTCTATATAGTATCATGGCCCATGATGTTCCTGGCAGACTTTGGGACACACACAAGTTGCTGCGCTGCCTTGCCTTGACACTTAGAAGCAAGGCTACCAGGCTGCAGAGCGCTGCACTAGAGCGCGGCTTAGTCAGCACCACGAGAGAGACCGGGTAGTACTTGGGACCTTGAGAGTTGTATCTACCTGAAGATGTCGCGCACAGCAGCCTCGCTGGCGCCGATGTATTTGTTGAGCAACTCGGGGCCCTTCACGCTGACGAAGCGCAGGCCGGCCGCGGCCACCGCCGCAGCCACCACATGCGTCTTGCCGCAGCCGGGCGGCCCATACAGCAGCACGCCCGTCCGCAGCCGCAGTGGCGCCCTGCACAGTGCATTCCTGGCTTCATATACCCTGTTTCGGTGATGGAGTTGCAGCCACCACAGCCGCTCAAAGGCAACCACACCAGCAGTATGGCCAGATGCTGTGCTCATCTGATGCAACAGTGGTGTGC
The DNA here is from genome assembly GCA_000812005.1 of Coccomyxa sp. LA000219. Taxonomy (NCBI): domain Eukaryota; kingdom Viridiplantae; phylum Chlorophyta; class Trebouxiophyceae; family Coccomyxaceae; genus Coccomyxa; species Coccomyxa sp. LA000219. The sequence goes on from KN714655.1 coordinate 1,380,311, forward strand.
ACTATAAGTATAGTGCATGGCTCCAAAAGCCATGTTCTGCAAGCACATGCAGCTGCTTCAGCATTGACCAGTTTGGTGTCAGTCAGAGAAGCTTATGCAAGCCAGTTTTCCTGTCAAGCGAGGGCCAGACTCCCTCAGCACACCCCTCTGCTGATGCAAAACCACAGTCAGCTGCAACGGGAATCCTTCATTGCAGAGCCGTACCTTGCTATGAGGGCGGCATATTTGGTGGGCAGCTCCATGGCTTCCTGCAGGGCCTCCCTGACTTCTCCCAGGCCCCCCACGTCCTGCCACCCTCGCGGCCCAGGCCCCTCCCCGGACTGCACTCTCCCGACGCCCCAGCAGGACGCCGGCTCAAAGCCCTTGTTCGCCCCCTCCAGGTCATCCAAGCCCACATGCAGCGGACCTGCATCCTCATGAGCAACCTGAGAGTGACTGTAGATGCCTCCCCAGCCAGCCCTGCCCATTATGACCTGGCATTTCTTCAACAGAAACGCCTCACTTTGCAACAAGTAATAAGAGCACCGTTGCATTCCAACGCAATGGTCTCGCTTTCATTTCTGGCTGTGAAGTACTAAGTGGCTCCAAGCCCTGCCCAATACAAATCCAGGATAGGCTTCATACCCAGCCTTACATAGAACCTCATTCAAGCACAAGGGCACACCTGTGGGCCGGGGCCGGGAGGCCAGCCGGCGCATGAGCGCCTCGTGCAGGGCGCGCTCCACCAGCGCTCGCAGGTCCGCAGCGTCATAGCCCTCCAGCTTTCGAGCAAAGCCCTGCGCAGCAGCACCGCCCCCTCTGTGTTTGCCACAGTCATCATGACAGCTTGCAGTACGCTACTAGCGACAAGGCTAGCCCAGCCTGACTCTGCTCGTATCCCATGTCCGGGACTAATTGGACAAACAGGAGCAGGTAGGCATGACCTGCATAGTTACAGTACAGGCTGGTCAGAGAAAATGCTGTCCAGGCAGGGATGGGTCAGAAAAGAGCACCTCAAGGGAGTCATGGTCAAAGAGGACCGCTTTGGATTGCAGGGCGCTCGCCAGCAGCGCGGCTCTGTCCTCGGCCGCCGGCGCGCGCAGCGTCAGCACATGGTCCAGCAGCCCCGGAGCTCTGAGGGGCGCCGCCACGTCAGCAGCTGTCGGGCTGGTTGCACACAACACCACTACAGCACCAGTAATGACTTGACTGTCAGCTTGCAAGGTGCCTTCAAGACAAACACTGTTCATGCATGGCTATGCATGATACCCTGCAGACATGAGGGCGCAGGTTCCACCGTGCATGCGCATAGCATATCAAGCCTAAGCACAGCATGACTGCTGTGGCTTGCAGAGTATGTTACACACCCTCAAGTCTGCCATGGATGTTTGCTGTAGATTTGGCTTGAAGTCTTGAACAGCTTGCATGTTGCCCATTCAACACACATTGCTGGATGTCGGTGCACTGGGACTAGCGTGAGTTGGGCAATGGAGTGTCAGGCAGGCTCAGAGCCCTACCAGGCAGCGGGGGCCGGCCGTCAGGGCGCGCATGATACTCCTTCAGCACATCTCGCAGCCACGCCACCAGGGCGGCAGAGCCTATGTTGGCCAGCACCGCCTCTGGAGCCTGGCTCGGGGCAGGGCATAACAGATGTAGGTCATCCAGCACTACCAGAGCTGGCATGCAATCCACAGCTTCCCTCAGCTGCACAAGGCATGCACATGTCAAGCAATGGCCGCTTCTGAGTTGCACTTTGCATCTTCAACAGCGCTCATCTGCAGCCTTTTGGGGTCATGCGTATTCCAATGCTGGCAATGCTGGCTCAAACATGGCAAGTGAGCTTCTGACACTGTGGGCGGATACAGCCTGTTGTGTGCTGGGCCCCTACAAACGGAGTATGCAGCAGGCTGCACACCCCGACAGCATCCAGAAGCTTCCATGTATGCAGAAGCCAGCATTGACACCAGGATGGAGCAGTTTGACTGCAATGACCATGCAGATATGACAGGGATTACCAGGGGCAGTAAGTGGGCTTTGGCTTTGCCCAGGGTCTCTGTCTCAACCTCCCCGCACTTGATCCAGACCACGTGCGTCCGGCACATCGCATGCTGGCTCAATGCGTGCGCCACAGCCGTCAGCAGCCCCGTCTTGCCTGCACCACATTCAACAACTTGTGGACATCGCGTGGTTTCCTCTTGCTGCTTGTCTCCACGGTCTCATCTGGGGCCCACCACTTCTGTGGGCATTTCTTGGCCAGCAGCAAAACCACACAATGAATGTCAGAGCACGAATGAGATGGTAATCATGGTATGGCATGAGGATGTGCAGTACAGCTTCCAGTGGGCATACTAATGAGGAGGCTGTAGGCGCGGCAATTCTCCAGGATGGCCTTCGACATCAAGAAAGGCAGCGGCAGTCACCCACAGCACCTCAAGAAGGCACATCGACTGATTACAGACGCAGTATATTGGGCAGTACCGCTTCCAGCGGGCCCGCAGACGAGGAGGCCGCCGGGCGCGGGGCCGTCCAGGGCGGCCAGCAGGCAGCGGCTGGTGTGGTGCAGCAGCGGCAGCAGCCGCGCCAGCGCCGGCCTGCTGAACTCCTCCACCCAATTCCGCCCAAAGCCTGCCCGGCATGCCCACACACCCCTCAGCAAAAGCCGCATGACAACGCCTACCTCGCAGCCAAGACAGTGCGATTGTGGCCTGCACCCTTAATGCAGGCAACTGAGCTGCGTCAGCCCACCAAGCACTCAAATGCGTGTGGAGCGAGGCTAAAAGCTTGTACCCCAAATCAATAACCCAAGGAGGGAAGTGCCTCCACAATCTATGATCTTAAGGCCCATGCTTGTACCTTGCATTCCCCGCATATGACCACTTATTGGGCTGACAAATATCTCAACGGGGCTAAGCCACGCAGTGAAAATTACATGATAGTCTGCTTCCTGTCTCTGACCTGACACATGAAGAGGAGCCCCGGCACCACTGGAAGCCGGGAGTCCTTCTGCTGCTGCTGAGTGGTTTGCTGTGGCGCTCTGAGGAGATCGTCCATGCCAACTCGCCTTGTCTGCTTTTGAGCTTGCTGGAAGCTCAACTCCTGGCCCCATCTCAACTGGGACCCCGCTCTGGAGAAAAGCTTGAGGGCTCTGCAGCATGAGGTGGCTGTCCTTTGGCGCAGCTGCCTGCCAGGTCAGCTCCAGGAAGAAGCTGCTCTTCTGCTTGCCATCCGCGCTCTGCACGCTCAGCATGCTGCCTGTCTCCAGCGCCACTGCTGGAGCCTCAGCATTGCGCCCATGAGCTGCGCTGCCTAGTTCCGCATCCCCATTTGGGGTAACCTCCCCTGGCGTGGCCCCTGTGTCATTATTCAGCGCCTGCCCAATTGTGAAAGCTGATGCGCTGTCAGGCTGTGCTTCTGGGACAGGGGTGGCCTGGGAAGCCAGCCAGGCCACAAAGAAGCTGCGCAGCTCATCCCTGCTGAGGCCCTGGAGGTCCACCTCAGCCTTGAGCTGGCGATGCACCCCAGGCCTGAGCTCTCGAATGGGGTGCAGCACCACAGCCAGCGGCAGGCTGCTGGCGGGCTGATGTCTAGCCTTCAAGAAACAGGCCACACGTCTGTGGGGTCCCAGGCCCAGCTGCCTGAGCTGTGGAGGGCTGAGGAGGATGTGCGCTGGGCTGACTCTATCGTCTATGATGAGCCTCGCCAACAGTCTGGGTGACCTGCAAGCAGAGCCCCAATCGCTTTCAGTGCTTCTCTGCATCTACACCTTCATGGCACCGCATCTTCTACAAGCTTCACAACTGTCTGTCAGAAGACAAGATTATAAGTATCAGAGGCGCATCGGAGCAATCTGGTCATTGCTTGATACACCAGCAGCTGCACGTACTGGTGTAGGAGTATGCAGCCCATCTGTGCAGGGACTCACTTGGATCCAAGATTGGCCTGTAGCGTGACCAAATCTCCATGCAGGAGGCCTGCTGCAGACGCATGCACTGATGGCAGCCGGGCATGCACTGTGTCCCATGCCTTCAACCCTGCCACAGCCGGAGGCATGCTGTTGTCTGCCGGCCCCCCAGACTCACAGCTGAGGCTTGCTGCAGCCACAGCATCCTGCATGGCAATGTCCAGCCTGTATGAGCCCAGCAGGTGCAGTGTAGCGCAGCTGGAAGCTAGAGTTGTACTGAGCGACCTCCCTACTCTCTGCGCGGGTTGACATAGATGTGCTCCCTGTAGCGCCTAGGTTTGAGATGGAGCAGGGTCTAGGAGTAGGCTGAGCACTGGCGTGGAGCCTGAAACCACATCTGGGGTCAGGTGGAGTGCACCTGGATGCGGAACCATGCAGGTGGCAACTCAGGCTTTTCGTCCTGCGCAGCTGGCACAGACTGAGCGTTGCCGCTGGCCTGCTGCTTCCGGACCCTTGGCCGGGGCGCGATGCTGACCTCTGCACCCGGAGCAAGACGCACGACGTCATCTGGGGCAGCGCTGGCGACTTTCAGGACCAGCAGAGCCTGCCCCCGCATCCAGAATGGGAACGGCTCCCCCTTGCAGACCACTCCCACCTGCATTCACAGCAATCGTGGTCAGCAGTGCGTGCTGGATCTTCTCTTCTAGGTGATTCTGCTCTGCAGAAAGCGCACACTAATAGTGCTCTGCAGAAAGCGCAAGTGCGTCACATATGCGCAAAGCTATACCACACAAGCATGATAAATCCATGTGAGGCTGTCCTCTGAATACCGGCGGCCACATGCTCCAAAAGTTGGAAAGGTCAATGTTTTACAATCACAGTTCATGCCCTGCAGATAGATGCAGACTATTACTTATGAGCAGCTAGGACAGACGAGAGGCTTGCCTGGTTCAGCAGCTGCTCTTCCATGAACTCAGCATTGAGCTCCACCTGCTCCCAGTCATTAATGCTGGCAGGCTCGACGCTGACCTGGCTGGCAACAGGCGTGCCCGGCAGGGCGTGCACCCTCACAAGCAGGCCCTCTGACAGGCCCTGGCACTTAGCCAGAGCGGCAGGCACCTCCAGAGCCTTGCTCGTGCTGGCTGCCCCTGACCAGGCTACATACCAGCTTCTTGCCTCCTGTGCGGGTCCTGCATGCCATGGGCTGCCATGAGTGGCTTGGACAGCCTGCTGCCGGGTGTGTCGACATTAAAAAGGTCGGAATACCAACTGTCGCGTGCAGATCTCCGAGGGGCGATATACCTGAGGCAGAGGTCAGCTGCAGGACGAGAGGGATGGGGCTCTGCCCCTCCAGCAGTCGGGCGACGTAGGCGGGAGGAAGAGCTACCCAGCAGCTTTTCTCAGGCACCAGGTGGACCTCGAGCTGACTGTGCCTGTGCATCAGACATGCGGGCTGAGAACAGGAGGTGAGTAGGCAGAGCCTTCCTTGAAACCCTTACAACCAGCAACGCACCTGCGGGCCTCTTGTTGGGACACGAAGTTGTCCAGAAACTCCATTCAAGAAGCTACTGGGCCATCTCAGCCGTGCTTGTGGGAGGGTGCCCGCCTTAGACCATCAACAGTTGCAGCTGAGAGTCTGCAGTGCTCTCGGTGTGTGGTGGTTCGAATGTCGTATACATCACTGTGTGGTACTCTACACTAGCTAGACAGGGCCCGGCAGTCTCGAAAGAATGCCTTGAGAGCAAGCTCTTCCTTCTGCCCAGTGGCCCAAGGTGCCCATCCAGCTCAGCTGACTATACTCGACCGTCGCCTGCATGTATCTGGGACCACCTGTTCATTCTGTTGTGAGCCTCTGTGATTGTTGGTATATCTTGCCGCTGTAGAGTGACTTCGTTCTCGCTTTGAGGATTAAGGACGCATCCCTGATCTTGAGATATACTCTGCCCTTAGGACAGGGCAAGTTTCTGATACCGCAAGGACGCAAGGGATTCGGAGAAGTGCCCGGCATATTGATTCCTCACTATGTTAGGAGTGTTATTCCTGCCTCTAGTAGCTCTGGGAATAGTGCAGAGCATCCTTGCTGCCCTCCTTCTTGCACCCTTGCCTCTTGCGCGGCCTGTCATCAGGATCACTAAGCAGACCAGAACGCCAGCGGGCTGGACGGTGGTAGCCACTGTCAGTGTCATCCTCGTGGCGTTTCTTATCTCGGTATGCCATGCCCCATATTCACGTGCTTCACATAGAGAGCATACTTAAATATACAGTCAGACCAGTCTGCTTGCAATACTTAAATGTTAGGTATGACTGCTTGAGGACGATGTGAGACTGGGACAGCAGTCCTGATGATGCGTTTTCTCCCTTCCTTAGCTGCTGCTACTTCTGTGCAGGCCCTGTATGAGATAGCAGAGTTCACTGGCAATGGCAGGAGGGGTGCTATGGAGAGCGAGATCACGCACCGTAGGTGTGGCATTGCTCATCACTGAGAGAAAAGCGCTATCGTTGAGGCAGCCTTGTCTGATGAGAGACCCACTGCACAGGCCTGCCTCGTGCATCACCCGCAATGCTGCTGGGCACATGAATATACGCAGAGGCGTAAGTTTGCACTGCAGGCTGGCTGAGACAGGGGCATGGCTCAGCGCTGTGCTCACCAGCGCCAACCTCATCTCCATCTTTGTGCTTCAGAAGCTGGGCGCAGTGCTGGCTGACAAGGAGCAGATGAAGGCCAGCCAGGGAGCGCTGCTGCGCCAGGTACCAAAGCATTGTGTTGCCTCTCAGCAAGGACGAAAGAGATCTCCACGATGTGTCATGAGCAGCAACTATGCCTCCAGTCCTCCTGCTGGGGGCCCAGTGAACATTTGCACCATCACTGCTTCTGGGTGCAGAGCCAGCGGATGTACTGTTCCCCAGCCACACTGGCTACACAGCTCCTTGACTGTAACTTCCCTTGGCAGGATGCTTACCATATTCCACGACGCCAGGGACAGGATCTCAAGGTGGATTTTGTCATGGCAGGTGCAAGGGCTGAACACAGAGTACGAGCGGCTCAGGAAGGAAAGCGAGGGCAAAGGGGCGGCAAAGGGCGCCAGTACTGCCACGAGCGAGGGCCCAAGCTCTCTGCAGGGCCTGCGCAAGGAGGTGCAAACCCTGCAGGTATATTCTACCAGGCTTTCTATGTGGCCGCATGGACCATGCACCACCCAGTTGCAATTGTGCCTGTTGCTGGGTACAGCTTTGCTCCAAGGAGCCGCTGTGCCTATAAAGGCCACGCAAGGATCTTCTTATGCGTCACTTCAGCAGGAGGATGACATCTGGTTGCAGGGCACATCTTGCAAGAAAGGGACAACGCTAAGTCCCTCCAGCAGTATGCATGCCTGTCATGAAGCGCATGTCTGCTTGGAGCAACACCATTACAGCCTAGCAAAGCATTCTCTGCTGCTTTAGGGGACCAAATCAACCTTTGTGGGATCGATGTGGTGCCTGCAATTGTGTTATGGTAGTGCAGGAGCAAGTGGAGCAGGCTGAGAGGGCCAAAATTAGGGCGGAGCAGAATGCGGATGCCCTGAAGACGCAGTCCAAGGTACGTAGTCTGCTGTCTCATCCCTCAAGCCGCCTTAGAACAACGCCAGCTTTCGTGTGTGAAGCAGAGCTGCCAGTGCCGAAAGGGCTTCACTCTCCAGACCCTGGGTCATATATGGGAGTTTCTGCCTCCTTCTTCGCACATGCATGTTGGATCTGCCATGCATTGAGGAGTGGCTGCATGATGCAGGGACTGGAGAATGAGTATGACCGGCTGCTGGCAGAGCATGATGCGCTGAAGAGACGCTTGGCTAGGTTCGACCCCACCTGCCAGGGAGGCACCGGCACGGGCAAGAAGGGCATGTAATTGTGTTGCGGCTTAGGGAGCTCTGGAACATGAACGTGTGGTAGGTCAGGAAGATGATGAGAAGCAATTTCAGCGTGGTTGACCGGGTTGCCTGCAAGCATCACTGCAATGCAGAATGGTTTCTGCTGGAGGGAGGCTAGGAACAGCTTCTGCATGCTTGGAAGCCAGGGATTCCAAGGCTCTTTGCACAAAGTCTGAAAATGCGGAAGGTGCTGCGTACATAGCTTGGGTGTTGGCTTGTAATCAGAAGGTCCAATGACCGCATCAAGGCAAGCTAGTTGATAGTGCTGAACGTGTTGCAAGTTGAGCGCACATCTCATGGTTTCTTGAGACCTGGGAACGCGGATACTTTCACAAGCAAAAGGAATTGACTTGCAACTCTTACAGCATGGCCACTCTACGAGCGGTTTCCGGAGTGTCGGACGCTCGCTTCTCAAAGTAAGCTCCGGCAACACCGATATATCGAAAAGTTGCTGCCTCCTCTCAGTACGTGTCATGAGTGTCAGGCTATATATTGAGATCATTCTGTGAATCTGCAGCAAGGATGCCAAGCTTCTCAAAACCCTCAAGTTCCCCAAAGAGTACGATCTGAAGGTCGACCTCAAGAAGGTGAATTGGGAAGTGATGAAGGGCTGGGTCGCCAGAAGAATAACGGAGCTTCTGGGAATAGAGGACGAGGTTGTCGTTGGCTATGTCCTAGAGCAGTTGGACAATAAGGAGGTAAGTCCTGAGCACCATGCAGAGGATCTCTTGGCAGCAGAAGGGATGTGGCTTCTAATTAAGTATATCCCTCAGAAGCTCATACAGACAGTATGCTGTACAGGGACTCAATCCAAAGCAACTGCAAATTAATCTGACAGGCTTCCTGGAGAAGAACACATCCCTCTTTGTCAAGGTGAAGCTGCCTGCCCAGCATTACTCCTTTGCTACTTGTACTCTCTTGTCATGCATCCCAAGCACTTGATAGCGCGCAAGCCCATGTGATTGACCCTATGCGCAAGAGATCATCTCTCCTGCACAGTTGCAATTTCAAGCCTGCACACACAGCTGCTAGGGTGTTCCGCTGGTGACTGTGTGTGGGGATGCACAGTGCTATGGTACTGAGCTGGGCTGGTGGCTGAAGTAGGGTCACTGACTGCTTGCCAGGAGCTATGGGTGCACCTGCACAGCGCCAACAGCAGCCAGAGCTACATCCCGCAGCAGATCCTGGACCAGAAGGCCCTGGAGCTCAAAAAGCGCAAGGAGATCTCTGACCAGATCAACGTAAGCCATCCACTACGCTATGCTGCCTGTTGGTGTACTCATGGACAGGCCGCAGATAAAATTTGATGCGAGTCACAATGTAGTTGACTGCAACAGCACTCAGACTGATTCCTCCAATTCTGTAGCGACCTTGTCGCCAGGAAAATTTGATCACTTCAGACATCCCAAATAGATAGAACGCGCCGCCTGGCCTGCCTTAAAATGAATGATGACAGGCGTGGCCTGCTGCGTTTTACTGAGGCTAACCCTTGACGTGTATGGTCAATCCCTTCATGCATGCTTTGACTGTGCATTGGGACATCCTGCCGCATGGGTGGGGACAGTATCACGTAGGAGAGTCCCGCAGGAAAGCATCCACTCATGCAGCTGAAAGCTATCCCCCAGGAGACTCTGCCACAGGCGTGAGTTCGTTGTACAGGCATCGTGGACTCATGCACCTCACATATCATGCAAGAAAGCCTGGCGAAGGAGCGAGGAAGCAGGAGGAGCAGGAGGCAGCTGTGGGTGTCATGCAGGACAGCCTGGCGCAGATATGTCAGACGTCATGTGCACTCATTCATTCAAGCCTCGGGTGCTGCGCAGGAGAGCTTGGCAAAGGAGCGCGAGAAGCGGAAGCAGGAGGAGCAGGAGGCGCGCAAGCAGGAGGCGGCCGAGCGGGAGAAGCGCCGGCGCGAGCGCGAGGAGCGCGAGGGCAAGGAGCGCCAGGCCGCCCGGGAGCGCGAGCGCGCCGAGCACGAGGCCCGCCGCAAGCGCCAGGACGAGTGAGGCCTGCCGCACCCTGCGCTGCCCAGCCTGACGGGCATGCAGTGGGATGACTATACTGAGCAAGCAACGTGGCGCAGCAAAGACCGCAATTCAGTCAGCAATATGGTCAAGCTGCTGCTGCAGGAAGTGTCATGCTTGTCACAGTTGACGTTATATTTCATATCATTGGAGACGCGCTCAGTACTCATGGCCCAAGCAACACCACTCTGTATCACATGGATAGCTGATGATTGTGCTTGCCACAGCTGAATCTTCATCTCATTGGAGTTCTGAACAGTAGGGTCATGCTCTGCAGAGCAAGGGAGAAGGAGCGGGCGCTCAGGCGGGACAGGGATCGGGAGCGCGACCGCCACCGGGATCGGGACAGGGACCGAGACCGAGACAGGGACAGGGATAGGGAACGGGACAGGCGGCCCCGAGACCCTGCTAGGGTCAGCTCAGCCCACGCAGTTGCAAGCTTGCTGTCTACCGCCTGCATCCTGCCCTATAGCCTTGAGTGTTGCAGCAGAATGTTGATCCTTTTCACACTAGCACTGGTGTGCTCAGTGTGCATGTCGCTGGCAGATGGAGCCTTGATGCGTCTCAGTGGTCGTGCAGGAGGACTCCCCCACAGTGAAGAGGGCGAGATATGCGCGCAGCAGGTCGAGGGACAGGGCCGAGCGAGAGGCTAATGAGGGCCCTGGCGTCCACCCCAGGCCTTCCCCAGACAAGCTGCCAGATGTGCGATTCTACCAGTGCCTCTCTCTGTGTGTGGCTCTGCTTTCAACGGGCCCACATGTGTATTGTCAAGCTGAAACGCATACATTATCTTGTCCATGCGTCCACTTGTGAGTTGAAAAGGCGTGATGTGTGGCGTGCTTGCACAGGAGGACAACATAGGCCCTATCGCTGAAGCTGTGGTGAAGAAGGAGGAAGATGATGCGGACGCTGGCAAGGTAGGAGTCCAGCCAGTCTGCGCAATGTGCTCTGATTGCTTGCTCTGGGTACTGGAAGGCATCTTACTGCAATCTGAGCCCACCTGAGGTCTACCCAGAACTCAGAATCCATGCGTACTAGGAAGATTGAGCTTTGAGTACTCAATCTTACTATGCGCCATCTGACGAGTGTTCGCTGTTGCTGCAGGAGACTAACGGGGCCAGGGACGACCCTGAAGGAGAGGGCGCAGCAGAGAAGCACAAGGAGAAGAAGCACAAAAAGGACAAGAAGGAGAAGAAAGAGAAGAAGGAGAAAAAGGAAAAGAAAGAGAAGAAGCACAAGAGGGACAAGGAGCAGGCGGGAGGTGAGCATGACGAGACGGACACGAAAGACATGAAGGCCCTGGAGGAGGAGCTCCGAGAGCAGGCTCTGCAGTCTGTGGCCATGTCCTAGGTTTCACAACTCTGGCAATCACATTCCCATACACTATTTTGGCTTCACAGTGTTGGATATGCAATTGAGAAATGTCTGCTGGCAGCACAATGAGCTTTGGCTGGTCTGCACTGCTTGTGTGCAAATGCATGTGCATCACTCTAGACCACGGAGTGGATGCCTTTGTAAACCTGTCTACACTGACCGTGAACTTGGCTTGAGAAAGGTCACTGTTGATTGTCCATCTCAGCAAATCCCTCCTTGCCCTCATCTGAATGAGGTTGTCAACAAGAACGATAGCACGGCAGGCCGAATCTTAGCGATCGAGACAGTAAGCAACTCACATGTGCAAACTTTTGCACATGTGGCTTCTGCATGATACAGCTGACGCGCTATACTGCATTGCTCACCGTCCACTACAGCTCTGGTCTTGCAGCATGATGGAGCTCAGCTGCTGGGTGGCCGCAACTGTACCACATCTAACCCTGTTTCGAATCTATGCCATGCATTCACTGGATATTGTACACATTCTGAGGCCACTGCTCGTGGAAGTGCAAGACGCATGCAGGGCTGCACTGATCTGCATGGACGGTGAGATTAGATCAGAGACTTTGAGACAGCTACAGGAGCATACTAGCTACGCCTCATGCCCTCTGGCCGATGTTGAGGAAGGCCATGAAGTCATTGTAGGAGGACTCCAGATCAAAGAGCAGCTGTCTGGAGTCGTTCTCGTCCAGCTCCCTGCTCGCTGGCATCTGGTGCAGCTTGCTGATCCAGTTCTTCATCTTCACTTTGCCTGAGAAGTCTCCTGGCAGCTGCGCAATCTGCGGGGCAGATCCACTGGGTCAGCACAACCAAAACAGGCAGGCACTCCGTGACATACATCATCTGGAAGTGGCGCAGCCAATGATTCTCCATGGATTGTGGAGTGGGCAGGGGACAGGAACCCTGCTCACCTTGTTCATGCTCTGCATGAGATCATTGAGCACTGGATACAGCTGCATTGCAGAGGAAAACCTCAGTGCTGGTGCTCTACAGCGTTCACTGCTCAGACAACATTTGAGTATTGCGCACAAGACATTCAAGACCTCTGAGGATCATGATAAGCTCAAGCTTTACACGCAAGAAAGTCATGATGCAGGAGGTGTACGATTGCACAGATGAGCCAGAGCTCTGACCTGGTCCACAGCCACCATGTTGAGCTTCAGAGAGTCCATGGCCGTGATGAAGTGCTGCACAGTCTCTGCTACCGCCACGGCAGAGTTGGACTGCATGCTGCAGTGCAACACAGGCGCGTCAGTACAGATGGAGAGGGCAGCTTCAAGCGTTAACACCTCATGCCATTGTGCGAAGTCCAACCTCACTGATCCATGGTCTACAGCTTTCAAGAGCACCCAGGATTTGTGCGAATGATCTTGCGGGTTCTGTGTGCTCTTGATGAGGCCAAGGACACGTGGAGCAGGATATCTGGACCACATATGGCTCAGATTCAATGCTGAAGTAGCTGTACCTTGGCTTGCCGTGCTCCACAGTGGCTGGCATGCCTGAGTAGATGAGCCGCTTGGCAGCCATAGGGCACTGCATATTGTACTCTCCCATAAACTTCTCCACATCAGGCACCTGCACAGAGACACATCTCAACTACATCCTCCATCAGCATCGCCAGCTGTGGTGGTATGCTTCAGCTAGGGCGCCAGTATCTGATGGAAACGACCACCATGATACTGCAGGTGAAGCTTCATCTGATAGAGCGCTGGAAACTCACTGTGTCTCTGAGAGTCTCCCACAAGGTGCGGAACTGGGCTATGAGCTTCTCGCACAAGAGCTCATAGTCCTTCGCGCTGATGGTGTCCCTCACGTATGCCCTCTCAAGCTTCTCTGTCGTCTTGACAATTGCAAAGAGGTCTGCAAAGCACCAACTTTCTGCTGAGCATAACCCTCTGCTGCTATTGTTCAACACCATGCCCTTCAGAAGGCAGGGTTGCATTGGTTCGTTGCAGAGAAGTATAGTCCCAGGCACCAGCGCATGTTATGCTCTAGGCATGGACTTGCTGTTGCAGTTCTATAACAACCATCACGCAAGTCAGATGCGCTGCAAGGCAGAGCGAACCTGCAAGGTTCTCGTATGTCTCCTGCTCCTTCTTGTTGCCGTACAGCTTGATGGCAGGAGCATCATCGTGTCCAGACATAGCAGGATGACAAGGCAAGCTCAGGTTTTCCACATGCCCTGTACAGGCTGCTTCATGGTGAGGATGCGCTAAGGATACTCAGACTTTTCCCTGCACTGTTTGATAGTACAACGCCTCCTCCTCGTAAGACTCTGAGACTTGCTGCCCAACTCCTGATACTAGGGAGCAAGTGGTAATTACAGGAATGGGGGCTTATGTTGCTGTCTTCAGGTAGCACCAATATAGGTTTTACACCCAATGGAACGCACGCAAGGGCTCTCAGGTCTCCTTGCAGAGCTGTGAGCTGTGACTTTCAGCATCAGTGCTGAAGCTGATCAGGCAACCGCTGGTCGGCATGCGATCTTGCACCGAAGAGCGCAAATTTTAATGAGAGTCATCAGAACGCTATGGATGGGATGCAAGAACAGGTCATATCCCTGGAAGGGCACTGGTTGTTGCCGCAGGTGAGCACTGCACTCCGGCCCTTGTCCTGCCCAGGCTGCACACAGCAGCCAGCCAGCCAGGAAGCAGCATGCCTGCGACTGTCCTGCCACCAGCAAAATATTGCTACATTTATTGGAGATCTGGTGGCATCCGAGCGTGCATCAGCTGCTCCCATTCGGACTTGGCTGGTTGTCCAATGTTAGCTGACAGAATTGCTCTGATAGCAGGGCAGTGCTCCGGCGCCCCCTCCGAGGGGCGGACACGCTTCAGTATCAGTTGGAACCAAAGTGATAGTCTTTGGGGGAGCTAACAGGGCCGCCACACCCTTTACAGACTTATGGGTTCTCGAGACAGGCAAGCTTCCATCGCCACGATCAGGCAAACCTGTCGCAGGTGTAAAGCATAATGCAGACCTTCCGATATCATAGCAGAACATGGCGCAGAGACGCAGGACCACAACGAGTATGTCGAAGTCCAAGGCTGCAAACCTCTGCTAAGATCAGACAACCTATGAGCAGGTCTCTGCAATTTAGTCTCCATGTCTTCTGACACCAATGCCTTGCAGAGGGTGGACAGTATGTGTGGAGCCTCATAGCAGCAGTGTTGGGACCCGGGTGAGATCTATTAACGTGCTGTACTGCATGTAATGAACCCAGAAGAGCACGGCCTTGTATGAAGCCTCAGTAACGTTACCAGCAAGTGGAAAGAAGGTAACATCATGCGTGGGCAGTTATTCCAGACGTGTGCATGCAGGGTGAATCTGTCACCAAGATCCGGCGCCACAATGACAGCCATAGGCCATGAAATATATCTGTACGGCGGACAGGTATGCTCCTGCCACTTACCGGTGTACTTTCTCGGCCCTGCTTCACTGAATTATTTATGCAGGGCCTGTTTGCACTGAAACACTTGCATGTGTGTAGTCATCTGAGGTGTCTATGCACTGCAGGATCCTGTGACTGGCATCTGCTTTGATGACATCATCATCCTGGATACAGAGACATGGCGCTGGTCAGCAGTAGAGGTATGCAGCGCCTTCATGCTTTGCTGTGCTTACAAGCCACACAGTTGCTTCTGCTGAACATGTGCCTCACCCTGTTTCTAATCTGATTGCAGGTGGAGAGTGGCAAGCCGCCGGCACGGCACTCACACTGCACTGGGCTCTTCAAGGGCATCTGCTTGGTAAGTATGTCCTGCTTTTCGCTGTCCTTTCCACTGTACGAGTGGCAGGTATTCAGAAGCGCGACTGGCGTTTCCAAGCGTGGATGAGGTCATGAACAAGCATCTGGTTGAAGGCTGCACAGCTGAGCAACGTTGTGACATTTTGGCCACACATCTGCTCATACTCTGCAGGCCGTTTGCCATATGCTACTTCCTGTTCCTACTGCGCTTGGGGGCCCTTGCTGCGTCTCCTGATGACCCTGCCTGTGCCCATAATGCTAAAGCAGCAGCATAACATCACTTCCCTTAGTATGGCATACTGGCGCATCTCATACTACAGCTGAAGCCAGGCCTGAAATGCAATGCCTTGCCATGCAGCTGGTGTTTGGAGGGGCAGGCATGCATGGGACTTTGGGAGACATCTGGATCTTCAACACCGGGGACCGGACGTGGATCACTCCTGTAGCAGAGGGCAAGCCCCCATGCCCGCGCGAGATGCACACCGGCACAATGGTCACAGATGGACGCCTGCTCGTCTTTGGGGGCCGCAGCCCAGCAGGCCAGGTGCACAGCCCCTCAAAGCCTCATGCCACCCATCACCAGAGCTTCTGCCTTTGCACTTCCTCCTGCAGGGTGTCTCAGGGTGCTGGCCTACACGTACTGCACTCCCCCAGAATGATCTCAAATGCATGCACATGCATGTACTCATGCCCTGAAACACTTCCTGACGCTCAAAAGCCCCTCGTCGTCCTCACAATACTAGAGATAAGTGAAGCTGGGGTATACTTAGGGTACCAGCAAGTCTTGGCACCACATTCATGCCACTGATACAAGTATTCTTCTGCCTTTGCATGTCCTCCTGCAGGGTGTCTCAGGTAGCTGGCCTACATGTACTGGCGTGCTGTAACGCAGCCTGCTCCGTGCAGGTGCTGTGCGACTTCTCCATCTTTGACGGGGACACAGGCATGTGGGTGGAGAGCGTGCCCACTCCCTACTTCCTCTGCTGCCACTCCTGTGTGGCGCTCCCCATTGCGTCCCAGGCGGCCCTTACCCCCAGCACCTCACCCCTAGGCAAGCTCCTGTGCTGCTAGCATGCTCATGGCATTGCTTGTGTGTCATGTCAGTGCAGATGTCGTTCCTGCTGGTCAGGCGGGCACACTGAAACAATACCGAATTGGATGGTTGAGGGCTGAAGAGAACCCACAGGGTTGAAGAGAGTCAGTGGTTGTCAGATGCTGACCGCTTCGAGTGAGAATGAGAGGAAGGAAAATTCAATGCTGATGGCAAATCTGGGCTATGCTTGCAGAGGGCACAAGCAGCTCCACGCTAGATCAAGCCCTGGGCACCAACGGGCTGCCCAACGGAGCCTCTCACAGCACGGGCAGGCATGAGCACCCATTTTCCGCAACGCCATCACAGCCGCAGCAGCAGGCGCTCTGCCTTCTCTTTGGCGGCTTCACAGGCGGGGGCGTGGACGGAACTCTGCTGGCGCTCGATCCGGGTAGGCATCCTGAAGGTTCATCACTGTGTAGGACCTACTACACTGGAGCAACATCATGTCAGAGAGACTCCATGCGCAGTACTCATATGCACTCAGCAGAGCTGGGTTGCAACATGAGTTCGATTAGCTGCCGGATCAATCTGCAACAGCTTGCATTCTGCCATGGGCTCTGCAGGCATCAATGAAAGACAACAAGGCACTTAACCATGCAGGCACTGGAGAGATAGAGCTCTGCAGCCGACCGGCCAAAAGCATCAGCGAGATGAGCTCCAGGCCATTGCCCAGATTCGCTCACAGCGCAGTCACGGTCACCAGCAGTTCTGGAGGCAAGCCCAGCACGGTGAGCTTCCAGTGCTTGCCTTGGCGCCCTAACACAGAGGGGCATCTTTTGTGGGAGTGCGCAGACAGCTTTTTTACCTTTACAGCAGCATGCTAGCAAATGAAGGACCGCCCAGGCCTGAGATGATATAGTTCGTGCAGGATATGATTGTTTTCGGAGGCGTCAGCCCTGACGTCGACTTCAATGACATTGTGGTGTGGCGGCCAGCTCCGCAGTGAGGCAGCATGCTCTGAGGTGGACGGTGGTGTATCAGAGTGGATGAGACAATCCTAACTTAATTCGGTGGCAGGCCTTCGACACTTGCTGTGAGGTCATACTTCCTTTCCAAATACACATTCCAGTCAGCCGTTGTCGAGATTCCACTCCTTCCTTACAGATGGCTCATGAGGTCGGCTACATGGCTGAGTCATACAACGCTGCAGCACATACAGTCTTGCCGGAGATGATGTGGGCCTTGTGACTCATGTCAGAAGCAATCGGGCGTCTCTAGGTAGCAGCAGGGTGTCCCTGTACAGGACAATGTGTAGCGTGCCAGAACGAGCAAAGAGGCAAATGAGGCAGCCATCCTCCTATGTGCTTCCTAAAGGACACCCCTGGCCATCCACCCATACCGGTCTCCTAGTGATAAGGTTCTTGCAGGCCTTGTCTTTTGATTCTGCTCGCCTTCAGACACGCGCTTTCTGAATGGTCTCAGATATTGCCACTCCTCTCCAAGCCCACATGATCATGCCACGGGGTCCACTGTAGCTTATGCACACAAATGTCTGGGCTCCCTGAGAGCCTAGGCTGGCATCACGTCAAAGTGGCTGAGCTTGCTCTGCAGGGTGCCCTGGTCCTGGGTGCCCTTGACTGCATCCAGGAAGTGCCAATAAGACATCGCAAGTCAATTTGCCCACATCACATGGACAGTGTGCAAATCCTCTTAACCAGGCTCGAGGCAAGTTCAGCTTTGAGATCAGGGCGTACCAGCTGGCAAGGGCGCCAAGGAACTCTTCAGAGCTGACATTGGTTCGGTAGAGCCTTCCTGTGGCCCCCTGCAAGTTGCTGGCCAAGGGGAAGAAGAGATTGTGCAGCGCTTCCACCAAAGGCAGCATCTCGGCCCTTGTGCGCTCTAGCACCTGCGACATATACATTATGCAGATGTCATGCACTGCAGCATGCAACATAGATATCATCTTCCGATTGGATATGCAAGAATCCTGTGTCAATTACATTGGCAGCTGCTGCCTTTCCTACAGTTCCCATTGGCATGAGACTGGGTTTGCTCAAGTTGGCTTGTCCTTTTGCCACTGAGGGATTGCAATGATTAAAGAAGTGCACTCTCACCTTCTTGTGAAAGATGTCAATATCCCGCATGGCTGCAACCTTTGCATCTGCATCTTCTGGCGGACTCCTCTGCCAGTGCATCATCCCGTCCTCAGAGCTGAGCCCAAGGAGTATGTAGAAGATGCTCTCTAGCTCTGAGGACAGAGTGTGAGCTGCCCCCTTCTGCACGCTGATGGCCATATACAATGGGGTCCCTATGAGGTGGTAGGACCCCTCACTGGCAATTTTCACACTCGTCATGGTGTAGAAGTCCCATATCAAGGCTGAGAGACCGTCAGGTGCTAGGCCCACATTTGAGACTGACAGGTCTTTGTGGATCAGCCCATGTGCATACCAATTAGCCACACTCTGCACGAGGCCTGTCCCCAACTGCGGGGCCAGCAGTATGTCAGTCACAGCACAACGTGCGTGAGGCACGCAGCATAAATGCCTCGGATAGGTCTTAATCCCAGGGTTGTGTTTGCAGCTCAGGATGAGAGGCAGCCGAATCCTGCTTTCAGTGGTCAGCTCTTAATGGCTACTGCCCATGACCAGGCCATGTGCACCTGCGCATGCAACAACAGTACAGCAACAAGAGTGAATCGAGAAAGACCTTCACAAGGGTCTCCAGACTTTCGTCCTGGCTGAGCTGCTTGCCCACTGGCTGCAGAAGCAGGTATGAGCAGTTCTCAGACAGCTCTCCACTCTCCACCACTCTCGTGCAGTTGTCATCAAGGCCTGGAGCTCGCCATCTGAGCGTCCTTAGATTCATCACCTGCATGCAGCAGCATGCATCATGCTCTCAACTAGTCCATCAAGGTCCAGTCACAGCATGCAAACCTCCTACAAGTGCCATCACATGAAAGCAGCCCTGATCCAAAGCACATGATAAGGTGCACTAATCCTGGTCAAGTGGCCTCCATCTTCTTAACAGCATTGCTGACCAAGGTGACAAAAGACTATTGAGGACTGCACCTCTGTACGAATGATAGGAGACGGGCATATCTTCAGAATTGCTGGCTCAACGCTGAGTCTGTCTTCGTGCTTCCTGATATTGACCTCGTAGACGCGACTGCTGTTATATGATCACAGTCCACATACTTCAGTGGCACAGCTTGGCCTACATACTCGTAGCACACTGGCTTATGTGGTGGCGGAGCCATGGTCTCATATCCACTGGCCTCAACTGATGCAATGAATGCTGCCACAAGGAGCTGCAAGCCCTCTGATTCTCTGTTGAGACACAGGCGCAGCTCCCCGCTGTGCTGGTACGTCACAACGCCGTAATCTGTTTTGTTGGCTACAACAATGTCCACGGAGTCCCTTCCAACTGCCACTGCAAAAGCCCTTCGCCGGTTGGGCTGAGCAGAAAAGAGCTCCTCCATTGCCACAAAGATGCGCCCCAGAGCTCGGTTCACTTGGTTGCAAAATCTCAGCGCATCCTCTACCACTACTATAAGCCCCTGCAGAGCAAAGCCCCTTCCATGTATCTGCACAATCTAGCAATGCGCAGGCCACTCGGTCTCACTGTGCACATGAGGCTGTATGTAAGCTGCTGAATGCCATGATGACATGCGGAGTGGCTATGCACAGTCACAAGTGTGGAAAGGTAGCATAGTTGCCTTTCCACTTATGGCAGGGAGTTGACATGTTTCCCTGCCATAAAATGCATATGGGTATTATATATATCTTATATATATGATGGCATAAATTACCACGCAGCTCAAGACCTCTGCAGTCTCCACAAAGCCGGTGAACTCTGGCTTGTAGAAGGAGTTCCTGATACCACAACCCTGGTGTCTCTCCAGCGCAGCCTGGTCATGCTGGCTGATTCCAGTGCGCGAAGGATCCAGCCCACTGCTAGCTGCACTGCGTAGCCTGGGGCTCTGAAGGTACCGGAAGGGGCAGTAGATGCATAGTAAAGACTGCCACGCAGCTTGCAGGCCTGACGAGCGTCCCGCTCCTTCTGGGATAGAGGCTTGACCCAAGCAGTGCCGTCTGGTTGCTCTTGCATGCCCAAATCCTCAAAGAAGGCTGCCCACTGCTCCGCTGTCAACGGCGGGAGCAAATCTCTGACTGGTGCTTCATCCTTGAAGGATGGCATTTCCTGAATGCTGCGGCCAAGCTCTGATACATTGATGTGGCTGGTGGCCTGCCTGGAGCTCTCAATATTCATCCTGGTTGCAAAGACCGCAGATTCAAGTAAGTGTATGCGGTGGCGGTCATCAATTGCTGCAACCACTCCAGGATCTGCATCGCAGCCACCGATCAATCTCGCCTTTTGTGGCGTGGGATGTCATCACATGCATCCCTAGACGGGCCTGCTCCCTCTTGGCGGTTCTTGAGAGGATCAACCTCACCAATGTGCAGCTTATGGGCCTCCCATGGCCTCTTGTTAACTTCAGCAAGAACTCACGAATGGGACCTGAGCTTTAGTATAGTGCTGGGTGCCAGTTCACACTTGGCAAGGACAATTTGACAAGTGCACAGAGGTCTTCCTGCAAGATTGGGGTATGGTCTGTCAAGCCCACCTGGTCTTAAAAGGCTAGCAAGGCCAATTGGCAGACCTGCCTCTCTGAAATCTTGCTTGCTGCAACACTTGAGAACTTCCACAATTCTGATTTCCGCCTTGTGGAGGTGCCGGAGGTGCTCATCTGTGAATCGCTCGGCCAGACCGGGGATGTCAGGCCGCAGCGCATTGATGGCCGCCCTTAGCGTATTAAGCTCGCTGGGTGATGGTAGTGGTGTCATTGCCTGCACAACTCCCCCTCGCCTTTAAGCGTGGTGAAAGAGATGTCTACTGAGGTCATGTACGACTGATATGTCAGCAGGTGCGGCATGTTCCATCACACTGCCAGGTGTAAGCAGCGGCTGCAGCATGGATGCACAGCTTGGACCCATGATCCCACCTGCCAATGCCAGGTGTATGCCTTCAACCCGATTCCAGAAACCGGTAAGGAGGACTCCTGCAGGGCATAGGCAAATATGATGACATGCTCTGCTTCTGTTGCATAAGCACGTATAAGACATCGCAGCATCTGGAAACCTCCATGACATCATGTAGAGCTGTCCATACATAGATCGAGATGCACGTCGCCGGTCAGACCGGGAATGAAACGTACACCAGATGCGCACCTGCTTTAAGGTGTTTCAAACTCCCCGCATACCCCTGCAGGGTCCGGGCTGCTGTGGTGCTGAGCAACTCCGAGTCGATGGTTGACAGGGGTGTCCGACTGACGGTCGATGCAGACTGTCAGCAACCCCAATGGGAAACATGTATCAAATCCTTAAGCAATAATGCACACTATGAATTGCTTCCTCAACAGGAGCAGGTAGCATCTGCGCATGACAGAAGCAGCAGGTCAGGCATCCGCGGCCAAGAGTGGGAAGCTGCAAGCAGCTTCCTCCCATGTGATGCCAGCTTCTCAGAATGAAGGCTGGGTTCTGTGCAGCACAGATTGAGAATAGCAAGTTGCCCCGGGATGTGGGTACCCGCACTGCTATTCCTAGGTCACAGAGATTTTGCCATGTCTGCAGCGTTGGCCAGCCTGGTGACGAATACCATCTTGTCTTTGAGTGTCGAGGCTTGCAGCATATTCGTGATAGATACCCTGGGTTGTTTGGACACCATGCTGAGACAATGATTCAAGTCATGTGGCAGGCAGATCTACATGGGGTTGCCAAGTTTGTCACAGACTGTCTGGGCGTATATTATGACACCGACCCCGACAGGGGTCGGGCATCTGATCAGCCCTAGGTGGCTGGAAGAGATGTAATGTTTCTCTCTCTCTCTAGCGTCTCACGGGCCCCTGTTCGCCTCCTGACTGTTGATGCAACCTTTTTAGGCCCACTGTTGGTACCATGAGGAACATATCTTATTTGAAAGCTTCAAATTGAAATAGGGCGTCTCTGTGGTTGGGACAGCTTCAAAGTGCAAATAAGCAAAGAGACAAATGAGGCAGCTGCCCTGCTATGCGCTTGCTACTAGGACACCCATCAAGCCGAACCCAATCTCGTAGTGGACGGCTTTGGCAAAGCCTGCAGAATTGGCCATCTGGATCTGCTCCCTCCCCTTTGGGAAGCGCTTGATGGATGGTCTGAGATACTGATACTCCTCTTCCAGGCCATACGACCTCGCCATGGGCACCACTACATTCTCAAGAGCCCATGCCTGCATACAAATTCTGAACCGAATGACGCCTGTTTGGCGCTCATGTGGCGGTCACGTGGTGGCCACGAGGGGAGTGATCTGTCTGGGATGGAAGGTACAGGGGGGTTTTGGTGTGGCGGCCAGCAAGCCATTTATTTGCAATTAGATCAGCCCTATAAGAAGCTCCATGTACAAGGCTGCAGCTCTACCAGGCGACTAGACGACCCCTGAGCAGCCCAGGACTCAATCTGCTGATGAGGGTCTTGGAGGAGCAAGGCTGAAGGGTGTTCAGCTGACCTGGAATGAGTCAGCTATTGGGTTGTCACTGTTGTTGAAGTCCAGGATGGCTGCTCTGGCCCCAGGCCTCAGCACCCTTCTCAGCTCCTGAAGCGCTTGGGGTATGCTGGACACATTGCGCAGGCCATAGCCCATTGTCACCGCATCAAAGGAACTGTCTGCATCAAGAAGATCCCATCTAATGTCGCAGCCTTGCCGTGAATGCCCTGTGACCATCACAGGTCCTACACCAGCATTGCGGGTGTCACGGCACAAAGGAAGCTGATACCCTGACGAGGTCAGGTGAAGTGCTTGTGCGCCCGCAGAGAATCCTACCTGGGAATGGCAGCTCCAAAGCATCTCCCTGCACCCACTCTATGCGCGGATGTTTCCTGCTGCTCGTCGCTTGCCTGGACTGCTGCCGCCGCTCTGCATCTGCCAGCATCTGTTGTGCGAAATCGAGTCCTTTCACCTGCTCAGCATGCCATTGCTTCACACTCCTTCAAGCATTTTGAGTGCGCCATGACTGCATGACTACCTTTAAGCTTTCTGCACACAAGCACATCTCCCTCATGACATCAGGCAGGGAGGCAGACGTATCCCGTGTAGCATGTATGGCAGTCTGTCCTGCATAAGGTAAGTTTCAGTACCTGTCCAGAAGGCCCTACAGCTTCAGAGAGGAGGAACGCCAGGTCACCGCTTCCGCAGCAGATGTCAAGCGCTGCATCGCCTGCCTTCGCTCCCGACCATTTCACAGCCATCCTCTTCCAAACTCTGTGCTGCCCCAAGCTAAGGGTGTTATTCAGCTGCGACATGGGCAAAATAGCTCAGCAGCTATGCATAAGGCAGACTAAGTAAGCTAGTACCCTAACATGCTGCTTCAGAGACATTGACTGCTCTTCTAAGAGTGCAGACAGCATGATGGAGTAAGCTGAAGCGCGTGCCTGGTCATAGACAGGAGCAATCCTGCCAAACAATTCTTGTCGTGTCTCTGATTCCCTGCCTGGCACAAACGCTCCAGAAGGCCCACTGATGGGTGCTTGTACATCTGCAGCAACCATGGCAGGTTATATTGGCTCAGATTGGCCTTATGGTTGCTATCCTGCAGACCAGCTGGAGTCACAAGGACCTTACATCCGTCCACCTTGGAAGCTTGACTTAGTATAGTACAGTGTCTCCGTGTGACTCCAGATCGACCAATGCAGGCCTTCTGCAGTCTATGCTGCACACTTGGATGAAGCGGGCTTCTGCCATTGAGATCCCAGCTCACAGGTGGCATCGGATGCGTGCAGTGGATGGGTATGCAGCTGCTGTGGTGCACAAGAGACTACTCCTTATTTCAAATGACTCCGTGTGGGCAAGGCAGTAGACTTCCCATTTCTGTCGGCAGTCCATATCGGATATTGAGGGATGACAGGAATTTGCAGGCGTTCCAAAAATGGCGCAACCTATACTCCATGCCCGCTTCCATGGTACTTCAACGTGACAATGGGAAATGCAAAGTAGCCCGCAGTGCATACAGGAGCGCAGCAACATTGTTGAGCGCACTGCAGATGGGTAATGTCATTCATGGCCATCCCATACTCTCAAGCATGACTCAACGCTTCATTCGAGTCTAGAGCAAAACGCAGTCCGATAGATCATATCAGAGCAACATGAACAACATCGGTAACCTAGCCAAGAAGGCTGGGCCTGTATGGAGCCGAGAATTTGACCAGCTTATAAGAGCGATCGGAGAGTGCAAGTCCAAAGCCGAGGAAGATGCGATTATTGCTCGAGAAGTCGAGATACTGAAGCCAAGGCTGAAGGATGCCAAAGCAGACAAGAGGTTCTTGAAGGAGATCCTTGTGCGTCTCATGTATGTTGAAATGCTGGGGCATGATGCGTCATGGGGCCATGTCAAAGCTCTACAGGCATGCAGCGACACCAACCTGCTCACCAAGAAGGTAGGGCAGACCCTGCAACGTAGCTCTCACCATTGCCACTGCATGTGCATTCCCCTGTCTGGCTGGCATGCTGCCATGCACCTGCCGCTGTCTGATCCCTGGCCTGTCTGGTGACTTTAATCCACTGTGCTGAGAGTGGAACAGAACATGACATGATCACACGTTGGCATCCTGGCAGGTTGCTTACCTGGCATCAGGACTATTCCTGGACTACAAGAGCGATCTGATCATTCTGGTTGTCAACACACTGACACAGGACCTCAAGAGCGACAACTACCTCGTTGGTGAGCCCCTCAGCCCAGAAGTAGCTGCCACCAGATGCTGTGCAGTGTTGTACATGCATCTCTCATCCTTTTCATGCGGTGACAGATCCAGATATGTCTTCTCTATTCACCCGCAAGTGCGCAACGCATGCACTACAGATGACAGCTGCTTTTTGATGTGTGCCTTGCGCCTGCAGTGTGCACAGCTCTGGCGGCAGTCTGCAAGCTGATAGGCCCGGACCTGATCAACGCGGTGCTGCCAGCTGTGACGGGGCTTTCCAGCCACCCCAAGGACCTAGTCAGGAAGAAGGCAGTCATGGCGCTGCACAGGTTCCAGCAGCTGGACCCGAAGCATGAGGGGCAGCTGGCTGGCTCTGACCTGGACAGCTACTACCGCCAGGCCCTGTGCGACAAGGTGTGAACCCATTGAGAGGAATGCATGGCTTCTCACACAGCTGCCTGAATTAGACATCATCCTCCGCTTCTGGCTTTCTGCGCATGGGTATGCGTCATGCTGGCAGCCTTTCATTCACTTATCTTGGTAGTCCCCCTGTGTTCACTGCTGGCTGCTGATGCTGAGGATAGACACAGGGGCTTGAGCTGTGATGATAACTCATGCAGGACCCTTCAGTCATGAGCGCAGCCTTGTGCGCCCTGCACGAGAGCGTCAAGCAGGATCCTCTGCCCTACAAGAATCTGATCCCGAGCTTCATCAGCATTCTCAAGCAGGCATGCCCTCCATGTCCCAGGCAATCCATGCACAACAATGATATGTTGTGCTGCTTTGCTTCATCTGAGTCACCTCTGGCTCTCGTCGTGACTTGGAATGAATGTGTAGCTCACATGCAGGTGGCAGAGCACAGGCTCCCAAAGGCATATGACTACCACAGATCGCCAGCACCATTCATACAGGCAAGCATTGGCCGCCCATCCTTGTTTGAAGCGTTGTGGTGGATGTAAGATAGATGTCAACTGGAGTGTTTAGATGACACACTGGGTGCAGCTCTGCTGCCTGTATCCATGTGTGTTATATGGGAACACCACCAATTGATATCTATCTCGGTACCATATCCGTGCAACACTTTGAATGTTATAGCCACCTGCTCTCAAGCCATTTGCCAACTAGCTGTGTCCTATGCAGATCAAGCTGCTGAAGATCCTGGCCTGCCTAGGGGCTGCTGACAAGACCTCTTCGGACAACATGTACGCGGTGTTGGGCGACACCCTGAGGAAAGCCAACACGGGGCACACCATCAGCAATGCCATTGTGGCTGAGTGCGTGCGGACCATCACCGCCATCTACCCAAACCCTGGTCTGCTGCAAGCAGGTGAATCCCATGCAGTGTCATACTGGCAGCTGCGCCCTCTGTCTCATTGTATGCCTCATCATGGCACCATTCCTTGGTACAATTCCTTCGCATGTGAGGCTCTGCCTGAGCGGCCCATGAAGGGGTCGCAAGATGCTGTGGTCCTTACATTGGGTATTCCTGTGTTGCGCAAACGGATTATGAGTGTGCAGCATGGTAGACCAACGCAGGGTCTTGTACTGGTCTCTCTGCATGCGCGAGTTCAGAGCCTGAACAACAACGGTGTCATGCCTTGAAGCAGTCGCTTGGCTGCGCAGCTGCCGAGATGGTGTCCGGCTTCCTGAAGTCCAGCAGCCACAACCTGCGCTACATCGGGATCGACTCCCTGGCGCGCATCGTGCACATCAACGCCAAGTACGCCGCGGAGCACCAGCTGGCGGTCATCGACTGCCTGGAGGACCCGGACGACACCCTCAAGAAGAAGACCCTGGAGCTGCTGTTCAAGATGACCAAGCCCAGCAATGTGGAGGTACGCCAACACCCAATGACTTCCTATACAGAATGTACAAGGATGGCGTGCGTCCCCAATGCTGCCTTTGCCGCCATCTGCGGCTGTGTCTCCTCGTGATGCGAAACACAATCAAGCATGGCAGATTTGATGTCGTGGCGCCTAGTGCTGGCCTGCAGTATTTTTACAGCTCACGCTGAAGAAAGCCCTGTGCCAGGCTTGACCAGATGCTGTTCAGGGACATGGCTCAGCTCCTCTCTCAACAATGTGCAGCTGAGGCAGCTGCTGATGGAGCAGTGCATGCTCTGCAGGTCATAGCAGAGAAGCTGCTGGAGTACCTTCGCTCAGCCACGGACGATGGCCAGAAGGCTGAGGTGGCGCAGCGCATTGGCGAGCTGGCAGAGCGCTTCGCCCCGGACACGCAGTGGTTCATCGACACCATGAACCAGGTCAGCCTGCTTGCCTGCCATCCTTTCTGAGATCAGTGGGCCTCAGCAAACCTGTCAGCATGCTCACACTTGGTATTGGGCTGTGTATAGGAATCGAGACGTCCTAGGCTTCTTAGGAAAAACCCTTCCTCCCTGAAGGAAAATGCAGGATGGGTAGGTGCCACTCACAGAAAGATGAAGGGACCTTCAGCAAAGCTTGCACTGCACCCAGCAGGGCATGCACCACCTGAGGCCGGATCCGGGGCTCACTTACTGATGGGCGCAGGTATTTGAGCTGGGAGGCGACATGGTGGCGGCCTCGCTGGCAGACAACCTGATGCGGCTGGTGGCGGAGGGCGCCGGAGAGGGCGACGACGAGGCGGACGCCGAGCTGCGCAGCCGCGCCGCTGCCTCCTACCTGCAGCTCCTCAGCAAGCCCAAGCTGCCCAACATCCTGCTCAAGGTGGCCTGCGCTCCCTTCCCGGGCATTGCATGGCGCTGATGATGTCCTTCTGGACTGCCCCATAGAGAGCTTAGACTTTGCGCTGCAGCTCTGACGAAAACTAAGCTTCCTGCCCTCATGCTCAGAAGGTTGTATCATATTGGTCGCGTGAGAGGGGTGGTTGCTCGGCATCATAGTGAGGCGCACGCCCTGTAGCACTGCATGGTAGCGTCTAACTGGCAGCAGTGCAAGTGCAGGTCATTTGCTGGGTGCTGGGAGAGTATGGCGTGCTAGCGCCCGGGGGTGCCCGGGTAGTTGTGGAGAAGCTGGTGGACCTGGCCGAGGGCCAGTCACTGCCAGAAGAGGTGCTGTGCTGACCCAAGGCTGCTCTAGTGAGGCCTGTCTGGCCACTGCATAAAGACATGTATATAGGGACTCCGCACTATCATGCTGAGCCCGGTGGACAAGTGATGATTGCATGCTGTCATCACAAGCTGCACCAGGTGTTCCCCAGAAGCAGAGCGTCAGTGTAGCCTTGCTGCGCGCATGAAAAAGGTTTAGTACATTGACAGTCATGGTCACCATGCAGGTGAAGGGGTATGTGCTGAGCGCCCTGGCCAAGGTGCACGCGCAGGCCAGGCTGCCGCTGGGCGAAGGTTTTGAGCAGCTTCTGCACGATGCCGCGTCCTCCCACAACGCCGACCTGCAGCTGCGGGCTGTCCAGATTCAGGCCATGTTCGAGTGAGTCTGTCCACCTCCCAGATGTCATGACTGGATTTACGCGGCTCTGATAGGAGCATTTGTCCAGAGTCAAACTTGGGATATGAGACAGATGGCAGCAAGGCGGTATTCAGCATCCGTCTGTTGTCAGTCCCTGCAGTACACTGCAGTCTCAGTCTCTGCACCTTACTGCATCCAACCTTGCTCACCCCTGCCAGAGGCTCCTCTGCAGCCATCAAAACCCTCAACTTCTGTTGAACCCTGTGCAGGGGTCCATCGTCTACACGTGAGGCAGCGCTGCCGGCAGACGCCTCCTGCGAGGACATGGACGTGGATCCGGCGCTGTCGTTCCTGGACGGCTACGTCTCGGAGGCGCTGCAGACGGGGGCCGCGCCCTACATCTCGCAGCAGGACCGCTTTGCTATGGGCGCCGTGCGCCCGTCCCACCATGATGAGGTGATCCTGCTGACCAGGCCATCCTGAGCATTGGCTTTCATGGGACTAGGCCCGTCTGGGCTCATCTGCTTGGCATTCAGATGGTGCACTGCTGAGAACCGCTTTGCCTTGGGCGCCGTGCGCCCGTCCCACCATGATGAGGTGATCCTGCTGACCGGGCCACCCTGAGCATCACCTTACATAGCCAGGCCCTTTTGTGCTCATGTGCTTGGTGCTCAGAAGGTGCATCACTGAGCACCGCTTTGCCATGGGCACTGTGCGCTTGTCCCACCATGATGAGATGATTCTGCTGACCAGGCCACCCTGTGATCAGCACATATGGCCAAGCCCTTCTGGAGTCATCTGCTTCCTCTTGAGGGTCTTCTCCGCTAAGGGCTTGCCTTCTCAGGGATTGGGAGGTAGCTGAGGAGATGGGGCCTTGAATGGATGCATGTGTCTGTCTGCAGGTCACAGAGCACAGTGCCTCGCTGCGCTTCACTGCGTATGAAAGAGCCGCCCCGCCCGCGCAGACCACCTCGCAGCCTTCCCCATCAAAGGGTGAGCCCTTGCCACATGCATCCAGGCGCCTTCTGCTCACTATATTTTACTTTGATGTGTAAATGCAGAATCCTCCAGCCATGTATATGACATACTGCTTGGTGGATCTTAAGACGACATGCAGCTGACAAACCATGAAGCATGCAGGCACACAGAATGGCGGACTGCTGGGAGCTGACTTGAGCACAGCACCAGCTGCAACAGCTTCCAGCGGCATTGCACCGGCCGCAAAGGGAACGCCCTCTGAGCCGGCGCTGGCGTTGCGCGGATCTGGGGCCCGAAAGTGGGGTCCTGCCCAGTTTGCCCCAGCTGCCCAGCCCGCCTCACAGCCTGCCAGCTCTGCTGCACCAAGCTCTGGTGAGGCTTCTGAGTCCCACACGCTCCCTCATACTCCCTACTGCATCTGCTTCTGGCCAGTGCAGTGCATTTAATGTGCTCTTGAAGTCACAGCCTGTAAGTGAATATCTGCTCGGGCATGGCATCCTACCTTGCCGAACCCCAGAAGCGAGCAGCAAGGGCTTGCAGCCCATGGAAGGAAGTTTACTGCTGCCCCTCAGTGCCTGCATCGTATTGCCTATCCAGGTGCAGCAAGCGGGCAGAGCGTGGGAAGGGCTGCAGAGCCGGCAGCGCCAGCTGTCCCGCAGGAGAAGGCGCGCCTGGCGGCGTCTCTGTTTGGCAGCAGCAGCGCGACCGCTGAGCCGGCTCGCGTACGGCGCTCCCCCAATAAGCAGGTGGGCTCTCTCACTGACGAGGACATTTGCTCTTGTGGGTACACCAATATGTCAACGCCCTGTCAGTTGCAGTTTCAGGTCAGACGGGAGAGCCGTTGTGCCTGAGAACATCCTCAAGGCCTCTGTATACTCTCTGTGTCTGACCATGGGTCTGTGATGAAAGGAATTTGACATACCCTGTCGCGTCTGGCTATCTCATATGGGTGTTTAAGTGAATCAGGAGGGTTCTGTGCTTTGCAGTCTCACTGTCATGCTGCTTGTAGACCACATTCTGCAATTTGCAAGCTCTGTACCTATTTGCTGCATGGTAAGTGTCATATGGATGCAGCTTGTGCAGCGTCTACATGCTGATAGAAGCGTGTTGCGCGCAGACTGCCCGGGCTCCTGCAAAGGCTGCAGCCGCCCCAAGCCTCCTCAACTTTGATGACAGCGAAGCAGCACCAGCGCAGGCTGCTGCTCCAGCCGCCCCATCCAGCATGCAAGGTCAGACACAATACACATGCCATGCATGCTGAGCTTGAGGTGCAGCAAACTGCGGAGGAGGGTCTGCGCTCCTTATGATTGCGGCTCTGTCCATACCAGTATAGGGCTGAAATGATATTTGGCACGGCTTTCATATTGAAATAGCCCTGGCCGGGCCTCTTGATCGTCTTGGTCTGAGAGGTGACGGGTAATGGAGAAACACTGTGCATGTTACCTAGCACGTATGCTCTGCAGATCCTTTTGCGGCTCTGGAAGGCTTGGATCCAAGCACCACAGCACCGGCACAGCAAGCACCTGCAGGCCCCGGACTGGACTTCGATGCGCTGTATGCAGCCCCAGCAGCTCCTGTGAAGCAGCAACAGAGCAGCTTTCTGGGGGGCCTGGACACATTTGCTGCCCCCGCTGCCCAGCAGCCCGGTCTCATGGGCGACCCCTATGCAGCTCCTCCAGCACAGAACTCTGGCCTCTCAGGTATGCCTACAAACAACTAGCCGCGCGCGGTAGTCACAAGTCTGATGACCTTCTGGATAAAGGCTTTAAATCAGATAAGCAGCGGGTTGTGCACTGTTGCAGTGGAGGTTATGATCGCAAATGCTCTTGAAAGCACTGATCCTGTCACAGCATGTGAGGAGAGGGGCATGTGTGCAAGCTGTCCATCTGCCTGTGGAACTAGAGAGCCAGGCGCCCTGTCGCAATGTAGGGTTTCCAGGGCTGGGTGGTCCTGGGGTGGGCGCGCTGGGTGGTGCGGCTGTGCCTGCAAGCACAGCAGGTGCTGCTGGCCCCGCCACTGCTCCTGCGCCAATGGCCGCCAGAGGGAACGCGGCGGTAGAGAAAGGAGGCCGCAAGAAGGATCCCTTTGCAGACTTGCTGGGGTGACCGTCATGCATGATCGATCAGAAAGGAGCTGTATGAGTTACCTGCAGATGGTGTAGGGTGAGCAAATCCACATACACTCAAGAGGGGAGGCTCTTATGTATGCTTAGCAAATAGACCTGGTACCATGGGGGATCATCTGTATTGCTGAGTGCTAAAGTGCTCCCGTCAAAATCAGATCTGTTGAGGATTGATGGTGTCTCATCAAATGTGAGATGCCTGATACACTTGTGAGATTGTCAAAGTAAGGTCTGTGGGAGTGGTCAAATCACTGGCATTTATATATCCTTATTCAAATGCACAGAGATTCCCTGTGACTTATGGAAATGTGACATCAGCAACGAACTCCCTCTCATTTCAAGTGGTGTGCCCGATCCAGGCATTCGCAGCTTTATGAGATTTGTCTCTGCACAACAAGCCGCTTGACCTGTTGGCGAAATGTCACTATCCCACTACAGTACTGCTATCCAGTGTCTTGCAAATGTGCAAGCAGCAGGACCGGACAGGTCTGAACTGCCCATCAGGCTTTGTCAGCCTGGACGGACGCTGTGGCAATTGGGAAGATGTAGCTGCAGAAGCAGATGGCAGCCAGGACTGAGCCGTATGAGTTCTCAACCTCGTGCACCTGCACATATAAGGAAGGCGCATCAGAGGAACAGCACATGCAATTGAAGAACACCTTGGCTGGAGGCATAGGTTAGGAGGCAGGAACCACATGACGGGAGCGGGAGACATACCCTTGTGATGTACTTCAGGTCGTACATCTCATGGTCACCCTTGGGAAAGCGCCTGCATGAACACGAATACACGTGAGATGCCGCGAGTATTGCGTAGCTGATGTCTAGCAACTTTCACTGAGGGTGTATGCTTGTGGACAAAGAGCAGCTTCCCACGCCTGCCGGAACGCCAGATGTGCATAGCCAGAATGCTGAGTGCTCCTTGCCTAGACACTGCGAAAAGGGCCAGTCATGCAGGCGGGTGTGAAGCAGGATGTCAACAAACCTCTTGAACATTCCGTCAAGGTCCTCATGCAGGACCTTTCTGACGAGCTGGTCCGTTCCATGGCCCTTGTACTCTGCAGCCCAGCCTCCCAAAATGTGGCCATCAGATTGCCTACGGACCTTCATCATTGCGACTCCTGCACCACGATGACTTTGCATAAGCCCAGATTCTGAGCAAACAGCGCAGAGGCAAGAATCTACCAACTAGAGTCACAAGAACTGGTCTCCTGGTCTGGAGTGACAGCACCAAAGAAAAAGGGCAGATCAAGCAGAGACACACCAACAGAGATTCGGTCGCCCTGAACTCCATCCATCTTTGCCATGATTGTCTCAAGCACAGCTCCTGCACACAGCCAGGCTGCCGTCAATGTCTCAAGTTCAATCAGCTGCAGCATAATCATGCACACTCGTCATTCCTGCTCTCAGACGACACACACACAAGCAAAGCAAGTGCATTTACCATGGTGGAAGGTGTGCTTCACATCCTCGACCTTCACCTGCAAGAGATGGGAATGAACTTCATTAAACAGGTTGCCTATGTGTCAGTGGACTTCCATTGAAGAATGCGAAGCTAATGCACCAATACTTGCATAAGCAGTCTCACATTTACATGCCTGGAGGGCATGCCAAAACATAAACCGCGTTTCTGCACACACGAGTCATGATGGTGACTTACCTCAGTAGCTTCAGGAGGCACCACCGAAGTGTACGCAACTGCACCACAGTGTGTCTACAGTGAGTGTACTCACAACGTGTCTGATCACTGTAGTCTCAATGTAAGCATGCTCATACTTGGATTGCCCAATAACAGTCTGTTGCGCATGATCCCAATGTTACCCATTCAAATGCGGCCTCTGTGCAGTCAATGTGCTTGCTGGACTTGCGGCCACCTGAGCCACATCTGTGTCACAACAGCAGAGCTTTGCAGCCAGACCCACCTACATTGAAGTCCTCGATTTGGGCCTCCTCCAGAGCTAGATCGTAGGATCCAGTCTCCCAGGGGTCTGTGCCACCACCCTGCACATAGCACCTGTATGCTCATTACAAGCATCTGGTAAGACTTCAGCACATGGCCATGAGCATCCCACATGGAAACACCATCCTGGAGTCGATATGGGCCTGTTTGGGCCGTGTGCAATAACCTCTGGAAGAAGAAGCGTCTAGCAGAGACACAGCGTGTGAGGTGTACGTGCGCAGTCTTGCGTATGCAGAGAAAGCTGCACTGTGAAGCAGAATGTGTCCAGGAGGCAGGTGAGCACAAAGCAGAGCAGGCTTGCCTCATTGGTGTCGCCAGCGCCGGTAGCTAGGAAGTAGTCCTTGGGCACTCTGAAGCCCAGGAGGATGCCCTGGCCCCCGTTGGCGAGCTTCACACGGGTCGCAGGCAGCGCGTCCTGGGCGGGGATGACCTCATGGTTGTTTGTAGTCTCAGCCTTGGTGGCCTTGTCTCCAGTCTTCTGTTTCTTGGAAGGTCCCTCGCCCGCTGTGTCCTTTGCGGCCGCTTTCGACCCCTTTGGCGGCATTGCAGATTTTTAGGCACTCCTCTATCGTCCTGCATCGTCGCATACCTGTTGTATGTGCAGTGCATCAAGGTATTGTCCTACAGCACATCTTATTCTCTTCATCCAGATGCGCCCCATGCTTCACACACGCGTGCCCTCCTGACGCACAGGAGATTTACGTTCAGAAACGGTTCTTGTTGAGGGTGACGACTAGGTAGCACTTGCTGTATGACTCAGGCCTATCCGCAATAGTCAGGAGCGCTTGCAGGATGCGCTGCGCCAATCAGGGCATTTGCCGTCTACTGGCGCGCTCTTATGACCAAGTACAGCTAAATAATGCCCATCAGGCGCAAAGCCTACTCCTAAGCGTCGCTTTCACAAAGGCGTGACGGCTCGGATCAGCAATATTCGGAGTGACCATCGGCAGGCTAGGGCGTACCGGACGGAGTGTGATGCGCTGAAGATCTGAAGGGGTTCTCAGGAACAGTCCGGGGTTGGGAAGTTGCTAGGCAGTGCGATGGGATCGGCTCCCATCAGATCCGTGCCACGCGCGGCATGGTGGCTTCCCCCTACTTGGCAGCTTCGCACGCAATCGCTGCAGCTTCGCGGATGAAGCACCTCCCCTCTTTGCTTACCCATTCGATCACAGACACTAGACTATACTGACTGTTGTACTTTCTGTGGATGTTAGCTCCCCGAACATGTCCTGACGTAAGTATGAGGCTGCACACCCGGGATTGGCGATGCTGATCGAGAGGCAACATGCTAGCATCGAGCACCGCACAGCAAATACCGCACGATACTGCCCATAACAGTCATCACCGGCAAAGTATAACTTCTTATTTCAGCGGCACCTACGCATACTCCAGCAGGCGTTCGGGAAGAAGGCCTCTATCAGCACTGTATGCAATCAACAGGTATCACATGAGGGAGCTGGCACGCATCTTCCATTCTAGTAACTATCTTATGTGGATTATTGACGATTTGGGGCTCTTGCAGCGATGAGATGCTGTCAAAGGCCAGGCAGGTGAATGGCCAGTCCACATGCCATGTGAAGGCATACTCTGCCAGGCTCGCAGCTGAAGACACTCTAAATGCTTGCATGATGTTTTACTGTTTGCAGTTCTACCAGGAGGCATGGGCAGGCAATCTGGGGCTCATGGATGAGCTGATTGCTGAAGAGCATGCTCAGCGAGACATGGTCTGGCAGGTGCGTAATGCCTATGGCATGCCAGCTGCTAAGCAAGCAGCACGAGAACCTCCTTGGTAACAGGCAGGTCTTGCGTCAGCAATAAAGCTAGCACCCACCACAGTGCTAGATCCATTGTGGTGGTATGACCTGTCATGCAGGAAGAGCCCAGGATTGGCAGGGACAAGCTTGGGAAGGGCATCAAGTACTTCAGGTCCATATACCCGGACATCCAGTTCACGGTACAGGAAAGCAGTGCCTGCACAGACAGTCAGAAGGTATGGGAGCAGCCCACAACCGTTGTGACTTCGGCTGAAGATGGTTGCAGATGTGCCTGAGGAAACCCGAGCGACTGCTCCGGACTGCAGTGCATGCTGCGAGCGATACTAAGTGCACGCCAACCCCTGATGACGCTGATTAGCTGTGCTGCAAGGTGTTTGTGCACTGGAGCATGACGGGAACCTTCGAGGGGGAGAGCGCACAATCGTCAGGGATCAGCCTAATGTCCTTTGATGCGGACGGCTTGATAGCACAGACGCAAGTGTACAGGCAGGCGCTGCCGGCTGAAGTCCTCCTGGCACAGCGGTCCAAACGTGTGGAGCCTGTTGAGCAGGGCATCCTGTTGGAACAAGGCTCACGCTCAACCGAGTAGAGTGTTGTCGAGAATATCTTCGCTTGCAAGTTGGACATGCATTGAGACAACTCCTCCAGGGATGTGCTGAGGCAAGCTCGCATGCATAGCTGCTGCTCGGAAGTAAAGAGATAGAATGGGGTAGACTGCATGGACAGGATGTAAAGATCACTCTGGCCAGCTGCGTGTGGGCCCGGCCCTGCAAATGCAGCAGGTGTCAGGCTGGCATGAGATTGCTCATTATCTGCACAGTGTAAGAGTGTGACCGGCGATTCAAGGAACCATCAGAGAGCCTATGAGCCTCTGGCCTCAAGCAATGAGCCCTCCCAGTTATATATACTTTACTCATGTGAGGAAACAGCGGTGGGACGGCGCTGAACGGTGACTTGGCCGCGCCAGGAGCGCAACCTTCCCTGCACCGATGCAATTCCTCAGGCCAGGTGTGCTTGCCATTTGCCAACGCAGTCTGAGTGGGCGTGTTGTATACGTAGTCTGGCACATGTGCATGCGAGCATAGTAAAGTATCGGTGTTCTCGAAGGACGGTCAAGAGTCAGCTGCGTCCGCGAACGAGAACAGCCCTCGCACGCTGCGCACCTTCAAAATAGCGCTGAGGTGGTTGATTGGACTGCCTGCGATGTCGGCTCTGTGCGTTCAGGAGCCGGATGGCAGGAAAGAAAAGGTGCGTGTGCCTGCACGTCTGAGGGACAGAGGACCTTAGCTGAAGCTGTCTGCAGACGCTTGCAACTCTCATAGGTGCTATTCCGAATTTTCTGCACAATACGAGACTCTGGCTTAGTTGTGTAGCATTTCCACATTGCGCGATGGGGCTGCGCATGCGTTGGCGTTTACGCTACAGAGCCATCGACGAGCCTTCACGATCATAGTGAGACCGCTTGCAGAAGTCTTTAGTGCCAATGGCAATTTCGTAGCCATGTATACTACCACGAAGTGGAGAGGCTCGTCTGAGGGAACTCCCAGATGGTCATCACCAGCTGAAACCCTCTGATGCAGCCGTCGTCCATGGGAGAACGCTACATCTAGCATAGAAGCTCACAAAATTTATCTGGGGCTGTACGACTAGCTGGTTGTCCACAATTGTCTACAGTAACAGAGCAGTGCACCTTAGATGAGGTTCAGATGCCCCATGTCATCACGCTGACTGAAGTCGCCTTGTGATTGACAGGTTATGAGCAGGGTGACACTAATAGTTGGTTCATGTAAGCCCACATGTGCTCCGCACAGGCCTCAAATGCCTTCAATAGCCTGCCTCTGCCAAGGTGGCCTGCAAACAGGCATGGCAAGGTCATGGACTAATGTGTCTCAATGCCCTGCAGGCTAATGATCTGCGGCAGTCAGTGCCTTCAACAAGGAATCCCTCATAGGTCATCCTTGGAAGCATGGCAGGTCTGGGATTTAATATCCAGTTCCTGCCACTGCAGGTCACGGAGGCCATGTCAGATGACGCCACAGCAGATGCAGACGCAGGCAATGGCAGGAGGAGGCTTAGCAGGAGCGCACCAGAAAGCACGTCGGGCGACAGCAGAGACAACTGTGATGCCCAGGACAGTGACAGCGCTGGCGAGCAGGTCGGCGTAGTGAAGGTTCCTCTGGCTGCTGCACTGGAGGCTGCCGCTGAGCCGCCAGCTGGAAGGTGCCTTTGCCCCGTCACAGCTGCTTGCGTTCCTACGCTATAGATGCCCTCCTGCACAGGTCCCAGTAAGCCAACATGCTGCACTGCGCATTACCGGTTTGCATGAGGCTGCATCTTGTTCTGCATGCCCCAAAGGAGAAATACTCTGAAGAGGGATTCGCACGGCTTATCCCCAGCCCTGATGCTGAGGAGACTCCTATCAACATTCTGGCTGCGCACTTGCAGGAAGCCCGCAGTGCCCACAGCCGGGCAGGTGGTGCCCAGGGTGGACGTCCAGAATAAGCAACTGAAGGGGCTGCTGATGCTGGACCAGTACCCGTGGATGGTGAAACTGCTCGACGGCCGCCAGGTGTCCCCCAGCGAGTTCGAGCGCCTGGCTGGCAGCCTGCGCAAGAACTGGAAGTCCTCCACATTTGTCCTACAGGTGACCTGCCCTCCTACCCAATACTTGGCTTGCCATGAAAAGATACTTGGCTTTGTGTACCCTACCCAAGTTTGTCGACCATCAGACGCAAAAGCACTGCAGGCCTACAGGCATCTCGAAACCCTTCCAGATTACCACCTTTCTGGCTTTGCAAACCTTCTGGCAAACCCTTCGCATCCACACATGTCACTTTGTTCACATACAGGAACATAAAAAGCAATAACCGTTCCCATTTGGGTTGTGCAGCCAGACGGAAGGATAGGAATGAACGTGGGCAACTGGATGGATACCATGGGCATCCAAAACCCGGCCAAGACCAAGAACTCCGGCCGCGGGGCCCCTGCCCAGCCCGCCAAGACTGCCCAGGCTGCCCAGCCTCCCCAGGCCGACAAGGCCAAGCAGCCCGCAACAGCAGGCACACCTGGCAAGCGCGTCCGCAAGGCGCCAAACCCCGAGGCGCACCTTGCACAGCTGAGGGCGCTGCTGGAGAGCCATGGTGAGCCGGTCACCACCATGATGTCTTGGGCCCAGTCCAACAGCACTGCAACACCGCTCTCCCCCAGCCTCATGTGAGGGAGCTCCTGCAAGTGTGATACATTGGAGGCGAGCCAGACTGCATGGATGGCTGGGGAAGGAACATTGGCAGGGGACGCCGGTGTTGTGCAGGTAAGAAGCTGGAAGAGGGCTGGACGGTGGAGTACACTGAGACGAAGAGGGATGACCGCATCGATATGGACCCTTACTACTATGCTCCCGAGGTGCCGTCCTTCGTCCATATCCTGCTCTTGCTGCATAACGCCATCCCATCAACATGC
Organism: Coccomyxa sp. LA000219; assembly: GCA_000812005.1. NCBI lineage: Eukaryota > Viridiplantae > Chlorophyta > Trebouxiophyceae > Coccomyxaceae > Coccomyxa > Coccomyxa sp. LA000219. The sequence goes on from KN714655.1 coordinate 1,418,699, forward strand.
TCTGAAAACATGGGTAGCACGGGACGTGGTGCTATGGCTGTGGCAAAACTGTGTAGCAGCAAAAGCACACATGGTCCTGCAAGTCAGCTTCAGCACCAACTTTGTCTCATGACAGCTGTCTGGCGTGAGGGCGCCAGCGATTATGCTGTAGATACAAGCGCTCCAGATCAAGCAGGGCACCTAACGGGGGTTCTCATACCCTGCAGGGATTTGTGCCGGACATGACGGAGCTCCCTGCGGGCTTCTCGAGCAAGAGGTACAACAGCCGCAAGAAGGTGGCGCAGGCGCACGGCATCCCGGCCTCTGCCATTGGCAAGCCGCAGAAGTCCGCCCAGAAATCCACCCGAGTCTCTGACGCCAGCGCCAAGTCAGGTGCAGACTCGTTTTGGGTCCACCTCCCTCGTTGCAAGCCGTTGGGCTTCATGCCATGGCATGCGCAAAATCAGCTCATGTGCAGCAGCACACGGAGACGAGCTAGCCCTGCTTGAGCAGACCCAAGGGTGATCCAGGAATGATAGAGCCAGTTTGCATGCCATCATGCAGAGGACCTGGAGTCCTGCACCCGTGTGAGTCTTAGAGCACAGCACATGTCACATGACTGGTCTTTGCCACGCAGAGGCTCGCGCAGCAGTGGTGCGCAAGCGGAACCCTTTGCTGCCCCCACCCAGGCCTGCCGTGAGGCAGAACAAGTCAGAAGGCAGGTCGCCCGCCTTCACAGAGACAGGCGATGATGACGCTAACGAATATGAGGATGATGAGGACAAGGAGGACTACGAGCCGCTGGCAAAGAGGACGCGCACAGCTGCAGCTGCAGAGGCCATACTTGCTGGCAAGACAGCTGCCCCATCAGGTGCTTCACACTGGTCCTCCCCTGCTGCAACAGCAGGGCTTGCAGGTTGCATCCATGTGTGATCTGCAGCGCCACCCAGTGGCTTGAATCTGAGGTGGTAGGCTCCTGTCACCCTGCTCATCATGGGATGTTCCACCAGGCAGGTTGAGGTCAGAGCTGAACATGAGCAGCATGGCCTGAAGCTTGCAGATGCGTTCTCCTCAGCATGGCCGCGTCAGATTGCCATTGGCTGTAGGGGAAGCCTCCAGGTGACCTGCCTGATGCGATTACATTATGTGCTGACTTAGCACGGCTGACCAAGGTCCGTGATGTTTTGCAGGGCCCCTCACTCCCAGCACGCAGACGCAGAAGGCGGGAGCACAGGCCCTGCTGCAGCTGCGAGCGGTGGATCAGGCAGCACCAAGGAAAACGCCTGCGCCTGCGCATGCTTCTGCAAGCGCAGACCGGGCAGCGGGCAGCGGGCAGCAGGCGGCGGTCAGGGACCTGTTCACGCGGGTCCAGACCTTCATCAACATCGTGGAGATTGACGCAGACAGCCTGAAGCGCAAGCACATCCGGCGGTACATGGAGCAGGCGAAGGCCGGCCTGAATGAACTCATGGAGCTCTGGAATGGGGATGGCCAGGAGCTGAATGTGGTGGACTGAGCAGTCTAAAGGAGCGAGGGTGGCGTGCTTGCAGCAGCCGCATCAGCTTGGTACCATGAAAGAAGCAGCTTGGCAATGCGTATGAGCAGTCTGTACTGTATGGAGGCCCTGTGCTGGGCTGCAGGCATATCTACATAACCTGTATGGGTCTTGCATGTCTGCCTCATTTGCCTTGAGAGTGACATATACAAGGGGTCAGGTGATGGCCTCTGCAGGAGTACCACTGAGGTTTCGAGAGAGTGCCAATTTTTGCTGCATATTGGATGGAGTGCCACACATGTGGAATGACTTCTTGCTGTGACATGCTTTGATATGGGAGGAGGTGTGTTGCTGCAAGCTGTGAGGCCAGGTACATTGGGCACCAGTCGAGGGTATCTATCTCGCTGAATGCAGCCAGCATGTGTAAAAGTTTGTTGCGTGTATTGGGGTGCACCTACTGGTGTGGTGAGTCAATATAAACAGCTTTTGAACTGCATAGAGTCCTGCAAACATGGCAAGTATTCTCAAATGAGTACCTGATCTGCAGATATACTTCCGTACCTCCACATGAGGGAGCCCTGGTATACTTTGGTAAGCGGGGTCCCTTCCATAGTGGAGCCGCGCTACCACATATGATGACGAGTCTAAGCTGCCACAGATCAGGCCTAGTCATGGGGCTACTTCTCTGGAACATGGTCATCATTCACTGAATGCAACACATCTGCATGTACGCACGACACCGCCTATCCTATCAATAGCACAGGGACCCGGCCGAACCAGCACTCTAGGGAGCAGAATCTGCACTAAAATTGAACCCTGAACATCGACGTTCAGGAAACTTCAGCATGTCGTACGGCATCAGAGGCCAGCACGCGAACATGAGGGCGGTCTGTGGATAGGTCACATGGCGTTCTGAGCCAGGCGGTGCAGCTCCTGCAGGAACTCGGGCGTGGCGCCCGGCTGCTTCAGGAAGAAGAAGAAGTGCTCGGCCACGGTGCGCTTGGCCTGCTCCGGCTGCCCGGCCTGCCCAGCCCAGGCCTCCAGCTGCTTGTCGGCCACCTCCAGGCTCATGTCCGGCATCCGCATCAGCGCATGCTCCTGCCAAGCACCATGCACATCTCGCTTGAAAGGCTCGGGACCACCAATCTGCCAGCAGACCTCACACCGACCACTCTGCTTTGACCACTCTGTGTATGCTTTCTTGCAGGGCTGCCCGGGCAGCAGCTCCCTGCTAACACGTGTACACGAGGAAACCCAACCTGGTAGAAGGGGATGTTGAGTACCATCCTCGCTTGCACAGGATGGCGTCTTTTCATGCCTGGCACTGAAGCAAAAGGACACAGTGGGGGCCAGCTCCCCAAGGCATGGGCCATTGTGACAATCTGAAGCATGCTGAGGTGGCGAGAGAGACCCACCAGAGGCTTCAGACTGGGGCTGGTGGGATTGCTGGGGGTGCTGTGCTGCTCTTGTTGGTAGGGCTGGTAGGCGTCTGCGCACTGGGGAGGGCTGTGTGAAGTCTGAGGACCTGAGCATCATGGGCACAAACATGCTCAGCACACATTTTCAGCATCCCATCAGACCCTTTGTATGGTCTTATTCCCTTATTGATTCGCGCACGGACGGCTCACGTCAAACATGAAGAGAACTGCCAATAATCTGATGCATATACAGGGTGTGAGCCAGCTTGATAGAGCATGTATGCTGTCCAGATGATCACCGCCGTTACATGAAGGTGATGAATGCTGCATCAGGGTCTATTGTCAAGACAATGTCAATGCGCCTCGGTATAGCGCTGGTGAACAGATGGGCGGCAAGCCATACCTCGCGCCATGTAGGGGCTGTCGTCGGGGAACTGCACATGCGGCTGCTCCGGCGGCTTTTCAATGGCGCGCCTGGCTACTGGAGCAGGCGCCGGCGCCTTTGCAGCAGCGGGGGCTGGGGCCTGGCGCTGACTCGTGGCGGGGACAATACTCCTGGGCGCTTCCTCAATGCCATTCTGTAGGCGCTTCCTGGCCCCTGCGCACGTCATATTACTTGAGGAGACTTCAGATGTCAGCCACAAGCTATCTTGCTGCTGCAGCATACGAGCAAGGCCAAAGGCATTGAGATGGCAAAGGGCCTCTGTTTGTTAGGGCGCCTGCCATCCGGCTGCAGGCAGGCTTCTGCTCACACTAGTTGTGTTGGTGTTAGCGAGGCTGCTAGCCAGTCAGGAGCGGTGGCCTGAAAAAGGCATTGCAGGCTGTGGATACAAGGGCCTCACGCTTGGAGGCGTTGACGAAGAGCATCATGATCTTCTTCTTGATGACGGCGGTGCCGTCCTTGCCGCACAGGTCCTTCAGCAGAGGGTACTTCTCCTCCGCCCTCCTGTTCAGGGCCTTCACCTTCTGCACGACACCGGAACCCCGCACATCAACATGCACCGATATATTGTCACAAGACATGAGAGCTTGTGTCATTGCCGCCGACTTTCAACTCCATCCGGAGCTGAAAGTTGAGACTCCGAATGCTGGATAAGATGAGGACACCCACGCTATCTCGACCATGGCAGATCATGAAAGCAGATCATCACAGCGCGAGGAATCTTGAGGATGATTTTCATTGCGCTAGCTCATTGAGGTGCTGGGCAGGCGGACCTGGAAGATGTCGTTGTTGCTGAGGTCGGACTTGCGCTTGGCCACGTCCTGCCAGGCAATGGAGCCATCGCCCCAGCCCGCCTTCTCAAATTCCTCGTTGAGGAAGTCCTGCAGCCACTCCTTCTGCTCCTCCAGGTCCCCACCTGTGGCTCACACCACCAGTTCTGATCTCGGCTATAGTATGCTTATTAGTGGCGTACTCAGCTCGAGTCAAGATGATGTGACTCATCAGCACTCCAATCAGCGCGGTGGTCAATTGATTGGCGCGATGCTCAGATGAGAGCTGGGACACCAGCATAGGCAAAGGCGGTCCTGAAAGCCACAGCACACAAGCTCCCCCCTTGAATTCTGCACAATATCCAGCTTTTTAAAGGACTGCATGGCACAGGGCTCACTGTCCGGGTCTTCAGGAGCCGCAGCAGCGCCCTCTGGTGCCACAGCTTTGGCCGCAGTCGGGATGGCGTTCAGAGTGCCTCGGGGGGCGCATCTCTGCGGCCAGTTGCTGGCGCCGTGAGCGCGCGCCACGTCCGGCCTCGACCAGTACATCCGCCCCTCCACCCCATTGATAGCCTTGAACCCCTGCACAAGGGCTCAGTATTGTCAGTAAGCACTAACCAGCCGAGCGCAAATGGTTATGGATCTTGGTGTGGCACTGCCTCCCTGCAGGAGCAGTGAGGTGGTTCCCTGAGTGCACATCAGGACGCGGCCACAAGTGCATCTCACCCGCTTCTGGACATGCCTTAGGCCTACTGATAGGCATGCACCCCACTGCGCCCTGTAATGCTTTTACGAGAGCAGCACTCTCCTTCGTGTGACAGATCAACCAGCATGTGTAGCTTCGCCTTTCTCAGCTGTGTATGGTACATACCGGGGGAGGACAATAGCAGATGTCCTTCTCAGGTTTGCCCCTCCTCACAGTGGTGACGTACGAGGACGTCCAGCCTGGCGCCAGGTGGACCCCTGAACAATTGCTCTGCTTTAAATCTCACCCCGAGGCAGTTCCTGGTACCTGACCTTCAGTCCCTTAGGGCAAGCGATTGGGAATTCATGGCGCACTACAATGCTTAAGAGTCGCAGACTATGTGCGCTCGAAAGGCGACTGAGGAGTGACAAAGGGTCCCACCAATCTCAGCCATACACTCGTACAGGATCTCTGTGTCCTTCTCTGGGATGCCTGTTTTGTACTTGTTCCACGCGCCCTGATATGGCCCCGTCCTGCCCACAGCTGCAGGTGCCGAGATTGGCCCAGCTGCAAGGGGCGTGCCAGCCCGTGCTGGAGCCTCCATCATAGCCAGATCAGGCTGCAGGCCACAACACACTGAGTTCAGGTCCCAATGCTGTGATGCTAGCACAGAGCGATGATGCAGAAGGATGGAAATGTCTTGCGTCAACAGTGATGACGCAACACATTTGCTATACCAGGTACTCAGAAAAGGCTCATAATTGTGCTGAGGCAATGCGATTCCAGTCCGTTCAGAGGTCCAGAGCTGAGTGGAACCTGTCACAACATTGCAGCATGGCCTGAGCCCACGAGGATTGGGGGTGATTGGAATGGCTTGCAGGCATGTACAGTAGCATGACCCACACCTCCTCAGGTGCAGGGGCTGCAGGGGCTGAACGCTTTGCAGCCTTTCTGTGGCGCACTGGAGGCGCAGGAATGGGCTCGCTGCCGTCACTCTCAGCCTGCATATGAGTCTACATTCAGACCTCCTAGCACACTGCAGACCCCTATCGAACCATATCTAGCACCCTCAGGCCTGAATGCAATACCTTGTAGAATCCACAACTATCCCGGGTCTCCGTGTACCTTGACGCGGGCATTGGTGCTACAGTTGTTTCAAGATTGGTTTATCCTCTGCGTGATGTCCATATTGGGTGCAGCTCCTGAATACCGTCACTGGGAGTGTCATATATGCCATCATACCCTGGGAACAACCCCGCTGTGTGGCATATGCAACTGCTCTGGTGCAGGGCATTCAGGAAGCAATGGAGGGCAATGCAGGGCAATGCGCGCCTCTTCGCTATCGTCTGAGGAGGTCTTGTCGGAGGTTGACAGGGCGAAGGAGGAGTCCTCGAGGGGGCTGGCGGAGATCCAGCGCACATTGTCGGTGAGGTGGCGCCACTCCTCGCCGCCGCCTTCCAGCCTCAGCTGGTACTGGCCTGCGGGGCGCCATGCAAGCTCCTTCAGAATGAACGTGCCACCTTGGACAGAGTTGGCATGGCAGGCGTTGTATGATGCAGCGTTACATAAGATGATGGCCCAATACAGCAATTTGCACGGCAGACCTTACACATGTCCTTCAGGTGGACTCTGCTGCACCTTGCTGGCTTAGCAAGCGCATCATGAGTGCGATGGCTCAGCCTCTTTGATCCCTATCATGGCCGGCGCGCAACTGTTACTGAGCAATCGTCTTGAAGTTAGAGCGCCACTCAGCAAGGGCGCACCGGTGGGCGGGTCGTAGTCCCGGACGACCGCGTCGCTCATACGCCGGCGGTCGTGCTGCGCGCGCACGCGCACGCGCCAGCCGATGGCGGCGTGCTGGCTGGGCGGGGCCGGCGTCGGCGGCGCCTTGGCGCTGCGGATGTTGATGACGGGAGTCTCGTCCGCGGCAGCCGCGCTGACGGCCTGCAGGGTGCGCTGCTTCTTGCTCTTCGGGACTGCGACTGCAGCATCGCTGGGGCCGTCCTGCCTGGGGCCGTCCTGCACCATATCATTGGCTCTCAGCCACAGGAGGACTGCTATGTTGCAGTGAAAGGTGCTCTGCTCACTGCTCTTGGGGACATGGTCCCTCGAGGAACCAGTAAAGCACAGTAAACAGTGGCGCGCAAGGCATTCCCAAGCAATAGATTTTTGGGAGGTTTGCGCTGGCAGGTCTATGCACCTCAGTGGCTGCGCTTGCAGCTTTTGCAGCACTCTTTTTCTCACTTCTGCGGGTGCCGCCCCAACCAAGGGCTGCTGCTACCTGGGCCTTGGATGAATACGTCGACTTGGAGGGCTGCCCGGGGACTGCCAGAAAGTCCTGCAACATCGCAATCGCAAAGTCATGAGCTCCGCTGTGCGTCACGGCCACGACAGTGAACCCGTTCGTAGAGCACATGCTCTCCAGGAGTGAGGTGGTGCTGGTGCAGGTTGGAGACACGCAAGCAGGAGATGCTAAGAGACATCTTTGAGGGTTGAGTAGGGATTGGCTCACCTCAGGAGCAACATAGAGGGGCCGGTGGCGGTCGCCAAAGCATCTGATACGCCGCACAGACCACCCCGCGGGGAGCGCTCCCCCACAATCCTTTACGTAGTCGCGCAGCTTCTCCAGCTGCACATTGCATCATGTAGTGATACACAGCAGCATGTGGAGTGCTTGCTGCACGTGCGAGCTAGCCCTGGGGTTGCCAGAGTCAGGAAGACGACGCCATTGCCAATAGACACGGCAGTTCCCTTATACTCTGCCCTCTTTCTGCTCGCAAATGAAAGGCAGGTGAGGGTGGCTGACCTCCTCAGCTGCAGCCGCATCATCTGCTGCGGCTGTATTGCCTGCAGCCTCAGAGTCTTCACCGTCCTGGTCGTCAATCTGCAGAGAGGTGTGATAACGTAAGAGAGTAGCCCGTCATGTGATCATGGTGTGCAGGTAGTACAAACACCTGCTTTCCCTTCTGCTCACCAGTTGGCTTTATCAATCTGGCATTCTCTCAAAGCAAGATGGGCATGCAAGAGGGTGCCATGACTGGCAGGACAGAACAACTGTCTACCTCCATGCGATTGGCGCCGTTGCTCATCTCATCGCTGGCTTGCTGGTCGCCAGATGGACCGCTGTCCAGCTCAGGGGCCAGGTCAGCATCAGCGTCAGCATCCCGGTCTGCAGCGGCGTCCCGCGCACCCTTGGAGTCCTGGCGGCGCCGGCTGCGGCTGCCAGGTGGCATCAGGCCCAGCACGCGCGCCACCTGGTGCTTCTCCGTGAAGGGGCCCTTGTGCTCCGCACTGTCCGCTGATGTGAAGCCCTGCAACGTAACCAGCAGGTCTCAGTGGGATGCACCCCACAAGCATGGCCTGGTCTGACTCTGAAACAGGCTGGGAGGTAGGTGCTAAAGTTGACAAACAATCACTGATGGTGGACCAGGGATTATGCAGTCGCTATGGTTTGCCTGATACTGTCGGGAATATGCATGGAACAATGTGCTGCTCCCCGGTGTTATGGCCCATGAGATGCGGCCCAATATTGCGTGCAGGCGTCTGGACATCTAAAGCCAGCCAGAAAGCCCGCTGCCAGCAGAGGTACCATGACTTCCCCTGCATGCCCTGCTGTTAGCCAGCCAAATGTAAGGGTATGTATCACACCTTTGGGGGAAGGTACGTCGGTCTGGCATGACCACTTCCCCTCTTTGGGAACTGCACTCTCCAGCCTTCATCCAGGGTCCCGCCGCAACTCAGGACATAGGCATGCAGCTCGTCCAGAGCTGCAACGTCTCTCTGCGCGCGGCGAGGCGTCTGACTGCCCTTCCGCTCCTCTTTTGGCGCAGCTGAAGCCTCAGCTGGAGCTTTGTCAGTGAACTGCTGTTCTGGCAGCTCTGCTGATGCCAATGATGCTGGTGCTGCAGGCGCTGCTGCTGAAGCCTGGTTAGGTGGCTGAGCTGGCGCATGAGGTGGCACCTGGGCAGCTGGCTGAGCTGGCGGCACGGCTGGCTGCTTCCTTCCCGTCTCGGGCGCTGACTCAGTAGCCGGGTGACTGGGTATCATCTCTACTCCAGCTGCCGGTGTGGCGTTATGCCTGACGTTTGCGACTGGTCCAGCTGGCGGCTGAGGGTATGTCTCTGACATTCGCTGTAGTGGGTGCTCAGCATGTGACGTAATAGGGGCCTGACTTGGCTGCTGCTTCACTGCACTAGCAACCAGCTCAACGGGCTCCTCTTCTGGTGACTGCGTGGAAGGCTCAGCCTGAGCCTTCCTTGCGCCATGATCGGCAGGCGTCATAGGCCGCACAGGAGACACAGTCGCTGGGGCCCTGACATTACCATCCACAGTTCTCTGCACAGGCAACACGCCATGATCGAAGCTGCTTTGGAAAGTGATAGCCATGGCCAGCGCAAGAGGAGGATTTGCAGTGATAATGCACAGCCACGGCATCTGACATGGACCATGAACATGAGAATAAGAATCTGCTAACGGGCTGCTCCCAACAGGGAACATCGCCATCGCAACTTGCGCCATGCACTCTGCTGAAGTCCAATGGCTGATCATACATAGGCAAGACCCAGTCAAGGCAAGGGCAAGATCCAGGCAAGGCGACTTGCCGGCTTCTGAAGGGGTGCTGGAGCCATGCCAGGCAGAGGAGAGCCCCATTCTGGGATCCCAAACTTCACCCTGCCAGCGAATCCCTGGCCGTTCTCCACTCCTGCCACCGCTGTACCCACTGCGCCTCCTATGGCACCCATCAAAGCGCCTCCCTGCACATGAAGATCAGCTTGCCTCTCAACATGCCACTGTGCAAATCTGAACGCCCTGGCGCTTGTCTGCAGTGTGCACGCTTGCTGGAGCCGCATTCTGGGTCGCAGGTGATGTAAGGGCAGGGGTGCTTAACTGGATCTGCAGGCACATAGGCAGCCCTTGACATTTACCTTCATGGGCGTGCCGTTCCGTGGTTCTGTCTTGATGTGGACCACTCCGTCACAGCCCAGCGGCATGGCATCAGCTGGAGGGATGGAGCTTGTGTCATTCCCCATGCCAACACCTGCAGCGTGCAACAGTACTGCTTGCTTGACAACCCCTACATACTGCAGTTGATCGATGAGCATCTTGATCCTATGCCATCCACATCGCGAAGGGATGTGAGGTCGCATGCCCCCTGGCGATCAGGCCATCTTATTTACCCAAAAAGACACCGAGAGATATTTGAAGCGCTGCTGCCCAATTCGATATCGATGACAGACAGCTGAGTCTTTTAGCTGGAGTGTTGCCAATCTCAGCACAGCATCGGCTGCCTTGCTCGAGGATCTAGTCCATGATCTATCACATGGACTAGATGTCAAGGCCTGACGCCCTTTGTGATGCTCGAAGGCACTATTACCTGATGTATATTTCGCGTTATTGCCTATGCCTTGTGGCCGCCTGACGAGTAGGATGGTAGGACTACCACTAGACAAGCGACCAATTTGCCGCCTTTCCGATGGTCACGCCAAGATTCTACCGCGAAACGGTTTTCGCATTACATATTCCAACTTATATGCACATAGGCACGCTCTACTGTCTGCTGTATGTAAGCCTAGCGCATTGATACTCTTGGCGGGAACAGCAGAGTATTGATGCCACGTGACAGCAGCATGTCAGCATGCTCAGTCTTTGCTCAAGGAGGCAGGAAGTGAGAGTGTTGGAACCTCCATCTAATCCGGAGAACGAGCCTACTGAAAGGCCTTGTATACCTCATAGCACCACAAAGCACTCGATCTCCGGGTAAATGACAGCTTATACGCCAGAAATACACCTCTGTACATCGAATGACATAGAGGGCATGTAGCACAAACCCCCCTAACGAGTGGTTATGGAAGAAGCATCGGTTCGAATCCGATCGTGCCCAATACATTTTTGCTGAATTCTGTGGCATGCTAATTGCATATATTAGTCTATTCAATCTCGGAAGTGCTTCTGCATAGCACTGTCAAAGCTTCTAAGGCTCGGCTTTGGCAGAACTCCACGTTCTGTGACAACCATGTTGGACTGAGATGGATACAAGCGTGAGTGTAACCCTTTCTGATACACAATTATAACAAGGCCTCGACTGAGGTTGTCAAGGGCTATTGTGATAAATGACATACATGCACTGGACGGACTGCAGTACTGCTTCATGCACATCAAGCCAGCACAACCTTCAAGACCTCCCTATTTCAGGCTGGAAGCCACATCAAAAGTATGCATGCATGAAGCAGCTCAGGGGTGCATTTGCCCGAAGCAATGATGGCTCACTGTGCACATCACTCATGGGATACCTTCTGAAATTTTGAAGCACCCAAATCACTCCATCCTTTTGCCCCAAAACTCGCATGCCTGCATGTCCCCGCGGCTGACCATCTCTACTAGCGCCTGATGGAACCTATGCGCACGTACTCATAATCATAGGGCTAAGGCGTACAAAGAGCTCTCGAGTCCTTTCTACACATTGTGGTCGTCCCTCTTGAAGATGTACAGGTAGCCCAGGTCCTTCGGGGGCTTGACGCTGACCGCCACCTTCTCGTCATTGTAGATGGCCCACTGCCCGTCCCGCTTGATGTGGCACACATAGTGGCCGCAGGCTGTGTTGCTGCCCATGTGACTGATGAAGCCCACCAGCGTGTACTTCCCCGGCCCATCATTTACCACAGGCTCTCCACCTGTGAAGGAACAGGGGCATGCTGAGCTTTCTTCAACGTCTCTCTGTGCAGCACTGGCACAGGGGTACACCTGGCACTGCTTCCAGACACGTACCATACAAAGACAGTACGCATGAGATCGTATAAGATCTGAAGCACAGTGGTAGATTAATGCCGCCTGCAAGACTTGCACGGGGTGACACTTACTGCTGCTCCCACACAGGTGCCGCAGGTGCGCATGAGATAGCGCCAGATGAGCAGCAAACTGCAGAGGGGTATGGATGGCACCTGCAGCAGCAGGTGCAGCAGAAGGCTGCTGGCCTGCGGGTGCTGCAGGAGCGTTCACAGAGGCCACAGCCGCATCCAGGTTGTCGCTGTGGCTGAACAGCCAGTCTGCTGCGCGCTCCAGGCTGCCATTGCAGGCCTTGAGCGCTGCTTCTGCCTGCACCAGCAACCAACAGAATCTCCTCCTTCCCAAAGGAGAAGGCTTTTGGAAGCATGCCACAAGCTTCTGCTAGCAGCATCTCTTCAGACAACATCGCACATGGTGCAGGAACTAACCCTGGACATTTTTCCCACTACACGGGGCTGTCGGCAGCTACATCCTAACGCGACTGTCACCTATTGAACGCTGAAATATGGCTTCTCAATGCTGAAATACTGCTTCCCAAGGCTGAAGGATGCTAATTAAGGCTGAAGTACTGCTTGTCAAGGACAGCTTGCGTCGCGCCACAGGCAGCAGGTCACCTGCTGGGGCGTGAAGCCCATGGCTCCCAGCATGGACACCTGCTCAGGGTCTGCAGCCTTCTGGCTGCCCTGCTGCTGCGCCTGGGCCGACGCCTGGGAGCTGCTGGGAGCTGGCAGGGGCTCATTGAAGTCGGGATCCTCCATGTGAGACAGCACCCACTCCATTGCGGCCTCTGTTCCAGCGTTCTGCAAGTAGGCAAGGCAACCCCTTGAGCAACCGCACGGCACTCTGGGGAAGCCCCGAAATGCCTCACTGCAGTCTGCCTCCCAGCCTTAATACGGGCACCCTGGCAGCCCACAGGGACAGCAACAAAATGCTCAGGTCTCAGGTGTCCAGACAGGTATCCTATGGTGCACCCTTTCGACCTGAATGCTGCTGCATAATGCTGGAAGGATAAGTCTGTCTCAGGTAGCCGGACTTTGACCCATAAGCACTGTGCTGCCTGGGGTTTGAGTGCTGAGCGCACGTAAAGAAACCGATCTTACCTGGGTCGCGACTGCAGCGCGCTTGCTGCCATTCTCAGTGAAGCCCATGCCCACCAGCGAGCTCACAATGCCTGCGTCTGGCTCAATGCTTGGCGGCTGCGCCTCTGTCTGTGTTGTTGCATGTGCTGCGCCAGAGTTCGCTGGCTCCTGCGTGAGCGAGCCCTGTCAAGAACCTCCTGAGAGACACCCAGAAGCAGTACACTCCCAGCTTGCGTGCCTAGGTGGCGCTATGAGGCATCTGAGGCTGGAAATGCTGGCTGACAAACAACCTGACATGCAGCTGCACAGAGCGGCGCCTCCTTGCGTCACGCCCATCCCGAAAGCAGGCTCTGTCCATGTTTAGGTCCTGACTGGTATGCTCTCTTGGCAGAATGCCATAAGCCTTGGTGGGTGCCATGTATACTGTGTGGGAGGGCCAGGCTGACCCCTAAGTATCCCAAATTGTCAGATGCATGATGCATGCAAGAGCGCTCACCTCAGGCTGCGCCTGCTCGCCCGGCTGGAGGCCTGCGCCGCGCAGGTGCTCCAGGCTGAGGTGGTCCGGCACATCCACCAGCACCTCCAGCTTCTTCGGCGTCCAGTCCTTGGCTATGTAGTACCTGCCAGAATCGGCGATGCTCAGTTCAACATGTGACTGCTACCCCTACTGAGGTGGATGCTGGCCTGAGTAGGAATGTCTCAGTACGAGAGCTGAGTGAAGGCACAGCACAGTTCAGGTGCCCAGACACTGCAGCCAAGTGTTGTACGCTGGTGCTATCTGTGACGTATGACACTGTCTTCCGTATGACATCGTCTTGCGTCACAGACAGACAACAACAACCACACCCTTTCGCAATGTCTGGTTATCTGGTACAATGCTTCGACACACACAGTGCAATGAGACCTGGTGTGAGTACCTCTTCAGCTGGACCATGAGGTAGGGCGGGAAGGATGCCATGCGCGTGCGGTGCAGCCCGGATGTCCTGCGGCCTAGTGAGGCGCTGAAGTAGTCGTCTATCTCTCCTGTGCTGGCCCACCTATCTAGGCAAGATGCGAAGGGGACCCTGGGCAGCACTGGCTCCTCCTGCTTGAATAACACAGGACAGGTCAGCATGACGCCTCTGAATGGTCTGCTGGACTGAGGGTATCAGCTCAAGCCAATGGACTCTGGGGCCACTTAAAGATGCACAAACTTGGTCCAAGGATTGACGCAAGGTCTTTGCCATTTTCGTGCAGAAGCATGCATGCGATGACACTGATTCAATCTGTATCAGCCTACCTTGGACTCCTTGGTGATGGCTGGGGCTGATGATGCCTCGTGCGCAGCACCATCCTCTGCTATCGGCCCAGCAGAGATGTAGGCGCTCGCATGCTCATCGTCCATGCGCTCCTTCTTGGCCAGCCGCTCCTGCACATGTCATGGCAATCTCAGGCTTCCTGCCTGGCAGACAGTACCCAGGCCTGCCTTAGAAGCTCAAGAGGCTGCCAGCAATATAAAATATCAGCATCAAAGCTCAGCATGAGGCAGCGAGATATGTGGCGTGTCTCGTGCTGGCCTGTGAATGCTGACATCATGCACTGCTGGACTGCGCGTCAGAAGACTGGGCAGAACAGAGAGGGTGGCAGAGCCGGCACAGACGAGAGGCAGGGCTGAGGAATCTTTAGCTGTGCAGGTTTGCTGCTGCATAGCATGCTGACAGCGCTTGGGAGTCACCTGGTACTGGTCCAGCTGCTCCTTGTTGGTGGCAGCGGCAGGGTCAATCTCCAGGGCGAGCACATTCGCCACATCCCTCTTGTAGGAGACGGCCCCGCTCTCCCTGCACTCTGTGCGATCCTCCACCTGGAACCAACATCCCAACCACTTCCTTCATGATGTGAGATACAGACATCAGGTCATGCAGACATGCGACATGGTATGGGAGAGGCTGCAGTCTCATTCCTATGTGTCCTTGCTTCTGTCGCTGGCATGCTAAAAGGGCGTCTTGTCAGTAGACATAGCTCTGCTCCTGGAAGCAGGAGATCAGCACACTTCTGTGACAGCAGTGGCAGCAGGCTTACCAGGTAGGTGAATGCGGCTGCAGTGGGCGGGATGGTGGCTCCGCCCAGGCGTGCTGCTGCGCCGTGCTCTGTGCGGTTAATGATGTCCAGGAGGTGCTGGAAGTATTCCACAGCATCCTGCAGGGCAGAGAGCAATCATCTAAATCATGCAAACAGCTCTGGTGTCGTGCAGAACCCTTCAGGACAGGGGCTGAAGAGTTCAACTCTCTCTAAAAGTGAGAATTAAGAGGACTTGAGATGGGTACCTGCTGCCGGCTGGACCCGAACTCTGCATGGTTCTTGCCCACCAGGGACTTGAATTGCAGGGGCGCTACATGGTTGTCACTGTCTGACTTAGCAGGTGCAGGAGCTGCCACGTCCTCAGTCTCCATAGGTGCGGCTGAAGAGAGGCCAGTGCGGCCTTTGACCAGCGCTACGCCTAGCTTGGCCATCTGCATGCACCCATCCTCTTGGCTGTGCTGCTGCTACAGGCAAGGTGCCCAGTGAGCACAAGCTTGATTTTTTTCGTTCTGCGCTCTAAGCATGTCAGGATGTCTTTGTTGCGCTCAATATTCCACAGGGAGCAGTGCTCTGAGACAGCAACAATGCCCACACCATTGCATGGGGCACATGTATAGCTGCAATTTAAGAGCAGGGAAGTGAGCCTGAAGATCTGGTGCATGCTCCTACCTGTGTGGGAAGGTCTGCTGTGGGGTCTGCAGGAGCAGACTGGAAGATCTTGTCAGCCAGAGAGGCGTAGCGCTGCTGCACCTCCGGCAGCGTCCAGAGCACTTGCAGCACGCTGTTCATGTAACAGCTGTTCCCGAGATTCTTCAGTCCCACATACCTGTGTGTACACACCCCTGTGCTCAGCCTCACCTTGACACAAGAGGCTGGTTGCGAGCTGCACACTTGCTCAGATTTCTGCCAAACCTGAGCATGCTGGGAGATTGTATCGCTCTTACAAGAAAGCAGGTAAGCCAGCATGTACAGTGGGATTGGGACATCTTGGAAGGAGAGGTGTTTACCCAGGGCCGGACAGGGGTTGCAGGCTCTCTCCAGACTCTGTGATCTTGTCAAACTCAAAGGACATGTTGAGGTCTATCTGCAGCTCCGCCATGGTCTTCTCGGTCTTCTGCATGGACATCATGTTGATGCCCCAGTGCTCCAGGTGCTTCGCCTGCACCACAGAGAGCACTGCCTTCAGCTGTCCTGCTGCCTTATACATACGTGTCAACTCCAGCGCAGGGACATGAAAGGCTCATGTAGTGGAGTGGGAAGGTCTCGACGCGTGGACTAGATTGCATCACTGTTCAAAGTCAGTATGAGCCAGTCCACACGCCGCAGCCTTCTTCCTTAACTGCACGGCGCCTTTCATGCCCGCACAGTTCAAGATCTAGGGAACGCCACAGCAGCCTAGCACGTCATCCTGTCTATGGTATGGACCGGGTTGACCAGATGGTTGCATCTGAAAGTTGTGTAGGGCATTGTACCAGATCAGGGTCCTCCACCATGTCATTCTCGTCGCTGGCGTAGGAGTACACATCAGCGCTGTTGGCTGTGATGGTGCCCAGCTTGACCACCAGCGGGTACTTCTGCCCGGTGGCCTCAAAGTGCCTCATGGCCGCGCCGTTGCCTCCCGAGCCATCCCAGTTCTGCACGCCCATTGCATCGTCTCAAGGCATGAGAGCGCATCTACGTCATGCCAGCTTGCACTGTCTCTGCTCTAAGCAGCTGCAGCGAGCAGGCTTGGGGGCGACTGCATGCACTAAATCAGATAACCCAGGAGCTGACATCTGATAGATATATTTAGACAGAGATTGCGCCTGAAGCTGACGTCTGATGAACACATCAAGGCCACACCCACAGCAAAGACTGCAACAGACAGGCGTGATGCACACCTGGCGTCCGGAGCCTATGAAGCCTGTGGAGAGGTTAAGCCACAGGTTCTCCTTGACGCCTGTCTCGTCGCAGACCCAGAGGGAGGGGTCGGAGGGTATCTGGCGCCCGTGCCTGCCCAGGCCAGCCTCCAGCTGGGGCAGGTTGGCGGCGTAGCGGCTGACCTGGCGCTGCTCCTCCCACTTGGCGGCCTGGTCTGCTGTGCTGGCATTGTCATGCTCCTGCAACACACCATGCGCTGCTTTGCACATGTGTAAGTGATGTATATTTGTGCAATGGGGCTCTTTGCAAGACCTTCTCTTGCCTTTGTCTGCTATCCACTGCCAGGTTGATCATGTGAGTCTCTTGACAATCTCTGCCTGGATCCTGTGAGTCTGTCTGCCTGTACCTTGGTCAGCGCTGAGCAGTATGTAATATGCTTGATATTGATACTGTCTGGCTTTGATGCTTTTGGCTGTGATAGCAATGTTCAAAGCGTGATGGTGAGGAGCTCACCATGACGCCTTTGATGGCGTTAAGGACGATCTCGGGCAGCTCTGGGCACGGCAGGGGAATCTCCACGCCCTCGGGCAGCACTGTCAGGGCCTGTGTCTTCTCGACCTCGTACTTGTCCTCCTCCAGCTGAAATCCCCCATCGCCTCCCAGCGCCAGCTTGTCTGGCCGAGCCTTCTTCTCTAGCTGCTTCTCCTGTGACAGTGGCACCTGCAGAGGCATGGCAGCTCAGCAGGCAGAGCGTACTCAGCCTCATTCAATGGTGCTTTAGCAGGAATTTAGCATAGGCTACTCTTGATAGTTCACATGGCCACACCCAAATGACACACCAACTGGTTCGTCCTGAACTGCCTCCTGCTTGCGTGTTGAGGGCTGAGAGATAGTTGCCATACATGTCTGCATGATTATTTTGTTATCATTTTGCTTACAAAATGATAACAACCAGCAAGCTTTGGCTTTTATATTATTGTTTTGTTGCATCAGGTGTAAGCTTATATCTCACACGTAGCTGCTGGAGGAGGTTGCAAGCTTGCTTACCTTTTTCCAGTTCTCGTGCAAGTAGAGGCAATTGCCAGAGCGCTGGTGGTCGAGCTGCACATAGTCGTGCCCATAGGCCTGCCAGTTGGCCAGGTTGATGTAGATGCCAGCTGGGGAGAAGGCCGTGTCGAAGCTGAAGGCGCATTCCTCCTTGTGCACCCTGTCGTAGTGCGTGGGTACCCTCGGGGCCTTCGCACGCATTGCCCTGCGAACTGCTTCCAGCGATGCCTCGTTGACTGCCATGCCTGCAGCTTGGCAGGGACTGCCTGCAATCAAACAACCCACAGTCAAAGGAGTGATTTATTCTGGTACATTCCATAAGTGCCCGGGCATAACGGAGTCCTCAAGGCCTCATGGCACCATCCAGGCTGTTCTCATGTTCAGGTTATTGGTTTGCTCGCATCGAACAGATGCGCTTTAGACGCTGGCATCGTTGCACAGAACGCACCTCGTATACCTTGCTTGGGCAGCGTCAGCTGCAACGAGGTGATGTATATGCGGGATCCCAGCCCCCTGTCTGACTGTGATCAAGTGTAGCACAAGTCTCCGAAAGCACGGATGCCAATTGTCAAGGACAGCTAAAGTTCTGCAAGCTGTTCTGCAAGCACGTTGGCATTACAGAGCCACCAGTTGCTTGTGAGCACCTTGAAAACAAGAGGATGCCGCAGCACTAAGGCCAAGACTTTACCCCAGTCTTAGCATCGACGTCTTACAGCTGACGCCTCAGCTGCCATCAAAAGGAGGCTTGGCTTAGTCTATCTCTAATGCGCAATGCACAGACTAATATGAAGAAAGGAACGCCCGCATAATTGGGCATTGCCCAACGGGGCGTCTTGGGCATGCCCAGGCTGCAGCATAAATTTGGTATTACAGTGGACCGTGTAAGGTGCCTTCTTCACTCACGCGCTCTTGATACAAATTCTCTGCCTGCAACTCTTCTTGTTGCTGCCCTCAGGAGAGCTGTTTTCGGAAGAGGAGCCTTCTTGGCCGCCTCTGCAATCTGGCCTCATTCTCACTCTCTTCCTGCTCCCTCTCAAAGCAACAGGCATCGCTGTACAGGGAAATGGCTGCTGTGTTTGTGATAGCAGCATGCACATAGAGGCATTCCACCCCATCCCTGATGCTCTCCATGACAGCTGCATTGATGAGCTCCTTCACAAAGCCCTGCAGCCATGCAACGGCGTGTCACTATGCTGTCATGTATGTAGATATTGTCTAGTGTGGCTGAACAACGACATGCATATCTCTTGAGCCTAAGATTTTGAAGGGCAGACAGCTTATTGCAGCTGTGTCTCAAGCGTCCGGTCACCTATGGAGGCATGCAGCAGTATGGGACGAGATGTGTGTGGCAGCGCAGCGCAGGTCACCTTTCTCCGCACAGCCTTATTGCTGCATATGTTGGCCAGATAAGCACGGTGCTGTTGTGCTCTGCCACTGTCTGGCAGCTTCCCTATGAGGCCCTCCCCTGGCAGGTTATAGCCTGCGCAAGACATAGAGTAGGGCTCGTTCGGAATGGACAGGCACCCTGGGGTAGGCCTTGCCCCACCAGCCTGTCAGGTCTGTCAGGAGTGGCTTTGCCAGGCAGATACATGCCCATGTCCTGATGTGGCCAAGCGGCCTGATCTAGATTGACATCAAGGGTCGCGAGGACCACTTGTCAGCTCCAGAAACGGTCTTGATGTAGGCAAACACAGGTGATGTGCATATTGCCAAAGATCCTGACCTTGATTGAGGTCAAGGGTTGCCAGGACCAGCTGAGGCCATTGGCTGTCGTAGCCTGCTGGGAGCTTGCAGGAGGCATCCATGGCCTCCTTTGCAGCCGCCAGCAGTGCGTCATCCCCTGTGTCATCCATGCAGGCCACCAGACACTTCACTTTGATGCTCTGCAAGCATCAACAGACGGCTCTGGGTGCACATCACACACATATTGTTGCCGCGTATCCCCCTGTTGCCAGGGCAGTCAAGGCTGTCAGGGCAGTCAAGGCTAGCTGAGGATGGAGCAGAGTGCTTGAGAGGCTCTTCCTACCTCCCAGCCAGGTTCCCTGCCAGCAACCTTTCTCTCCAGAATATCCCACTCCTCATCAGCCTTCATGCGTCTGAAAGACTGCGGGACAACGAGAGTCTTCAGCACCTAATGATGGGAGCGATACAATCATTCAACAAGCGGAACGGTGAGGGCTAGACACTGCTGAGCTCGCCTGCAGGGTAAAGTCTGATGGGGTGCTATTTTCATCAGCAAAGGCAGCAGCCCTCAGAGATGCTGCAGCGCGCAGCTCTGCGCTATTCCTGGCAACCCTCACTCTGAGCCCTGAGCTGGTGTGAGGCACACCCTGCGTGCGACATCAGATTTATGAAAAGCAGCTGTATGATCAGGTCATGATAGGGCTGGCTTAGAGTTCTTGCATACCTCCTGGTTCACTGGACAGCAACATGCCTGATGCCTTCTTAGCAGCCTTGCCCCAAGATTACAACGTAATCTGCTGTCATAGACACTTCCAAACCCCCTCAGTCGCATCTGCTTCACATCTTAGACTCCTCTCCTTGCATTGCGTCAGTGCATGTCAACAAGTGAAGTTGCTGCCGGAGAGAGTGCTCAGTACTCTGTGTAGCGCTTTTGGAGGTCTCGTAAGAAATTCGGGGCAGGTTGCTGGTCAGAAAGGTGTTCATATGAAGGGGCTGAAGACAAACAAATGTCAAGGAGCGATGTGGGAAGCTAAGGGAAGCTGAGCAGGCGTTCCGGGAGTCAGCGTATTTGACCGGACATGCAAGGAACAGTGCTGCCTTTAGCATGCAGTACATAGCAGCGAGTCGTTGAAAAGGTGCTCATAGACCGAGTGGTGTCGTCTTCTTGCGCGGAAAGGGCCACTGGTATTTGATTGGAAGCTGAGGTTAGCTATGCCTGTATGCACCAATTGAAGGCAGCGTATTGGCGCTCGTAGAACTTCAACATAACTTTAAAAGTTGTTGGCAGCTGTTGGAAAGGGTGGCTCACAATTGTGCATTCCTTTGAGAGCTCTACACCCAGTATGTTGTGAAGGTACAATAGTAACCCCACATGTCAGCTGGGCGTGAGGGTAGAACGCATGACACGGAATTCTGAAAACAGCTTCTGGAGCAGCCCTGGCAACGCCACGATCTGCATACGCAGGCCATGTAAATCCTAAACACAAGCTCAAAGGCCTATTCTGAGGTGTCATGGAGAGGCATGAGGACGTCGAGGAAGAAAGCAGCGCTCCTCCGCGCATGCCTTTATTTTCCCCATTCCGTCGATTTCTGCGGTCAGGAAGGTCCTTCGCATCATGGGGGAAAGCAAAGGTCACCAGGAGAAAACAACCAGGGAAGGACACACTTGATGAGGAGCAAGAGCCTAAGGCAGCAGATGGGCCGTCACAACCACGGTGGGCATCCTGTAATTTACCTTTGTTTCATGCTCTTCGACGAGTGTCTTTGATTGGGCCATTTTAGTCCGCATATTCCGGCTTGACAGGAAGCATAGATGGAGTAGCCCTCACGCAGGTGGCCGTTTGCATTGCCCAATGTCAGTGCTCTAGGCTTTCTGCAGCAGAAGGGCGCTGCATCAGCAGCCCAGCAGGGCAAGATCTGCTTCCCACAAATTTTGACCCTCGGAAGTGCTGGCCTGGCTTCATCAGAAGGTCTGATCCCAGCTGCCTTGCTAGGCTCTTGTGCAAGCCTTTTTGTTCAGCATTCTTGCAGGTTCCATGGGTAACTGCCTCAGATGGCCTGCTTTCAAGATTATAGCTGCCTTGCAGAGAGACAAGAGCTCATGGCCGTGGGCAGCAGACACTTTGGTCATCCAGCCATATCTTCGCTCATACGTGTCAAGATCTATGACTTTGCTATGTACATGGATGGCGGACAGGTGAGGTTAGTGATTTTGCATAATATTGCAATGTGCATCTTCTGTTGGTGAGGTCATGCTGAAAAGGGGCTTTCTCTTAAGTGCTCAGATGGTCTCGATGTTGCTCTGATGTGCTTGACCCTGAGTTGACCTGGTGCTGCAGGCCAAAGAGTCCCTTCTCTGCAAGCAGTACGGGAAGCTGCTTCGGACAGCACCGCAGGACGATCTCTTCTACCAGCGCCTCAGGAGCAGCAGTGATGTCAAGATGGCCCTCATGGTCAGGGCCTCTAGGAACTTGCCCATCAAGCTGCTGGCGGGCGAGTATGAGAAGATCCTCAGACGGCGACTGGCAGTTGTGGGTGGCTCTCCGGATGACTCAGCCCTAGCAGAGATGGTCAGGAAATTCAGGTACGTTGTTCGTCTCATGTGCTTGTTTCCTCTCTGCAGTGCTGCTCTCTCTGCTGACAAGTACATGCAGAGTGCATCCTTAAAGTAAGCCCACCGTCGCAGTCAGGCTGAGACTGGCATCCGCCTCTCATCCCAGTATATCTCGCAGCCATCTCACTCAATTCGCCTGGCATGCAACAGTTGCACAGCATTCATCTGCACCATGCAGCCTGCAGCAGCCCAGCCACAAATGTGACAATGCCCCTCTTGCGCTAGGGCGCTGACCCCAAGCTGCCATGCACAGGGAAGACCAGCTGCCTGAGAGCATCAAGTCCGGGAAATCCGTGAAGAAGGGCACAGTCCTGGTGTTCACCCGGGATGAGTCAGGGCACCTCTGCGCCAAGGCAGACCAGCACGACCTCATCACAGTGCAGAGCAAGCCTCTCTGTGATGCCATCTTCGACCTGTACGTGGGGGACCAGCCAGTGAGCAAGAAGGCCAAGCGCATGACTGGAGAGTCCTTCGCTCGCCTGGTGACATCAGACGAGTACAGCGCCCCACGAGGGCCTCTCGTCTGCGAAGGCGATGAGGGTGTGTGCCAGATTTGACACGGCTGACTGGATCGGTACATTGACAATGACACAAAGCATGCAGCTGCTATTGCCATACTGACTGATAGCAGGGCTGTGTTCGAGCTAAGCACTGTTCATGATACGAATAACAATTCTGAATTACAGAGACTATGATAGCTGAATGACAGATTTGAAGAAATCAGGCATGATTGGTGTTTGCTCATGTGTGCCGCATCCATTGTCCTGCTTAATTGATGTTGACTGGATGCTGTGTCAGTGGATTGAGCCAGCGTCATGCTGTCATAATAAATCACAGACGATGTTTTGCAGTACCGCTCAGGCACCGATTGCTGGCGTCAAACTCATCTCACTGTAAACAAATGCAAGACATCACACTCTCCAGCTCTATCACTCCTTTCTGAGAGTATCACATGGCTACTTTCGTTAACATACCCCTGTTCACAACCCTGTGAGCCTTCTCTGGGGCCGAAAGAGTTCGAGAGGCTTGCTGCTGCACAAAGAGTCACTCCTTCTCAAGAGCCTTTGGGGGCCACTCCAAGATCTGGCATGGCCCCGTCACAGTGTTCAGAAGCTTGCGGCCGCACAGCTGCTCACTCCTTCTCGATAGCTTGCGTGGCCGCTGCTGCGCTGCCGGGCTGGCAGAGCCCCTGCAGGGCGGCCAGGAGTTTGCGGCTGTCCTCGGGGCGCCCCACAGAGATGCGGATGTAGCCGCTGAGCTCCTTCTTGGCGTAGTGGCGCACCATGATCCCATGCTCCATCGCCAGCGCATCCTTCACCGCCTTTGCATCCTGCCCGCCCACCACCTGCGCAGCAGCTGTTGGCATTCAGTGCGGGTGTGATAGCAGCAGCAGACATAACATGCACCATTGGACGCTGCAGTGCACCAAATCTGATAACCATCTGTTGCATGACGGTGCTCTGCGCCTCTCTCCTGTCTACATGTCACACTGCATGCATAATCTGCTGGGGTTATGATTTGCCAAAGCATGCAAGGTGATTCTTGCATCAGCAAAATTCCCAGCTCACCAGCTGGGTGACTATCTGAGAGGTGGGCGAGATGTCTGTGGTGAAGCCGCTCACCTTGCAGAGGATAAAGTTGGCGTGAGAGGGGTAGGGCTCCAAGAAGAGAATCTCTTGCAAGCCCTCCAATAGGACCTGCCGCTCAGACACCAAAGCATCCCGCACTCTCTGCAAGCAATAGACACACCATGATCGGTCTGTCTCACTCAAGTGCATCAGCATGATGGCTTGCGTGAAGGATATGGCATGTCTATTTGGTGCATGGCTCATGCAGGATGGCGAGCTTATGTACCTGGAGATAGTCAGGGTTAGTGAGGGCTGCACAGGCTGCCGTCTCTGCTGCTACCGAGACATTGTACGGCTGCTTCGCTCTCCAGAGGTACTCTATGAGGTTGGCTGGGAACGCCCCTGCAATGCACATCCGCCACAATTGGAAAACCCGAGAAGACCAATCTGCAATCAGTCCAAGATGTCGACTGCTGGATATCTCTAGAAGGGATTTAGGTCACATCTCTGACAGCCGAGGCATGACATGCAGTGGCGGGATGGGGGCAGTAGACAAGTGCCTCATTGAATATTGCACTATGCAGAATGCCAAACAGTTGAAGTGAGGTGTGACTTACCCCAGCCAACTCTGAGACCAGCAAGGCCAGCGCTTTTGCTGAACGTCCGGAAGATGACAAGGTTGGGGTGGTCCAGCACCCATCTCAACCGGGAAGGTTCCTGGGAAAACTCAATGTATGCCTCGTCCAGCACCACCAGGACCGGAAGCTTCAGGATGGCTAGAAGGTCCTCCTCCGCTATCATAGACCCGTCTGGATTGTTGGGTGACGTCAAGAACACCATCTTTGGTCTCTGCTGCTGTACAGCCTCCACAATGGCTGCAACCACGCACATTGGTGTCAGTCACACGGCTCATAATGTGACCTCTCATGTCCAAGGGATCAGCTTGCCCGAGGCACAGTGGTGGTGCATGCCAACACGACTGAGAGCCCTGCGCTGCTTGTTGGGTGTCTTGATGCGCTCTTGATTGCTTTGCGCCATTATGAGGTAACTTGTGAGGATCAGACATGGCCGTTGAGAGCTTCCTGTAGCTCCCATGCAAGAGGAAGGACATCTCCTCAATGTAGACCGACTGCGAATCATTGCTGTGTATGAAGCGCACTTTGTCATTGGAGGGCATCCCTAACGGCAGAAGAGGTCCTCACCTGGCACATCTATTCTGAAGCCGTCCAGGCGAGGTATGGTGATCACATCAGCGCCGTTGACAGCGGCGTCAAAGGCATACATGGTGAATGTGGGCGGGCAGTCCACAATGAGATCCCCAGGCTCCAAGACACATCTCATGAGCAGATCTATCAGCTCATCGGCCCCACATCCCACCTGCAGGTCAACCTCTTTCACCTGCTGCTAGCTTTGGTGCAATCGGAAACACCAGCAAAGCACAACAAGAAGATGCAAGCGTCAAGAGGGAGCAAGGAAAGTACCAGGAGATTCTCTGCAGGAATGTTGTTGGCCTCTGCCAGGGCAGCTCGGAGCCTTCTGGTTTCAGGATCTGGGTAGATGTTTGGGAATGGCATGGACCCCAGGGCCTCCAGGACTTCTGGCGGCGGGCCGTAGGGATTCTCGTTTGCATCGAGCTTCACAATGTCAAGGGCGTCACGGCCAAGTCGCTTCGACAAGACCTCGAAGGGTTCTATAGGCGTGTAGGCTGCAAGCTTCCTGAGGTGCGGTCTGATGAAGCTCTCTGAAGCTGGAGCATCTTTCATCTCTTCAAGCACCTCTACACTGCTAACTGCTCTGCACAGAATGTTCGCCCCTGGACGAAGGCAAATGAGCTGCTGTGGAGGCGTGAATCTTGTCCCACCTGCGGCCTGCAGCCCTAGACCTTGGTGGGCGAGGCACAGGGGTATCATCCTGCCGTAGAGATTCTCTGTGCCACAGGAAACGCTTTGCTGAACGCGCAGACCATCTCTGTGGGCAACAGCGTGTTGTGCTGCCGACGGGCCCAACCTGCCCCAACGAAACCCCATCTGAGTCATACATTCCACGAAAGCTCTGTTGTGTAAGGTTCTCTTTAGGTTGTACAGACACACCCTCGGGAGTTGTCATTTCACTTGCATCCACCATTGCTTGACTTGAATTGGTCCCGCAACTGCTTCTGTTTTGATTGCGAGCACAAAAGGTGGGAACACTAAAAAGTATTTTCAGAAGAAAGAGCAGGCCTGGCGCTGCCTGAAAGTTTCTGAAAGCCATCAATCTCCATGGCATCCACCGCGCTTATTCAAGGGGCTCTACGAGCTCGCGTGGGGTGCCATGTATTACGGCATGCCAGCGCTCCCATTCAATGCTCTTGGCCAGAGTACGCACCCCCACGCTGCGCAAACTTCAATGTCAAGGGTGCTGACATGTTCTGATGAATCTATGTCACGCAGGACCCTGAGGAACCATGCTGTTGTAGCCCCTGGGACACCCTACCTCAGCCAGCCTACACACTCAGGCAGGGCACAGGCCGACCATTTAGCTTGTCAGCAGCTTTGCATGACCTTAGCCAATGAGACGACATCACATGCCACAGTAATCAACCCAAATAACTGTTGCTGCAGTTGCCTTCCGCCTTCAGCGCCCCAAGTACCACCAGCGCACCTATCAGTGCAGAAGGGGCTTCAGCTCTGTTGTTTCAGCTTCTTCAGCAGCTCGGGATACAACAGACGGTAAGGCAGCCATCACCGAGGCCACACACAGCGCTGCACTCTACCTTCACAATTCGGGCTGCAAACACTCACAGTGCCTACCAAAAGCATTCAAGATCAGGCAGTTGCATCATTAAGCCTCACCCTGGCAGGAGAGTCCAGGAACTCCTAGAACCTATCCTCGACCTCTTACAAGACCGTTGTCGTTGTAGCTAGCCAGGTCATCAGCAACGAGCTCTGTGGCTGACCTGGCATCCACTGTCAGTTCCTCCCCGTCAGATGCTGCAGCAGTGCACAGAGTGACAGGCATTCCTTCATGACTGCAGCTCCGTCATGGACTCTCCTTGACACCCTGCGGGGCAGCGCATTGTATGCAGCCATGATTGCTTTTGTGGCAGTCCCCATCTGGATTGCCCAAGGCTTTCTGGCTTTGCTCGGTGTGACCCTCGGGTAAGTAATCCTCATACCCCTGCTGATAAATGCTGAACTCAGCTTTTTAAGGCCCTCACTGATGAATGCTGGGGTCGGTGAGATACAAGGATGGACAAACAAAGTGTCTGGTTGCTGCAGGCGAAAGCAGTTCTTCAAGCAGAAGGACCGCTCAAGCATGACTTTCTCAGACCCGTTCCCGGTTGAGCACAAGTTTCTCAATATCAATGGCCTCAGGTGAGGTCCTCTCAACAGGCATCAAAAGGTGGGCATTGGACACAGACGCCTGTCATGTGCTCAAAAGGCCTGCTTCATCTTTGCTGTACATCCTATCAATGCCCCTTCGCTCCCATGCATACACAAAATGCTGTGGCCGAGGCTCAGGCAAGAATGGATTCGGCTGCCCCCACTCAGCAGAATGTGCACCAGGGATCACATCATGTTGGGCATGCAGATTGCATGCAGTGTCAGCCGGGCATGGAATGGGCAAGCCGCTGATGCTGTGCCTCCACGGTTTCCCGGAGCTGTGGTTTAGCTGGCGCCGGCAGCTCCAGGAGTTTCAGGAAGACTACGAAGTAAGTGTATAAGCACTCAATCAGATAGTACGCTTGATGCCTGAAATGCTCCACCCTTGGGGTTTTGCATGCCCTTGAAACCCCTGGCTCAGGAAGTATGCCTGATGCCTAGAGTGGTCCTCTTCTTGAGGTCTGTCTGTCTGCCTGTACTGGGCACCATAAACTGTGGCTGTACTGCTGCATTGGCATTGCTGAAAATGGCTGTTGGCCATCTCTTTGAGGTGATGCATGTAGGGCAAATCATGTGCGAGGGATGTCACCCTACAAATGCCTTGCTGGTGTGACAGATATTGCAAACAGACAGTTCTGCTTGCAGGTGGTTGCAATTGACATGCGGGGGTACGGCGAGTCAGACAAGCCAAAGGACCGCAGAGCATATGACCTGTCTGAGCTCACCTCAGACGTCTCAGAGGTCATCAAAGCTCTGGGCCACAAAGAGTAAGCACCCTGTGCCACTAAGTAGCTAGAGTGACACATCGAGCGGTCATGAGGGCGAGCCTTACTCTCCAGGGCAGACTGCTTTTATCATCACGATATCGTCTTCTGGCTTGTGAGGCAGACTGCCCTGGAGAGCGTATATTGCCTGACAAGCCTGAAAATGAGCTTGCATGTGAGACAAGTTGCTCTGGAGAGTGAGGCTTGCCATATAAGGCTTTGGATGAGGCTATGCAGCGGTCACGTGCAGTGCTGCAATACATGGCAGTGAATGTCCGCAGCCTTAATCTACATTTCAGCTCTGGTGCAGGTGTGTACTGGTGGCGCATGACTGGGGCGGTTTTGTGGCCTGGTTCACAGCGGCACTGTATCCCGCTGCAGTGAAGCAGCTCATCGTCATGGGCCTGCCACATCCCACCGCATGGAAGGTCAATCTGGACTTCAATCAGATGCGAAGGTGAGAAGATACCTGTTCCTGCTCTGCCTTTCCTGACACCTCCTTGCATGAGAGCAGCCTGAGGGATCACTGTGCTGATGACTCACCACGTCCATCTTTGCGCACTGCCTGGGGGAGTATCCTGGCATCTGAAGCATGTCAAGTGGTATCAGCTGGTGATGCTCCGATATTGGCGATCTGCATGCAGGTCCTGGTACTTCATGTTCTTCCAGTGCCCCTGGCTGCCCGAGTTCATGCTGACGGCCCAGGACGTGGCGCTATTTGACGGCTGCTTCCGGAGCGGGCCCATTGCCCCGCGCACCCAAGGCGCTGTCTCTAATGAGGACATTGAGAGGTGATCTCCTGCTCAAGCCCCCTTGTGCAGCAATGCAGCTTCCCTTGCTATGTACCAGCATCTCGAACACCATTCACAGTCTAAACGGCCCAATACCCCGCTTAATCCCATGGAAGTGAGTAAGCAGCTACACCAAGTGACATGAAACATCATGCATCATGCAACAATGCAGCTTTCCTCTGCGCTGTGTAACGCCAAGGCAGGGGCAATCCGTGATTGCAGGCGAGAGCGGCAGAGAGTGTCTGACTGTTCAAGGGTGCTTGCAGGTACAAGAAGGCCTTTCAAGAGCCTGGTGCCCCCACGGCAGCCATCAACTACTACAGGGCGCTCATAGACTGCGCAACCTGGTGTGCGCCTTGAGTAAAACATATTCCTGATGCACAGCACCTTGTTCACTGATGTAGGTCCTGCCAGGAGCATCGCGAGGGCGCTATGTGATTCTTGGTTGATCTAATGGGGTTATGCATGCTGTAGGCACAACTGTCCGCCATTCCGGAAGGCTTCCAAGCTGTTGGCAGAGGGCAGCCTGTCTATGCCTACTCTCATGCTCTACGCTGACAGTGACACAGCCCTCGGCACTCAGCTAGTCAAGGTGAGGAGACCGCTCAGCATGCATTGCTTTGACCCCTGTCCTGCAGAGACATGCTTCTCATGCAGGAGCTGCCTCAGGCCGGCCTCGTGCACATGCTGATCTATGAGCGTTAGTAGCCTAGATCTCTGTTCATTAGGGCGACGCGATGAGGGCAAGCTGTGCGCTGTGCAGGGGACAGACCGCTTTATCAAGGACTTGGAGCTGCATGTCTTGGAGAACTGCTCTCACTGGGTCCAGCAGGACAAGCCCGAGGAGGTGCACAGGTTGATGCACGGCTTCCTGAAGCGCACTGAGCCAGCTGCAGCCATGAGCGCTGTGGCGGCCTGATCGCAGCATGTCTCGCAGCATGACTGTTCAGCTGCCCAGGCAAAGCGCTGCAACTCTGTTAGGACATGCACAGTGCTGACATCCTGTGGTACACTTCAAGGCATTCTGAACTGACAGCAGCCGAGGCATGCTTCAGATGGTGCATCTCTAAACATGGTGGTGGCCATGATGTGGCTTGAGACTGCTTCTTGCAAAGGTGTCATTACAGCTGTCCTTCTTCTTCATAAGTTTGATGTCATATGCTGTCAGGCCCCTAGCTGTGGGTCAGAGGCATCTCACGTCTTGGTGATTCAGTGGTACCACTTGCCACATCGCACACTTCTAAGTCTTTCTCTAAATGCTCAGTGGCGAAGAAGGTTGCGGCTGCCCTCAGGCATAGATATACTCACTCTGATGTACACATGTCGACTTCAACAAAGGTCCTTGAAGGCTGAACATTCAGCCTGGCATGCCTGTGGCCTGTGCGCTTCATCATTTGGGCTGCCTTCTACTTGTTCTCTCTGTGACTCTGCTCACACATCAACCCTATCAGAATTGACTTTCAGGGGCCATCGTTCAGAAGCTTGCTTGCAGGCTAATCAGACAGCAAGGTGTGCACATAGCTGGTGTTCAGCATCATGCAGCAGCCGGTACGCCTGCTCTCTATCCTCCATGCTGATGCAGCTCATTCCTCTACTTCGTGCCTCAGCTTGCCGCTGTCAGTGGCGGATTGGTATTCGCGTGGCTGATCTCGGACACGTCACGAGTCCTGGTGATGGTGCTTGTCGTGCTCATGCTCAACGATTGCGCCAATGGCTGCGCCTCCCAGGGCTGCCACTGCCGGATCCAGGATCTGAGGCTGCATCAGAGCGGTGAGGCCAGCAAGGCCTGCAAGCAATGGCCTGGGTGTGAGAAGACAGTCCATGACAGTCGGTGTGCTCAGCACACTGTGCTGTGCACAGGCGCACCAGCGCCTCACCACACAATGACGCTCATGCTGACTCTTCACCTTGCACTGTCCCCCTGTGCAATGCGTCAGCCTCCCTCAAAGTCCGGCAATATGTCTCAACACTGTGTCAGTCTATGAGTGCGAGCTGTGCCCCTGTGTGTCTGGCGATTCTGACAGAAGCTGTGCTGCATGCACAGTCCAGGACCCACATGTCACGAGGGTAAGCCAGGCAGACTGCTCACCCTGCTGCCCTGGAGGATATGCTGGCACCTGGTATGGAGTGGGGCTGTATCCAGTGTAGCCTGCAGCAGTGAGCCCTCCTGAGATGCACCCCGGACGCAAGTGCAGGGCAATGCCTCAATGCTATAGCTCTCCTGCTATGATACGTGCACTCTCATGAATGCCATACAGGGGCTGCGGCATGCCTGGTGAAGGTGCCGGTGCGTAGCCTGGCTGTCCATAGAACCCAACAGGGCCCTGTCCGTACGCTGGGCCTGGCATCAAGATAATGGAGCCGTCAATGCCGACATTGTTCTCTCAGCGGTGCAATGCCTTTCATGACTCTTGTGCGATTGCGCAGCATGCATACACGCGATCGTGAGCTTGACATTCAGCTGATGCCGTTCAGTTGAGGATGAATAGGCATCCAATAAGCCGTCGCTCAGGATGTCTCCCAGCAGGCGCTACTTACCGCTCTGGTAGGGAGGAGGAAGAGCACCCTGTGCATCTTGCCATGATGGGTATCCTGGAGGCGGTAGCGACTGCAAGCGACAGCACCGTGACTCAACCTTGGACATACCCCCGAATGACACCAAATGCTCTCGCCCTCCCACTTCCTATCAGTGAAATAACTCTCCGTTCCATCGCAAGGCGCGTGGACCTCGTACAATGACAACGGCACTCTTGAAGGGTTGGGATTGTGCCGGCAGATCAATGAGCACGGACAAAGGCCTGACCCACCATGTTTGCCGTGTGCTTGTGGGCTCCTCTATGCGCAGGGAAGTCTTTGAAGCGTTCGTCCTGCTCTCACGGTCTATAGGCTTTTTGCCTTGGCCTTCCATGGTACTGGAGGGCAGCTTCCTTCCAGATAGCTTCCAGCTTCCACATGTGATGCCTCAGGGCGTCCTCAATCACAGCAAATGGCTAGGTCACAATTGCTTCTCAAATCACTGATATCGTTACCTATTCTCAACTTAAAATCTGCAGGGCTCAATCCCACCGTGTGCTGAAAGGCCCCCAGCCTTCGTCTAGTGCAATACCCGTCTGCCTTGAACAGCTGCAGCGCTCACAACCAATAATCTTCTTATGATGCTGTGGATCTATCATCTGATGCTCTCTACATGCCTGCAGCCCTCAGAGGGCTGTCATGCTTTTGTGTATACACCCTGCGGGGGAATGCTTTCCGGTAATCAACTCACAGCAACGATGCCTCACCTCAGGCTTGCAACAATTGTTTGCAAAGATGCAGCACTAGGCCATGCTCACAACTGTGCTGACGCATGATGCCACCATGAGCTCAGGATAAGCGATTCACAAGTTTGTCTTTTGCACAAGTTTGTGTGCAATGCACAAGTTTCTCCACCCATCTGTGCAGTTTGCCATTTTGTTTCCATACATGATACACCTCTTCAGCAAGAGCTCATGCCCAGGCGCCTGTTCTCAGAGGTGCAGTCTGGTCCCTCTTTGCCCGCCATTGATTCTGCAGCTTGCTGGGGCGCATGATCAGGACTGCTCCTCTGGCTCAGTCATGCCTGTGATGGTGGTGCTTGTCGTGCTCGTGCACAGCAAATGCGCCAACAGCAGCGCCGCCCAGAGCTGCCAGCGCTGGCCCTGCCATGTTGTGATGCTTGCCCTGCACGCGCTGTGTGTTCTGCTGGGAGGAGGGTGCGTAGTAGCTGCCATATCCTGCACCCAGTTGCATGCATCAGTATGAGCGTGGCAAGACATTTGTCAGCAGCCTGCTGACCCGCATGCTTGAATGTTACATACTGCAGGATGCATACCTAGACAGCAAGCATCAAAAGTCCGCGAACAATTGCATCTCCTATCCCAACAGACATGGCGACTGATGAGCCTATATGGGGCTTGCAATTGCACATTCAACCTTGAATGTGCAAGCCCATATAAGCTCTCTGAAAGCCATGTCTGTCAGAGTAAGCAAATGCAGCCCAGTGCCTTCAGTCCAACAGCGGCCAGGCCCAAGGAATAGCACAGCTCTCATAACTTTTGTTGTGCACGGGCACAGGCTTCTGATCAGGTCAGGCATGTTGGTATGGCCCTTACTCACCCTGCTGCGGTGTGGCGTATGGCTGGCCCTGTGCTGGGTTGAGGCTTTGTCCACTGTACCCTCCAGAAGGGAGAGCATACCCTGATAAGGTGTATCCTGCAACCACCGGCCAGCATTTGATACAGGCCATCTACCAGCATGCCCAGGCACATACATCTTCCACTGCAGATGGTAGCTCCCAGCCCGAGTCACGAGGAACGCATTGAGGGTGTTTGGTTGGATCTGACCCAATGCCCTCCAGGCGTTCACCTTGATTCGAGGCAAAGAACTATCACCGGTAGAAAACTGTGCTCTGACCACAAAGGAAGGCAACATAGACGGGGCATAGCCTGGGCACTATTTAAAGCTTTACCTTGGGTGGGTGCATTGCCTGGCTGGCCGTAGCCTGGCTGGTTGTACCCCGGGCTGCCTTGTGGGGGTGCAGTGGCCGGCTGGCCGTAGCCTGACTGGTTGTACCCTGGGCTGCCATAGCCGGGCTGAGACTGGCCATAGTAGCTACCATACCCCTGCTGGGGTTGGTAGCCCTGCCCTCCATACTGCTGCCCTGGCATGCCAGCTTGCAGACTTGAGGTCTTGCAACACCAGCAGTCCCAGGCTTGCTCCCACCGGGATAAGGGATCGGGCAGACACAGGCGAATAAAAAATCTGACAGAGGGATGAATATCAGAGGCACCTGAAGTGTTACCCCCCATGATGTTGCTCATCAGGCCCTTGTCGCCACCATCGTCATACTTTCCAGTGTTCCCTTGACCCTCCTGCCAGGACGGGTATCCTGGGGGTGTTTGCGACTGCAGATGCAAGCATCGAATCAGCCAAGTAAAAACCTTGGACAAAGTTCTGAACTTTCTGCATCGCCCGAGACGTTTGCAAGTGCTCTAAAACCTGTCCTATCTGCACGTTCAAGCGATTCATGGCGCTACGAGGGTGTTTGTGTGACACCTCGTAGGAATATCTCAAGTGAGAGGACAGGGCACAGGCGGGCTGTACGTACCATCTTCGGTGTATGCGGCGCTGGCTACTCTATGAGCTCAAGTACGGAATGAAGATGCTATTCCTGCAGACCACTACCATCTCTGGGCAAGCACAACTTGAGAACATGCGAGTGCCCAGGTGTCCTGGCTGGGCAGCACGTTTGCGGTGCACAGCTGCCCGAGCTGCCCATTCACTGTAGATTCATTGGCGGCGAGCTCTTTGCATCTGAGCATACGGGAGATCCCTGAGCGCATTCAGCAGTCCTAGCATTGACATTCACACGGTCTCAGCCGTCACCAGATATCCTGGGAGCTTTTGCTGCGCAGAATATATCTTGTTGAACACCTGCTCGGTCAGAAGCAGAGAAGGCCAAGTAGAAGTCTCCCTGAGTGCTCTTTGACTCAGGAGATTCTTTACTTGCATCCCTTGATCTGGATGTGAGCGCATCAGCGCGTTGGGAGCGCGCGCACTGCGTGCAAGGGGCATCTTCATGGTGAGTGGAGATGTTGAATGCTCGAGCCTGCATGCATGAGTCAATTAACGATGCATCACTTTCCAACAATATCCTTTCCTGGTCGTGCACACAATGTCAAGTGAGGGGCTTTCCAGAAGTGTCAGGGCCGTTGTGAGGGAGCGATCCATGCAGGCGAAGTGGGGCGAGAAGTCTGAGCAGTGGATCGTGAACGACCTGGGGAAGGACGGGAGCAACGTCAACGGTTGGCATTGGCAGGAGCAGAACAAGCTGCCCTGGTCCAAGCAGCGTATAGATGAGCTGGTCAAGGGCCTAAGCACTCAGCTGGATGCATCCATAGGCTCTGCAGAGATCAAGGGCGTCAAGGATGTGACTGGAGAGGTACAGCACAGTACAATACACTTACCTGCTGTTGCCACTGCCTCCTGCTTTGACTGCAGTGCGTTTGACAGGCGTCTGACTGGCCATGGCTGCATCAGTATACCTTGGTGGTGCAGGCATACCTCACCAGGAGAAAGAAGGACAAGGTCTTTGCTGTGTACGATCTCAACATAGTGCTGCACTGGAGTGGCCAGTGGGTGGAGGATGACAAGAAGGTAGCATACTTTCCGATCTCTACTGAAACAGGATATCCGCCATAGCTGCACATGTCCCACAATTACTATAAGTTGTCAGTGCTGAACTGCACGTCAAGGGTGTCAGCATGGGCACCCTTTTCAGTTGGCATGGCGTTCAATGCCTCTGTCATGCACAGCACTTCTATGCGTCCCCAGGTGTACTGCACAGAGTGTCCAACAAGGCATCAGACGAGCAAACTGCAGCAGTAAATGCCAGGCTGTCTAAGACAAGCAGCACCTAGCGCAGGTAGCAGGGGAGGTCACTATCAAGGAGTTCAGCAGCATTGATCCCAACGAGTATGCATTCGAGGTTTCAGTAGAGAAGGAGGAGAATGCCCCCACAGCGGCCGCAAATCTGAAGCTGGCTGTGAGAGGACTGGAGAAGGACATTCTCCGCCAGCTGCAGATGTATGTGCAGGAGCTGAACGCTCTGTAGGTAGCTGATGCTGCAACACAACGCATCCCCTAGGCTGTTGGCTGAAGTGATGATCGGGAAAGTGGGGCGGCCTGCCACCACAGTGCTCACATGGTGTGGCAACTAAAGCTTACATGCACACATGTGGGATTTTGCCACATGCATGAGCAGCATTAGCAATTGTCTGCAGTCATGGCCCGCAGGTTTCTCAGGACACAAAGACCCATTTGATTGGAGATTGCACTGAGCATGAAACGCATCAGGTGTGAATGGTGAGTACAAGATGATGCGCGTGTGTGCCCCATAATGCTATACTTCTGAATACATCAATGTGTGCGTCAGTCGGAAGCAAGTCACTGAAATTGTTGAATCAGCAGATCACACTTGCCCACTTTCACATACACAATGGTTTTATATCTCCATGAGCATGCTGCCTGACGACCTGGTCAGATCTGTCAGGCCTCCAGATGTTTCTGCAGGCTCTAACTGCTAATTATAATGATCAAACAAAATGAAGTCCTAGCTACAGCAGACTGATCAGGACATGTAACTACAGTCTGCCGAATGGCTCTGAACCTGCCGGGCAGGGTGCAGCTACTTGCCTACTTTGACGGTAGATGCAAATCAGGCCCAGCCTGGCCTTCATGTGAGGGGTCCGGCGTACGAAAGCCCTCCAGTCACATAGTGCGCTTGTATCTCTGCAGCGCTCAAGGACCGAGCATTCTGTGGCAGGCCTCCCGTGATCCTCTCTGTAGGACATGCTGTAAAGGGACTGCATTGCTACTTCAGGCTGGTAATGCAAAAACAAGCCTTCCTGCTCCAATTCGTCTCCTGTGCTTACTCCGCAAACTGGCGGTTCAGCGTCTCCTGAGCCAGCGCATTGTTCCTGAAGCTTCCACTGGACCTGCATCGGCATCACATGCTGTCAATCACCAACATCACCAGAGCCTTCTGATGCAGGCACAGACCGACCAGGGCGCACTCCATGCCTTCTCATAAAGCAAATGCTCGGCGGCAGACAAGGACAATCCTGCTGGCAGCACTGCACTCTGCAAAAGAGGTTCAAATGGTGTTCAGAAAGGCCAAGGTGAGAAGTATGCTTGCCTTGGGAAGGTTCCAGAGTGAGTCAGACCCATGCTGCCACTGCTCCTATTGACAATGTCAATTGCCGTAGAGCTTCCTCGGCCGCCCCTGCACATGCACATGCACATCACATGCAATTCCTGTCAGCATGTCACTGTCATGCCCAATGCCTTTCAGCCCACAGCTTTAGCTCTTTTCAAGCCCTGCCTTCATTACCTGTTGTATTCCAGCATCACTACATGGCCACCGATGCTCCTCTCTGGCAAAGACAGGGCAGTGTCTTCATCTGTCAGCCCTAACTGGAATCAAATAGTCTCAAAAGAGGTACTGACATTTCAGAAGGGTATCACAAGCTCACCCTGGGATGCTGAGGAAGGGGCTGCTGCGGTTGGCCATGTGCGCGGCCACCTGGCCGTCGCCGTTGCTGCTGGCCGTGGTGTGCGTGCTGCCGTTGGCCTCCTGCGGCGGCAGGTTCATAGGCATGCAGCGGCTGACGTCCGCGTTCTCGTAGCGCTTCGGGATGCGGCGCACGACCGCGGAGGAGCAGTGGCAGGCGCCGTACATGCTGGTGATGGCGTCGAAGGCGATGGTCTGCACGTCCCCGGTGAACTCCGGGCAGCGCACGATCTGGCGCGCCGTCTCGGGGTGCACGCTGATGATGCGGCTGTTGCCCAGGTTGAGGATGTTGCACCCGTACTTCTGCACACCCAAGCGATGAAGCTTCAGATCGCTGTCTAGGCGTTTGATGAAGTCAGCTCATACAAAATGCTTTCAGCATGCAGCATACTTAAACCCTGATGAGGCGTGAGGAAACCTGCATGCATGCGAGTCGACGGCAGCGACATGCATGTGTCAGGCATACTCGTCAGTCTCATCAGAGGCATGGAACTTTCCGAGCGCTGCTTCTCTCAGTAAAACCAAGCACAGAACTTGCAGCCTCACTCACCAGCTGGTGTTCAGCCTTGATGGGCACAATCTTGTAGCCCTCGCCTTGCATGAACTCGCTGAACTCCACGTTCTGGCGCGTGAGGTTGTAGCCGCCGGTCTGCTCATCCTGGGACCACTCGTCCACCAGGCGCTTGGTGGGGCTGTCCGCGCCCATCATCTCCTCCATCATCAGGCACACGTCGTCCCCCAGGATGCTGAACACGCAGTCCAGGTGCATGCGGTCCTGCACAGATGGTTCCTATATTTCAGCCAAGTGATACGGGCAACCAGAGAGCTGCTCCATCATCAGGCACACGTCGTCCCCCAGGATGCCGAACACGCAGTCCAGGTGTATGCGGTCCTGCACAGATGGTTCCTATATTTCAGCCAAATGAAATGGGCATCTGGAGAGCTGCTCCATCATCAGGCACACGTCGTCCCCCAGGATGCTGAACACGCAGTCCAGGTGCATGCGGTCCTGCACGGCCAACTCCCGGGGATTGAGGAGTCTGGTGCAGGGACTATGCCACATACAACGGTTTGAGCATGGCTAGGGAAGATGACTGTGCACAAGCTGGAGCATCCACGAGGCTTCTCAACTCCCAGACCTGGACGCATGGCCCTTACACAGCATCTACATCAGCTCCTGCAACCAGGCTGCTAAGGTCCCCCTATGCAAATGGGCAGGGTGCAGCGGCTGTTGTCTAGGCTATTCTGTCCATGATGGCAGCAGAGGGAACTCGGCATATCACCACTGAGATAACGAGCAGGAGGCAGGCGGACCTGGTGCTGCTCGAACTGGTCCTTGACGACGGCCAGGCGGCGCGTGCCCAGCAGGTCGCGCTCCATGAGCTGGTGGCATGCCTCAAAGTTGCTGCGCAGCCCGATGCCCACCAGCGCCAGATCGCGGCCCGCCGGGAAGAAGTCGCCTCCCTCCAGATACCCTGGCGCCTCAATCTCGCCCACCACTGGCAGCCCTGCAGCAGAAAAACACTAGCGTCAGGCCGACAAGGACTTGCCTTATTGTGGTTGGACATGTAGGTTCTCCTGCCGCGCCCTACAAGCTCAGAGCCTCTTCTACATGCTGCAGCGATGTCCGACAGGGTGGTGCAACTGGGCAGTCACTCTAGCGAGGAGGCTGCAACTAGTGCCTTGAGGGCATTGTGCACATATGGGCATTGGTGTACACCTGCAATCATAACGTGCTGCCCAGCGGCTCAGGTATGCAGCAATGATAGAGCAGGTTACTTGAGGTAGGGCAAACGGCCGACCTAGCTTGCGGAAGCAGAAGCGCATCAGCTCCACCTCCAGCTGGCGCTGCTGGCTGCGCAGGCGCCCGGACACCACGCCTCTGCATGTTGTGATCTGCATGCACACCCATATCATTCTCCCGGCTCTCAGAGACTCTCAGGGCTCGCTGCCTATGCCCCCACAAAAGCAGAGTCAACTGACAGGCTGCATCCCACTCGCATGCGCAGGACTGATTGCAGCCAGGACACCATAGGATGGCCAGGGCTGACGCTGAGAAGGCTGGAGCCTCACCTGCTGGTCGCGCGTGTACACCAGGTTGGAGAGAGGCTTGAAGGTGTAGGAGGCTGACAGTCCAGTATCCCTGTACGAGGGCGACACATGCACCGTGGGGTTGATGAGGATGGTGTCTATGAGCTGGTGGATGCTCATGTGCTCCAGCACCTCCTTCTTGTACTCTTCACTGGCATAGTGGCGATCCTGCACACCTCAGGCAAATGCCGTGAGCAGCAGGGAATCTGTGCACGCGCACTCCTAGGCGGTAGGGAGGATGCCTGAGTTGGACTAAGCTTTGAAGGCCAGATTGATACTCCAGGAGTGTGGTGGAGTAGTCAATCTAGCTCCCAGGGCTTTCTCCAAATTAGGCCCTCGCTGCACTGCTGATCGGAAGGGAAGGCAAGAGGTGGCAAGGAAGCAAGCAAAGGCCCTGTCTGAGTGGCAAGATTGGCTGACAAGGAAGTGTACACGGGGGGCACCTGTTCATTCAGGTCTGCGACTGTGAAGCCCTCTGCCATGTTGTACTCCAGGGCCTTCATTGCCAGCTCCTCAAGATCCACCCTGGCGCCCATGTGATCGCTGACGCCATACTTCAGGATGTCGCGCACTGTCAGCACCTGCACCGAATGCCACCTTCTGCGGACATACTCAGGCGCTGATCAAGAGACCTGGAGCTGCTTGTCTTGTAACTCAGAAGGGTGTGCAATGTCTGCGTAACAAGGTGCAGGTGCTGACCTTGATGCCATGCTCCCGCATCACTCGCCTGAACTCTGAGTGAGCTTTCTTGGCTGACTCCAGATTGACTGGACGCTCATAGAGGGACGCCCTGCAGGTGGTGCACAGCTCCCTTCAGCAGGCACTCAGACACCCATTCCGT
The DNA here is from genome assembly GCA_000812005.1 of Coccomyxa sp. LA000219. Classification (NCBI taxonomy): domain Eukaryota; kingdom Viridiplantae; phylum Chlorophyta; class Trebouxiophyceae; family Coccomyxaceae; genus Coccomyxa; species Coccomyxa sp. LA000219. The sequence continues at coordinate 1,458,118 of KN714655.1, forward strand.
TTGGCTTTGTGGTCCGTTGTGAGTGTCAAAGCGCAAAGCGGAAGAGATGTTGAGATTACCTGGGGTGCAAGCCTCCCATCATGAGGGAGGTGCCCTCTGGCTCGCAGACAATAACAACCTCTGCCTGCTCATTCTCGTGTTCCTGGATCGCCGCACACTCCTGCTCGATGTAGGGGTCTGCGCTTGTTATTCTGCCAGCTGCACGTCGGCTCTTGATGGCTTTTAGAGCTTGCGGCACGAGCTGCTGAGGAGCTAAGTCCAGAACGTCCTGCATCACACAGCATTGCGTGTTATGAATGCTACTATCTTGCAGCACTTCCAACGCTCAGGGATTTGTGCAACTCCGCAACAGGGCACCAGCCAGAACATGACTGCAAGTGCAATTATCGGAGCCGGTCAGGTGTCGGGGGCGTCTCCGACATCACCAAAACATGCTAGAACAGAATAGTATGTGCAATGGTGAGGCATGGGCAACTCGAGAGCTCACCAGTTGCGACTGGCTTGGCTTCATTATTGGGATCTTTGGAGACAGAGGCGGCCTTGTGACACCCCTGGAATGTGTGGATGTACGTCAACACTGTTGCTGAGCGAGTCGCTAGCTTTAGAATCAATGGTAGAAGCTGTCACGTTGCAAACGCATATGCTGGCGGTGCCGGCACCTTGCTGAGTCACCACTCTTACTGATTCCTGGGCCAGTGCTCGGGTAATCGTCCTTCTGGGAGGCCAGAACGGGCCTTTTTGCGGCCTCGTATGTCGTGGAAAATGAGAGTAGTCGCAACAACACGCGCAGGATCTGTCCCGTATTCATCGTAACCAGCCAGTCGACGCCATCATGGTGAGGGTCTGACATCCTTGTACCCAGCGTTGTGTTTCTCCTCGCCCCTCGAGTAAAAGGCGCCTTTTTTGCAGAAGCTAGGAAATGCCCTAGCGTTCCGTTGTGCGCATATTGTACGGTTGACGTGTGCCGGTTGGGGTGTCGGAACACATGCAGCTTGCTGAAGGACTGTCGATTCTCAAGCTATCACGAGCAAAGCTTGTTGTGTAGGTATTACAGAGAGTATTCCGGTCGAGCCATGTCCAGCTGCTGCGATCTGTGGTCCGACATCACAAAGCGCCCATCAGACCATGTACTCTGGTCGTCAGCAGCTACGCTGCTGAGGTCAGCCTAGCACCATGTAGCCATGTCGAAGAGTATTTGATTTATACACCCTGAGCACTGCTGTGTCATTCAACGTGCTATGCCATCTGCAGGCACCAATGTCCACCCAGAGTAAACCGGTGTATGCTAATTTCTCAGTTTACAAAGGAAAGGCAGCCCTCAGCTTGAGGGTAGGTCGTCCCACCGACCTTTGCAGGCTCGTCTGATACAGCAGTAGGCCGAATTCTGCATCAAGTGACTAGATGTGCATGCCATTGCAGATTCGCAAGCCGCGCTGGTCTGAAATGAATGACGGCGGCTACCAACTGGAGAGGTGAGGTCTTGCACAGCCAGATCAACTTCAGCATGGCCTCATCTGCCCTGCATGCCTTTCACAGAAGTATTTGGTTCCTAGATCCCATCCTATTGCATGATTCCGGGCTGAAAGGCGTAGCTCCAGTGTAAGGGGCGCGGGCCTGCAAAGTGCCACTCTGTTGATTAGACGCACCTCAAGAGTGATCTTTCGCAGGCCCGGCTGTCTCATGCTGGAGCTTGCCCCTGTCAGCCCAGAGTCTTCCAACAGCATGGGGTCGAGAGTCTACGTATGGGATAGAAAGCAGGCGAGAGCCTTCCTTTGCACAGGATCTCCCTGTATCTCTCACTCAGCGTCCATGTGTGGTTGCCAAATGCCTGCACCGGCTGATGAAAGTCAGCATTGAAAGTACAGTGCACAGTGCCTGACTGGCCAATGACATACTCGTTGTTATGCGCAGACCTTTGCTTTGAGCCCCATGGAAATTGGAGGGCTCATTGAAGCTGTTGCAGACAAGAAGCCCATGAAGGAGCTCTTCCATGACCCCAACAAAGGCCGGCCAGGGTGAGGGAACGCCTGCAGTGCGCCAGGCACAGTACATCGTGCCCTGGCTTTGTGAGACACCCGACCCTCTTGTAGCCCTTGAAATGCTGGCGCCTCTCAGACACAAAGCATCCATCTGGTGGCTTCGCTGTCCTGTTGCGTGCCAGGCTCTGCAATGGTGGCACTCTTTGCGGCGCCTCTGTGATCCACTAGCACTGCTGAGGGAGCGCACGCAGACTGATGACACCAGATGCTGCCTTGTGCAGGGATGATGGCAAGATCTCGAAGACCCTGTCACTGCAGCCCATTGGGGACAAGGGCGATTGGTTCCTAGGGCTTGATGTCAAGGATGCAGCCAACAAAGAGAACTCAGTCAAGCTTGGGTTGCCGCTGACTGGCGGAGAGCTGCACACAATCAAGGCTCTCTCTGAGGTAAACGTTCTTGATTCATGCCTCTCTTCTGATAGCACCTGGAACAGGCTTCATCTACTGAGATCTGATGTCTGGTCTTCTCTGCACCCAGAACAGGCTTCCTAAAACATGCCACACTCCTTTGTCGCATCTGCAACAGGTTTCAGGCCTGAGTATTCAGTGCTGCTCATCTGCCAGGGATGGCAATGCCACTGGTGTGTAGAGCAAGGCAGGCTGGGTGCATGTGCATGCTTCAGAAAACACCGGAGTACCACTGTGAGTTCCCAGCTTACAGTGGGCCCGGAGCTTGCATGTGCACGCTGCTGAAAGGTGTCTTGCATCTGCAGTTTCTCATACCCCGCCTCGTTGGTTGGGATGAGGTCCTCAATGTGGTGGATGTCTGAGGCTTGGACGCTCTGGGACCTAAGGAGGGTTTGTGAGGGGACGGCATGCCACTGTACCAACATATAGATCAGAAAATGTTGCTGATAAAGCAAGGGCCCAGACCAGGGTGCACGAAATATCGGCTTGATCTGCTCAACATAGATGACCGCCCGGCGGAGTCTGGATATGCTGCTGTGTGCCAATGTACATATAGTGAGTGTGCAGGCTGCCGAAACCTGAGTCAGTGCGCCTCCTTGCAGAAGTTAACACTTTCCCACAGAAGGCAAGGCAGCTAAGCCACACACACTTGGTAGGGACATAGGCCGCAGCCTTGTGACATGGCGGTGCTAGGCACCAGATGCCCTGATCGCTGTGTCAGTGCAGCTCATATTTGGGACACACTTTCTGTTCTGGCAGTAGGAGCGTCACACATAGGCCAGTGCTACTGTATGCACTGCTGTTGACGTGGAGATGCCTCCGGGAGCTGTGCTACAGGAATCTAACATAGATGAATGCCTTCATGCTCATGGAAAGTGGCCTTGGAGCTTTAACTGAACACATGCATATGCAATGCTGCTGAGTGGGACTGAGCAAAACTCACTCTGAAGCATTCTTCCAGATCTTGCAGTAAGTACTGCATTGCCTCAGGATGCAGCAACTGAGCATGATCAACCACATTAGTTTGCAAGACGCTTGCAGAGCAGGCGCAGTGATACACCTTCATGTAGCCATGATCAGAAATGCATGTGCATGCAAAAGATTCTGTGATCTTGTGTGCATCAGGTCATATCACCTCTGGCCTTGGCGTCCGAAATACCCCAGATATAAGGAGCTCAGCTTGCGACCTACTCTCCCTGACTACTGCTGAGGAAAGTCTATCAGTACTGGTCGTTTCAAGCAGCCCTGCCGAGAATTGCTGAGGCAGTGAATTGTCCCAGAAGTCAGATCGAACTGCTGCGACAGTGGCAGGCTCCCAGTATATACCTCCTTAATTGCAATAGCTATGACAGCCAGGCAATCAGGCACAGCACTCCTTGCCAGTGCTGTATTTATCTGCCTGTTTGGAGGTGAGGTGGCGGCCAGGCAGATTTTGCAGGTCAGAAAGGCGTTGTGATATGACCTCGAAACGACTTTAGACTCTTGTCAGAATTCCCATTGCCAACTACTGTAGTCTCAAGAAGGACAGGCTAGAAATATGTTGTGTGCATCTGGACAGGCTCCTGTTGCACCAGAACTTGTCCTAGCACCAGCACCAGACTTCCAGCAGGTGTGCCATCCTCCTGCACTTCCTGCAGTGCACGTGTGTCCTTGCCGCAGTGCTGGCTTGATTTTGCCACAGCAGAGGCAGGCTGGAAGCAAGGCTGATCCTGATGCTGGCGCAGTGTGGCGGATCCATCAACTGCCCAGCTGAGATTGTCGACACGGAACTGTGTGGAGACCGCAAGGTATGCTAATGTCGCCACATGACTCCTGTCTGCATGCAAAATCTCTCACAGCATTCTGCTAACGTGAACTCATCGCTCTAAGAAAATGCTAGGCATGTCACAGTGTGCAGACCCAGGCCAAGGTACACCTCCTGACATTGATGTGGTGTGTGGCGCAGTATTGAGAGTGTGCGAACGCGACGTCCACCTGCAAGCGCGTCAACAGCTACTACTGGCAGTGCCAGACCCTGAGCCTCAATGCAGGCCGCCCTGTAGCGTCGCATGGGCTGATTCCTCCGCCACCGCAGCGTAAGCCCATTCTGCCTGGCTAGTGAATAAGACATCATGTTATGATGATAAGCTATGATCTGCAGCCTGTTAAAACAGGAAGCATTGGCGTCGCATTGCGCTGACTGCTCAGGATTGTGATAGGCCCTCATGCTGATGAAGGGGAATCCAGGATGGGGCACACAGTTACATGCGGGAGTGTGTTCTGTCACTAGCATGGAGACCTGATAGACTCACTTTCTGGTCATGCAGGGGTAGCAGCCCCAACAGGGCCTGTGGCAGCCACAGAGACAAGCAATGTCCCTAGCCCTCCCATCCAGATAAGGCCCTTAATGGTGCAGCAGCCTGCAAACTTCTGCCACGCCATCTTTGACATGAATTCCATTCCCCATGCGCACCTCATGGCATTGCACCTGTGAGCGAGCGCAACTGTCTCATGCACACCGTTTTGCAACAGCATCTCAGGGCAGATGCAGGGCAGATGAGTGATGGACCCCTCTCTCTTCTGCAGGTCTTCCCAGGCGGCTATTATCTCTGCCAGCCTGGCCAGGAAAGTCCCTCCTGTGTCACAGCCACGCCTGGCAGGAGGCTCCACTATAGGAGCGCCTCTGCAGAGAACGGCCTCAGGACGAGGAGCTTGCTGGGCACAGAAGAAAAACAACCTGCCTTCATCTTCCCTGCCAAGACTGATGTTGATGCTTCAACCCTGAGCCATGCTGCTCCAGGTACAAGTTTCTCATGTCAATTGAGCAAGGCTTGCACTACTCACTTGCAACAGCAGCTCATTGCCTGCAGAGGGTGATTTTGGTTTGTCTCGTGGTGTGGGCCGGCCATATTTCCCCTGCTGATACTCACTGTCTAGGCTGGAGTGCCAGGCTGCTGGCAAGAAGGCTCATAAGTCCATCAAAGTCCTGATACATGCTATGACGAGCACTGAGGTCTGTCCTGATGCCATGCAGGTCCAGGCAAGCAACCTGAGAGAGCTGCGCCTGCACCTGTTGGGGCTGTCCAGCAGAGCGATGTCTCTCAGCCAGTGGAAAGGCTCTTCATGGTAGATCCCACACTCATCGTCATTCCAGAAGGGCCAGTAGGCAGCCCTTCGTCTGCAGCTCAGCCAGGGCAGACCAGTGTGCCTGACTATGGTACGCTTCAGCATGCTGCTGCGATACCATCTTGCCAGCCACACCATGTGATCGGCTCGTGCAGGGCATGCTGCAGAATCTACTACCACTGATCTGCCCCATGCTTGGGTGCATAGCCAAGCATGGGCTGAGGGTGAAGAATGCACACAGTCACACAAGGACAGCTGTCACAGTGTCACCGTGATCCTCCCTTGGAAAATTGGTTCACATCTCATCCGTAGCTCATCTGGCAGGAGGGCAGACATACAGGCCCCCTACATTACAAGCCGTCCTTGATACTTTCTCTCTTGCAGGAAAGTGTGGCGGAACTGGTGGATACTGCCCTGCTCCTCTCTTCTGCCTGGATGCTGCATACTTGCCCTGCGGCGCGGGATCTCAGTGCACTCGCCAGAACGCCATGTACTGGTATGTCCCACCATCCTTGCATACCCGCTGTACGCACTCTACATTCGAGCTGCTCACTTCTCACTTCACAAAGGTGGGTGAGGCAAGGCAGAGTGTGGCGTCATGCTGCCCATCAGCTTCTGTGCTAGCTTGCTTCAAGGCCTCTATGAGAAGCTGGCACAATGTTATGGCACACTTGCTGAAGTGGCCACTTGTTGACTTGTCCCTAGGCATCAACATGCTGCTCTGCTGATGCTGCAGGCGTTGCACGCCCCAATAGTGAGGCGGCAGCAGACGCTACATCTGTCTACCAAATAGGAACAACCGTCGGTATCGAAACTTTCCCTTGAATAGAAGGGTCAGGAAGGCTCGAGCTCAGCCCTTAATAGAGGGATCTTAAGAGCTTGGCTCAGGCCTTTCAATGAATATGTGAACCATTGACTTGCATGGCAGACATGGCAATGCTGTGAGTGTGCAGCCTCACTTAATTGCACTATAGAAGTCTTTGGAGTGCACTGTGTTTCTGTGATGACAGCATACATTGCGCCTCATGAGCGAAAGACTGCATGTCTGAAATGTTGGCAGCGACTTCATGGAGTCAGAGCAGAAGCCTGTCAAGAGCTGACTGTTCCCTTGCATTGTTGAGTGAAGTGCCCCTCCTGTTCCTGTGTGAGCCTTCACTGCAAGCTCTTGTGCCGTCACACAGTGAGTAAGCCCCATCATGTAACGCCATCTCGTGAGATCTGCACTTGAGTCCCGGCACACCTCAAGTTATCTGTACCCTCCTTCGGATGTCTGTGTTTAAGGATTGCTGAAACATGGAACTTGTGAAGTATGAGACGGATGAGCATGCTTTGTGCAAGTATGGGACCGATGAGCACGCTCTGTCGGAGATTCTGTCCCGTGAGAAGAAGATGGAGCAGCGGAGGAGGGATCAAGAAGTGCACGCTCACAAGAACATCTGGACGAAAGAACCTCATGGAGGCCGTTACATAAATGTTTGTGAAAGCTCCGCCTTGCATAAAGAAAAGCGTCATCATGCAGTAAGCTGCAACCACGATCGCTCGCTCTCATGTGGAGCTGCTCGTGCAGACTCATGCTAATCAAGGCTATGATCCTCTTCTGGAGGACAGAAATGGAAGGTCATTGACCTTTCCACCAGGCTATGAGCGAACAAAGCAAGGACCGACTACAAACTTTGTCGGCAACCACATGACCCAGGTACTGAAGCTTTGCGATATAAGCCTGGAAGACCCACTCTCAGAGCGCAGGACCCACTTAAAATAATAGCAGTACTGGCTATGTACGCCCATGGTGATATGCTGGCTTGTTGCAGGGAGCCATAGATCTGGTACAAATGGAGCTGCAGCCAGTGAAACGAGATCTGAAGATGCTAAAGCAGCAATCACATGCACAAGAGAGGCCCCCTGTATCAGATAGCCCTGCACCTCTCAGGGTGGATGCACCAATCTTTGTGCCGGTGCAGCACTACACATGGCAGGACAAGGGCACTTACGTGCAGCTGCAGATCACAACTACGAACCACCTTGCAGGTGCGCAAGCAGCTTCAGCCAGCACACTGCTCCCACACTTCCTTACTCCAATACACAGGTAGACAGCCTGAGCCGTCTACATGATGCTTGCAGGTAGCACACACATTGGCTTTGGGCCCCACAGGTTCAGCGTGCAGTACACAGAGCAGGACATTGCTGAGGGGTCTCAGCCCAGCCACAGAGGGCTTGCCATAAATCCTCTCTACGCAGAAGGTCAGTACTGTATGATTAAGACACACTCACTGACTGAGGCATGCTGCAGCGGTCAGTTTACTTGAGCGATTCAACAAGGTCCTGACTAATTTGCTGATGGTGCTGTGACGTGCAGTGCTCCCAGAGGAGTGCCAGCTATCCATTGCTTCTCCTGAAGACAGAGACACAAAGCTCCCCAGCATGAGATCAGCTGACGCTTCAGCTCTGGTTCTTGCAAATCCAGCTACGAAGGTTATCAGTGTTTTCCTGGCGAAGGCTGATCCTGACAATGCATGGGAAAGCCTGGCATCTGAGCTCCAGCCCCTCAGGTGAATTTAGTCCTGGCATTTACGCTTTGCACACCAGCGGGCTGGCTGGCATATCTCTGGGAGGTCACTGCAAGCACTCTGTCATATGATGTGTGCTCACGCTGCTGACACGAGAGATGCAGAGTAAAGAGCGCCAGACATGCGCAGGTTTGAGGTGGATGCAAGAGCAGATGCTGCGAGGATGGCGTCGATGCGGAAAGCTCTGCGAGCCCAGAAGAAGCCACAGCAGCCCATGCAAGACAGTCATGCTAGGCAGCAACTGCTCCAGATCTGCTACTGAAGAGCGCACTTGAAGAGCTGAATCTGGAGTGGCACATGAGGGACCTCTATTGCCCATCAGACAGTACCTGCCATCAATGGCATCAGAGACAACAGCTGCTTGATGAACTTCAATGTAACTGTCTTACAGGGTCAATGCATGACAGCAGTAGTAGTAGACTCATACGACCTTCTTGTACACCGGTGCCTCAGTCCTAAGGAAAGCATTAGGAGACTTCCTGGAGACTTCCGGCATCAGCCTACACGCATTGCTCGCTCTCACAACACTGGCGGTTGTTGCTGCTGTTGCTGCGGCGCATCACTCACAACAATGGTCACGCCCTCCCCTGCCATTGCCTGGGTGGTGCTCTGCGGGACAACCGCCGCCATGCTCTGCTGAAGCCCAGGTGCTGCTCCCGGGACTGCGCTTCCACCCTCTGTAGCCAGAGGCGTTGGGGCCATAGATCCCTGGGATATGCTGCCATTGGATAGAACTGCTGCACCGTTTGTAGCTGATGCTTCATGGCTGGGTGCTGGGGCTGAGCTTGGGACTTGGTAACCCTGCGCAGCTGCCTGTACAGCCAACAGAGGATGTCTCACCCCCAAAGTTGATCTGTAATCCTGCTTCTCTGCAGCGACAGTGAGCATGCCAGCAATGCAAGAGGCAGGGTGCCCACCTGGATGGCTTTCAGCCTGGCCAGCTGGGCCGCCATGTCAGCACGGGACTTGTGCAGCATGATGCGCTCCGCTGTCAGCCTGTCCCCTTCGGCCTGCATCATACAGTCATTCTCTCCTCAGTGACAAGGAGGACGCCAGGACCATGTCAAGCCAGATGATACGAAGACATCTCATATTTTGATATCCCTGAGGTTTGCACTAATAGTAAGCTCCCGAGACCTACCTCCACAGCGGTCGTCTCGGTTCTGAGCGCGCGTGCCATGGCGTCGAACAGCTGCGTCTTGCGCTGCACCTTCTGCAGCAGCGCCTCGGTGGCTTCCAGCGTCAGCCGCCTGGCTTCCTGCTCCTCCGCCTCAGCCAGCAGCCGCGCCTTCACCTGCCCATCATGAAACCGCTTCAGCTGGAGGCCCACACACGATGCAGGCGACTGCAGATCCTGTGTTTGTCGCAGAACAAACTATCTGTTCCACTGAGACAAGCCCCGCCAGCAACATATCCTTTCATGCTTCCCTGTCGTGATGTCAGGCTCCCAACAGAGCTTAAGGCAGTATACATGATTTTTTGTGATGCCATGGTCAAGTTCATGGCGCGCACCGCTGCAGCGCTGAGGGCGGTCGCAGCCGCCATGCGCAGCTTCCCAGCGGGAATTGCATCGGTGAGCGACACAGGTACAGCGCCATTAGCGTCTGGGGCAGCGGCCTTGTCTCTCTCCTTTGCTGCATCTGCGCCTGCTGAGCTTGCATGCGGAGACTCTGGCACAGCTGCAGGCTCTGAGGCTTCCTGCATGGCTGTGTCTGGAGACCCACCAGGCATGATGCCATTTGGTTCCCCTGCAGAGCGGCAGCAGAGTCTTCAGGCTTCTGTCACCAGCTTGTATGCATCAGTCCCTCAGCTAGCACGAGTGCATGGCGCACAGGTAGCACAACAAGAAACCAGTACATGAGCACATAGACAGAGCTTGCACACTGTGCCCAGGTGCCCATGTAATCCAGAGCATTCAGAGTGTCGCAAGCATTCTCACACAGAGCAACGAGGCGTATGAGGGCTTACCATTGCTTACAGGGGCTGCTGAGTCAGCAGCATCACCCTGCTGATCAGTGCTGTCACGCTTCACATCTTTGGTGTTTACCCTAGCCTGTGCAGGCACCGCCTGTGAGGCCGGCTCTGAGGCTGCGGGAGGTTCTGACACCGCTGCCTCCTCTGCTGTTGCTTTGGATTCTGATGCTGCCGAAGCAGGCTCTGATGCTGAACCTGCTGCTGCGTCTGGCATGCCATTGCTGGGCTCCTCTGGGGGGAGGTAGTCCTCCAGGGCAGCTGTGCTGGCGTCCTCTGAGGCCAGGAACTCCAGGGCCCTCTGAGCGGCCGCTGAGGCAACCTTGGGACTCACCACGGTTGCCAGAAAGGCCAGCTGCACACGCGACGCGAAGCTTTCAGTCGTTCAAAATGGGTCAAGTCATCCTGCCCTGGTAAGCTGGAGTGAGGTTGGGATTCTGGGGTGAGTCACTCACAATGAGCATGCATGAAATGGTGGGAGCTGTGTCTGACCGCTTCATTCTTGACACAGCTTATCCTGAGGCGGGGCTGCAGACTGGGTAGGAATCTGATCGATAGTGGCAGTGTCGGTCACCTGTGCCATGATGGGGTTGCCGGTGTCTGCAAAGGGGATGGGCTGCTCTGAAGGGGCCAGGACTGGACCGCTGCCATTCACCGAGATCCCGAGCGGCTGCTGCGGGCTTATTTCTGCGAGGTCGTCCTCGATAGGCAACCGCAGGAACTGCATGACGCACTGCACCTGCACAGGAGGGGAAAGTTCTGCTTCACCACTCTCGATAGACACGTGTGGTCCAATGACGAATGGCATACTCGTCACCCAACATCTTCTCATGTGCAGATACTAAGAAGCGTGCTCAAGACAGGGCACCTCAACATTTGTGTCAATGGAGTGTAGCGTGTCCAGACCATGCAGGTGTCCTGTGCAGCACTGTCCAGGATGTGTATAGTGGACACACACACCTGGGAGCGAGTGCCAACATGCTCAGCTATCTCTGCCCAGTTCTCCCCATACATCTCCATGCCTTCCAGCAAGAGAAGGGTCTCCTGATCGCTCCAGTCCTGAGGACTCTCCTGCACGGGATAGCTCTTCTGGACTTCCGCTGGTTGCTGCACTGGGCCGGGCACATCACCCTAAGACTACCACTATGATGCACAGTGTGTACACAATGTCTACTCCAAGCAAGGTCCATGTGCCAGCAGTGTGCGGCAGGGCCCATGCTGTTACAAAACGAAGAGAGCCTCCTTGACTGCAACCCCCTGAGACAAGAAACTATCTTGTGCTGCATTATCTGACCAGAGAAAAGCTTTGGTACCTGTGGGGCTCTGGCTCCATCAATCTTAACAAAGTCGCGGGCGGTGCAGCCGGGAGGGAAGCGGCCATCTGCAAACGCCTCCGGGCAGAGGTCGACGTCGGGCAGCTTCGCGCAGTGGTAGCGCAGCGCCGTGCAGTCCACCCAGGGCATCGCATTGCAGAAGAAGCGCACCTGCACATGCCACAAGCCCATGTGCTCTCCATGCAGCAAGACAAAGCTACCATGCCCCACTGAGTCCATCAGAGACCCATGCAGCTCATGCTTGTGCTTTCTGTGCTGACTATTCTTCTTTCGCATTCTGGCCTTCCTTCACTCGTCATTTGAGGCTGGGTGACGAAGTATGTGATAGGCTGAGTCTATGCAGAACCTTCACCTCCTGTGCTGCGGGCTGGCTAGCTGAGTTGGCGTTGGTGTCCCGCCTCGTCAGCGCAGGCTGCGGCCCGTTGCCAGATCTGGCCGCGGGCGCTGCCAGATCCCTGGCGGGAGGCATGTTGAAGCTCAGCACTGCTGCTGGCCCACCTGGCCCGTCCGCCTTGCCTAGTGTCGCAGTCCCAGGCATCCCTGTACCAGCAATTCACCCTTCTCACTTCAACATCTCATGCTACACAATGTGCTTATGCCTGCGATGCTGCTTCCTGCAGCTGATCATGCGCAACCACCCACAGATGCACTGGGCAGGGGGTTTCTACAAAGTATGGCACTTCGAAGTGCCAGCCCATGCAACGCCAGGCACTATAAAGTGCCGTCCCTTGCAGAAGTACCAGGAAACAAGAACCAGGCAGGGTGGCACACCTGAGGCAGCTACAACAGGAGGCAGTGAGCCCAGGCTGTGCCCAGCCCCGTCTGAGGCTTCGTAGTTGATGAGCCCCCAGGCGTCCAGGAACTCGTAGATGCGCCGCAACCCCTCATAGTCGGTGCTGATGCCACTTCTGGCCACAGCCTCCTTGACTGCCGGGAACTCCAGCCGCTGCTTGGGTGACTCCCTGTACTTCTCTATGATCAGGGTCCTGCTCTCTTTGTAGATCTGCAATAAGTGAGTGTGCGTCAGGCAAAGCGCCGCACTTACCAGAGCACAATGGCATGGGAGACATCAAATCAATTGCCATGCCGTCAGATTCGCTTGCTGCACTGCCTGAAGAGGTGTTTCTTGTTAAGTGACATACTTCAAGAACAGCCAAGCGCAGCCATTGTAATTTTTCCTAGCTGACCCTTCTTCTCCAAACCTTTGCAAGGGCAGCCAATGTGATGCATGGACCTGAGGGGGTGGCAGACCCTTTCCATAAAGACGTACCCTGGGGTTCTTGGTAGGTGAATTGCTCTGGAAGTACTCAGGCAAGCCCTTGACCTCCAGCTGATGCAGCCTGTCATGGCGGAACCATGCCGCGTAGGCTGGAACCCTATGCACCTGCTGCTGCGCCGCTGCGCTGTCCGGCTGGGGGCTCGCATCCGGCATTGGCTCATCACCTGCAGTGGGTGCTGCGCACGGCATCAACAGTCAGCAACTGGACCTTTTGAAACTCCTTGGCCAACAGCTTTGACCACTGGGCATGTATACGCAGCTGTTGCCACTGCTGCTACATATGGCTTGGGCAGACACGTGGTCGTATGTTGGGGCAGGGGCAGCTCCCAAAATTCGAATCCAAGTTGGCAGCCCTACACTTCAGGAACCTGCGGTCCCACTAAGTGCGCTGCTGATATCTAGCAAGTTCTTTGGACATTCTCAAGCCATGCTAACCCTCTGCAAGACCTAGCGCGGAGAGACAAAGCCACCTGCGGGCCGAGGCGCTCGGGGCGTCCTGGGGCCGGGCCCGCGCAGAGAGGAGGGGCGCTGCTGGCCCTGCGACAGGTTCTCAGTGGTGCCGGTGTCGCCCCAGCGCGCGTCCGCGTTCACCAGGCGCTGCTTGGTCACGCCCGGCGCTATGCTCTCGCCCTTCCCCTGCTCCACGTCCCCCCGCCGGCCTGCAGCATGCCAAACATGAGGATTTTTACCATTCTGCTAAGCAACCCGCGCTGCAAGTAAAAACCGCTTCGTATCACATGCAGCCCTCGCTGCGTTGTTCGTGTCCAGCCAGGCAGCTCAGTCCTCAGAACCTGGCTGGAAAGCCTGGCAGCCTCAGCCGCCAGGGTGCACCCCATCAGCTTCTTATTGGGGTATGCGGGCATGCGACGCTGTTGAGCTGCTGCGGGTGGAGAGGGTTCACCTGCTTTGAGCTGGTCCTGTTTCTGGCGCTTGGCAGCCTGCTCAACGCCCTCGCCACCATCTGAGCGCCGCTTGGCCCCGCGCTCATCACCTGAATAGGCACTACGTCCCTCAAGACCTGCCACCACTTTCCCGCACACACGCCGTCTGCAGCCTGAGATCCTATCGCATTCCTTCAGGGTATGCGTGCTGCAGGCGCTTGACGCGTGCTCAGCACAGCTCGCAGATATTAGGGCAGGGAAAAGCCAGAGACATGCATTACTGCATCTCAAGTGAGGATCAGAGGCACGCGCCTGAGGGCCCTTCAATAAGCAGACCCAGCCTCTCCTGCTCAGCTACAGCCTCCTCGGTCTCATAGTCGACGGGGTTCATCCACTCGTTGAACTTTTCAGAGTCCAGCACCCAGCGCGGGTTCACCTTCCACGGACCTGCAGAGCAAGGTGTCTCTGGCTGCATCTGTCAAAGTATTGCCAAAGGCAATCAAATGCACTGCGTCAATGTACCTGATCTCTATCATGGCATGCAGACTTGACAAAGCATGCACCAGCAGGCCTTGCCAGAGGGAGAAGCAGGGATGCAGAAAGAGGCGCTTGCCTCTGATGCGCTTGTCCGGCTCAACAACCTCAGGAGCCACCTCTGCTGGGAGGCATCTGTCATAGCTGTCCGGGTGGTACCAGTAATGCACCAGGGAGGAGGCGCCCCTGCACACAGAATCACAGCTCATGCACGGACGCGCTAAATTGTGCAGACATAGCATTGCGCAAGCATCCGCCTATAGCGCCCCTGCACCAAACTTTACAGCTATTGCACAGACGCGCTAAATGATGTAGACATTGCATAGCGCAGGCATCAGCCGCGCGCAGCCCTCCCAAAAATGTACGAGCCCACAGCTGTAAAGAGGGATGTAGATTGGGCCAATGGAACAGACCTCTTCTCAAGGCAGCGAAGATACTCTTGCCCATCATCAGGGTCTCCTTTAGCACCAAAAGGGTACACAATGTATGTCACGCCTGGCGTCTCTGCAAACAGACAGACCATCTTCAGCCTCTTCACACATCAGCAATGGGAAGCCAGGTGTCTCCGCAGAGAGACAAGCGCCCTCTCAGTCCATCCCAGATCAGCCTGAAAATGTTCAAAACATACAGAAGCCCGGACATTGCAATGGGCAAGCTAGAGGGGGCTACTCACTCTCAGAGATCGTGAGAGGACTTATGCAAAGGGCCACTTGAGAGGAGAGCGCTCACTCTCAGAGGTCATGATCTCGGAGCCCAGCTGTGTGATGATGCGCTGCAGGCGGGGCATGTCTCCGCTCTGGCAAGTCGGGTGGATGTGCACCTTGAACACCTTGATGAAGCCCTCCCGCTGCAGCTCCCTCCTAACCAGGCTCAAGATCTCGAGGTTCTGCATGACGGCACAGCTGTGATCACACTTCTGTGAAGACTGGGCTTTAAGAATGTTGGTTGTAAACACACGATCAGGGAAGCTTTTTGAGCCGTGATACAAAGTCTGGAAGCCCTCTTGCTGCAGCTCAATCCTCACCAGGCTCAAAAAATCTACAAGTTCTGCATGTAGCAGCACAGCAATCTTCTGATAACTCCTACAGAAGTTGGAGACCTTGAGCCCACTAAGGAAGGAGCACAGATACGCACTCTGAAGCCACTCTCGAGCAGGAGGTACCATTAACATCATACTCCAGCTAGCCGTTCGGGAGCAATAGTCCTATGTGTATCCATATGTGAGATGTCTCAGAGATGGGACCTCAAAACCATAGCAGCTGCACTTGGTAAGCTGAGAACTGGAAGGTGCAAGCGTAGCTTGTGCATGTGTATCTTTAGGAAACTGGCACACTGCCCACGCTAGCAGGGGGATAGCAGCTTGCCTCCTTTCTCTTGGCGGGGTTGGCAAAGTCAATCTTCTTCAGGCCTCGCTGCTTGGTGATCTCATAGCACTTGACGGCTATGGAGTACAGCGCGCCGTAGGGCGAGCTGTCACGCAGCAGCTTGGCTGGGATCTTGGGGAACAGGCGCGGCGGAATGGACTGCAGCAGCACACATGCATGTTTTTGAATCCCACATAGAGTAATGTCTCGACACACCCATCACGCATGCTGCCCTCTGCAGGGGAAAATGAAAAGGCCACTGCGCAGTGTACGCTACCTACATGACAGGGTACCACGTCGCACCTTGATCCCGAGGGCAATCTCCATGAATTGCTGCAGCTGCACCACCAATTGCGACAAGCTGCGGCGATCGTATCCCGCCTGGGGTATGTCATTGTGAAGCCTCTGAAGTACAGGATCCAACGAGGCAAGATACTCCTCAGCCTGAAGCAAACGGTCAATGTGATCTGAGTCAACACATGACCAGCTGATTTGCAATGCCTGAACATTTAAGCTGCGTGCTACACAACGATGGAAAGGAAGTAAATTCACAAAGTTAAGGCGTATGGTTCAGTCATAAAGACACACCTCGTAGTCTGATGGCTGCACATCACCAGAGACCTTGAGGTCTTCCATTGGTGCGACTGCTTTCGGAACTACATCTTGCCGGACATCAAAGGCTTCACTGAATGAGAGAGGGAGCTCAAGGGCTCTATACTTGCCACTGAGGAGGTCCAAGAAACAGGAATGCAGAGAATGCTCTATACCAGCCTGCTGGCCAAATCTGGCACTGCCTCGAACTCCCCAGCAATTCTCGGTTTCGGGGCAGTTGTGAGATCATCACGTCGTATTATAGCAGACTTCTTTCTTTGAGATACCACTCTGCACATTGCTATCTTGTTAGGGACAGTTCTACGGAAATATGCATGCATGACGCTCTGGCGAAGCTAGTACAGCAGAGCAAAGAAGTGCCCTCGGTGTAGGAGGTTCCGTAATAAAGTTTCCAGAAGCTAGTTACAGAAGGGAGATGCAGCTCACGAGCAGAAAAGCATGCTGAGTTCCCGCTCATGCGCGTATGGCAGTCAGCATGGGAATCTTGGACCAGGAAAGCCTCAGCATAGCAAGCTTCACCTTTGCAGCCATCTACGTGTTCCTGCCTAGCGTTCCTGTGACGCACTGCTTGGGGTTGGTGGCGCACCTTCCTCCATCAGCAAAGGCCAAGCACCTGCTTCTATATCCATTCAAGGGAGGGCGGCATCACTTCATCTTCCAAGTGATCGCCTGGGTGAGACTAAGCTCCTCCCTGCAAGTTCTTTCTAAGTCCGTCTAGCCACGCTGTTGGTCCTCGTCTGATTTCTGCCAGGGCCTGGACAAAAGTGTATGGCCAGGAGTACTATGTCAGCGATGCCTATGCATTCCCTGTCTTGCAGGCAATATGGGTGGCTGCTCTGGCTGTGGCACTGCCGGTAGCTCTGCACAACAAATGGCTGGATATACCCTATGCGCATGTGGAGATTTTGGCAGGCGCTGCGGCCATAGGAAGCGTCATAGCAGAGCTCTTCATGATCAAATCCCTGGTCGTCTTTGACCCTAAGATCAGCGCTGACCCAGTCCTCAATGGGCATGAGGAGCCCGCATCCCCGAGATACAGCCGCACCAGGGTGAGGATTACATCTCTGGCCCACTTGTAACGTGATGCAGCCTCTGGGCGCTGCTGTTTGCTGGGAGGTGATGTGCAGCATTTGTCATGTCAGACGCACTCAGCCATGACGGATTCTGCACATCCCCTGCCACGACAGATGCTGCAGCACAAACACAGACTGAGCTTCTGCAGGCGCTGTTGCTGTTTGCTCTTGCATGAAACGATTCATGCATTGACTGGCATCCGTCTAGGGAATCCTTTTTGTCTGTGAGGGTCAGCTCAGGTCGTGCACAAGTTTCCTGCAGGCGCATGGCCTTTGACGGCATCATTATGTACGTGCATGCTGCGAGTGCTGTGGTAGAAGGTGTTCTGTGCACATGCAGTTGCCTTCCAAGCCGCTAGCATCGACGGCAGTCATCGGCATGGGGCTCCTGTGGGCAGCTATAGCTGGGGCGGTGCTCCTCTCGACCGAGTTCTTGGAAAACAATGCCACAAAGTAAGGCTATGTCCCTCCACTGCATTCTCTGTGCTCCGGCTGCCGCTGCAAGTCCTTGCAGGTGGTTGTGACCTGTTGGTAGTGCATTTCGGCGCCGACAAGGTGTGCAATGCCATGCAGGCAGTTGTACTTTATTCTGAGCGGAGTGTGCTTATTGATTGGAGTGACCACAACACACGGGCTGGGCGGCCAGTTGCGCCATGCAATACCTACGGAGGCCGGTGATGAGATCACGCGCACCTGGCGCTTCTTTCAGCCCTTCCAGTACGTTGCTGTACCTTTGCCTTGCCCCCAGCTGTGTGCTTGATTGTCATTGTCTGATACCTGCTGCTTGTGATGTCATGTCACCGTCCGCGACCTGCACGACACTTGGAGCTCTCACTGCCTTACCTACAGATGCGGCAGTATGCTGTCACAGGACCAGTTCTGGAGTCATGTCTCCTCAGCAAAGGGCGTGCTGCGCTGTGCAGGGGTGGAATCGTATTTGCAGCAACCCAGGCCCTTGGATGGGCACTCTTCAGCGGCTCTCTGCTGTGCCTGATCTACCTCGTCACCACGGCGGCGCGAGGCATGGCCTACTGCATCCGCTGCTGGATCTTTGCAACGGGCTCTGTCATGCTCGCTTCCCAGCTTGTAAGCCCCTATCTCTGCACACGACCCTCCAGCAATGCTCACCTGCGGGCTACACAATGGGAGCTCTCATCTTTCCTATAACATGAGGGCCAACCTGAGATGAGGAAGTCTGGCAGTTGAAGGGTCATTGTATACTGTCGGCATCAAGTTGGGATCTGCGCTCCTCTGCCATCTGCCCAATCAAGAACTGGGGTGCATGCTGCAGTTCCTGGGAGTGTCCATATGGATGTTCAAGGACGACATCAAGTCTGGGCTGAACGCAGTGCGCCAGCCAAAGGCCACAGCAGCTGCTGCGGTCAGGCGCTCCAGCATCTGGTTCCCCATCCTCATGATGTGAGCCATTCTTAATTCTCCCAACATGTCCTCAACGGCCTGTGCTGCTGCTGAGTCCTAGGTTGAATCCTACATGTGCTCAAGTAGCCAGGCTGAATCACGTGTCTGACGTCTTTGGTCATGCACACAAGAAAAGAGTTGCATGTCATGTGACGGAGCATTTGTGTGGCGCAGGTATGTGCCGGTGCACCTGTGGTTCTTCACGCTCTTCAGTACCTTTGCTGTTCTGCCTGCTGCTTACGCCTGCGCCGTCTGGATTGGAGGCAGCGCGATCTACTATCTGAGCACCAATTTTGGGGAGCCTGAGCACACAGGTGAAATGCCCTCCTTCCCTTTCAGTGTGTGACCATGCCCACTGAGAGCATGAGAGCAACCAAAAGCGTGTGCATGTACTGTTTGTGGGGCTCCATATTGTCTGTCCGGCTTAATAATGGCTTGCCTACTGATTTCCCCAGCAATGCCCTTTTTCGTGATCTGGTCTTTGAGAGGCATGCATGCAAGGCAGAAGTTGTCAGCTCTTGCAGCCTAACCAGGTCTGAGCTGCTTGATGGTTGTGCAGGGAAAAGGGAGTGGCCAGCATTCAGGGACTGGTTTGCGCACAATCTGGCCCCAGCGCTGAAGGCCTGGATGGGCGACGTGGAGGTGGTGTATGAGGGGAAAGAGAAGCTGGATCCCGGCAGCAGATACGTATTTGGATATGCGCCACATGGCCTCTTCCCAATCGGTAGGCACAAGCACACCATCCTCTGCGGCACCTTGCAGCAAGTGATCATTCTATGCGCTGCTGTACATCCTGTTTTGCTGGGTGATCAGTGCGGGATAGGGAGTCCACCCACGTGCCCTGCCAGATTGCCCCTGTCAGCTTTCCCCGGAAGGCTGGTGAGCGTCCTGGTGCAATGCAGGTGGACCATATCTGCCGCTGCTGCCGGGGTTTAAGAAGCTGTTCCCAGGCATCCATCCAGTGCCTCTGGTGGCTTCTGTGCTGTTCTTCACCCCCATCATTCGGGACTTTGTCAGCTGGTGCGGGGTGCGCCAGGTGTGCTCATTGTTTCTGGCTCACGAGCCACATGGTCTGCCAGTGAACTCGCCCTTGTTGACATCCTGATCAGCATCCTGCATGGTATGCTGGAGCCTATGTCCGATATGTAAGCAGGACTCGTTAGAGACCTTCTGCACCAACCCTAAAGAGAGCTGGTACAGTGCAGTAGTGCTGTAGCATGGATGGTCCGGCCATACAGCGGAGCAAATGCTCAAGTGATGGTGCTTGCAGGTCTCACGGAGGACATTCATACGCGCTCTGAATCAGAGAGGATCTGTCATTCTGGTGCCAGGAGGCCAGGCTGAGCTCATACACACAGGGCGCCTCTGCAGCAAGAAGGAGTTTGTGATCTACCCCAAACACAAAGGCACGACTCCTCACGCAAGCAGTGCCTTCAGCTGTCCCTGAAGGCTATCACAGACATGCAGGCTCTTCTGTCGATAATATAGACGGCTGCTGCCAATGTGACCACAGCTGCCTAGCTGTGTGCTCAATGGCGTGGCTCTGTGCAGGCTTTGTGAGGCTGGCCATGCAGCAGAATGCCAATGTGGTGCCGGTGCTGTGCTTGGGGGAGCTCAGCACCCTGCGGAATTTTATTGACCTTCCCAGAATGCAGGTATGCACCACTCCTGCAAAACTGGATAGTCCTCTGCTCCATCCATAGCTCCGATCTCAGCTTGCACATACGAGCGAGCGTGCCCTGTGGCATTGCTGCCCTCACTTATCAAAGATTCATCAGAAGAGAGGCACAATGAGACCTTTTGTTGAGGTGAGATGTTACTCGGGCTTATATGTGGCACCAAAGGCGTTCTGTAGCACAAGTCAGGCTCTGAGTATGCTGCAGGCCTGGACGTACAAAAAGTTTGGCTTCCCTGTGCCGTACTTGGTGGTGGGACGATGGGGACTGACACCCTTTCCCAGCAAGGCGCCCCTCAGATTCATTGTGGGAGCGCCCATCCCCGTGCCCGAGAACCCTCTTGGAGAGAAGGTGAGCAGACACAGCCCCCTCAGTTGTCAGCACTGCAACATATTGCCGACAGCAATCCTGGAGCTATACTACTCTTGTCTTACCACAATGCTGACCATTCGTACGGCTGGAGATGATCAAGTATGATCTGATCTGACCATATGCTGCCAGTGCACAGTTCAGTGTGTGCTATGCGGCTGCCTAGACTATGGTGTGGACATTCGCCTGGTGCAAGGGTGCAGAGTGCGCGAGAGTAACATGCGGGCCGGCAAGACATTGAGCTTGTCTGCAGCAGGCTCAGGAACTGTCGCTTGATGTGCAGCCGAAGGAGGAGGACGTGAGCGTTGTGCACAAGCAGTTTTACACTGCCCTGGAAGCGCTTTGGCACAAGCACCAGCCCAGCTACCCAGTGTACAAAGATGTGAAGCTGGTCATGCAGGACTGGGTCGCATGACTTGCAAGCACTTATGAAAATGCAGAACGTGGTATTGATGCCCATATGTAATGGTTTTGGTGCTCTGAGTTGTTGCTAGCATGGGAAGGATGGAAAGAGATTGACAGGGTACAGATTGCTTTCCATGTGATAATTGTATATAACGCAGACCCGTATTCATCGTGTTGCTTAAAGCTACCGTAGTACGCTACCCCGATCCTATAGTGCAAGATGTAAGACTCAGTCACCTCCAGCGAGGTTCGCTGTCGATGCACTCAGTCGACTTCTGGTCCTTTGCGAGGTCTCTGAGACGCCAGAGGTATCAGGAGGCTCAGCACGTAGCTGTCACCTGAACATGGATGCCAAGCCCTTTCCCGATCGGGTTTCCAGTTCGCAACCTCAAAAGACTCTCAAGGCGCAGTCTACCCGGTGTCAACCATGCCTCCTCATCTTGGAGTAGTACGCAGCTTCTCAAACTTCTGCTAAGCATGTTCTGGTGGCAATGACACCAGGGATACCCAGAGTGGTCCACCCAAAGCAGGGAAAGTCAACCATCACAATCTGGTATAGAGCCATACACCTCGCCATCCTCTGACACTCCACGCATACTTTTCAGTTTGCCAAAGCATGTTTGTGAGGGGGCAGCAAGACTAGGCGAGAGCATGAGAAAACAAGGTTGAGTGAACTTGGCGCGAGGTTATGAAAATGTCAGCAGGTAGCTTGTCTGACAGCGATGTGAGCTCAGAGTTCGATGACAGCCGGGACTCCAGCTCTTCTGACGACTTTGAGTCGCCCTCCGCGACTCCCCGCTGTGAAACAGAAGAGATGGCGAAAGCCACACCTGACACCACGCCTGTGCAGCTCAGCCAGCAAGGGACGATGAAGCCGAAAGTTCCAATCTTGGGGCTACGTCAGGACGTCAACAGCATCTCTTGTGGTCCAGCGGAAGTCACGCCTCGCAAAGAAGGCCAGCCGACTACTGCCAGGGGCCGTCCAGCAATCCCTGGCCTCGCGTTCACGCAGAAGCCAGAGGCCCGCAGTATCCCTTCTCTGCCCCCAATGGCACCTACCTCGAGCAGGGGTTGCAGAAGCAGAGAGCAGGCCGAGGCTCTGACAGCAAGAAGAAGGCAGCCAGATGCTACTGTGAGTGTCAGCCTGATTTCACAGGGGCTCTCGCTCCTCAGCAACACGCCTGAAGGTGGCATAGCTGCAGAGACAGCCATCAGCCAAATCAGCAGGCAGCTCGGTGTCAGGCAGGCAGAGCTGAAGCTCTTTCAGTTGAGGGAGGTAGAAGGGTCTTGCAGCCTCGCCTCTGAGGCCGGCCAGTATGCAGTGGCAGTGAACAACTCACGTGAGCTCTCCCTCTTATTCCTGAGCTATGCACTGGTCATGCGAAGGCCCACAGACCTGATGTAGTGCTGCGCTGTGCCAGGCTTCTCGTTGGCATCAGTGGAAAAGGTGCTTGCGGAGAACACAAATTTGAAGAGGCAGGCAGAGTCAGGTACAGTCCCAGCCAAATACCATGTAAGTCTGGCTGTTGGCATCTGGCTATATTGTAGCAAGAGGCTGCTGCAGTGGCATTTGCCAATTGATAGCCAAGTCTTGACCTAAGTCTCCTGGTTTGTGCAGGAAGCCAAGAGCTTGATAGTGCAAGGAGGCTGATTGCAGAGCAGCAAGCAGCGCTGGCTGCTGCCCAGCAGGCTAAGAGCACTCAGGCAAGCTCCAACTCTGTTTTTACCATTCTCAATTTCCTGGGTGTTGACACCTCATCTTTCAGCAGAGTCCCCAAACTCTGCTGTGATCCCAATGGAATCTGGTTTCTGCAGGACTGTGAGCATGAGACATTGAAGGGCAGGTGCCATGTTCTGGAGAGGGAGAGCGCTGTGCTCAAGTAAGGACTAGCATCCTCCTAATACAGAACCCACAAACTCAATGTACTGTAATCTAGCCTTGACGATCCCATGGACATCTCCCATGTGTAGGGGCAGCTTGAGGATCAGATGCTTCCCAGTGGAAACGTCTTGTGGCCATGACCGGTGAGCCAGGTGCTGATGAGCACAGGAGTACAGAGGACAGATGTGCCATACTGAGGCTCTCATGCAACACTGCAGGGAGCAGCTCCGGCGGTCCCTGGCAGTGCAGATGGACGGCAGAAAGTCTCTGGAGGCGATGCGCGCAGACTTTGAGCGCTTGACGCAGCAGCTGGCTGCTGCCACCCAGGGGTCCTCCCAGGCCACACAGGAAGAGGCTCTCGACTCTGCAGGTCAGTCACCTTCCGGTCTCCTGCCCACTGTACAAACAATGCAGGGTGTGAATATAGCACCGCAAGCGCCAGACCAGGAATGCTTTCTAACCGATGTATCACAGAGCCGCAAGAGTGTCACCAGGCGTTGTCCTGCTTGGAGTTTAGCAAGGCGCTGGGGTCATTGAGTGAGATTGTGGATGATTGACGGAGATTGCCTTGCAGTGAGTGGCATTTCATCTGAGGGACATGTGGCGTTCCCAGCTGCGCAGCCATCACAGCGGGACAGGATTGCAGTTGTGCTTGAGAAGTGAGTGATACCTCCTCCAGTCTTGAACATGGCTTCTCTGCAGGGTGACAGGATCTGTAACGTGTCATCTGTATATGCACACGAACCCATTCTGAGCAACCACCCTGTCTGCTAATCTCTGCTGCACGACTCTGCAAGAGATTGGCCAATCACTCACATTGTATCACATATGCAGGCTGTGTGATGAGGCAGTCCTGCTCCGGCTGGAGTCTTGCCTGGTCCAGAAGGCAGAGTGAACATCAATTGGCAACGCAGTGCTGTACTTGTTGCCTCATCAACAGCGTCCAGTGATGTCCGTGTCAGCCACCACACATCTGAAAAGAAAAGAAGACCATTGCAGACGCAGCAAGAATTGCTGACAATATAGATTATGAGAGGACCCTCGTCATGAAGGGCCTCACAGGGCAGGTGGGGTTTGTATGGTATTATGATGGTAAGCGATTGTCCATATGAAGGGTCTGCGCCTCAGAATGAGCTGACATACACTACAGGCTTGGCTCTTCTCTGACTCCAGCTGTGGTGATAGCATGTCTGCCCTGTGACAGTCATATGGCTGGCAGTACGCAAGTGTGCAATCCTACATAGCTATGTGGCTAGATGCAGCCACTGAGAATGGACACTTTGCTGTACTAAACCTATCATAGCTGCAATGACGTCCCATCCAACAGGATAGGCAAGACAGTATAGCAGCATATCACGGAAGGCTGATGAGAACTTCCGATGCTTGAGTTGTCCAATGGCGGTGTACGCAGCATCTCGCTACTCACTGTGGTCGCTGTTGGTGCTAAGGCTGGGTTAGCCTTTAAAGCAACGATGCTGAGGTACATACCGTTCTTCAGCATATGCATGCTTGCTGCACAATTTTGCTAAGCACAGAGTGGCATACAGTGTAAGGACTTGGAAGACCTGCTCACTGGCCAGTGAGGCATTGTCAGCATTGTGAACAGGTATGAGTCAGCAGTGCACTGGAAGGGCCTGAGCACTTCTGAGCAGCTCAGTGCACTGTGCTCCTGGATGTGTAGAAGCACTGTTAGCAACGTTGCCGCATGAGTCACAGGAGAAGCTGTGGTCACCAGCTATTATGACCCCCCCAGGCTTCATCACGCTTGGAGTCTATACGCGTATGAGATTACAAGCAGATAGCAAAACCTCTGGCCCACTAGGCACGCATCATCCAGGCCAGCTGTCTGCCTGAACTTCTGAGCGCATGCTGGGCTGGGGCCTGGGCGCGGGCTGGGCAGGCATCAACGTCAGCTTCTTTTCTGACTCGGGAGCACAGCTAGAACGCCATTCAACTGCGCATCATATAACCTGGCTTGCGTATTTGCGAGACCTTCGTTTAGCATCCGTTCTCTAAAGCCCCAGCATAGTTTGTTCAGGAGGTACTCGGCAACACTTGGAAATGGCAGCCTAGAGATGCAGGACTTGTAGCACTGAGCCCAGATACAAAGATTTCTATCGGTATTGGTATTGATAAGGGCGTTAGTCAGGGCGTGTATGTTGGTAGTCCCACAGACCTGCTCTCAATAACATGACAAAGCTACAGCCAGGCCATCTGCACATCATAACCTCGCTGAAGGGTAATCATCACTTTTAGCCGGCAAAATGTGAGCTTTGGGCAGCTAAATGACGTCCTCAGTAAGCTGGGCTGAATACAAAAGGCCTCTTGGGCTGAGTTTGGGCATCACCGCTCTTGTGTGGATTCTGCTCTTCACAATTGTCATATTCGATCCAAACACGCATAGTGCAGCCCTCCTGCCGAGTAGGAAGGATGACACTCGAACTCACACTCCGCAGGCATGCCCCTTCACACCCTGTTCAGCCTCCAGCTCTCGCAGGGAGGTCCTGGAGCTGATCACGCATAGGAATTTGTTTGATCATGATCATTTGGGCAAGCCAAAAGCTGCTTCCTGTGTGGAGTGTGAAGACATGATCATGCCCTTTACAGGGAGTACCTCTTTGTGTCAATATTCCACAGTCAACACTGGCCGAGCAGTCGGATGTCTTGTCCTGTTACTTGTATGACTTGACTGCCCACAGCATGTCCTGCAGGTTCAGGGAAATGACATGCTTGGCTATGTGCCAGAAGCTCCAGTCACTGTGCCCTTCGACGACTCCTATGTGAAAGGCAGCGATGATCTGCCCCTGGATCAGCCGCCCCTGGCCAAGCTTGTCAATGAGACCGCCCCAGAACAGATCCACATAGCTATTGCAGGTGTCGCCTGCCTGCCACTCATGCATTCCCTTCCTTGAATGCCACGCGTGCATGCATCGCACATGCAGCCCTCGCACAACACTATGACACAGCTGCTCTATCTGTGATCATCCTCATGCAAGGACCGTGGGATGTGACGCGTGGCCAGAGCACGGGAGCTAGTACAACCTGGCCATGCTGACAGGGCATGTACATGCTGCAGGGCCTGATGGCATGGTCATTTCGTGGTCGACAGGCAATGCCGTCATTTTGGACGAAGCTCCCAGCAACTCCTCCCTGCCAGACATTGGCTCTGCGGTATGCTGTACATTTATCCCAAAGAAAGACCTACTCACGGCTGCAGTACAGCAGAGCGCGCACTATCAGACTCTGGGTATTGACATCACAACACAGTGATGTCTGGTCGGCCACAGTGTGATGATGTTGCCTGACCTTTTGGATTTCTCAGGAGGCTCCTTGGCAGAGAACAACAACGAGGTTATTGGCTACCCGGTGATGTGTCCGCATGCCTATTCACTGTATGTGCAGGTCTACTATGGAACACAGAGTACATGGTACGACATGGCTGCGAGCGGGACCGTAACCCACTACGTGCAGACGTACCCCGGCGCCACATACATATCCGGCTTCTTTCATCATGTCAAGCTCACAGGGCTCAGACCGGACACCACCTACTTCTACAAGTAGGCTTGCTTGCTCTCCTGTTATTTCTGGTATAACTACACCATCCTGTAGTCCCATGCACATTGGCCAGACTGCCTTGGGTTGATCATGACATGTCCTTACATCACAAGCTTCACATTGTCTGCTAAGGAATGCACAGACAGCGCAGCGCTGCAGCAGAGCTGAAGTGACTTGTCCAGCTGCTCAGATGCAGTGGGGTGAACCCAGAAGGAGTGCATAAAGTGCAACTGTCTGGCTGCAACATTGGAATGCTATTCAGGTGTGGCGATCCAAAGCTGGTGATGAGTGAGGAGCACAACTTCACCACAGCGCCCGGCCCAGGCTCGCAGGCGTACCCGCAGCGCCTCACTGTGGTGGCAGACCTGGGCCAGACCTACAACAGCAGCCGCACCCTGGAGCACATCATAGCCTCCCGGCCCCGAGTACGCCCCAAGACCCCTGCTCCCAAACGGCATCACTGCAAACCTGATGGATTCCAGGCGGCACGGATCCTGCTCACCTCAGCTCTTGCACTTCAGCTTTGCCTTGTGCGTCTTTTTTGGGCAGAGGCTGCCCTTCTGCCACTTTCTAGGGTGTAATGTGCTCTACAGTGGCACCTCGCTGCGCCCGCTGCACCAACTTCTGTTGGCCAAAGGTGTTCGAATTCGACCGCACCAAGTCATCTCTGAAGGCTTCAACCCAATCAGCCTCTTGCTGCAGGCCTGCTGTGGTTCAGCATTGGCCTGAGCTGCCTCTTACCTGGTCCGGTAATCCGGCATCCTAGCGGTAGCTTTCTTGAGCATGTAGTACTGCCAGAGCACTCAATCCGATTGCACCAGCTCACATTGAAAGCACACAATGAGGTGCATCTGTGCTGTGCAGGCGGTGCTGCTGGTGGGCGATCTGACCTACAGCGACTCGTACCACACCAACGGCATCCTGCGCCACCCAGACCCGCCCACCACGCCCTACCAGGAGACCTACCAGCCGCGCTGGGACGCCTGGGGCCGCATGATGGCTCCCCTGGCCTCGCAGGCAAGCCAATACAGGCTTCCCTCTTCCTAGCCTCCCTCTTCTGTGGATGACAACTGAATGAAAGCTGCCAGCATGAAGCATATGAGTGATGTCAGCAATGCAGCGGCGTAACACTCAGCAGGTCGGCAAATGCTGAGTGCAAGTCTGACCCCTGAGCAGAGTACATGTGGGTGGTGCTGTGAGCCTGTCATCGGGGACCTTCTTTTGCCTACACACATGTGCACACCTACATAGCCTGCCTCAGGTAAGCGGGACTGGTCATTCAAAGGAGACATTGTCTGCGTGCTGCAGGTGCCATTGATGACGATTGAAGGCAATCATGAGATTGAGGAGGATGCTGCGGGAAAGACCTTTCTGTCGTACACAGCGCGCTACCGGATGCCCTCTGCAGAGAGCGGATCCCCCTCCCAGCTATACTATTCTTTTGACTATGGCGGTAAGCCTCGTCTCAGCATGATTCTACATCGCCAGTGCGGTTCCGAATGATGTCATGAAAGCACTGGTCAGTTCAGGCCCAATAAGGTCTCTGACACTCACACTTGCGGGGGGTCAGGTTGCCGTTACAGGGTTCCATGATGAGTGGAAGCCAAGATGGGATGCATTCATGTGCAGGGAGTCATGTTGTTATGATAGGATCCTACGCAGACTGGGAGCCAGGCAGTAAGCAGTATCAGTGGCTGGAGAGGGATCTGGGAGCCTTCAACAGGAGCCGCACACCCTGGCTGGTGGCTGCATTCCACTCGCCCTGGTGTGTTACATTGCACATGTCCCATAACACTTGTGTGTGAGAAGCGTGCTCTAGAAGAGGCTGTGACCAGTCTTGAATTGGCCTAAGGATTGGTGATTAAAATTGCACATGTCCCATGACACTGGCAGTTGAAGAGCATGCTCAACAAGAGGCTGCTCCAGCTGAGTGAGAAGCTCTGCGAAAGTGTCCTGACATGACCTCAGAGGATGCTGCTGCAGGTACAACACCTACATTGCACACTATAAGGAGCTGGAATGCATGCGCATTGCACTGGAGCCTCTGCTGTACCAATATGGCGTTGACATCATTTTTACCGGGTATGGCACTGGCATATTCATCGTATCCCAGCTTACTTGCTGAGGCATTGGCACTTCATGACACCTTGGCTGATGAGGGTGGCATCCAATCGTGTGATGTGCCACAAGATGGGACTGGAGGGCTGAACAGAGTGCAGAAATGGGGTGTAGAGGCAAAATGCGGTGCTAATGCAGGCATGTGCACTCTTACGAGCGCATGAACCGGGTGTACAATTATACCGTGGACCCTTGCGGACCAATACATGTCACCGTGGGTGATGGAGGTGACTGTCCTGCCCATGCAGATTTTAGTCATGCATCCTCAGGATGTACAACAAGTCGCTGCATGTGATGGCAGTCCATATACGCAGTCTGCTGCGCTCTCTGCGCCCAGGTTTTGAAGCTGCAGCTTGAGCAGGGCTGTGCTGAGGCTCAGGAGAGTGCCTCGTGCTGCAGGAAACATTGAGAAGCTGTACACGGAGTGGGTGGATTCTCCTCCCAGCAACTGTCCTGCAGAGAATGTCACAGCCTGTCCCACCCAGCAATATGGCAATTTCTGCCCTGAGAGCCAGCCTGCATGGTCTGCATTCAGGTACAGCCTCCTGGCGGTCGTCTGCAGCCCCATAGCTGTCTGGCACACATGAAGCAGCCTGGCCTCAGACGTATTGTGTGATGATCGGGAAAGCCAAGTGTTCCCAGGTGTCAATAACTGTAAGCAGACGTGGAGTTGTAGCAGTCATGTGATACATCACCCCAGTACTTGACGGCACTTGTCACGGTGCAGAAGAGAATTGCTCTGTGCAGGGAGCCCAGCTTTGGATTTGGAGAGCTGCAGCTGCTCAGTGCGACTGAAGCGCGCTGGACATGGCACAAGAACCAGGACATCTTGGCTGTCCCCTCAGACACTGTAAACATCACCCGGAATCTGCAGTGCGCCAATCAGCTTACATTGCCCCTATGAGCTGGGATCGTGAGCAAGTCTGCAGATACGCTGGCATGCTGCGCAAAGGAGGATTGCTTGACATAGTTCACTTGATGACTGTCTAATAGGGGCCACAAGGCTGTTCTACAAGAAGGCTCCATTAGTTACTGAGCCCTGCTGCGCCATAGCGCCATGTAAATGTTGATGCAAGCTAGGAATTGAGGATTGAGGCGCATTGCATCATTGCTGCTCAAGCTTGTGTGACGACATGGAACTTTGTCCAAATGTATAACTGTAAGCAAGCTCAAAGGAGCCTCCAGAGGGCCTTTGCTTATCTCAGGCGCTGTTCTG
Source organism: Coccomyxa sp. LA000219 (assembly GCA_000812005.1). Lineage (NCBI taxonomy): Eukaryota > Viridiplantae > Chlorophyta > Trebouxiophyceae > Coccomyxaceae > Coccomyxa > Coccomyxa sp. LA000219. Next base: position 1,487,925 of record KN714655.1, read on the forward strand.
ATATGCGCAGTGCAAAGCCATCCTCTTGCACTGCTTGCATCCTCAAGGGAATGAGCAGGGTAGACAGCTTCCGGTGACACTGTAGCTTCCATGGAGCCGGAAGCGGCTACAGCGAGAGCTTGAAGAGCAGGCGATACGCCATCACTGAGGAGGCTCGTGTCTTGTGGAAAGAGACGGTGAATTCTTGAGTTGTGCGCTTGAAGGGGGTTCCAGGAGATTGCCGTGCGAAGAAGGTCAGCATGTTTGCTAAACGGTGACATGAAGTGAGTGTATGTGGGCTTTAAACGTGGTTCAGTCTCACCCCAGAGGGCTTAATGTAGGCATATGGCACTCTAGACCCCCTCTGAGATGTGCCAGAGTCTCTACACGTGATGAGCGCTTTGCCTGTCGAGCCAGCCCAGTTGGTGCGAGCAGTGCCCTGTATGAGATTGCTGCAGCAGGGGACTTCTTAGACACCCTCTTCATTTCTGGTGTAAGCCTCAGCATCGCAGTAAACATCTGCATCTCAGCCCTGCCCCTCCTGGTGGGAGCTAAGGACGCCGAAAAGCTGAAGCAAGCTGCAGAGGATGACGACCAAGACATCAAGTGGGGAGTCATGAGCCTGCTCAGCTTCTTTCCCCTGCTCAACTGGCTGGTGAGAGCGCTTACCTCCTTCGCCTGGGCCTGATGCGCGTCCTCAGACATCACTCTGAGGCCTCTGTTGTACCCGCTGAATTCCATGTCTTCCCGAGCAGATCCTTCATGAGAATCGTACATATGCAGGCCTGGGTGTTTGGTGCTTTTGATGACGAGGAGCGCGCGCCAATCTACTACACCAACGCAGTCGTGTACCTGCTGCCGTGGCTCAGCCGCGGATTTGAGCTGGACCGCTTCTCAATCGCCTGCCTGGTGGCAGGCGTCCTTCACGTCCAGGTACCTGCCAAGTCCTGACCTGCTATAGAGCAGATTGGTGCAAGTTCTTGCAGAAGGCTTTGGTGATGTGCTGTCTTTGTTGTTTGTTACCCTGACAGCATCCAGGAGGGGCAAATGAGGCCAGGCCCATCAGACGGTGATATAGTCATGCAATGGCACATCACGCTTTGCGGGAACTGAACAGTGCTCTGGTCAACTGCAGCTGGAGCGCGTGGCACAGACAGAGCCGGAGAACTTCCAGCTGCCATCACCAGACATCGTGAAGGTGCCTCTGCAGCAGGCTGCAAAAGCGCTGACGGTGGGCCTTTCTGCTCCCTCGCCTCAAGAACACCGCATGCATCTCGTACCAGCACAGCTTCCACACAGTGTCTTACATGATGAATTACACCACTCTACTCTGTGCCGCACAGCTGGATCTGCCAAGTGGCAGAGCCAGGGGCTACAGGGACTGAAGCAACAACTCGTTTGTTTGTTAATCACATGCTTTCTAAAGTCCACATCAGGTGGTATGAAGCAGGCATTCTATGGCAGCCCTCCAGCCTGCCCTGTCTTGGGATCGTTCCACCAAGCAAGCATGCTGCCTGTACAGGCAACGGCGCGGACATATGAGGAGGCACTGGAGGAGGCGGTGGATGTAGCTGAGGAGAAGCTGCTGTCAGGTAGGCAGACCTCGCAGGATGCGGGCAACCGAGATGCAGAGGAGCTGCAGCGTAAGGAGCTGCAAGCCTGGGACGACAGATTTGAGAGGGACTCAGACAAGGAGAGGGATAGTCGGTAGCACAGGGACTTGCATGTTTACAGTAGGGTGCTTGCCAGAAGGTCAGTATTATCAGATCAGCACATCAAAAGCAGCATGTCCATGCTGCTCAGGGATTGTCCACCAGCCGAGTTTCCATGTGACTCCCTCGGCACCACAATGCTGGTAAGAAAGCTAAGTCAATGGCGGCGCTAGCACATCAAGGGGCACAGTTACCCAGGCCACTAGTCTGCGGTTGACTGTTGTCTCCTGGCAAGCAGCCTGGCCTGGAGATGGATGTATGCTGCTGGGGGTGATTCCAAGATGTTGCCATATCCTAGGCTGCCTTCCATTGTGCCATCATCCACATCTTCCCATTCCTGCACCAGAAGCTTGGTGTATCACCACACGCTTGAAGATATGACTTCGACACAGTTTTCAGGGACATATCTGGCATAGGAGGTGCACTGAAAGCCAGATGCATATGATGAAGTGCTGCGGTCTTGACATGTGTGCGCACCTCTGTCTGGCCAGGTCTGGCCTTAGGCGGCGTAATATACCCAGCGGGAATGGTGTCAGCATCTGCTGCCGGCTCACGCATTGCTGCTCTTCTGCCCTTCTTCAGGCCCTGCATCTCACATGCGCCATCAAGCCGCAGAGGCCAGCATGGCACGCACATGTTTCGGCGGCTCCTCTTCACATCTTTGCGGAGGAGGTGCATGGGGTGATGAGGGACACCTTGTCTTTGAGTGTCCAGACCTTTTGTGCTTAAGGGAACAATGAGGGTCAAACATCTGATCAGCCTGGTGTGGCTGGAAGAGATGTAATCTGATCTGATCTGACATCACTGTTCATAGATCCGCAGTCAAGTGACTCCTCTGCAGCTTAAGCTTTTGCCTTGAAGTCTCAGTCAGTATGATCAAGCAAGCAATAGGATACCTGCAGAAGGGTCTCTTGGTGCCTGATGCGGGCGCGCACGCGCTGCAGCCCCTCATCCAGCGCGCGGTGCTTTGCGCTCATGTCCTGCTTGCGCGCCAGCTTCTTGTCCAGCCTCTGCGCCAGCTCCAGCGCTGCTCTCTCCTCTTCTGCTGCCTGCCAGTGTACACCGTACCGCTCAGAGTGCATCTCTCCTAGCCACGCCAGCTTCCCAGGATGCCCTTGACCTTGCAGGGTTGGAAACATCTTGTGTAGGCCTGATTGGCATCATACACGCGCCCTGGGTGTTCATGTCCTGCCTTACACCTCAGCAGAGACATCAACGACATGGAGGACTGGGTACTTCGGGCTGGCAGCCTGGTGGTGTGCGGCGTATGCACAGCACAAGGAGGTGATGGTGATCACCTTGAGAGCGCGCCTCTGCCGCACACACTCAGCTCGCTGCAGCGCCTCGTCGGCCTTTCTGTGGCGCTCAGCCTCCTCCAGCTGGGCTTGTTTTAGCAGCGTATCAGCCTTGTGCTTGTCCTTCTCTTTCAGCTGCTCCTCCTGATGCAACTGCTCTGCGAGCCTGCACAGGGCTTCTGCCATTCACAGCTGCATGACAGCCATAAAGTAGTTACTGATATGAGGAGAGTCTTGTATGGAGGCGGCGTCCACTGTGTCAATTGCACCATAAGCTTGTGAGGCTGCGGTCCAATTACATGCGAGTCATGATGAGCATACAATCTCTGGGCATGAACATTGCCACATAGCAGTGGCCACACCTGCGCTCAGAGGTCTGTTGCTTGGTGGCATCCACGTTCTGGTGCCTCTGCCGTAGCTTGCTCAGCTGAGAGGCGCGCTCCTGGGCGACCCGGGCAGCTTCAGCCTCGTGTCGCAGGCTCTTGTCCTGCAGGCCCTGCTGCAGCTCCAGGACGCGCGCCTCAGCAGCGCCCGCCACAATGTGCTTCAGCGATGGAGAAGGCTTGCACCAGAGGTCCTGGCTCCTCAAGGATCTGCACACTTGCAGATTTAGTGCAATGCTGTCATATATGACTGGAGAGGGCGTCATGGTTCTTTGCTGTACTCTGCAGTCTGCAGGCTCAACAGACCACTGGGATTGCTCTATGTTGCATTCTGCTGTCTGTGGGATAAAAACGACACTGGGAATGTGAGCATGCTGTGTGATGTACCTGGTGCGAGCGGGGGTGCTGAAAGCTGTATGTCTGCTGCCTGCTGGTGAGCCCGGAGCAGAGCCTACGTGTTTCTTGTTGTGCAGCTTCTGTATTCTGTTCAAAATCCCGGTTGCTTGCAGAGGACGATCATCAGCCGTGAGATGCTCTTCTGCTGCGCTCATGGACAGCCTGTGTGATCTTACTCAGTAAGACTGCAGAGATGCGTAGAGTCGTACGATCCGCGATTATCCTTTGTTATCAGAGCCCTGGATCGTGCGGGATTGACTGACAAGGGTGGATTGATTGGCAAGCACATCACAGGATGTCAGCAAACATGTCACCCCTGGACGGTTTCGAGATGGTTAGCTTGTGCACGGATATGTATAGGAGATACATCAGATGTTACGAACCCGGAGGGGGTCCCCGATTTCACGGATGCATACCTCGCTCAGGCCTCTCAGCTAAATTTGCCTGAACCTCTTTTGTGCCTGTGCTTGCCCTGTCCCGCTGCAGAAGCTGCCGCAAGCACTACCCTCCTTTCTCTACTTCCAGCCTTACACCCGTCTGGCAGCCAAGGTCTTGAGGAAAGCACATCTACCCGTTAGCTGTTGTCATGGAAAATCGTACATGTAGTGGGTCTAAATAGGACCTGCTAGAGTGGGGGACAATGGCAGTGCATTCTAAGGAACGAAGCCAGCCCTGCCATGTGCACTGTGCAAGGACTTCAACCTTTGGACCTTCCTTGGTCTCACAGGTGCATCGTCATGAGCGTGGGCGCACCATGACACTCTCAATCAGCCTACGCTGTGGCTCTGTGTGAGGGTCTTGTGTGAGATGACTTACATCTGTTGACAGAGCAACGCTTTCAAGTAAGGTTACCGTACACTTGGTCATGCTCATGCAACAATCATATTTGGACCCCCGCTCTTCAGAAGAGCCTTTGCTGCACAGCCACCAAGTACTGGTGACCACAGCTGCTGAGCTGCAGAAGAGGATCACACAAGCCCGTCTCGTTCCTTCGCGGAGCCCTTCGACCGTACTGCTGGCCGCTCATGCACCCGGCCAGACACCAGTCTCAACAGACGTGGCACACCCTCAAACAGCCGCCCTACTTTGTTGCACCCAGTCCTGACAGTCAGAGTCTGACACAGAAGCGCCTTTTGCAATGTGCCGCCATGTGCCCAGCATGCACAGCGCGGCTCCAGCTCCTTGAGAAGCCCCCTCGCCTTGACAGCCTAGTCGGCCTTCACGGCCCCGAAGATCTTGTACGTGAACAGGAAGGATGCAAAGAAGCCGACAGTGCCCATGGCCAGGTAGACGGCCCACAGGACGAGCCCCATGTAGGACAGGTAGAGCACAATGGAGACCAGCCCGGACAGGGAGTGCAGCGTGTTGACCAGGAAGCCGACAGAGTACAGTCCCATGTACAGCGCCATGCTGCCTCCCCTGTGGAAGGATCTCCACCTGCAGCGCAGCACGCAGGCACATCACACGCTGCTGCGTCCCCAACAGTCCGCCTGGCAGACCACATTGGAAAGCAGCTTTTGCAGCAAGCTACACAGAGTGTTGTTGCTGCTATTGATCTCATGCAGGGTTTTAGATATAGCAAGACAGCCTCACTCGAAATTATTGCTGCAGCCATGTCACAATGCTGACCGCTGACAGGAGGTCTCAGGCAGGCATTCATGAAGCGGACATGAGGGAATATCAACACGGGTGGAGGCGTACCACCAGAGATAGTCCTCGGCACATAACTGCACGTATGTGCAGACGATGGCCACCTCCACGGTGATGAGCACCGTCAGCATGCCCACCACGAAACAAAACCCGAAGATGTAGTAGAAGTATCCCTGCATCAATAGTCTTTATTCAGACCTTTCCCTTACTGCTCACCATAGCACGCCTGCACAACCTCTTGTGATACATACTCAACGCGCTGTGCTCTGCCTGCCCTGCAACAAGCAGAATTTGGCTGTGGGCAGAAGCAAGTACTGAGCAAGCTCCTCGTCCGCCACAATCGCGGTAGAGTGCATGCATCGGGAAATTGGCACGCAGGCATTGCATGCACTTCAGGCACCACTGCATCCTCTTTGCAGCAGAGGCGCTCCTGCTGCGTTGTCTCTGCATCTAGCCTTGCCGCTGTGTGTACGTTATTAGTGTCATCACACTGTTAATGTCCTGGGAAGGCAACTAAGGCTGTGAGGCCAGGCCCATCAGACGGAGGACCGTGTAGATCAGCCTTGCAGGTCTGCGCACCTGCCAGATGGAGGTCATGGCAAAGTAGAGCTCCACAAAGATGGTGCCAAAGGGCAGAAGCCCAGCGGCCAGGTACAGGACGGCGGGGTGGGAGGCCCAGTGGGGCGGCGGGATGTGGCGGGGGATCTGGTTGGTGCGCGTGGGGTACGCCCGGATCTCCTGCTTGGCCGCCACTATGCCACCTGCTCGACAGATGCACCGTCAGGCCGCAGACACTGATGGCAGAATGTCCCCGACAGGTTGCAACGCCAGGCATGGTGCCAGGGACTTTGGGAAGGTTACATGCATGCACAACATCGTATAAATGCTTCAGCTTCTGCCATGGCGGGGCATGCTGAGCAGGTTCTTGCACCTGACGCATTCTCCAGAGCGCCATGCAACACTCAGAAGCAGTGAGGGACGCTCAGGAGAACACCTCCAGAACACAACCTGGCCAGCCACGCGCCTTGTGCAATGAACACAACAGCAAGCTACCGAGCAATCGACAGCCAAAGACCACAGCCCCTACATGAGTGCCAAGAGCAGAGGATCCTAGCAGCACTTGCCCAGGAGCAGTCGGCTCTGGGCGCACCTGAGAAGCAGAGGGGGATGGAGATGATGAACCAGAGGGCGATGAGGGAGAAGAAGGCGAGCAGGGGGATGGCCCCGCTGCTGCCCGTGTGCGCCAGCAGCACGTTCAGCATGCTCAGCACACCCAGCGTGATGCCCGGGAAGTACGCCGCGCAGCGCCATGCCACGCCCGACCTGCAGCAGCACATTGTAGCTCGATGTTGGGTGTATGTATATGCCTTGTGTGCACCTCAGCAACTAACCTGGGCATGTTTAGCCTGACAGGTGTCTGTGTACTCAACTCGCGCGTGAAAGTCGTGCACTGCTGGTTGCTCTCATGTGCATGTGTATGTCATGCTGAGCCAAAGCTACCTAAAAGGTCCCAATGGCAACAGCACTTGTGAAGAGCACTCCGCAGGAGTGGGCCTTACCAGCCATCATAGGAGCGGTTGATGAGGCCCCACATCCAGACGCTGGCAAACCCCGCGGCCAGCGCCAGCAGCAGGTACATCACCAGCATCGCCGTCAGCAGAGCTCCCCTGGACGCGGGGGACAGGAAGCCTGCGATAGTCATGACACATCTGCTTGGAAGTGTGAACTCTGTATGCTTCAGGCCTGCTCAATCCTTGGGCAAGAAGCTGCTCTGACTGGACATGAGGCTCAGCTGTGACAGTGAAAGAGCCGGAACATGCCAGAGCGATAGCAGCACTCTGCACTGAACACCTATGCCAATGCCATGGGATGCACTTTAAACAGGCCAGGATAGAGGAAGTGCTGTCACAGTGTCATCTGGTGGATGTAAGTAGAGCCAGCCTCACCCAGGGCGGCGAAGAAGAGGGTGATGAAGGAGGAGAGGATGATCTGGACGCCGGAGCCCAGCTGCACGCACAGCAGCGTCGCGTTCTTGGGCGACCGGAACACGTCCCCGCTCACCATCTTCCACCCGCTCTCCTCCACGTCGTCCTTGCCCCCTGCGTGCACGCAGCGATGCCGTCACAAAAATGACACTGTCATGAAGGGTGCAGGACATACTCCTACATCTTATGTCAACAACAGCCTGCAGAACTATGTGTGAGGCTCTCCCACCCTTCTAACGACCTGTCAAACATCCATTGCCTCCACTGCGGCGGTAGGGTGGAGTCACCCCAGCTTGCAAGCATGCCTGCTATTGACACGTAGAGCATCAGGAGCTCAGCACAGGGCCATGATCCTTTGCCGCCTCAGCTTCACAGTTATACAACCTTGTGATGGCATAGGCAGCTGCAGGTTGGGGGACCCACCGGACTCGCCCAGGATGCCCTCGTAGCGGGCCAGGTCGCGGCGGATGGTGCGCAGCATGATCATGGCCACGATGCTGGACATGACGACGACCACCATGAGGCTGTTGAGGATGGAGAACCAGTGCACGCGGCCGCCGGGCATGCGCAGGTAGGCGTCCCAGCGCGACGCCCAGGAGATCTCCGTCAGCTCCCAGTACACGTCGTACGTGTACACCACGTTGGTGCCTGCAGCCAATCCATAGAACCTGATCAGCGCACCTTGCCTCTCCCTGCAAGCATGTGGTACCCACAGTCCTACATGTTGTACCTCTTGCGGTAGCCAAGTCATGCTGTCTTCAGCCGGCTTTGATTCTGAGATAAACTCCTGTCCTGCAGTCCTGGTTAGTAAGTATGTGCAGCAAGCAAGCAATGTAAGGTCAGATTCCATAAGAAGCCCATGCCAACAGGGGTCGTTCAACAATCTCGGGTATATTCATTCTCAAGTCCTCATTTTGAGAGACGTTTCTCAACATCTATGTGGGCATCTGCTCGGCGTCAGTATGTGATTCTGTGGCAGGGTACAGCGGGGAACGGAAAGCTGAGGGGGTGTACCGGCCGCACCCTTGTGCACCTCCTGGGGCGCGGGCGGCTTGCCCTCCAGGGTGTCGATGCAGGAGACGTCGCTGGGCTTCTGGCCCGACACGCGCGCGATGCTGCAGGCCATCACCTCGAAGCCGACCACCATGTACATCTGGTCGCTGGAGCTGGGGCCCATGCTGTTGCCCAGCAGGCCCGCCAGCGCTGAGCTGGAGGGCGCCAGCGCCGCCTTGCCGTCCTTCAGCAGATCCCTGGACTCCAGCAGCCGCCTCGACCCCCCCTGTGCCATGCCACAGCGCTTGTCAGAGCACTTTTGATGCCAACAGGCACCTGTGCCTTCCATACATGCCCTCTCAGCTCCTGCTGCCCTGCCTTTGCCCAGGTCACGGCAGTGTATATGCCATCATGAGGACCCGTCTCTTTGGACCACCTATGACTTGCACCTTACAACAGGCTTCCCTGGCAGGCCTATGGTTAGGACCCTTTCGTTGCCATGAGGTGGACCTGTCCCTTCCAACCACAATATAGGTCCACATTCACAGACAATGTGGTCTCTAAAGCCACTAGTTCAATGCTCAACATCAAACAATGTGCAGCGGGACTAAGCTCGTGTAAGCGCTAGACGCAGAGGTAAGCAACGGCATGACGACTGACCTCCACAACAGCAGCAGCCTCCAGCTCAGCCATCTCCTTGCGGGCCCTGCTGTACTGTCCGTTCGTCTTGTGCACCAGGATCTTGAACATGAGGTGGTTGTTCAGGTAGTACTTGCCGTCCACAGAGAACCCGATCTCATACCCCGGCCGGATGCTCTCAGGGTTCTCCTCCAGATCATATGTGGTGATGGGCAGATTGTCCAAGATTAGCCTGACCCGGTAATGCTGGTCGATCTTCTCCCTCAAGTCCTGCACACCAAGGCACGTCTCTGACACTGCATCAAGATGCCTGGCAAGTCAAGGAAAGCCGCCAGCACTGTGCTGTGCCAAAAGAACAAAAGTGCTCCTGTTCGCATTTGCGCAGAAGTATGCCCCAGAAACCATGCTAATTGTGAGAAGATCTTTGTTCTGGCATCAATGACACATGACACAAGTGAGGATGCTCACCACTAACTCCCGGTCAGTGAGAGGGCCATAGAATCCCTCTGGCTGGCATGCCAGCTTAGTCTTCTCCTCCACCTGTGTACACACCAGGGTCAAGCTGTGGGTCTCCCTGAGCAAGAGGAATGGAGTCATGCACTGTCCCATGGATGGCTGCACATGCTTGCGCCAGGTGTCCCTTGTGCCAAATGTATGTTGCCTGTGAGATCAGGCGTTGCAGGCGTGCAGGCATTGAATAAAAGCCCCAGCAGTGACGCCTACCAGCATAGAAAAGTTGTAGGGCGAGTTCTCTATGCGCGAGCCCATCAAGATGGTGCCTGGGTTGATGCTGTTGATGGACTTCCTGACTCCCTCCGCTGGCTTGCAGAACGGTAGCGAGTAGTAGTTGTATGGCAGCTCTGTCTCCGATGACACCACGGAGTTGACCTCCGCTGCAGGAGTACAGCACGTCAGTCAGCAGTAGGTGCATCGATCTGGGATGAAAGTCTTGGGGCTTTCACTTGCAAACCGGGCTCATCTGAGGTACTGCTCAGCGTCCACAAAGGTATCAAGGCATCCCTGATCCTGCGATCAGCGTCCTTCACACATGCATCCTGACTGACCTCACCTTGCAAATTTTGCCCCATGGTAAATTCCTGGGGATATGTGCCTGGCAAGTAGTACGCATGGCTGCAGCACGCCAGTACAATCAGCGCGCACGCCTGCAGCGCCCTGCAGGGCCGCATTGTCGCCACTCTCAGGCTTTCGCTCCACACCTGCTTCGCCCCACTACCCTGTAAGCGCTGAGCGCGGCATCACAGCCGTCAGGCTCGATCTGATCAGTGCACACGTCTCATTACCTTCCACTTTGGTGCATCAACTCTGCCTATGCTGTGCAATGCGTACCATCGATGACTTCCCACCGCCCGATGCTTCCTTCATTGTGGGGTGAATGACAAATGGTTAACCCGAAAGGGATCCCCCGAAAGGTTCCCCCGGTGACCTCTCCCAGCGCCCAGAATACGAAGGAGAGCTCCGCCGGAGCTGTACCGCAGCAGATCTGGCTCACTGCCGCTCACAGATAATTCGGGATCGGTAAAGCTTCCGCGACTTGCCTTTCACGAGAGTGGAGGTCGGACAGCACGAGATAAGGCTTGGCACGGTGGACACTTGGAGAATCAAGATCTTAAACGAACCGTGGACGACGAACGGACCTTCAGGGAGTAGGGCCGTGAAAAATTAACCGGACACGTCGCGCTAATATTGTCGTGCGTGCCACGGACGTCCTGCCGGAGGGGTTGAACAGGTAAAGCCAACACCCATAACAAGCACCTTGGATGTCAAATTCGCTGATCCAAGGGCCTGCGATGTGCCTCATATGCTCTTCATATCTCGTCTGTTGTGCGTCAGGCCCTTCATTGTAACAATAACTCCATGGTCATGGTTGACTCGGAAGGAGGCACTTCCTGACCTTGCGCAAGACTCATATCCTGGACTGCCCTCTCTGTGCCATGAGGATGGTACTCGTCAGATCTGGGGTCCACAATGGCTACCAATGATTATTTTTGGTTGTGCAGGTCACCAATTGATTGAAGAGAAGTGACATCTTGTGATATAAATAAGGAAAATGGAGCCTCAGGTTGAGCAGAGGCCTTCGACTTCGTACTCTGTGGCGTCAACCCACTGCTCAGAGGCTTCCTCCTATGTCCCTCCGGAGTCAATGTTTAAGAACGCCAGGCAAGCACCCTGTCTCCCCCGTTATGCCCTGTTGATGCAAGGCTTTGGGCATATCCCAGCTCCCACACATGACGCCTTGTCGGCCAAGCCAGATCAGGATGATTACTGCAGACACAGTGTCTCACGGTTGTGGCGATGGTCTGAAGTCCATTGAGTTTTGCACAGGGGTTTGGACAGGCTGCTCGCGACAGCGGAGCAGCAACGCCTGCGCCAGATGAAGCGCATCTACCTGATGCAGCGCCACGCGGAGAAGCAGGCCGCCCTGACGCGGGCGCAGCGCGAGAAGGAGGCCAAGGACCGGCTGCGCGAGCAGGCCGCTGCGCAGCGCGCCCGCGCTGAGCGCCAGTTGCAGGAGGCCCTTGCTGAGGTGCCCCCTACACCCCTTCTCAAGACGATGCATGGCCGTACAAATTGTCATCAACAGTGTCAGCTTAGTATGGCATTGAGCAGGTCTCCAGTGACAGCTCGGTCCAATATACTCAGGGCAAGCGTGCATCAACTGACCAGAAATGTGTCTTCACAATTGCGTTTTGTGGAAGTATCAAGTTCTGCAGGGGCTCTTTGTCTTCTGGGGGAGGAGGGTCTTGGTGCAATTGCGTGAGAGTTCTGTGAGCACCGATACTGTATATTCATCTGCAGCAACGCCGGAAGGACGCGGCAGCCAAGGCGGAGGAGCTTGCAGAGCAGCAACGTTTGCGTCTGCTGGAGAAGGAGCGCGTTGCTGAGGCCAACCGCCTTCTGGTGCGGCTCATGCCAAATTGGATGCAGAATGCAGACGAAGCACACTCCGGCTCACAACTTCACAACAGTGCTCTCATCGGAGGACACTGTGGCAGGATTAGGCATAGGACAATAGAGATGCTGCTGAGTTGACACAGCTCTGAATACATGAGCTTGTGGGAAGATATTGTAGCGGCACAGGGCTTCAAGCATGGTGCAGAAAAGGTATTAATGTAAAGTAGCTGGCCAAGGTCTTATCAGAAGTGCTGTGGCTTCATTGCAGATGGAGAGAAAAAGGGCGGAGGAGGATGCTCAACGAAGGGCGGAGGATGCCAAGCGCGACGCAGAGCGCGAGGAAGCGCGCCGCCGGGCTGAGGCAGACACTCAGCTCAAAGTCCGCTACTACGAGGTGAATTACAGCCTACCGCAAGCTATCCTCAGACGAGCAACCATAACCAAGCGTCAGCTGCTGTTTTGTTGTTTAGCTGTGTGCACTGTCCAGCATCACCAGCAGAAGACATGTAATAACACGGTGATGCAATGTCAAGAGGGCTTGCACAGCGCCAGCAAGCGCATCCTTTGCAGTGTGAAGGGCGTTGCTGCCTAAGATTGTCCCATACGGCACACCGGCAGACTGTGCACCTACTTGCGATGGTGCTTGAGTCAACAACTTGCATGGCAGTCAGCATATGACCTCGGGTACCCAAAGCATGCAATAGGCCTTGGCTGATCTAGAAGTCTGCATTGCGCAGCTGAAAGTGGAGGCGGGAGATGCGCTGGTGGCGGAGCGGCGCCAGGCGCTGGAGGCCGAGAAGGCGGCGAAGACGCAGGAGCTCAAGCAGCGTGCAGAGGTTGCCCGGCAGCGCGTCCTTGAGCAGGTGACATTCAGAGCTTTTCATTACCTCAGGCGTTCCTCAGACGAATAGTCGTCATCACAAATATTGCTCATGACAAGCTACAAGGAGAGGTGGTTGCACTCACACGCCATGCACTGGCTCCTCTCACATGCATGAGACAATTGCTGAACAGGATGCTCACAGGCATTTACATTTGTGGTGGGTCTGCTGCTGCTCATACTGCCATCTGCCAGCCTACAAGCAGGAAGGGGCATCTGCTGACTGGCGCCTTCCTTTCGGTCACAGGAGCAGCGGGACAGGGAGGCGCAGGCGCAGCTGGAGGCGAAGCTGATGGAGAAGCTGGCGCGCGCAGACATCATCGCGGAGCAACGCCACAGCATCGCGGAGGAGCTGCAGCGCATGCGCAAGGACATCGCGCAGCAGGAGGCTTGGGTCAAGGCAAGTCCCTCTCCTGTGCATGCAAGTCACACATGTGTTGTGCCGAGACTGCCTGGTATGAGGCATGGCCTCTCAGCAGAGCATGAAGCTGCAGCGCATGCAGAAGGACATTGCGCAGCAGCAGGCCTGGGTCAAGGCGCGCCCCTAGCTCCCATTCCTACATGCTGCACATCTGGTGCTTGATGTGTGTACCTGGTGCGCAGATGCGCTAAGGCCATCACAGCCTAGCATTGAGCTGCAACTGCTGTATGAGCGCCGCCTACTCCCATAGCCCTGCATAGCCTGGGGTGGCACTCCCAAATATAATATCCGAGTCCACTGGCGGATAGGGCTAGGGCTGTACAAGCAGACGTATGCAGTCAGCCGGAAAATCAGGACAGACACTTGAGACACAAGTCTTGAACAGCCAGCTGCCTCTTGGTGCATGTGCTGACGTGTCTGCATCACATGCAGGCTGAGCTGGACCGCATGGCCCAGACAGGCAGGGTCAGGCTGAGCCCAGCGCTGGCAAATCTGACACCCTCAGGAAGCATGACAGCCCGTTGCCTGGAGGGGGGTCGCATGCAGCTGGAGTTTGACTCTCCCATGCAGTCTCCCCGCAGGTGACAGGCTCTCCCCGTGCTAGAGGGCTTGAACCATCCAGATTCATCTCAAAATCTGCTATGCAGTTTGAATAGGTGTGAGATGTTACTGGAAGGTGGAGCAGCAGTCGGACCAGCTTTAGTGCTTGTATGTTTTCAGAACCTGACCGGCAGGCATGGTGATGATCAACCCTCAGGGGATGTGAGTTGGCCTCGATATATGTGATGATTATATGTGTTGTGGGCTGTAAAGCATCAATCTGACCTATCCATACACTCCAGACCTTGCAATGGAGGAGAGCGCCAATTCAGCTCTGGAAGCAGTGCCTGCGCGTGACTCTCCCTGATGAGATTGGCAAGGCCTGAACTGTTGGCCACGCTTGCAGGAGGATGCAAAGCCCTCAGCCCGGCAGGCAGGGAAGGGCGCAGCAAGCCGTGGCCGTGCAGACCCAGCTGATGAGCCCTCAGGCGGCTAAATATGCAGCAGGTGTGCGCAAGCTCTTGCATGCAGCACTACTTCTGTGTTTTGCTTGACCAGATTATGATCATAGGGCTTCAATAACGGCAGCATGACAGGGGCCATTGTGTATTGTCTTGGGAGTATCAAAGAAGTACAACATGCTGGACATGAGGGCGGTGATTTTATATCTGGCATCTGAGGTCTGCCTGTTGCTGTCGCGCAACGCTATGCTCTGTGTGACGTTTGGCGTGGCTGATCTCTCTCTCTCTCTTTGTGCAAGTAGTGAGGCTGTGCGATGTTTCTACAGGTATCCAGCGTCTCAGGACTCAGACAGCAGCCAGGAGGGAGTTGACAACTCAAGCAGCATAGCCGCTGGGCTCTGCCAATGTGAGTTGTATTTGCCTAGGTGTTGAGTCATGTCTATGTTGTCTCTTAAACACAAGCTGTTGAGGTCGGCGCCGAAATAAGCTGAAGGTTAGCATGGCCGCCAAAGCTATTTTTGCGGCAGAAGAAGCTTCAGTAGCATGCACACCGGAACTCACCTAGATTGGTGTGCTGCCCATGGCCATTGAATGGCTAACAGCCGGATCTTCAATGGCTTTGGTAGCTTGCTATCAACCTTGATTGTGTTAATGACAATTCTAATGAGGTATGGTACCACATTGCTGCACAGCTCAATCATCCTACATACATGATGTGATAGTCAACCTATGTCGTGCGCATGGCAAAGCATGCAAGTGGGTGGGTGATATACTTTAAACTTGCAACTGCAATGTTGTTGCAACACTGATGTGTGTGTGGCCTGCATGTAGATTAGAAGAATTCCATCAAACACTTGACTATCTATTGCGAGTTCAAATCCTCGCTTGTGAGATCGATCTCAAGCGGATTGACATGGAATGACAAGGCCACCATGCTGCCCTTTTAAGCATATTCAAGATCTTATCTAGAGTGCTTAGACGTGTGCTTGGACTCCATGCAAGCTTTGAGGCTGCACCTTGTTGTCTTGAAGCTCATGAACATGCGCCAAGAGTGCTTGAGCACCGTTGAACAGATCTGTCCATCACTCTCATCTTGACTAGGATCTAACGGATAGGGATTTCAAAACTGACTAGTCCAAGCTGTGGGTACGTGCACCATCATGGCGCGACTGGGCATTTGGTTGAGCTCGTTGTGCTAGCCTAGCTCATTTACCCCCTAATTATCCGCTGAAGATCTGTGAATTGCAAGGGCAAAGACCAAACATGTCTTGCGGATAGCAATTTCTCCTATGATCTTCCAACCAGCGTTTTCAATCCCCCACATCATCTGAATACACCATCGACCGTCCACAAAGCCATGTCTACTTGAGAGGCGTCGCATGTATTGGCTATGGAAAATTCCCATAATCATGCACATGAAGGGCTACAAACAGCCGAATATGGACAAATAAGGTCCCTTGACAGCCCACTTGCCGTTCTCATACCCACTCACTCAGCTAAGCATCAAGAAAAGAGGTTAAACTCCCAAAAAGATTTGAGCTACCAAGACACATCGGCGGCCCAGAAAGATGACAAAATGCACAGCATACCAAGAAGATCACCCCACTACTGAATTGGCTTGCGAGTGTGCACACAGATGTTGACATGCCGAGGCATGATCTAAGAGATCATACATGAAATGCGGGTCCGGCCTGACACCCAAGGTATACCAGAGCCACGAGAAGCACAATCTAGCTTCCATCCAATGCAACCTTCAGCTTGAGAGGGAAAAGCCCTTCGTGTAACACACTCAGGTCTCACGGCTTCCCAACACTTACCATAGCAACCAGTCTGTTCACCTGAATCTGGGAAAGGGCTCCCGAATGGTATATGCTGCTTGGCCACTAGTGCTTGGCAGGGGCAATGTATACTGAGCTGCCCCTTCTTTGTGCCTCAGGCAAGGTCTTAACACTTGAATTCTGTTTTGGGAGCTTCATAAAGGGGTGTTCGGGCTGCTTATCCCATAGCCATTGGTGTATACCCCAAAGGTACCGTTCAGCCCCCCCCCCCCCCCCC